>OU342746.1:70635227-71235227 GCA_910589775.1 Avena eriantha | reverse complement strand
TGCATCACCACACCCACTTGAGTGTGTGTGGTCATGTGGATCATTGTGGTTTAGAAAAGAACACATGCCATTGTGTCAAACCATGGTGAGAAAGCCCTAGAACACGTTGGAGCAACATGCAATGGAGCACCAGTGACACATCACCACACCCACTTGAGTGTGTGTGTGATCATGTGGATCCTTGTGGTTTGGAAAAGAACACCTGCAATGACAATCTATTGTGTCAAACCATGCTCATAAATCACAAAACACATGTCGGAATGCAACTGGCAAATGCAATGGAGCACCAGTGTGACAGAGGTTGAATCACCACAACCACTTGAGTGTTTGTGGTCATGTGGATCACTATGGTTTGGAAAAGAACACATGCAATGACATCCATTGTGTCAAACTATGGTCAAAACTCCCTAGGACATGTTGGAATACAACATTAGAATGCAATAGAGCACCAGTGTGACAGAGGTGACATCACCACACCCACTTGAGTGTGTGCGCTCACGTGGGTCATTGTGGTTTGGAAAAGACTACATGCAATGACACTCCATTGTGTAAAAAACCATGGTTGGAAAGCCCTAGAACATGTTGGATTGCAACGCTGGAGTGCACTAGAGCACCAGTGTGATAGAGGTTGCATCACCACGCCAACTTGACTATGTTTGGTCATGTGGATCATTGTGGTTTGGAAAAGAACACGTGTAATGACACTCCATTGTGTCAAACCATGGTCAGAAAGCCCTAGAATATGTTAGAATACAATGGATCACCAATGTGATAGAGGTTGCATCACCACACCCACTTGAGTGTGTGTGGTCATGTGGATCATTGTGGTTTGAAAAAGAACACGTGCAATGACACTCCATTGTGTCAAACCATGGTCAGAAAGCCCTAGAATATGTTGGAATGCAACATTGGAGTGCAATGGAGCACCAGTATGACAGAGGTTGCATCACCACACCCACTTGACTGTGTGTGTTCAGGCGAATCATTGTGGTTTGAAAAAGAACACATGCAGTGTCACTCCATTGTGTAAAACCATGGTCAGAAATCCCTAGAACATGTTGGAATGCAACATTAGAATTCAATGGAGCACCAGTGTGTCAGAGGTTGCATCGCCACACCCACTTGAATGTGTGTGGTCATGTGGATCATTGTGGTTTGGAAAAGAACACATGCAATGACACTCGATTGTGTCAAACCATGGTTAGAAAGCCCTAGAACACGTTGGAGCCACATGCAATGGAGCACCTATAACAGATCACCACACCCACTTGAGTGTGTGTGGTCATGTGGATTATTGTGGTTTTCAAAAGAACACATGCAATGACACTCCATTGTGTCAAACCATGGCCAAAAAGCCCTAGAACATGTTGGAATGCAACATTGGAATGCAATCGAGCACCAGTGTGACAGATGTTACATCACCACACCCACTTGAGTGTGTGTGGTCATGTCGATCATTGTCGTTTGGAAAATAACACATGCAATTACACTCCATTGTGTCAAACCATGGTCATAAAGCCCTAGAACATGTTGGAGATACATGCAATGTAGCACCTGTGACACATCACCACATCCACTTGTGTGGTCATGTGGATCATTGTGGTTTGGAAAAGAACACATGCAATGACACTCCATTGTGTCAAACCATGGTCAGAAAGCCCTAGAACATGTTGTGTCGTGGTATTGACCACGACAGATGCTACATGGTAGCTTACGTAGAGGAAAGGGCAAGGCGACGTAGGAGAATCCGGGAGCGAGATTGGCACGCGATGTACTCAGGTTCACGTCCCCTCGATGGAGGATCGCTACGTCCTGCTAGCAATCTAGTATATGATCATAGATTGGTTTACATGGAGCCGCCGTGGGCAGAGGGAGAGACTAGATCTAATGAGACATGGGAGAGATCACCCCCAAAGGGGTACCCCTGGTGGCTTTATATATGCAGCCAGTTAGGGTTTACAAGTGTGCTAATCGGCTTTGTATTGGAGTGGCCATCTTGGGCCTCCAGTCGTCGTGTTATCTGGGTCCAGTATGCGCCAGTCGCCGTATTTGGCGAGTCGATCCGCCTAGGGTGAAGCTTCAGTCGGCTCGCTCCAGCTGGCGACTCGCTTCATGGATATAC
The DNA here is from genome assembly GCA_910589775.1 of Avena eriantha. Lineage (NCBI taxonomy): Eukaryota > Viridiplantae > Streptophyta > Magnoliopsida > Poales > Poaceae > Avena > Avena eriantha. Next base: position 71,233,105 of record OU342746.1, on the reverse strand, counting down.
CCCGATTGGTATTCCCCCATTAGTAGTCCCCAAGCGTGTCAGGGACTCGGCGATGACTTCAAGATTCCGAATTGGCACAGGTGATTCCAGGGAAGAGTCGATGTTGAGTCGTTGGCAAGCTCCTGAAACAGAGAAATAGCTCATGAAGCAGCCCAATCGCCAAGGTGAGTCGACGCTCTAGGCGAGTCGCCATTGGATGGAGTCACCCCTTGGATAAGTTTGGTCGGCGCCTTGTAAACTTGCTGTTGTACAGGACATGGAGGCCACCAAATCATTGATGGTGAAGTCGCCAAGTCGGTGCAGGGGAATACGCGAGACGAGTCTGTGAGGGGCGAGTCCCCGAGCATGTTGAGTACGCGAGGGCGAGTCCGCAGTGGCGAGTCCCTGAGCGTGTTGAGTATGCGAGGGCGAGTTCGGTGTGGCGAGTCCCCGAGCGTGTTGAGTACACGAGGGCGAGTCCGATGTGGTGAGTCCATGAGCGTATTGAGTACGCTAGGGTGAGTCCGCGGTGGTGAGTCCCCGAGCGTGTTGAGTACGCGAGGGCGAGTCTGTGGTGGCGAGTCCCCGAGCGTGTTGACTACGCGAGGGCGAGTCCGTGGTGGCGAGTCCCCGAGTGTGGCAAGCCGCGGTCGTAGAACCACGCGCACACGCAGTATGCCTAGGAGTAGTCCATGAGGCTCGAGTTGGCTTGTAGAGGCGACTTGAGGCTCTTTAGAGATGCATATTCTGAAAATAGTAGTGGTTGTTGCCGAGCATGGTGATTCCACGTGGGGAGAGTTCGCGGAAAGCGAGTCCGCGAGGAGAGTGTCCCCGAGTGTGGCGAGTCCGCGAGGGCGAGTCCCCGAGCGTGGCGAGTACGCGAGGGCGAGTCCGTGTTGGCGAGTCCCCGAGCGTGTTGAGTACGCGAGGGCGAGTCCGTGTTGGCGAGTCCCTGAGCGTGTTGAGTACGCGAGGGCGAGTCCGCGGTGGCGAGTCCCTGAGCGTGGCGAGTACGCGAGGGCGAGTCCGCGGTGGCGAGTCCCCGAGCATGGCGAGTACGCGAGGGCGAGTCCGTGTTGGCGAGTCCCAGAGCGTGTTGAGTACGCAAGCGCGAGTCCGTGTTGGCGAGTCCCCGAGGTTGTTGAGTACATGAGGGCGAGTCCTCGTTGGTGAGTCCCCGAGCATGGCGAGTACGCGAGTGTGTTGAGTATGCGAGGGAAAGTCCGTGTTGGCGAGTCCCCGAGCGTGTTGAGTACGCGAGGGCGAGTCCGCGGGGGCGAGTCCGCGTTGGCGAGTCCCCGAGCGTGTTGAGTACGCGAGGGCGAGTCCGCGTTGGCGAGTCCCCAAGCGTGTTGTGTATGCGAGGGCAGGTCCGTGTTGGCGAGTCCCCGAGCGTGGCAAGTACGTGAGGGCGAGTCCGCGGTGGCGAGTCCACGAGCGTGTTGAGTATGCGAGGGCGAGTCCATGTTGTCGAGTCCCCGAGCGCGTTGAGTACGCGAGGGCGATTCGGAGGTGGCGAGTCCTCGAGCGTGTGGAGTACGCGAGAGAGAGTCCGCGGTGGCGAGTCCCCGAACATGTTGAGTACGTGAGGGAGAGTCCACGGTGGCGCCAAATGTCATGGTATTGACCACGGCAGATGCTACAGGGTAGCTTACGTAGAGGAAAGGGCAAGGCAACGTAGGAGAATCCGGGAGCGAGATTGGCACGCGATGTACCCAGGTTCACGTCCCCTCGATGGAGGATCGCTACGTCCTGCTAGCAATCTAGTATATGATCATAGATTGGTTTACATGGAGCCGCCATGGGAAGAGGGAGAGACTAGATCTAATGAGACGTGGGAGAGATCGCCCCCAAAGGGGTACCCCCAGTGGCTTTATATATGCAGCCAGTTAGGGTTTACAAGTGTGCTAATGGGCTTTGTATTGGAGTCGCCATCTTGGGCCTCCAGTCGTCGTGTCATATGGGTCAAGTATGCGCTAGTCGCCATATCTGGCGAGTCGATCCGCCTAGGGTTAAGCTTCAGTCGGCTCGCTCCAGCTGGTGACTCGCTTCATGGGTATACCCCGATTGGTATTCCCCCATCATGTTGGGATACAATGGAGCACCGGTGTGACAGAGATTGCATCACCACATCCACTTGAGTTTGTGGGGTCATGTGGATCATTGTGGTTTGGAAAATAAGACATGCAATGACGCTCCATTGTGTCAAACCATGGTCAGAAAGCCCTAGAACATGTTGGAATGCAACATTGGAAAGCAATGGAGCACTAGTGTGACAGAGGTTGCATCACCACACCCACTTGACTATTTGTGGTCATGTGGATCATTGTGGTTTAGAAGAGAACACATGCAATGACATTCCATTGTGAGAATATCATTTTGCGGCCCGAAAGTTGGGGTGTCCAGGCAACGCGGTACCCGAGTTCCCTGATATCATCCGCGATGACTATAGTTGGCGTGCCAAATACTCAGAGGGTCTTTTTCGGCACGAATTCAACTTTATGTTTCAATACAAAAAATCGGGCTAACGGCCGTCAAGTTGGCCCCCCTTGTCATTTCTCGCCGTTATGTCGCTCCTGTCGCTCCCGTTGCTTAGGTGTCAATTAGGCTTGCAGCGTTGGCGCCTGCATCCATTACGCGTCTTCTTCTTCCTCGGAGCGACAATCTGTGGGGCGTCGCAGCCATGGCGCGGAGATGGGACATGGACGAACCTGCTCGGCTTAGCTCTCCTCCCTGTAGGCTTGCGGCGTTGGCGCCTCCATTACTCGTCTTTTCCCCCGGAGCGGCAATCTGTGGTCGCGGCCATGGCGCAGAGCTGGGAAGTGACGAAGCTGCTCGGCCCCGCTCTCCTCCCCATCCCGAGTCAGAGCTCGCCCTCACCGTGGGCGCACCCATGGCACGGTCGGGGACGAGAATTGGTTCCCGGTGAGATCTATCACCTTGTTGACCATGCTCGGTTCTGTTTTCCTCCTCTAGAATCCGAGCTCGCCGTCGCCGTGGTTGCACCCACACTAATTCTGCCACCTCTGCCGAGGTCTCTATGGTAGCTCAAGTTTTGGGGCTCTCCAAGTTCTGCCATGTTGGGCCTGTAAGTGTTGTTGTAAGTTAAACTAGCAAATCTCTTTTGTTCAAATCTCTTGGGCTATACCAACTTCATTGTGTTTAATTATGAAAGACAAAATATAAATGACTTCTCTCAATTTCTCGCATAGAAAAATGCACAGCTAATTTCATATTCTTGCAGGAACTGGCCCCACTTGTTGAACCGGCGGCACTGCCACGATCTCCACGTAACCACGGTGAGTTCTCGAACCGAAAGTTGCAGTTACCATGTTTCTTCTGCAGCCATTCCTCTTCCTCAGTCATTCCTCTGCAGTTTTTCCTGGGCGCTTCTTCTTCCTCTGTTCTGGAACCGTCTGTTCATCTTCTTCTTCCTCTCGAAGGCAGTTCCTTGCAGGCAGTTCCTTTCGCCCATTTCCTTGTAGGCATGGAGGATGGGAAACGCACAATAGAGACCCACTTGGTCCTTGCCCATGGCACCACGACTTTGATAGTGGTGTACACAAATGATGAAGCGACTATGGAGACAACTCTCGCCAGGTTTGAGCAATTGCTTGAGAAAGAGAAGCACAAGTTTGTGGGGCTAGACTTGGAGTACACCCGTGCAAATAAGCGAAAAAATCCTCCACAAGAGATCGTTGTCGTGCAAATTGCCATACATGAGGAGGTCCTCGTTTACCACTTCTGCAGGTATGTTTTAAATTTGAGATCACCACTTATGCATCCCTTGTTCCCTTACATCCCTAGAACCATCTAAGTGCAGGAGTAAACCAACTGAGATGCGTTGTCCGGCTCTGGTCGAGTTCTTGTGTAGGAAAGGGATAACTTTCACTAGCGTGGATATCACAAATGACACAATTATGCTTTCTCGTGCGTTGATAAAAATCCCATAGGGGCACCACATGGACATCCAAAATCTATACAAGATCAAATCATACCCAGCGAAGGATGGCACGGGTGATCTGGCAGCGGAAATCATCGATAGATCCTATGAAAAACTGAAGAAATTGAAACGACTCGATCACGACTACTGGGAGTGGAAGCCGATGAGCCAGGTGCGCCTCGAGTATGTAGCCAGAGACGCCTACATGGCGTACGAGTTGTACAATAAGCTCATTACCATGAAAGATGGGATGGTTAAGGAGGGGTTTTTCACGAGAGAGCTATGCCCTGGTTGCAAGATTGCCCAGGAGAAGAAGCACGAGGAGGACAGAAAGCGGTTTCAGGACGAGCAGGGATCTTGGGACGGTGGCGACATCAAGCGGCTGAAGGGGAAGCAAGTCAAGGACGACAACAAGTGGTGGTGATGCATTATGTGTTTGAACTAGATTTTAGTTTCTAGTTTATTATTTTTGTGATACATTTAGTTACTTCAATACAAAATTTTGACCAATCTAACTTGTTGATATATTTCTTGACAATTATAATATAATCGAGCACTAGAAATATTTTGTAGTGTGCATGAGCATGATCAGTAAATATAATTGAACACTAGAAACTTTAAGGCACTCCATATAAAGGAGTAGATTAATATATAAGGTTCACCAGAGACACCACGGATATATTGTCTTACATGCCACACACAGGTAATAATTAACTAGAACAAAATAAAAGCAGGGGCTACAGCAGGAGGACGGGACACGGAGACGCCTAGCAGGGCAGGGGTTTATCAGCAGGAGGCAGCGTCAGCCTAGTCGATGGGATATAGGCCAGTCCTGACATACTCCCGGAGGAATTTGCTGTAGGCTGCGTGCCGCGCCAAGGTAATCGGCCTATGCCTTCTGCCTCCGCCTCTGCCAACGCCCTCCGCATGCTGGATCATGCTGTTGAGGTCCACGTTGATTGCTCTGCCACAGAATGGGCAAAACTGTCTCCCCCTACGGTGGAAACGGATTAGCCCACACCGTAACCGCCTCAACACGTAGAATTAACACGGAAACGGATTGCTCTTGTTGTCCCTGGATTCCTTGCTATCGTCCACTTCATCATCATCCTCCTGTTGATTTTTAAGAACATAACTTAGAACTCATACATATGATTGAATTGTATTACAACTCAAGAATTAACAACATGTATATGTAAGACAATATATCCGTGGATATCAAAGATAAAGCATCTCAGCAATAGTTTGATCGGTTCATATATCATTTCATCTCAACACAATGAAAAATAATTGCATCAGAGTGAATGTAGGATAAATCTAGGGGCCTCATAAGTTTCTTCAAGGATGGAGTAGGTGAACCAAGTAACAATTGCACAACCTGTAGTGTTGTTGTACATTGCCCTAGGTTCACTAACTCATCCCTGAAAAAATCTGACACCAATGTGCCTGCCTCTCTTTTGGGGAAAATTTGAATCATTGGCCACAATAAGAAATTGAAATGTAATCGTACAAAACATTATTCAGGGATATACATAGTCAGGTACAAAAACAAGCCTCAATATTGTAATTATAAATAAAAAACCAAACAATTAATCTTCAGGTACATGTTAAAAATACTTATGATCAAAACCATTCATATACATATGCATCATACCAATCATTAAAAGATCAGAAACAATTCAAGGATCATATATGTAGTTCCATATGAGAATATGAAATTGGGCCAAAGTACCAACATCACAACCTATATTGTTTGTGTGCATTGCTACCTCAGGTTCACCAACCCATCCCTAAAACACGACACCGTCATACGTGTCTCCCCTTGAACTCTTTTGGGGCAAATTTCAATCATCGGTCTCGGTGACAAAATAAAATGTAATTCTTATACACTGAATGCATTGAATAGGTAATTCGAATATCATAGTTCTATGAATGTAGAATAAAGATTAATGCCTCATAAGTTTCTACAGGGACGGTGTAAGTGAACCAAGTAACAATTGCACAACCTATATTGTTCTTGTACATCGCCCCAGGTTCACTAACTCGTCCCTAAAAAAATCTGACACCGATGTGTCTATCTCTCTTTTGGGGCAAATTTGAATCATTGGCCACAATAAGAAATTGAAATGTAATCGTACAAAACATTATTCAGGGATATACATAGTCAGGTACAAAAACAAGCCTAAATATTGTAATTATAAATAAAAAACCAAACAATTAATCTTTAGGTACATGTTAAAAATACTTATGATCAAAACCATTCATATACATATGCATCATACCAATCATTAAAAGATCAGAAACAATTCAAGGATCATATATGTAGTTCCATATGAGAATAAATCAAGGGCCTCATAATTTGTTTTAGAGATGGAGTTGGGGAACCAAAGTACCAACAGCACAACCTATATTGTTTGTGTGCATTGCTGCCTCAGGTTCACCAACCCATCCCTAAAACACGACACCGTCATACGTGTCTCCCCTTGAACTCTTTTGGGGCAAATTTCAATCATCGGCCTTGGTGACAAACTAAAATGTAATTCTTATACACTATGAATGCATAGAATAGATAATTCAAATATCACAGTTCTATGAATGTAGAATAAAGATTGCAGCCTCATAAGTTTCTACAGAGATGGCGTAAGCGAACCAAGTAACAATTGCACAACTTATATTGATGGTGTACATGGCCCCAGGTTCGCTCACTCATCCCTATAAAAATTTGACACCAATGTGTCTACCTCTCTTTGGGGAAAATTTGAATCATTGGCCACAATAAGAAATTGAAATGTAATCGTACCAAACAATATTCAGGGATATACAAATGCATCATACAACGCATTCATAGATCAGAAACAATACAAATATTATATATTTAGGTTCCATATGAGAGAAAAAATTAGGGCCTCATTTTTTTCAGCGATGGAGTCGGCGAACCAATATACCAACAGCACAACCTATATTGTTTATGTGCATTGCTGTCTCAGGGCCACTAACCATCCCTAAGAAAACGACACCATCAGATGCCCTTGCACTATTTTGGGGCAAAATTGAATCATTGGGCTCAGTAAGGAATATAAATGTAATGTTATAGGCCTGCTGTGTATCGAAATCAACACTCAACTAGCAAACTCAACTAGATGGTAGATGAGCAGACTGGGGTTTTGTGACTAGATGGATTGGGGTTTTGTAACTAGATGGTGTTGGGGATATACTTTCCGGGTTTCCTCACAGTTCCTCACTGACGAGGGTGGCCCACTTCGGGTTAGAGCTTTGCTTCACGGGCGACCCAGTCAGGGAGAAAGACAGAGTCCAATCCGGCTACGGGAAGGCCCAGAAGACTTACCAACTTAGGCCCATAATGTTACTTGTAGTTCAAGATGTACTCTGTAACCAACTCTTAGTCGTAGCCGGATAGATCTCTCTTGTAAACCCTAGGCCGGATATCTATATAAGCCGTCCTAGGGAGAGCCTTTAGGGCAACACCTTACAACCAATATTTTAGACCCTCAACTCGCACAGGCGAAACCATTGTAACCCATATTCCGGCTCTGCCGTATTACTGGATTGCTAGCAGGAGTAGGATCCGTCCAAAGCCGGCGGATTCGAACTTGGGTAAACTTGTGTGCTCACCGTCCCGGAACACCGTACGTCTCACACCCCTCTCTTCCGTACGCCTCGAGGATCCCCTCATGGCGTACTTGTCCTCAATCCGACGACAGTTGGCGCCCACCGTGGGGCAAGTAAGCTTTAGATCTGCGTTCCGAGCGGAATCTGCAAGAATCGGAATCGGCGAGACTATCGCCATCGGTCGCATCCTCTATGCCAGCGACGTCCCTCTCATCGTTCTCGATGAGACTTGGATTCCGGCAAAGGAGGCTGTGACTGCCTACACAATCATGTCTTTTGGCGAGATCGATGTTTATATCGGTTTCGCTGAACCTGCCCAACCCACCCCAGCGGTGATGATAGAAGCAGAAGAATTTTCTGGGTCCCCTTTGTCCGCGGAAGCGGCAGAGTTCCGGATCTCAGAAAACCCTAATCCCACCCAGCCCGCACCAATTGTGGAGATAGTGGAGAAATCCAAGCCTGAAGAAGACCTAGCGGTCCAAGTCGAATCTGGAGTGGATCTCCCTGTAGAAGCTGGATCCCAGATCGACCCACCCGTGGAAGTCGAAATTTAGGAGGAGCATATCAACGACACTGATTCCGACTCAGACAACGCCGGGACAGACATGCCTTTCCTGAGGTACACACTGAGACGTATGATATTGCAAGGCGAAAGCGCATATGCCATCCTCGGGATCATCAAAAGTTTCGACATGGCTGATCGCGAAAGCCGCAGGTACCTCAGGAGGCACGCGTCGCACTCCGTCGGATACGTGGGATCCGGATCTAGCTCTGCCGATGCCAGGGAAAACACCGACTCTGTGCTAGAGGCAATTGGAACAAACGCCGACGTTCCTGCATCCTCGGATGAATCTATGACGTCGGCAAATTTCCAAAAGTTCTCCACGGAATATGAAGAGGAGTACAACTCCAAAGCTGCAGAAGAAGGAGAAGCCATGGATGAAGGATCCGAGGAACACTCTCCCAAAGCGCAGGATGACATGGACGTCGGAGATAATCTCGAAGTCCAGATGTCCGAAAGTACCGATCAGAGCTTGACTCCGGGAAACGGACCCAAAGCCGTCTTTGCTACCAGCGCTGCCAAGAAGGCAAAGAAGAGGAACAAGAAGAACAAGACCCCGGCAAAATACCCTTTGATAGAGGAGGTGATTGCCGAGGAATACGAGGAAGACTCGGATGGAGCACTTATCCCAGAAGAGCCGAAAAAAGAAGCATCAATTGATGGACACGTGATCACTGAAGGTGCGCGTAAACTCATCGATGCTGCATTAACCACACCTATCCCTGCAGCCGCAGAACTTACTGCGGATGAGCTGGACGAAAGGGCGCAAGCCCTAGAAGTGCGTCGTCAACAACTCCTCGAAGAAGCCAAAAGCATCGAGGTGGAGAAGAAACACATGTCAACTAAGGACTACATGTCTAGGTTGCATCAGAAGACACGGAAGCGTCACACCAATGACAACCAATTCCCACGTGTTCGTGCCGTCCTTTTTGGAGATGAGATGGGGAAGCCACGGAAAGATAGCAATGGAGATTGGGTTTACCCAACCCGAGTACAGAATACCGTGGTGGCCCGAGAAATTCTATCGGCTAATCCAGGACCAGAGGAGATCCGTTTGGGTATTAAACTACTCAACAAGGGACTGGAGCAGCAAAAGGTCGCCCTGTCCGGAAGTCAAAAACTGGTCTCGGATTCTGACCAATGTCACACAGATCCGGCATGGGCTGGCGTAAGATCCCATTATGTTCGGGCGCAGTATCATAACCCCGAACGATGGGAAGACAATTATTCAAGAACCGGATTGTCAGGATAGCATCACAGAACTACCCGTAACTGGAGCAACATCGCTCCAGAGGCCGAGAAATATGCCATTGCTGCAGTAAATCCGAGGAACCCTCCCCGACGAGAATCTAACGATCAAAGGGGAGAGGATAAAGAGAAACGTAGGGAGGAGGATCGTCAAAAGATGCCACCTCCTAAACATGCAAGCCGTCCGATTGAGCCTCACCGTGGTGGGAACGACGGACGAAGGAACGACGGAAACCATGCTGGGACAAGCCGGCAGGGGGCTCGTCGTAGTCAAGATCCTCCCCGGAACCGGAATAATGACGCTCCGGACGGAGGCCGGCGATCAGCCAAAAACAATTCAGCTGCCCCACCCTCTCCACCAAGCAATCATCAAAACGGCTCCCAAGGAGGGAAAGGAGGACGACGTGGCAGAGGAGGTGGTGGCAGAAGCCGAAGTACGGCTCCAAGGCACCACATTCACAGCCGGCATTCGAGACGATCTCTATCCCCGAACGATGCAAGGCACATTATCAATTCCAACATAGAGGCGCGGCGCTACGAAAACAATGACATCTACATGGGCCCAAAGTGCTTTGGACCACGCATCAGAGCTGCAAAATTCTCGGAAGGATTTGCTATCTCAAGACATATCCAAGCCTACGACGGCATTGCTCGGCCAGATACCTGGCTTCAGGATTTTTTCCAAGCTTGCTGCATCGCCAAAGGCGGAAACAGCCTGGTCGCAACCCGATATCTCCCACTTATGTTGCGGAAGACGGCGCGATCATGGCTCAATGAACTTCCGGAGAACACCATCCATAACTGGTATGACATGCAAAGTGCGTTCTTTCGGAATTTCGAAGGCACATATCGGAGGCCCTGTACGGTTGGAGACCTACAGCGTTGCACTCAGAAAGCCGGAGAAACTTGCCGGGATTACCTCGGACGAGGGATCGACACCAAGAACTCATGTGAAGGAGCAAACGATCAAACCGCGATTGAAGCTTTCATCGTAGGACTCTAGATTGGTCTACTACGTCACCGCTTGAAGTGTGACAAGGTCACTGATTTGGGAGAGATGATAGCAACGGCGAGCAAGTATGCAGATGCTGACGACGATGCAGAGGGATTACTCAATGTCCTAGCTATGCCTCAGTCGGCAAGGCAACCAAAGCAACAAGCTTAGAAGCGCAAAAATACCTCGGAAGAAAAACCCAGCGCGGAAACAGCGGTGGTTACTACTGTTTCCGGGTCTGGAGGACGAGGAGGACGCGGCGGAGTCCGCGGGCGTGGCCGTGGGACTTCAAGGGTCCAAGGTAGAGGAGAACAACAACTAGGAAAAACCTATTCTTGGGCCGACATTGCCAATAACCCATGTGTGCATCACCTAGACGCCAATGGGGGCTCATCCCACACCAACGCTGAATGTCGTTTCAATGACGACATCAAAAGAGATGACACCGCGGGCTACAAAGCTAAGCGGAAGAAGGGAAAGAAAAATCCCGAAAAGGACAAGGAGACCAAGGAAGATTCCGACATGGAGGAAGCTGATGCTTCGAATCCCAAGCCGGAAGGGAAGAAGACTTTTCCCACCAAGAAGGACACTTACGTCACTTTCCTCGGATCTCAGCCAGCAAAGGTCAAGAAGGCAGTTCTACACGAGCTCAATGCAACAGTTCTGGCTATCCCCCAATATCTGGACTGGTCAGAAGTAGCAATCACATTTGACCGTGCTGATCATCCGCCTAAGTTACACAGGCGAGGAAAATACGCCTTAATCGTCAACCCACTTATTGACGGTTATGGTTTCTCCAAGACCCTCATAGATGGTGGTAGCAGCATCAATATTCTCTATGTCGAAACGCTACGCCGGATGAAGATCTCGGAAACCCAGCTGAACCATAGCTCTGTGATCTTTCACGGAGTTGTCCCAGGAAGACAAGCTAATTCCCTGGGAGAGATTACTTTGGATGTTACCTTTGGAACTCCAAAGAATTATCAGACGGAGGCACTTTCCTTCGAAGTGGTCCTGTTCAAGAGCGCATACCACGCTATATTTGGACGTCTGGCTTACTGGGATTTTATGGGTCGTCTGTGTTACATTTACAATATGATGAAAATTCCAGGCCCCAACGGCGTGATCACCATCAGGGGAGACCCGAAGAAAGCGCGAGAGTGCGAGGACGGAAATGCCGCCTTTGCCGAAGCCGTGCTGCACGCCCAGGAGTACCAGGAGATCAAGAAGAGCATAGATCCGTCCGAGATGCCCGCAACGAAGAAGGAGGTGACAAAGCCAAATCCGGAGTTCAAGGCATCAGAAGAGACAAAGAAAGCATCGTTGAAGGATGATGACCCCTCCAAGGTGACCCAGATAGGCGTAGGCCTAGGTAGCGCATAGGAAAGCGCGCTCATAAAGTTCCTCCAACCAAATCAAGATATCTTCGCATGGCAGCCATCTGACATGACCAGAGTGCCGAGCACTCTCTAAATGTAATCCCGAACGCTAAACCCGTCAAACAATCCCTACGGTGGTTTGGCGATGAAAAGCGTAAGGCAATTGCTAAGGAACTAGCACAACTCGAGTTAGCCAGATTCATAGAAGAGGTCATCCACACTGAGTGGTCGGCCAATCATATAATGGTCCCTAAAAAGGACACCACTGATTTAAGGATGTGTGTTGATTATAATGCCTTGAACAAGGCTTGTCCAAAAGATCCGTTCGCTCTGCCTAGAATTGATCAAGTTATCAATTCTACGGCAGGCTCGGAACTCCTCTGTTTTCTCGACGCATATTCCGGTTATCATCAAATCCGGATGAAGGAATCTGACAAAGTCAAAACTTCATTCATAACCCCTTTCAGAACCTTCTGTTTTGTTACGATGCCCTTTGGGCTGAAGAACGCAGGAGCTACGTACCAGCGCACGATGCAGCGTTGCCTCCATGACCAACTCGGACGCAATGTACATGCATACGTGGATGATATCACGGTGATGTCCAAAAAGAAGGAAACACTAATTTTCGACTTGGAGGAGACATTTGCCAATCTACGAAAATACAACATCATGCTTAACCCGAAGAAATGCTTCTTTGGAATACCAGCCGGAAAATTGTTAGGTTTCATCGTGTCCCAAAGAGGCATAGAGGTGAACCAAGACAAAATCAAGGCTATACTCAATATTTCCAGGCCAACTCGCCTGAAGGACGTACAAAGATTAACTGGTTGCATTGCTGTGGTTAGTCGATTTGTAAGCCGGCTTGGTGAAAGAGCCGCACCATTATATAAACTCCTGAAAAAGACCAAGGATTTTGTTTGGACTGACGAAGCTGAAGCTGCACTACAAGATCTGAAGAGAGTACTCTCATCTGCTCCTATCCTTGCAGCGCCGAAACCTAATGTAGCATCCCATCTGTCTAACATATGTAATGCTACATGGTCTAGTAATATAATGGCTACTTCCTACATATAATTGTTGCATCATAATTATATCATGCTCATGTCATCATGCCACCTTGCATTTGAGCATCATATAAAACCCTTTTCCATTTGGTTCTTCTCTCATATGCATTATTAATTGTATTTGGCTCTTGATAAATTGTATTTGACTCTTGATAAATGCTTGATGCCCAAATTGAGTTGGGGGCATATCTTTTATTCCACTCCAGCACCTTTTCCCTTGTCACAACCTTATAATTCCACCATCCTAATTATCCATGAGCTTTACTTCTCCTTTAGCATTTAAATATAGCTCATGTGGGTTGGGATGGGTCCACTTCTACTTTCCACATACCCTCACACTAGCATCATGTTGTTTTCACCTTCTTGATATGTGGAGCCACCTTTGCATACCTGTGAGTAGTAGCCCTTTTTCTAGCTTCCATATGGATTGGTTTGGATGAATGCTCATGTTGGGATATTGTTGAGGCTATTATTCATCTAGTGGAACATACACACTAGCAGGGCCAATTATATTTAATATGCGCATCATCCATCTACTCCCAATGGAACCTCCTTCTATTTTCTATTAGCTTGGCCTTACTCAATATTTTGGAATGCATATGTATAAATGCCATGATTGTTTATTTTGTTTTCACAAGATTAAAACACGGCATTTAATGCTTTTGCATGGGCCATGCAAGATCACCACCATCTCTTCTCCTTGGGTTTTCCTTTGTTTTTGGAAGTGGATCTTGTCTTTTGGGAATCAAACTAAGTGCATCATGTTCTTTTGTTGAGCTTCCCTTTTTCTCTCATTCTCACCTTCTTGTTTGTTCTCCCTTTGCCATGTGCATCACAAGCCTAACCTCACCACCATCTCCTCCATCTCTTGCATGATCTTGTTGGCTCATCACAAAAACCCTCTCACCACTTTTTCTCTCATCTCACTCTCCATGCCATTGCCACATACTTGTTGGGTCTTGTTAGAACATACTCTAAAAACCCTAAAACCCACCCCTTGCGTTTGATCATGTTAAACCCCCCTTTGCTCATCTTTCTCTCTCTCTCCCTTAAAACCCTAACCCTAACCACCCTACCCCACTTTAACCATCTACCCCGCCACCCTCCTCTCTAGCTAACCCGAGCCACCACCTAGACCTAATCGACCTGGCTCAACACCTAACATAGCTCACCCCCAACCCGAGCCTTCCCCTCTAACCCTAGCTCCTACCCGAGCTCTCTCTCTCTCTCTGCCAAGCCAGCCCCACACCGAGCCTGCTGCTCCTTAGCCTCGCCCTGGTCCTACCTGGCAGCCCCTAGACTCCTTACCCCTGCCCTAGCCACGCCCAGCACGTGAGCGTGAGGGAGAAGAAAAGTGGCCGAAGCCACCTTTCCACCCCGAGCTGCCCCACGCCACCCCTCTCCTCTCTCGTCCATATCCACTTCCCCACGCCTCCTCTGCCACGCCAGATCTACCCCAGGCCACTACGCCGTTCCTCCCTTCTCCCCCTGTCTCCACTTTCTTTCACCGCCAGCCACCGTCGGTGTCCACCACCGTCCCCTCATACCAGCAGGCGGGCGTGGCGTGGAGGTTGTCGAGGAAGCCAGCGAAGTCCCCTGCGTCGCCCTCGTACACGCCAGCAAGGAGGAGACGGTCTCCGCTAGCCGCTGGAAGCCGAGCCCGACGCGAAACCCTAGCCGCCGGCCGTCTGCATCGTCGCTGCTCTGCTGCTCCCCGTCCCGATCCGCGCCCGCCGACCACCTCGCGATGAGCCACCCTCCCTCTCTGACATCCTCTCTCTCGCCGTCGCTGCCTAGCCTCGCCGGACGTTGTGCCGAGCACTCTCGGTGCGCCGGCGAGCGCAAGCTTCTGCACGCCCCCGCGCCGCATCACGCTTTACCTAGCCGCCTAACCCCCTTCTAACAACATCCTCCAACCTACCGCACTGGTTCCGCCTCGCCGCGCGCGCGCACAAGGTCGCCAGATCGAACCCCCGCACCGCGCTCTGTCCCTGTCGAGCACGGACCGCTCGTCAGTTAGTTCAGAGAAGATCCACAGTACCAGTTGGGTACTTTACAAATACTCCCCCTTTTTTATATCTCCCTCAACCTACGCTCCACCAGCCCCACCAGTCAGCCCCTCTGGCCTTTTTTACAGAAAACCACCCCAGGTTCCAGGTCCGTAACCCGCGGTCCCCCTCCGCACCGCGTGGCCAGCCCAACCCTCTCGCTGACGCGTGGGTCTCGTTTTCGTCGCGGGCCTACCTATCAGCCTCACTGGCTGGCTAAGCCACGGTGAGAAATGCTTTGCCGCGCCAAACCCGCCCAGTCAGCACTGGCCCCACCAGTCAGTGACTGGGGCTAGCTGCGGCTAAGTAGAAAAGGGCTGCCTGCTTTTCTGTTTTAATAAAATGATTTCAGTAAATGTTTTAATATGAATTTAAATCTGTTTTTAAATGTTTTAATATGGATTGGTTAACAGCGAATGCAGCTGTGATTGATTGTGCTGAACGCTCGGTTTCTCTGAAAATTCCTGAAGGCCATATAGTCTATTCTCCAAGTCTGACTCCTGCAATTCAGCTTTTCTCTTTGGCGGCTCTGAATGATGATGCTATGGTAGCTATTCAGAGTGTTCCGGTGGTCTGTGAGTTCCCAGATGTCTTTCCTGAAGAGTTTCAAGGTATGCCGCCGGATCGTGAGGTCGAGTTTGTGATTGAGCTTGAACCTGATACCGCTCCTATCTCCAAGCGGCCTTATAAAATGGGTCTTGCTGAGTTAGCTGAACTCAAACGTCAGCATGATGAACAAGAGAAGTTGGGTTTCATTCAGCACAGTACTTCTTCTTGGGGTAGCCCAACCATCTCTGTGAAGAAGCGAGACAAGACTGATAGACTTTGTGTTGACTATCGGGCGCTCAATGCTAAAACCATCAAGAATAAATATCCCCTTCCGCGGATTAATGATCTCTTCGATCAGCTAGCTGGAGCTGTGGTATTCTCTAAGCTTGATTTGAGAAGTGGATATCATCAAATCAAGATTCGCAAGGAAGATATTCCCAAAACAGCTTTCACCACCCGCTATGGCCTGTATGAGTACACGGTCATGTCTTTCGGTCTCACCAATGCACCTGCCACCTTCTCGAGGCTTATGAACTCGGTTTTCATGGAGTATCTTGATAAGTTCATCGTGGTCTATCTGGATGACATTCTAGTCTATTCTAAGTCAAAGGAAGAACATGAAGAACACCTTCGGTGTGTCCTAAACAAGCTTCGTGAGAACCGCCTGTATGCAAAGTTCTCCAAGTGTGAGTTCTGGCTGCGTCAAGTCACCTATCTTGGTCACGTCATCTCTGCCAAGGGCATTGCCGTTAACCCAGAAACTATTAAGACAATTGTTGACTGGCTTCCACCCATAAATGTCAAAGAAGTCCGGAGTTTCCTTGGGTTGGCTAGTTACTGCCGTCGCTTCATTCAGAACTTCTCGAAGATTGCGAAGCCTCTTACCGATCTCCTCAAGAAAGGCAAGAAATACCTTTGGACTCCTGCATGTCAAGCAAGCTTTGAAACACTCAAAGAGAAGCTCACTTCCACACCAGTCTTGATTTCTCCAGATACATCAAAGCCTTTCCAGATATTCTGTGACGCCTCATTGCAAGGATTGGGTGCGGTCCTTATGCAAGAAAAACAAGTTGTTGCTTATGCCTCACGACAGTTGAAGACACATGAGATCAACTATCCTACACATGAACTCGAACTCGCAGCAGTTGTCTTTGCTTTGAAAGTATGGAGGCACTACTTGCTTGGCAACCGTTGTGAGATCTTTTCTGGTCACAAGAGTCTGAAGTATATCTTCACACAGCCTGATCTCAACCTTCGTCAGAGAAGGTGGATTGAAGCAATTAATGATTTCGATTGACAATCAACTACACTCCAGGCAAAGCTAATGTCATGGCCGATGCTCTCAGCCGAAAAGCTTATGTCAATAACCTCATGGTGGAAGAACAACAACCTCTCTTGTGTGAGGAATTCCGCAAGCTCAACCTTGAAATTGTGGATCAAGGGTATCTTCTGAACCTTCTGGCAACACCTCTCTTGGAAGAAAAAGTTCGCTCCATTCAACTTGGTGATCCTTACACTAAAAAGATCATCTCCAACATTCAGCTTCCGAAGTATCTTTCCACGTTGACGACCAAGGCACTCGTTTCTTTGAACACCGGATGTTTGTTCCGAACTACCCAGGTTTAAGAGAGCAAGTTCTCAAGGAGGCGCATGATTCTGTTCTTTCTATCCACCCTGGCAGCACTAAGATGTACATGGACTTGAAAACACAATATTGGTGGCCTGGGTTGAAACGATACTGTGCCAAGTATGTCTCGGAGTGTAATGTCTGTCCCAGAGTTAAAGCTGTCCATCAGAAACCTTCCGGTCTTCTACAGCCATTGAAGCCTCCGGAATGGAAATGGGAGAAAGTAGAGATGGACTTCATAACTGGTTTTCCAAGGTCGCAGAAGGGCAACAATGCAATCTTTGTTGTCATCGACAGGCTTTCTAAAGTGGCTCACTTCTTTCCCGTCAAGGAAACAATTTCTGCAATTCAGTTGGCTGAGCTCTATATCAACAGAATTGTCTCTCTATATGGGGTTCCTCTTGAGATCAGTTCAGACCGTGGAAGCATCTTCACTTCCAAGTTCTGGGGAAGTTTCCAAAATGCTTTGGGAACAAAATTGAACTTCAGCACAGCTTACCATCCTCAGTCGCAAGGACAAGTTGAAAGGATCAATCAGATTCTAGAAGATATGCTCCGTGCTTGCGTTACCTCTTTCGGCATGAAGTGGGAAGAATGTCTTCCTTATGCTGAATTCTCTTACAACAACATCTTCCAGAAAAGTCTAAAGATGGCACCATTTGAGGTTCTCTATGGTCGCAAATGCAGAACTCCGATTGGTTGGTCGGGCGCAGGTGAAAGAACATTGTTTGGCCCCGACATTGTAACTCAAGCGGAGGAGAAGGTTCACATCATTCTTAAAAACCTGAAGGTTTCTCAAAGTCGCCAGAAGAGCAACTACGACGGAAAGCACACGGACATGGAGTATGTCCCGGGTGATCTCGTTTACCTTCGTGTCACTCCCATGAGAGGCACACACCGCTTTGGTATCAAACGAAAGCTGGCTCCTAGATACATCGGTCCCTTCAAAATTCGTGGAAGAAGAAGAGAAGTTGCTTATGCTCTTGAGCTCCCTGAAAAACTCAAGGTTCATGATGTTTTCCATATCTCTCAACTCAAGAAGTGCTTCAAGGATCCCGGCAGGACCGTGGACCTTGAACTCATCAATCTCCAAGAAGATATGTCTTATCAAGAACACCCCATAAAAATTCTAGAAGTCGCAGAAAGAAGGACTCGCAACAAGTCCATCAAGTTCTGCAAGGTGCAGTGGTCGCACCATTCCGTTGATGAAGCCACTTGGGAACGCGAGGACGAGCTCCGCGCCAAGTATCCTACCCTCTTCGTGTCTTCTTCTTCTTCCTTGAATCTCGGGGCGAGATTCCTATTTAGTGGGGGAGAGTTGTAGCATCCCATCTGTCTAACATATGTAATGCTACATGGTCTAGTAATATAATGGCTACTTCGTACATATAATTGTTGCATCATAATTATATCATGCTAATGTCATCATGCCACCTTGCATTTGAGCATCATATAAAACCCTTTTCCATTTGGTTCTTCTCTCATATGCATTATTAATTGTATTTGGCTCTTGATAAATTGTATTTGACTCTTGATAAATGCTTGATGCCCAAATTGAGTTGGGGGCATATCTTTTATTCCACTCCAGCACCTTTTCCCTTGTCACAACCTTATAATTCCACCATCCTAATTATCCATGAGCTTTACTTCTCCTTTGGCATTTAAATATAGCTCATGTGGGTTGGGATGGGTCCACTTCTACTTCCCACATACCCTCACACTAGCATCATGTTGTTTTCACCTTATTGATATGTGGAGCCACCTTTGCATACCTGTGAGTGGTAGCCCTTTTTCTAGCTTCCATATGGATTGGTTTGGATGAATGCTCATGTTGGGATATTGTTGAGGCTATTATTCATCTAGTGGAATATACACACTAGCAGGGCCAATTATATTTTATATGAGCATCATCCATCTACTCGCAATGGAACCTCCTTCTATTTTCTTTTAGCTTGGCCTTACTCAATATTTTGGAATGCATATGTATAAATGCCATGATTGTTTATTTTGTTTTCACAAGATTAAAACACGGCATTTAATGCTTTTGCATGGGCCATGCAAGATCACCACCATCTCTTCTCCTGGGGTTTTTCTTTGTTTTTGGAAGTGGATCTTGTCTTTTGGGAATCAAACTAAGTGCATCATGTTCTTTTGTTGAGCTTCCCTTTTTCTCTCATTCTCACCTTCTTGATTGTTCTCCCTTTGCCATGTGCATCACAAGCCTAACCTCACCACCATCTCCTCCATCTCTTGCATGATCTTGTTGGCTCATCACAAAAACCCTCTCACCACTTTTTCTCTCATCTCACTCTCCATGCCATTGCCACATACTTGTTGGGTCTTGTTAGATCATACTCTAAAAACCCTAAAACCCACCCCTTGCGTTTGATCATGTTAAACCCCCCTTTGCTCATCTTTCTCTCTCTCTCTCCCTTAAAACCCTAACCCTAACCACCCTACCCCACTTTAACCATCTACCCCACCACCCTCCTCTCTAGCTAACCCGAGCCACCACCTAGCCCTAATCTACCTGGCTCAACACCTAACATAGCTCACCCCTAACCCGAGCCTTCCCCTCTAACCCTAGCTCCTACCCGAGCTCTCTCTCTCTGCCAAGCCAGCCCCACACCGAGCCTGCTACTCCTTAGCCTCGCCCTGGTCCTACCTGGCAGCCCCTGGCCTCCTTACCCTTGCCCTAGCCACGCCCAGCACGTGAGCGTGAGGGAGAAGAAAAGTGGCCGAAGCCACCTTTCCACCCCGAGCTGCCCCACGCCACCCCTCTCCTCTCCCGTCCATATCAACTTCCCCACGCCTCCTCTGCCGCGCCAGATCTACCCCAGGCCGCTGCGCCGTTCCTCCCTTCTCCCCCTGTCTCCACTTTCTTTCACCGCCGGCCACCGTCCCCTCGTACCAGCATGCGGTCGTGGCGTGGAGGTTGTCGAGGAAGCCAACGAGGTCCCCTGCCTCGCCCCCGTACACGCCAGCGAGGAGGAGACGGTCTCCGCTAGCCGCTGGACGCCGAGCCCGACGCGAAACCCTAGCCGCCCGTCGTCTGCATTGTCGCTGCTCTGCTGCTCCCCGTCCCGATCCGCGCCCGCCGACCACCTCGCGGTGAGCCACCCTCCCTCTCTGACATCCTCTCCGATGAGGATATCTACAGGGATTATGATGATTCTGACTGCCTGAACTGGAAGGAAATACTGAGTCAAATCAATAATGACTATCAGGTGAATTCATTCTTAATTGAACCTGATGTTTTACTTAATGAGAACTTTATACTACCTAAGTCTATGCATCTTTGTATGATCAGGTTTATTGATTACACAAGCGTTGCGCGAGGAGGAGGAGAGTTGCAGCAAGAAGGACAAGCGCTGATTTCCAATATCAACAAGTGCGCGAGGGAGGGGCGGGAGGCAGGCGCACTAGGACGCAATGAGGAAATCACATATGAGCATGAGAGAGAGATGGCGCACCAAGAATTACATGTTTGAGGTGTTCCACGACGTTTGGACTGCGTGGCAATAAGGCCGAACCCATATATGGGTCGGTATGTATCAGTTTGAGTCGAACCGAGTCAGTTTGGGCCAAGTTATGGCTGTTTTTAGGCCCGTTTAGAGGGGAGGACGCCCCAGCCCTCATATAAACCTCCGTAGCCGTCACAAGTTAGGTTGAAGACCACGTTAAAATATTTTGGAGTTGTTTCTTTCATAGAACCTCTGGAATTACCCTGTGTTCGAATCTACCAACTATAATTGAGTGTGATCTGTTGTTCCATTGGGAATTAGTAGATTGCAGACTACCAATCGTGGTCACGGCTGCGTGCGCAAGAGTGTGGTGTTGTGAATATCCTACAAGGTTCGAGAGCTGTTGCATTGGCATCAAGGATCGAGCGGGAGAGATCATAGCTACGCACTAGTTATCTATCATCCACCATCACCATCGACAAGAGCTTGCTGAGAAGATCGGGCCACCCCATATCATGATGAGGATATCTACAGGGATTATGATGATTCTGACTGCCTGAACTGGAAGGAAATACTGAGTCAAATCAATAATGACTATCAGGTGAATTCATTCTTAGTTGAACCTGATGTTTTACTTAATGAGAACTTTATACTACCTAAGTCTATGCATCTTTGTATGATCAGGTTTATTGATAACACAAGCGTTGCGCGAGGAGGAGGAGAGTTGCAGCAAGAAGGACAAGCGCTGATTTCCAATATCAACAAGTGCGCGAGGGAGGAGCGGGAGGCAGGCGCACTAGGACGCAATGAGGAAATCACGTATGAGCAAGATAGAGAGAGAGATGGCGCACCAAGAATTACATGTTTGAGGTGTTCCATGACGTTTGGACTGCGTGCCAATAAGGCTGAACCCATATATGGGTCGGTATGTATCAGTTTGAGTGGAACCGAGGCAGTTTGGGCCAAGTTATGGCTATTTTTAGGCCCGTTTAGAGGGGAGGACGCCCCAGCCCTCATATAAACCTCCGTAGCCGTCACAAGTTAGGTTGAAGACCACGTTAAAATATTTTGGAGTTGTTTCTTTCATAGAACCTTTGAATTTACCCTGTGTTCGAATCTACCAACTATAATTGAGTGTGATCTGTTGTTCCATTGGGAATTAGTAGATTGCATACTACCGTCCGTGGTCACGGCTGCGTGCGCAAGAGTGTGGTGTTGTGAATATCCTACAAGGTTCGAGAGCTGTTGCATTGGCATCAGGGATCGAGCGGGAGAGATCATAGCTACGCACTAGTTATCTATCATCCACCATCACCATCGACAAGAGCTTGCTGAGAAGATCGGGCCACCCCATATCATCTTGGTATCAGAGAACTGGGTTTACTCGGTGAGCAATATCATCTTGGTATCAGATTTCCTCGTTGCCTCGGTAAGTAATACACAATCCATCCATAGATTAGAGAGTGTTTTTCATCCTATACAGAAAAAGCCTCACAAAAAGAGTTGCCATAGCCTAGATTACATCGTATTCGAGTAATAGTTGCTGGTCGTGTTCCTCTATTAGATTAGATCTAGATCTGTTCTTCGTAGATTTGTTTTCTAGTTGTTCTAGTTGTTTTCCACCATCTTTTTCCGATACCATCAAGTCAGATCCGATCCAAGTAAAGAGTCCTAGTTGTGTACTACTTGGCGAGTCGGCATAAAAAAAATCGGCTTGCTGCCTCACGCCTGACCGCAGACAAGTCTGTGCTCCAGCGTGACCAAAAAAAAAATTCCGAAAAAAAAAATCGAGCCGTCGCCTTACCACAGACCAGTCTGTGCTAGTACAAGAAAAAAAAATTCTGCCGCCATCCTGCCGCGGCAGGATTTTAGGCCGTTTTTCTGCCGTGGCAGAGACGAATTCTCAGGTCAAATTTTTTTTCTTTTTTTGTTTATTTTTTTTACTGAGTCCACATAGCGTACCTATCCTTGTGAGCCTTAGTAAGCCTTTCTTTATGTCTATAACTATCCTATGAGACTAGCGTGCTTAGTGCTCTACGGGCTGCTTAGTTAGCAATCTTGTGCCCGTTTCGTTGAGACATTGCTAGCGTCTCTCATTGTGCATTGCAACACGAGCATTCCTCCGACATACCTTACTTTTTGAGCTCATTTTCATAGTTGCAATTGCCCCATTTATCTCCACCATGTGTGTTTCCGTGGGTCTTTGTCATACGATCAGCACTAGGACTTGTTTGCGGTGTAGTTAGGATACCATACCTATAGCTCCACCATAAATAACCTGTGTGCCCTGTGATCGTTCTCTATACCTTTGATATTCACTTCATCACTTCAGTGCATCAGTCTTTGATTAAGTTTGGTAGAGCATCTCTATTCACTTTGGAACGATAAGATCTTCTTTCTTATCAGTTGTGAGTGAGTTGTGAGAGTTTCCACCATACTGATTTTGATTTGTGCACTAATGTACTAATCATGTCTTCTAGTAGTGTTGATGTGATGCAGAAAATGGAGGCATGTGATGTTACAAATAATGTGGAGACGTACAGTTACAAATTCATCGACAATTGGCGTTGTAGTGGAACTTTTTGGAAGGAAGAACGCGGTATTTTTGATGGTGATGGTCTTTTCCACCATAGTGTGATGATTGGTGAGCGATGTGCTTCCATTACCATTGATAGTAACTCTACTATTAATTTGATCAGCGTTGAAGTTGTACAAAAGTTGCAGCTACCCACATGTGCCCGTGCGGTGCCATATCTCTTGCATTCATCATATGGCACATTGCTGATTTCACACACCGCTGATGTTCCTATGACTTTTAAAGAGCATACTGAGATTGTGCGATGTGATGTATCTCCTATACCACTTGATTCTTGTCACATACTATTGGGAGAACCTTGGAGTAGAAGGTTTGACGCTCAAATATGTCCTGTTGTTGGAAGGATTTCTTTCAAATGGAACATGAAGAGGCGTGGTATGCTCAGGATTTTAGTAGACAAATTTCATGAGTATCATCTTCTTCGCAAGGAGAGGACAAAAGAGTTCAGTTTGTCTGCTAAGTACAAGGTCATGATGAGTGGTGACAATTCTATTATTTGTCATCTTGAACACCGTGTGCATTACAACCCATGTGAGAATGAGAGCCACATAGCCAAGTTGAGTGAGAGTGTTATCAAAAGTGAGCTGTGTGATTCCACTAAACGTGAGGTTGAGAGCATCCATTCTAAGAGTATGAGAGAAAAAGAAAACATCAGTGCAGTAGATGCTAATACATGTGAGGATATTTCTACTAATGTAATCATCTCTACTCCTGGTATTGTTTCTTGTGCTATGTAGGTTGCCTTTGAAGAAAGGGAGCAATCTATTTTACAACCTACATCGTCGGACTGTGCATTGTCACTTGCGGCGGATGTTTTAGTACCTACTACAACTGAGGAGATTGTTGATGACATTGGTACTGTTTTGGAGCTTCAGCCAACATGTGCGACACATTTGTGAGTCTATTCCTTTACTGAAGCCTCCTTGTGATTTGCCTTGCACTACTGTTTTAGCACCATGTGATAGTTTACCAAATTCAAATTTTGATCATGTGGTACTGATAACACATAAGGAAATACTTGCTCGAATACCACCTGCTGATATTGTGTATTCCATCATGCTAAATGAACCTATGAGTATGAGTTGTGCTATGGATAAGATTTCTGAAATTTCATTTCTGAATTCTAGCACATATTCTCCTTGTTTCACTTTCAATCTGATTGGTGAATATAGCATGCATGAAAATTTTCTTGTGGATCACATATGCATTACTTGTGATCGAATCGCTGAACTGAAACATGCTGTTTTCAGCCATACATGTTGTGTGTCGACGATTTTGTGTTGTAAGATATATGCTAAAATTTGTGATAATATGAAACTAAAGTCAGGTCTAGTTGATATAATGCAGCCACCACAAGTAATTTTACCTATGTTGGATCGTTGTAATCTTGCTAGAATAGAACCCCAGTTTTCATATTCGTTGTGTTTATCCCAAAATTTGTTGTCTAGTTGTGCTAATGCTTTATACTTCACTTATATTTGCAAATTGAGTTGCATTTTACATACTGGACAACATGGTCATGTTCATAATAATCAGAGTAGCGCAGTTGAAGCATGGCATGATTCAATTTGGTTTTCAGACATATTAAATTGGTTTGATCTTGTTCACAAATTTGATCATAGATCTTCTTTGAGAAAACTGAATTTAATATTGAAGTACATGACTATCTATTTAGTTGTTTTTTACCATGATCATGATTCTTTGTACTTCACTTATACCTGCAATTTAAGTTGCTTGATGTATACTGGACATACTTTTCATGTGAACAACAATAATACAACATGTTATATATACATATACTTTGCGTACACGTTGTTCTTTTTGTTTCTCCCACTTTCAGCTTACCTAAAGCCGAGGACGGCTTTTCATGAAGAAAGGGAGGATGATGAGGATATCTACAGGGATTATGATGATTCTGACTGCCTGAACTGGAAGGAAATACTGAGTCAAATCAATAATGACTATCAGGTGAATTCATTCTTAATTGAACCTGATGTTTTACTTAATGAGAACTTTATACTACCTAAGTCTATGCATCTTCGTATGATCAGGTTTATTGATAACACAAGCGTTGCGCGAGGAGGAGGAGAGTTGCAGCAAGAAGGACAAGCGCTGATTTCCAATATCAACAAGTGCGCGAGGGAGGAGCAGGAGGCAAGCGCACTAGGACGCAATGAGGAAATCACGTATGAGCAAGAGAGAGAGATGGCGCACCAAGAATTACATGTTTGAGGTGTTCCACGACGTTTGGACTGCGTGGCAATAAGGCCGAACCCATATATGGGTCGGTATGTATCAGTTTGAGTCGAACCGAGTCAGTTTGAGCCAAGTTATGGCTGTTTTTAGGCCCGTTTAGAGGGGAGGACGCCCCAACCCTCATATAAACCTCCATAGCCGTCACAAGTTAGGTTGAAGACCACGTTAAAATATTTTGGAGTTGTTTCTTTCATAGAACCTCTGAAATTACCCTGCGTTCGAATCTACCAACTATAATTGAGTGTGATCTGTTGTTCCATTGGGAATTAGTAGATTGCATACTACCGTTCGTGGTCACGGCTGCGTGCGCAAGAGTGTGGTGTTGTGAATATCCTACAAGGTTCGAGAGTTGTTGCATTGGCATCAGGGATCGAGCGGGAGAGATCATAGCTACGCACTAGTTATCTATCATCCACCATCACCATCGACAAGAGCTTGCTGAGAAGATCGGGCCACCCCATATCACTCTCTCTCGCCGTCACTGCCTAGCCTCGCCGGACGTTGTGCCGAGCACTCTCGGTGCGCCGGTGATTGCAAGCTTTTGCACGCCTCCGCGCCGCATCACGCTTTACCTAGCCGCCTAACCCCCTCCTAACAACATCCTCCAACCTACCGCACTGGTTCCGCCTCGCCGCGCGTGCGCACGAGGTCGCCAGATCGAACCCCCGCGCCGCGCTCTGTCCCTGCCGAGCACGGACCGCTCGTCAGTTAGTTCAGAGAAGATCCACAATTCCAGTTGTGTACTTTACAAATACCCCCATTTTTTATTTCTCCCTCAACCCGCGCTCCACCGGCCCCACCAGTCCGCCCCTCTGGCCTTTTTATAGAAAACCACCCCATGTTCTAGGTCCGTAACCCGCGGTCCCCCTCCGCACCGCGTGGCCAGCCCAACCCTCTCGCTGACGTGTGGGTCTCGTTTTCGTCGCGGGCCTACCTGTCAGCCTCACTGGCTGGCTAAGCCGCGGTGAGAAATGCTTTGCCATGCCGAACCCGCCCAGTCAGCACTGGCCCGACCCGTTAGTGACTGGGGCTAGCTGCGGCTGAGAAGAAAAGGGCTGCGTGCTTTTCTGTTTTAATAAAATGATTTTAGTAAATGTTTTAATATGAATTTAAATCTGTTTTAAAAACTTTTAAATTATAAATCCAAATAATACAAATGATATATGTTTTTGAATTAGAAAAATGTGAGGAATTCAAATATGCCATTCAGGATGTCTTTTGGACAAATTAAATTTTCAAAATTGTTTAAATGCAATAAAAATGCCTTTACTTAAATAATTAATAACTTTAATTCTACAACTCCAAATTCGACAAGTAATATGTCTAAATCGATCAGCGCGACGAGCCCGTTCTAACTACGCATTCCATGATATGAATTGAAGCATGCATCATGTCATTATTAAAAATCAGAACTGTTTATGGCAATAAAACTTGACCAAATAAATAATAAAATGAATTATTCTTGTCCCCACACCTCACCCATGCCATGCTACTTTATTGCCATGTAAATTATGCATCATTCATTATGGCATGCTTGTTTGCTTGTCGCATTTTAATTCATATGCTTGTGCACTTTATTTACGTTGGCCCTTGTTTGTTTGGTTCTTCTTCAAATAGACGCCCAACAGGAGAATTATCAGGAATCACAGGAGTTCTACCCAGATCCATCTCTCGCTTCAACTGAGCTGCCAGGCAAGCACTACCACATGCTTGCATACATATAGTACCTATTGCCTCTATCTTATTCTTGCGTCATTGAGTCGCGATCGCATTAAATTGAATCCCAAGTACTGCATAGCCTTTACTTTTAAACCCCACCGAGCCTGTTCCTCAATCCCATGAGCCATTACTACAAGAGTTGTTTGAGCCATGCGAGTCGTAGAAAAGCATGTGTAGGGTATGTGAGTGTCTGATGGATAATGAGGTACCTAAACAACTTAACCTGAGTAGTAATGGGATAACTAATGAAAGAGGCACCAGTGAGCAATATCTGCTATTTGCTTTTTCATGCTCACTTGTGTCCCGTAGGACCCCGAGTACTTGATTCCTGTTCCTTGACTATTCGCACTATCCACATCCGGGTGGCCTTATG
This sequence comes from Avena eriantha, assembly GCA_910589775.1. NCBI lineage: Eukaryota > Viridiplantae > Streptophyta > Magnoliopsida > Poales > Poaceae > Avena > Avena eriantha. The sequence continues at coordinate 71,205,674 of OU342746.1, read as the reverse complement.
GACCCCCCTGAGCCCGAGCTCGATTCATTTCCATTTCTTAGGGCCACAATTAGTTTGGGGTTTTATTACTATCCTGTACTTATGCCATGTTTTACTGCTTTATTTAAGATTGTGCGAGGAGCACCTGTACTATTTTAGATGCGGAGTGTTTTCGCGGTATCGACAAGCCCAGTCACACTTTCGGGTTCCCAGTCGTTTACAGCCATTGGCGCAAACCTTGAGTCCGTCTCGGAGTCAGCTAGCTTCATTGTGGGTAGCTTAATGGGGTGGCCCCCTGAAATATTTCTGAATCCTGCAATCGCTTTGTCGTGAATGCCTCGTTGGGTTTTGAGTTGGTTTTTCCGAGGTTGATCGAGTGTGTGTTGCTATTTGTGCACCCCTGCAGGGTAAATCTTTCTGAAAGCCGTGTCCGCGGTTATGGACGTTTGGGAGCACAGTTTCTCGACCATAGACAAGTATAACTAAAGTACCGTTTTTAATTTGACTAAGTACCTGATTAGTAAATAGTGCAATACTCATGTAATGGTTAATAAAACTGCCAACGGATGGGTTGCTCGTCTGCTTTCTCGTTGGTAAGCGAGAAGGAGGATGGATCTGTTAATTATACTGTTATAACTGTTGTTACTAATTAACGGACATCCGACTATCATTGGTTAGGCGGATGGTTAGCGAGTATCTATAGACTTGTTAGTTATTATCTTTTGCTACAATTGCGTCACCCCAGGTATATGTCCCCTTTAGAGGCATAAAGACTTGCTGAGTACCCCTAGGGTCTCACACGATAAATTGTTTGATTCAGATGAACAGGTGTATTGGCAAGATGGATACTGGGTGGAGGAGACGGATGATGTTGGCAACGATCACTCGGTGTAGAGATTCCGGGAACGGGGATCCGTGAGATCTGTGAGCGGGATGTGTTTATTTATGTGGCATCTTATGCCGATTTGCTTCTTATCCGTACTCGGATCTTGTTTTCCGCTTCCGCTTGATACTCTGATGTTTGATGTATGAGGAGCTATCCTAAACTATTATCTCTATCTAGGATATTTGGATCTTGCCGTATGGCGTTGCAATATTTCTATTTCTTTTAGATGGAATGGCTCTGTGAATAGTTGTATGGTGGCTTGCATACATACTCACTTGTGTATGTAGTTGATCCCTTCGCCTGCCGATTACGCCGCTCGTTCTTGTCCCGATGTTCTGGAAGTGGTTAGGACGGCCGAAAGGTCTACCTGTGAGTGGCCCCTGGGCCCCACCGTACTATTTTAACCACTTTCGCTCATCCAGGCATGCAACTAAGAGCGTAATTCACCGAGGTTAGTTACACCTAAGGAACCGATGTTGCTCTACCTTGCTGCGACAAATAAGGTCGTTAGTATCGTCATGGTAGTGGAGAGACCAGAGGAAAATCAGGAACACCTGGTGCAGCGTCCGACTTACTTTGTCAGCGAGGTCCTGATGGAATCAAAACAACGGTGTCCGCACTATCAAAAGTTGGCTTACGATATTTTTCTAGCATCTCGTAAGTTACGACACTACTTTCAGGAGCATCCAATTACCATGGTGTCCGCACTATCAAAAGTACAGCTCCCATGAGCGATATAATCAACAATAGTGACGCCACAGGACGCGTCGCCAAATGGGGCATAGAGCTTTCAGCTTTCGATATTGAGTATAAACCTCGGACAACAATCAAATCCCAGATCCTTGCTGACTTTGTCGCTAATTGGACAGAGACGAAGGAGAACATGATCCTCCCTGAGTCGGAATATTGGACCCTCTTTTTTGATGGGTCTAAGGCTCGAGGGGGCTCGGGGGCTGGCGTGGTACTCAAATCACCCCAAGGATACAAACTTTTATACGTGTTGCAGATCCACTTCACAGCGACAAACAATATTGCCGAGTATGAAGCACTACTGCATGGAATCCGGATTGCTAAGGATATTGGCATCCGACGTTTGATGTGTTACGGAGATTCGGATCTTGTTGCTCAACAAGTGTCAGATATTTGTAATGCAAATAAACACATGGCAGCATATAAAGCTGTCGTGGATGATTTATCTAAATCGTTCGAAGGGTTTGAAGTTTAACACATCCCTCGAGCAGAAAATGAGGAAGCAGACGCACTATCTCGGATAGGTTCTGCGCGGAAAGATGTCCCGGATGGCGCTTTTCTAGAGCACCTCAAAGTTTCCTCAATAAAGGGAGTATATGAGGAATATCCGACCAAATCTGACTCACCTTTGATAGCAGTTCTGGCTGTAATTCCCAGCTGGACTCAACCCTACCTCGATTATTTGGTAGATGGCAAATTACCCGAAGACGAGGTGCTGAGCCGGCAGATTATCCGACGAGCAAAATCCTATACTATTGTTAAAGGTGAGCTCCATAAGCGGAGTGTTTCTGGGGTTTTTAAGCGCTGTGTATCTCCGGAAGAAGGAGTGGAAATCTTAAGAAAAATCCACGAAGGCGAGCATGGTCACCATGCTGCAGCCAAATCTTTAGTGGCAAAAGCTTTTAGACACGGATTTTTCTGGCTTACAGCTCAGGCAGATGTCGAACGATTAGTCAAGACATGCAAAGGTTGCCAAAAGTATGCCAAGCAAGCTCATGTTCCGGCTGATCAGTTGCGAACAATACCTATAACATGGCCCTTTGCGGTCTGGGGGCTTGATATGGTAGGACCATTTAAACGAGCTCCAAGTGGATTTACTCACCTCCTAGTGATGGTGGATAAATTCACCAAATGGATTGAGGCTAAACCTGTCACTAGTTGTGATGGAGCAACAGCCAAAAGATTTGTCGAGGATGTTATAATTCGGTATGGTTATCCACATAGCATTATCACGGACAACGGGAGTAACTTCTCTATGGCAGAATTGGCTGAATTCTGCAACGAGCAAAATATCCGGCTTGACATTGCGTCAGCCGCACATCCACAAGCTAATGGACAAGTCGAAAGAGCAAATGGTTTAGTCCTACAAGGCCTAAAACTGAGACTCGAAGCACCACTATGACGTGCTGCGGGGGCTTGGGCAGAGGAATTGCCCTCTCTAATTTGGAGTTTACGAACAACTCCAAACAGGTCAACAGGATACACACCTTTCTTCTTGGTCTATGGCGTAGAAGCAGTTCTTTCTAGTGATTGGATTCATACTTCTCCTGGAGTGGTCGCGTATATTGAAGAGGATGCCAAGATTTCTCGACAAAATGATCTCGACTTAGTCGAAGAAGTTTGCGTCGTTGCTGAAATGAGATCTACAGCCTATCAGCAGAAGTTACGCAAGTATCATAGCCAAAGAGTCCGAGATAGATCTTTCAATAAATGCGACTTGGTTCTCCGGCTTGTGCAACAAAGAAAGCACAAACTTTCCCCAGTATGGGAAGGGCCCTTCTTGGTTAGTCGAGTATTGCACAATGGATCGTACTACTTAACTGACATGTGGCCAGTCAAAAAAATACCTGCTACTAAGAAGAGAAAGAGAGCTAGATGCAGTACAAATCCGGATGAATTAGACAGACCATGGAATATTGCTCAGCTACGTCCCTTTTATTCTTAGTTTATCCTTCTTTGTAATCATACATATGTACATGTTCTGTGAGAAATAAAAGTTTTGGTTGCCTCAAGTTTTTCTGAGAAGTTTTTACCATCTTATTTCCAAATGATCATGTCATAGTCGAAAATCCTAGAATGCTTGAAAGTACTTTATGCTCATGTTCGTTCTAGTTTAGATTTCCGATTCTAAAATTGCTACCTTCGGGTATAACTCTAAAATTTCTAGTCTTTACTTTGGTTATTTGTCTGATTGCTGGATGCGGGCATTTTCCGAGTAGTGAATTGTTGGTACTGGAAGCCGACTTTGTTTCCGAGTTTAAACTGGTTTAGCAATTGAGCTCCGTTGCTCGGCAAAGTTTCCAGTGGAAGGTTTAGCCGGCTCACGGAAGGGACGAGGAAGAAAGCCAGATAAATGATAAGCAGAGACGAAAAAATACAAGTGCTTATGTAAACATTTCAGGCACACAAAAAAACTCAAAGCCAAAAAGTGCTGAATAGATCAAAAGCTTGGCACTAGGAAAGTTAAAGTATTGCATATTTACAGACGCATCATGTTTTTCCGGAATAATACAAAAATTTCTGATCTATGATGGAGGAGGAGATGCAGGAGCTGCCGGCTCGCTGGATACGTCGCCTTGATATCTTTCCGAGATGTCCACATCCGAGGTGGTGCGTTCATCGTCGGAAATTTCTGCTGTTTCTTCTAGAGGCGGAGGCGGAGTGTCCACGCGGTTGAAGAATGGAGTATCGTAGCTGGTCAAGTCAGCTACATGACACCCATATCCAGCACAGGAGTCCATAATGGCCTTGATGTCCTGCTCCTAGCCATCTTCGTCCACTGTAGAATACCCTCTGGTCACTTGCCATATCTCCATGTTTCCATGGTGGCTCATGACCATGGTGAGAGCGTTCTGCGCTGCTGATCGCGCGTAGGACATGTTCCAATCCTGGACGAGCTGCGGCATCTCCTTTGCCTTGTCCCGCACCTGAAAATCCGACATGCGATGCATGTCCGGAATCTTGAGAGCTTCACCGATGTCCTCAAGGGATTGGCGGAAGTCATGAAGCAGGTCACCGACTTGGGTAAGCCGGTGGGTGTGGGGCTCGGTCGAGGAAGAGTCCGTCAAGTTCAGAGGACCTGTATACAAAACAAGTTAAGAAATATCCGACATTGAAGAAAGTCGAAGAAAAGGTAAGTCAGACAGATGGAACGTACCGAAAATGACGTCGTCGATTTTGGTCTTCTCCTCCCGGAAACTTTGGAGTTCATCCTGAAGCGCCTGGGAAAGGTCCCTCTCTCTGCTTAGCTCATTCTTGAGGTCCGAGATTATTTTGTCTTGAGCAGCGATCTTGCGATCACGCTCTTCAGTAGCCATGGAGGAGGATTCAAGGACTTGAGCTATGCTCTTTTCATGATCTGCCTTGAGCTAGTTCAGCTCTTGGCAAAGCTCCTTGTTCTCCACCACCAAGGTCTTGAGGTTCTCGGCCTCTTCAATCATGGTGCAAGATTGTTTCACCAGTGCTGTAAGTCAAAAAGAACAACAGTTCAGAAAAATTCGACATTGAAATAACACAGACAAGGTTTGAGTATCGGAATGTTTACCTTCGGCCTCGTCCTTGGCAACTTTAAGTTCAGCATTTTTAAGCCGGAGAGCCTTGATCTCTCTCCGCTTATCACAGACATTCTTCAACAAATCCTGGTTATAGGAACACACTTTCTGTAAGTCAGAATACCCAACGCCAGAAAGCTACTTAAGACTCGGGCTAATATTTTTGCTAATATCAGCACGAGCCTTGGGGGCTACACTAGTTCGTTCTTTGGCATCCTAATAAAGCATAAACCCGTATTATATATCCTACTTCATGCTTGGGGGCTAGAGGATATGATATAAAATAATGGAAAAAACAGGAGTTGGAATTCCGACTTACATGTTGTTCGCGGGTGAGTTTATCCAAACCCGCGTTCACTTCAGCAGCCACCTTTTCGGCGAGAGTCAGAGGAATCACTGGGGCTATTGGAAGCTCTCCAGTCCTAATCCTCTCGTCGTGAAGGCGCACTAGGTCAAGAAGGTTAGAGAACTTGATGTCCTCTGCTTCTTGCGCTTCTTCTTCGGCAGACAAATTTCTTTTCTCCAGGCATTGCCTGGCTAGCCGCTGGATCTCTTCTGCAGATTTCTGGGATAGGCCAAATTTGGCAAGTCCCGGATTGCCGAGAAGGTTCTCGGCGAAGGTTTCTGCCGAGGGATCATTATCCAAAGAGGGTTCACCCTTATCTAAATCTGACTCACCCATGGTGACGTCAGTTTGCGAATCAAGGTTCGCAGGCTCCGATGAAGGAGCCGGATCTTCTGCGGCGACCGGGGAGATCACCGGTGTTGTGGAAGGTTGAGGGGCAGGAGTCGGAGGCGCCACGGTAGGAGAAGCTATGGTAAGCTTCGTCTGTCGCAGCGGCTTCGAAGGAATCCCTTTCCCTTTGCCCTTGACGAGCGGCTTTGCTCTGAGAATGTAATAAAGTTGGAAAAATTACATCTTGGAAAGAAATTCGAGTAAAGTACAAAGGAGGAAATTGTGACTGAAAGTTACCTCTTCACAACAGGCACCTCCTTTGTGCCAACAGCCACTGTCGGAGCTTTGCGCTTCTTGAGCGCAAGGTCCGGCAATGGGACCACCTCTGTCTCCTGAGAGAACTTAGGAGGATATCCTTCGAGCGGAGCAAGTTCCGACTCGGGGAGGTCAGCGAGCTGAAAATAAGAAAACATATCAGCATTGCAATGTAACTCAAAGATCGAAACACATAAAAGGTGTACTGTAGAAACTTACCGGCACCACGGGATTTTCCGCCGTGTGCATATCTAGAGAAACCTCCGGGTTCTCCTCTCGATCCGCTCCTTGAGCAGCCACTTGATCTGGCTAATATAGCCCTGTGTGGTGTAGGCTTTGGGGCTGATGCGAAGGGAATCTTTTTTGGATGACGTGATGGAATGCATCATTCGATCCCCGTGGTACTGAAGGGGCTGGATCCGACATGAGACCCAGCATTGGACCAAGTCGGATCCCTTCAGACCCTTATGTTTGATCAAATATTCGATCCGCCTCTCAGCGAGGATCAGATCGTCGGAAAGAGCCGGAGCAGCCTCGTCCCAAGAAGGTTGGGCCATTGCAGCTCCGTCAACAAAAGCCGGCAAAGCAGTGGCTTTGCCGGGAGCCAGAATATCCTTATGATAGAAAAATGTGGCTGGCCATTGTTTGACCGAGTCACTAGCTAGAATTTTGGGATATGCGCGCTCGCGTCTATGCGAAAAACTAATAGTGTCGGTGATGTAAGGAACACCGGCGGTAATGGAGTTTCTTCGGACATGAAAATAGTACCGGAAAAGAGTCAAACTCGGCCTAATGCCGAGAAAGCCCTCACACAACGAAGCATATGCGCTCATCTCTAAAAGAGAGTTGGGAGGAGGATTGTGGAGTTGAACTCCATAATGATCAATCACCTTGGAGAAGAACTCCGAGGGAGGAAACGACAAACCTCTATCGAGGTGGGTGCCAAAGTGGACCCGCTCGCCGTCACGCGGGTTGGGGACGGTTTCCTCGAAGCCGCTCCGCCAGTTGCCGGCGGCGAGAAGCCCCTCATTCTCCACGTTCTTGAAGCCCTCCTTGTTGAGAGCGCAGGGGATCCAGATCCCGCGAAAGCTCTCTTTCTCTGCCACCGCTTCCGCCGTCGCTGCCGCTACCGTTGTCACCAAGCCGAAGGAAAAAGATGAAGCCATTTCTCCGGCGAGAAGATGACCTAAAAGGGGTGGCGCTGGGAGTTCTGCGGGAGAGGAACGGGGAGCTCTGTGCGCGCAGGGAGATGGGAAGGAGAGGAAAAGGAAAAGGACTGGTGGAAGGAGAAGGAGAAAATCTTAACCCCTTATATCCACCTAACTGCGCCAAGATTCGTGCAAATGCTACAGTGTAACCGCCACGCGTCATGGAAGGAACTAGAAAGGACCCACGCAATGATTGCATCGCCTCGATCTCCACGCACGCATTAAAACGGCTCCTCAGTTCTGCAAACCGTGGACCCACCAACGGTCGTGCTGACGGCATGCCTGTCAGATGACGTGACTTGACCATGACTTGTGTCAGGTGGCGTTAGAAACCAAGTTCCGACTTAGTTTGAAATCAAGCTGGAAAATCCGAGTAATCTATTGATAGGTCCGACTTAGTTTTAAGACCCGGATCATATTTTTTGTTGCGAAGTTTCAGGAACCCTTCAAGATTCTGCAAGCCGAAGATCTAGCTAGACGATGATAAATCCGACTTTGGATCTTGGAGGCCTCCGGGGGCTGCTGTTGGGGATATACTTTCCGGGTATCCTCACAGTTCCTCACTGACCAGGGTGGCCCACTTCGGGTTAGAGCTTTGCTTCATGGGCGGCCCAGTCAGGGAGAAAGACGGAGTCCAATCCGGCTACGGGAAGGCCCAGAAGACTTACCGACTTAGGCCCATAATGCTACTTGTAGTTCAAGATGTACTCTGTAACCAACTCTTAGTCGTAGCCGGATAGATCTCTCTTGTAAACCCTAGGCCGGATATCTATATAAGCCGTCCTAGGGAGAGCCTTTAGGGCAACACCTTACAACCAATACTTTAGACCCTCAACTCGCACAGGCGAAACCATTATAATCCATATTCCGGCTCTGCCGTATTACTGGATTGCTAGCAGGAGTAGGATCCGTCCGAAGCCGGCGGATTCGAACCTAGGTAAACTTGTCTACTCACCGTCCCGGAACACCGTACGTCTCACACCCCCTCTCTTCCGCACGCCTCGAGGACCCCCTCATGGCGTACTTGTCCTCAATCCGACGACAGATGGCAGATGCATCAATCAACCAGTCGAATCATATATATACTACCCTGCTTTAAGAGCAAAAGAATCTGTACACGATTGAGCAAATCCTATGTATGAACAGTGAAAACTGCGGCTGTGACTAGAGAAGCTAGCAATGTAGTACCTCGGACTCCTCATCAGGGACCTCCTCCTCGAACTCATCATTCTCCGTGATTGCGTCGAAGATTGCTTGAACGGCGATGGGGTCGTCGATGTAGATCACCGGATTGCCTCCGCCTGCCGCCTGCCCCCCATCTAGATCTGCCGCTGGCACCACGACGTTGTCGGCCACGACATCGTCGGCCACCTGCTGCTCGGCAGCGACGGCTACTACCGGCTGCTCGGCGACAATGGCTACCAACTGCTGCTCGGCGGCGACGGCTACCACCTGCTGCTCGGCGGCGATGACTACTGGCTGGACGGATGAGTTCACACCCTCAACAGCGCGGCGACGAGCGGCGTTCGTGCCCGAAGAAGACGCCTCCGTCTGCTTGGCGACGACCAAGCCATCTGCTGCTTCGTCTTCAACTGGCTTCACCTCCGGATCTTCTCCACGCGTACGCTTCATGGCACACCAAGGGAAGGAGGTGTGCAAAAGAGGGAGATTCGGCGCGCGCGGCAGGTGTAGATTGGGGTCTTGAGACTAGACAGACTGGGGGGAAATGACACGAGCTCATGGAAGAAGAAGGTCGAGGGGGGTTATAAACACCGGACCGTTCGTAGTCCTCGAGTGGACACGTGTGGTGGGCGGGGGGCTACCACGATCTCCACCCTTTTTTCGATTCCCTTTTTTTGAAACAGCCACGATCTCCACTTTAGAGCTGCATTGAAAACACGCTCATGGTAGACCTCGATTCCACTGCATGCAAGTCACGTGGAACTAATTTCTAGCAACGTTATATCTACTTGAGGGGGGCCCTTGACTCATGGAATTTACTAGCGGTAGGCCCCAGTTGGAAGTGAGATTGAGAGCGCTGCGTATAAATGGGATATGTCTGATTAAAATCAAGTGGCAATAAATTGCAGTGTCCCGTTGACAACCGTGCACTTGATGACCCCGTTGCCCTGTGCATGAGTTGTAGTAGCACTAGTAGGCTTTTCAGACTTGATTATACTTGACATGACCGCTCGATGACTTTTTCCATGGACGGCATCGTGTTCCTTCCTGTAGAAGTCTCGCGGAGGGAGACGTCCATGCTGTCTCACGCTGTACTGTGAAGGGCACGAGGTGTGCAACGATCATCGTTGGATCGCACATAATCAACGGTTGGTGCGCACGATCCGCGTGACAACTGTGACAACCAATCAGGGAGTAGCAGACAGGGTGAGCACATTTTTGGGCTTTTACGAAAGATAGAGAGGGTGGTGGACAAAACTAAGTAGTACCACATAAAACCAAGGGCAAAACTGAGTAGTATAAAAATGGAAAGTGTCTTGTACAATGAAATACATCGTGGAATACATCAAATTATGCCAAGATAGATCCACTAGAGTTCATTGGATGTGTGTTCTTCTCATAAACCACGCATGGATCCACCAGTGGCATTGCATGTCCGTTCATCTAAACAAACCACATAAGGATCCACCAGTGTCATTGCATGTCTGTTCTTTTCATGAACCACATAAGGATCTACCAGTGTCATTGCATGTTTGTTCTTTTCATGAACCACACCCAGTGTCATTGCATGTGTGTTACTTCCATAAACCACATATGGATCCACCTAGTGTGATTGCATGTTTGTTCCTTCCATAAACCACATAAGGATCCACCAGTGTCATTGCCTGTCTGTTCTTTTCATGAACCACTCCTAGTGTCAGTGCATGTCTGTTCTTTTCAGGAACCACACCCAGTGTCACTGCATGTCAATTCTTTTCATGAACCACATAAGGATCTACCAGAGTCATTGGATGTGTGTTCTTCTCATGAACCACACGTGGATCCACCGGTGTCATTGCATGTATGTTCCTCCAAACAAACCACATAAGGATCCACCAGTGTCATTGCGTGTGTGTTCTTTTCATGAACCACACCCAGTGGCATTGCATGTGTGTTCTTCTAAACAAACAACATAAGGATCCACCAGTGTCATTGCATGTCTGTTCTTTTCATGAACCACATAAGGATGGGCCCACCAGTGTCATTGCATGTCTGTTCTTTATATGAACCACACCGAGTGTCAGTGCACGTCTGTTCTATTCATGAACCACACCCAGTTTCACTGCATGTCTGTTCTTTTCATGAACCACATAAGGATCTACTAGTGTCATTGCATGTCTTTTACTTCCATAAACCACATGTGGATCCACCGGTGTCATTGCATGTGTGTTCTTCTAAACAAACCACATAAGGATCCACCAGTGTCATTGCATGTCTGTTCTTTTCATGAACCACATAAGGATGGGCCCACCAGTGTCATTGCATGTCTGTTCTTTTCATGAACCACACCTAGTGTCAGTGCATGTCTATTCTATTCATGAACCACACCCAGTTTCACTGCATGTCTGTTCTTTTCATGAACCACATAAGGATCTACCAGTGTCATTGCATGTATTTTACTTCCATAAACCACATGTGGATCCACCGTTGTCATTGCATGTCTATTTCTCTAAACAAACCACATAAGGATCCACCAGTGTCATTGCGTGTGTGTTCTTCTCATGAACCACACCCAGTGTCATTGCATGTGTGTTCTTCTAAACAAACCACATAAGGATCCACCAGTGTCATTGTCTGTCTGTTCTTTTCATGAATCACAGCTAGAGTCATTGCATGTCTTTTACTTCCATAAACCACATATGGATCCACCTAGTGTGATTGCATGTCTGTTCCTCTAAACAAACCACATAAGGATCCACCAGTGTCATTGTGTGTCTGTTCTTTTCATGAACCACACCCAGTGTCATTGCATGCGTGTTCTTCTAAACAAACTACATAAGGATCCACCAGTGTCATTGCCTATTTGTTCTTTTCATGAACCACACCCAGTGTCATTGCATGTATGTTCTTCTAAACAAACCACATAAGTCATTGCATGTCTTTCTTTCATGAACCACACCCGGTGTCATTGCATGTCTGTTCTTTTCATGAACCACGGCTAGAGTCATTGCATGTCCGTTCCTCTAAACAAACCACATAAGGATCCACCAGTGTCATTGCATGTCTGTTCTTTTCATGAACCACATAAGGATCTACCAGTGTCATTTCATGTCTGTTCTTTTCATGAACCACACCCAGTGTCATTGCATGTGTGTTACTTCCATAAACCACATATGGATCCACCTAGTGTGATTGCATGTTTGTTCCTTCCATAAACCACATAAGGATCCACCAGTGTCATTGCCTGTCTGTTCTTTTCATGAACCACATAAGGATGGGCCCACCAGTGTCATTGCATGTCTGTTCTTTTCATGAACCACATCCAGTGTCAGTGCATGTCTGTTCTATTCATGAACCACACCTAGTTTCACTGCATGTCTGTTCTTTTCATGAACCACATAAGGATCTACCAGTGTCATTGCATGTCTTTTACTTCCATAAACCACATGTGGATCCACCGGTGTCATTCCATGTATGTTCCTCTAAACAAACCACATAAGGATCCACCAGTGTCATTGCGTGTGTGTTCTTCTCATGAACCACACCCAGTGTCATTGCATGTGTGTTCTTCTAAAGAAACCACATAAGGATACACTAGTGTCATTGTCTGTCTGTTCTTTTCATGAACCACATAAGGATCCACCACTGTCATTGCATGTCTGTTCTTTTCATGAATCACAGCTAGAGTCATTGCATGTATTTTACTTCCATAAACCACATATGGATCCATCTAGTGTGATTGCATGTTTGTTCCTCTAAACAAACCACATCAGGATCCACCAGTGTCATTGCGTGTCTATTCTTTTCATGAACCACACCCAGTGTCATTGCATGCGTGTTCTTCTAAACAAACCACATAAGGATCCACCAGTGTCATTGCATATCTGTTCTTTTCATGAACCACACCCAGTGTCATTGCATGTGTGTTCTTGTAAACAAATAACATAAGTCATTGCATGTCTGTTTTTTCATGAACCACACCCGGTGTCATTGCATGTCTGTTCTTTTCATGAACCATGGCTAGAGTCATTGCATGTCTGTTCCTCTAAACAAACCACATAAGGATCCACCGGTGTCATTGCATTTATTTTCTTTTCATGAACCACATAAGGATCCACCAGTGTCATTGGATGTATGTTCTTTTCATGAACCACACCCAGTGTCATTGCATGCATGTTCTTTTCATTAACCATAGCTAGAGTCATTGCATGTCTGTTACTTCCATAAACCACGCATGGAGCCACCGATGTCATTGCATGTCTGTTCTTTTCATGAACCACACCCAGTGTCATTGCATGGGTAGCCGTTAGACCGAGTCTTCTAGAAGGCACGCCCTAACACAGTTGTTCTGCTTGACGATTCTTACATACCGTTCGATTGGGGTGCTTGGACGATTGGGATGGTCTTCATGAGAGCTATCCGCGAGTAGGCTATTCTGCGGCATGATTGGCCACGCTTGCTTTGGACAAACTAGCAACACCGGGCGCTCCCCTGTTTCGAGTGTCACGTCTCACGAGTTCAGTGGGCCACATCCTAGTGTCACGTCCCCATTACTTGTCTTCCTCCCCGTACTTCTCTTCCTTACCCTCGAAGCCACTTTCCCCACTTCACTCCCATCCTGCCGTAGCCACTAGCCGACGGCGCCTCCATCCTAATCCCCTCTCCGGCAGCCACCCCCACCCCTCTCGCCATGGGTTCAAGGGGAGACGACGAGGAAACGCGTCGTGACGACAGGGACGGTGATTTCGATGTGAGTCATCTCATCTCTATTTCTATCATCTGTGGCCAGTTATCTATTTTTTGAGCTAGATCTAATCTGTTTACTCATGCGCGTATGATGTGTTAGGCCAACCAGACGATGTATGACTCTGACTATCACGGTTTAGAGGACTTTTGTATGTAAACATGGATATGTGCCCGCTAAATTTGTAGCCTTCGAAGGACGAAACGCAGGCAGGAGGTTTCTATGGTGTCAAGGACATCGTGCAATGATGCAAGGCGGAAGTTCCGGTGTTGTCAAATGGGTAGATCCAGAGTGGCCCAAATCGATGCAAAAAACGCTGGACAAACTATGGGAAATGACTGTCGAGTTGAAAGAATCCGTATTCAGCTCACTTCTTGACAGTGTTGAGATGAAGCTATGGGAACCAGTTGACACGACCAAGCATAAGCGAGATCTCAGGTGGGTGCAAGACAAGGTTATCAAAGTCGAGAAGGAGAGGGACACGGTGTTAGCCCTGAAGGCTAAAGCAGAGCAAGAACTGACTCAAGCAAGGAACGATCTCCACCAGGCCAAAGTCCTGCAGTACACAACTACGAGTATTGACAAGTGCATGAGGAAAAATACAGAGAAACAATTGAAGCTGTGCAAGGAAGATGCTAAAAGGAAGGAGCAGACAATTCGATCCTTGCTCTCGCAGGAAGATGCGCATCGGGCCAAGATTAGGAAGATCAACGAGATGTGTGATAACTAGTTCTATTTAGCTTAAGCTCCGTGCCTTTTTAAGTTGTAATATTTGTACTTGTTGACCTAGCGGTCTGAACTATTGGTCCCGGATTCTAGGGAGGAAAAAAATTGCTCTGACCCCGCATTAATTTGTGGAAGAATTTGTGATTTAGATCAATTTCTGCCTCGATTTAGATCTCTGTCCCGGATTGGGAACGTAACCGTAGACCAAAGACAACTTTTCTACTAGTGTATTCTGACACTGGTGGTTTGTTTAAACATAATAATCTATGTGGATTGTGCCGCATGCAAATGGCACAACCACAGTTTATAAAGTGGAAGCACGTACACCCGGTTACTGGAGATCCGGGAGCTTCGCCAGATGCAGGGGATGCAGGAGCAGAGAGGCGGTGAGATAGACGGGCTCAAGATTAGGCCAGAAAGTGGTACCCATTTCCTCCTCATCTGGGCATTATCGGTGAGAACATTGCTGTTTATGTTGCCACGTCGTTGTGCAGCATCTGAAATATGTTGCTGCTTCGTGGAGTGTGGCAGCTTAAATAATTTATTTATGTGCCACTTACATTCCGTCGTATTTGGAGACCTCCTGCCCCTCAGCAATCGTGGAACCGTTGGATCATTGTTTTCAGATAGCAGTGGCACAATCACAATTTCGGATTCAACTACTGACTTGGGCATTTCCAAACCCTAAGTCGCGGTACATTTTACTCAGAGAACATGGGTAGATTGTTTCGCCCAGCAACATGCCACACACACAGCGATCAGAATTTAATAGAATTACATATATAGGTTCAAGTTCAACACATTACTATGCATTTTCATTGCCAGCAGCCTTCTTCCGCAGCCTGGGTGCCAAGCCTTCACGTCCAATGGCTTCTTCATTTCCTGCCTTCTTCTTCCTCAGTGCCAATTTTCTTAGCTTCACGTACTCTGCATCGCCGGGACAATGGGCACCAGAATCATGTCCAACATCATCTTTCCACTCGTTTTTAATTTCTTCGGGCAGCAAAATGACATCTTTCCACTCGTTTTTAATTTCTTCGGGCAGCAAAATGATTGACCCGACAGTCATGTTTCTAACCTTGCGGCGCTTCCTGTCAAAGAAACAAGACTGTTGCATAACTGCCCAATATCTATAGAGTAAATAAAACAAAAATTACAATTCAGCACAAACATGCGAACCCCAAGAGACTTTTGCTTACCAGGAGATAATTGGGTTCGAGCAACCACCCTGTCCAAGAATAGAAGGGCGACTCCCAGTTGCAGCAGCTTCCACATCCAGTACATCACATTTCAGCTCAAACATGGCAGTCGAAGCATACCTTTTCATCAACCCAATTAGCTGACTGTCACACGTTATAGGAACCATGATGCCACGTTCATCCATGAAGCTGAACTTTGCAGTCTGCTTCGGCCATAATTCAACATGATTACGCAGAGCAGCAACCATACCAGATATAGTGCAGATCTGCGCATGCGCTTCTTCCATCGTGAAACAATGGTGTCCATACTTGTTGTCCTTAGAGTCGTACCTATAGAGGACTACCATAACCAGGTAAGCGGGGTCCGCGCAGATCCCACTTGACAGAAAACTGTGGACAAAATATGTTTGTCAGTGATGGGCTAACAAACAATTTGAGGTTCAGTAGCCAGCTAGCAGTTGTAACTAGTGCGAATAGCAAAGAGAAGGGTAGATCACCCACTTGTAGACAAAACTTATTCTTTCTTGAAAGTAGGATCTGCCATCCTCCGAGCTGCTCGGCTCGTCGGCGGCGGAGGCGGGCTAGAGCCTCGCAACGGCGGCTACGGCATGCGCCATTGGAGCTCGGTATCAGCGACTGGGCGCAGCAACTTGGCCCCGGAAGTCAAATGTCCGAAGGGATCGTCCTGCCTGGAGGGTGGATTCCAACGCCGCCGGTGCTAGGGGAAAGCTAGGAATGGATTTGTGAAATTGGTCAACGCGTCTAATCCACTTAGCTGCTCGATTTGCCTAAGAGGTTGCCGCGTTGGCGCCCGCGTCACGGACAGATAACCGACATGTGGGTCCCGACCATCTACTTCACGGGGCGGTTTAACGGAATGTTTGTATTTGGCAGGGGTGAGATGAGTTTGCCTCGAAATGGCCCCTCTCAGTAGTTTGTGGCCCAACTTTTCGAAACGCGGTAATTTCAGGCAACTTAGGTACCGCCATGCGCTGGCCTGTCAACTTTGGTACCACAGACGAACAAGCCCCTCCATTGTGTCAAACCATGGTAAGAAAGCCCAAAACACATGTTCGAATGCAATGGAGCACTAGTGTGATAAAGGTTGCATCACCATACCCACTTGAGTGTGTGTGGTCATGTGGATCTCTATGGTTTGGAAAAGAACACATGCAATGACACTCCATTCTATTAAACCATGGCCAGAAAGCCCTAGAACATGTTTGAATGCAACATTGGAATGAATGGAGCACCAGTGTGTTAGAGGTTGCATCATCACACCCACTTGAGTGTGTGTGGTCATGTGGATCATTGTGGTTTGGTAAAAAAACACATGCAATGACAGTCCATTGTGTCAATCCATAGTCAGAAAGCCCAAAACACATGTTGGAATGCAACTGCCAAATGCAATGGAGCACCAGTGTGACAGAGGTTGCATAACAACACCCACTTGGGTGTGTGTAGTCATGTGGATCATTGTGGTTTGGAAAAGAACACATGCAATGACACTCCATTGTGCCAAACCATGGTCAAAAAGACCTAGAACATGTTGGAATGCAATGGAGCACCAGTGTGATAGAGGTCGCATCACCACACCCACTTGAGTGTGTGTGGTCATGTGGATCATTGTGGTTTGAAAAAGAACATATGCAAGAAAGCCCAAAACACATGTTGGAATGCAACATTGGATTGCAATGGAGGACTACTGTGATAGAGGTTGCATCACCACACCCACTTGAGTATGTGTGGTCATGTGGATCATTGTGGTTTTAGAAAGAACACATGCAAATTGTGTCAAACCATGGTTAGAAAGCCCTAGACCATGTTGGAATGCAATGGAGCACCAGTGTGACAGAGGTTGCATCACCACACCCACTTGAGTGTGTGTGGTCATGTGGATCATTGTGGTTTGAAAAACAACACATGCAATGACACTCCATTGTGCCAAACCATGGTTAGAAATCCCAAAAGACATGTTGGAATGCAACATTGGAATGCAATGGAGCACCAATGTGATAGAGGTTGCATCACCACACCCACTTGAGTGTGTGTGATAATGTGGATCATTGTGGTTTGAGAAAGAACACATGCAATGACACTCCATTGTGTTAAACAATGGTTAGAAAGCCCTAGAACATGTTGGAATGCAATGGAACACCAGTGTGATAGAGGTTGTAACACCACACCCACTTGAGTGTGTGTGGTCATGTGTATCATAGTGGTTTGGAAAAGAACACATGCAATGAGACTCCATTGTATCAACCCATGGTCATAAAGCACAAAACACATGTTGGAATGCAACTTCCAAATGCAATGTACACTAGTGTGATAGAGGTTGCATCACCCCACCCTCTTGAGTGTGTGTGGTCTTGTGGATCACTATGGTTTGGAAAAGAACAGATGCAATGACAAATCAGTGTGTCAAACCATGGTCAAAACGCTCTAGAACATGTTAGAATGCACATTGGAATGCTATAGAAGACCAGTATGACAGAGGTTGCATCACCACACACTTGAGTGTGTGTGGTCACGTGGATCATTGTGGTTTGGAAAAGACCACATGCAATGACACTCCATTATGTAAAACAATGGTTGGAAAGCCCTAGAACATGTTGGAATGCAACGTTGGAATGCACTGGAGCACCAGTGTGACAGAGGTTGCATCACCACACCAACTTGAGTGTGTGTGGTCATGTGGATCATTGTGGTTTGAAAAATAACACATGAAATGACACTCCATTGTGTCAAAGCATGGTTAGAAAGCCCAAAACACATGTTGGAATGCAACATTGGAATGTAATGGAGCACCAGTGTGATAGAGGTTGCATCACCACACCCACTTGAGTGTGTGTGGTCATGTGGATCATTGTGGTTTGATAAAGAACACATGCAATCACACTCCATTGAGTCAAACCATGGTTAGAAAGCCCTAGAACATGTTGGAATGTAATGGAACACCATTGTGACAGAGGTTGTAACACCACACCCACTTGAGTGTGTGTGGTCATGTGGATCATTGTGGTTTGGAAAAGAACACATGTAATTACACTCCATTGTGTCAAAACATGGTCATAAAGGACAAAACACATGTTCGAATGTAACTGCCAAATGCAATGGAGCAACAGTGTTTCAAAGGTTGCATCACCACACCCACTTGAGTGTGTGTGGTCATGTGGATCATTGTGGTTTGGAAAAGAACACATACAATAACACTGCCTTGTGTCAAACCATGGTTAGAAAGCCCTAGAACATGTTGGAGCCACATGCAATGGAGCACGTGTGACACATCACCACACCCACTTGAGTGTGTGTAGTCATGTGTATCATTGTGGTTTGGAAAACAAAACCTGCAATGACACTCCATTGTGTCAAACCATGGTCAGAAAGCCCTATGACATGTTAGAATGCAATGGAGCACCAGTGTGACAAAGGTTACATCATGACACCCACTTGAGTGTGTGTGGTCATGTCGATCATTGTGATTTGGAAAAGAACACATGCAATAACACTCCATTGTGTCAAATCATGGTCAGAAAGGCTAGAACATGTTGTAGATACATGAAGTGGAGCACCTGTGACACATCACCACACCCACGTGTGTGGTCATCTGGATCATTGTGGTTTGGAAAATAACACATGCAATGAAACTTGATTGTGTCAAACCATGGTCAGAAAGCCCTAGAACATGTTGGGATGCAATGGAACACCAGTGTGACAGAGGTTGCATCACCACACCCACTTGAGTTTGTGGGGTCGTGTGGATCATTGTGGTTTGGAAAAGAAGAGATGCAATGACACTCCATTGTGTCAAACCATGGTTAGAAAGGCCTAGAACATGTTGGAATGCAACATTGGAAAGCAATGGAGCAGTAGTGTGATAGAGGTTGCATCACCACACCCACTTGACTGTGTTTGGTCATGTGGATCATTGTGGTTTGGAAAAGGACACATGCAATGAGACTCCATTGTGTCAACCATGGTTATAAAGCCCAAAACACATGTTGTAATGCAATGGAGCATTAGTGTGACAGAGGTTGCGTCACCATACCCATTTGAGAGTGTGTGGTCGTGTGGATCATTGTGGTATGGAAAATATCACATGCAATGACACTCCATTGTGTCAAACCATGGTTAGAAAGCCAAAAACACATGTTGGAATGCAATGGAGCACCAGTGTGATAGAGGTTCCATCACCACACCTACTTGAGTGTGTGTGGTCATGTGGATCACTGTGGTTTGGAAAAGAACAGATGCAATGACACTCCATTCTGTCAAACCATGGTGTGTCGTCGGGTTGACAATAAGTACGCCATGAGGGGGTCCTCGAGGAGTGTGGAAGAGAGGGGTGTGAGACGTACGGTATTCCAGGATGGTGAGCAAACATGTTTACCTAGGTTCGAATCCGCCAGCTTTGGACGGATCCTTCTCCTGCTAGCAATCCAGTAATATGACAAAGCCGAAATATGGTTTACAAGGGTTTCACCTATGTGAGTTGAGATTGTAGACTATTGTGGGGTGCCCTAAAGGCTTGTCCTAGGACGTCTTATATAGATATTCAGCCTAGGGTTTACAAGAGAGACCTATCTGGCTACGACTAAGAGTTGGTTACAGAGTACATCTTGAACTATAAGTAACACCACATGCCTATGTCGGTAAGTCTTGTGGGCCTTTCCGTAGCTGGACTGGACTCTGTCTCTTCTCCCTGACTGGGTTGCCCGTGAAGCAAAGCTCTAACCCGAAGTGGGCCACCCTGGTCAGTGATGCACAGTGAGGATACCCAGAAAGTATATCCCTAACAGCAGCCGCAGAAGCCTCCAAGATCTAGAGTCATATTTCATCATCGTCTAGCTTGATTCATCTTCGGCTTGTAGAATCTTGAAGGGTTCTTGAAACTTCAAAAGAAAGGGTAGGATCTGAGTCTCAAAGCGAGTCGGATGTATGAGTACATTATTCAGATTTCTAGCCCGAAATTCAAACTTAAGCCGGAACTTGGCCTCTAACGTAACCTGACATTAGTCAAGGTCAAGTCATGTCACTAACAAACATTCCTGTCAGCATGACCATTGGTGGGTCTACCTTTTGCAGAATCGAGGCATTGTTTTAATGCATGCGCGGAGATCGAGTCGGCGCAATCCTTGTAAGGAGGTTGCCCAGCTCCTTCCATGACGCGTGGCATGGTTACTGTTTATCTTGCACGAATCTTGGCACAAGCAAAGGATATTAGGGGCCAAGATTTCTCCCTTCCTCTTCACCAGCGCTAGTGCCTTCTCCTTCCTCTCGATGCTTCCTACGAAAGAACTCTTCTGCCTCCCCCAAATCCCACTGCGCCGCCCATCCTAGGTCACCGACACCCAGAAAATGGCTGAGGCTTCATCTTCTGCCACGGCGACGACATCGGCGACGGCACCTGCGGCAGAGAAGGAGAAGTTTCACGGGGTCTAGATCCCCTGCGTTCTCGATGATGTCAAGCTCCATGTCATCAAGAAGGAAGGTCTCCTCCACGTCGGCGACTAGCAGAGCAGCTTTGGACAAACCATCCCCACCCCAACACTGACGAGTGAGTGCACTTCGGCACCCACCTCGACAAAGGTTTGAGCTTTCCTCCCTCAGGCTTCTTTGAGCTCATAGATCATTACAGAGTTCAACTCCACCATCTCCCCCCAAACTCTCTTTTATAAATGAGCGCTTATGCCTATTTGTGTGAGGGGTATCTCGGTATTAGGCCGAGTCTTATTCTTTTCCGGTATTACTTCCATACCCGAAGAAATTCCATCACCGCCGGTAATCCTTACATTACCGGAACTCTTAGCTTTTCTGTTAGGAGAGAGCGAGTCTGCAGTGACCCAGCATACCACTGCATGATGTAGTACACTATAGTCGTTGACATAACACCAATGAAACCTCGTTCACTAGTATTACATCCCTCAGAGTGGTACAACAGAAACACAACAGGTCCAAGACATGACTATAGATTACAACTCGACTCCTTACAGAAGATCCATATAACACTCTAGGTTAAAGAGAGAGAAAGAACTTCTTACAAAGAAGAACCAGAAATAATAACTTAGAACTATCTAGTAACTAAGACTAGTATCTAAACTATTTGGCTTGTCATTGCTGCTAATGCAATGCTCTACATAAGTAGGTTTTATGGCTAGAGTATCTACTCCTATCTAATCAAGATCTTCGCCTTTGCTTCGATTGATGTATATGTTGACTTCATTGACTTTATTGAAGAACTTGAGCTGTCGATGATGGTTTCTTGAGCAGAAATTGATGTTGACATCGTCTTCAATGGCTCAGAACCTAGCAAGCATGAACAAGGTATAGCTGAGTACGAGCGTACTCAGCAAGTTCACTAAAAAGGAGTGTATGATGCACTATCTCTACAGCCACAGACCATAGGTCATAGGCAATGCAGGTTTTCCTAAACATTTCTTAAAAGGTTGGTTTTATTCTGAAAACTATATCCAACAGCCTTCACAGGTTGACCAGAACCTTCGTGGGGTTCCTTTCCTACCGCATCCATAGCTCCTTCCCGGAACAGGGAGTAACATGTCACAGTTATTACACTCTGCAGAGGTGCGTTACTTTACCCATGAGAGACCTTAGCCTTGTTGCTCATCCGAGTTGTAGGCTCGTCCACACTTCCTTGGTACGGGGCCCAGTATAAGATCTAAGCCAATCATTGCCCCATTCACGACCCCGCATATCCCCTTGGTGTACGCCATGCCCATATCTTGAATTACGGCAATGGTTGGTAAAGACCATTTAGATGCCAGAACTATCATGGGATGTTGAGGGTTCCCATCCATATGCTGCATATCCTCTATGAATTACCAATTAATGCACGCTATGAGTGATAACAGCCATGACCTGCACATCTAGATACATACGAGAGGAAGAAGATACAACTGACTTCTCCGTCCCATTCCAAATCTCATGGTTAACGCATAATATACGACGCTAAGTCACTGGCGACATTGGTTGTTAATATGTTTGTTTACCACTGGAACTGTATCAATAGATTATTACCACTTGGTAAATAATCCATAATCATATTATTATGAAAATAGTATTTTCTGACCTTTTTGAAATGCAAGTGATGACAACATTTGAGTTACAAGCATTTGATAGAAAATAATCAAAGGACATGAGCAAGTTGTGAACTTGCCTTTTGTAATTGCAAGATTATGCAATCATGGTCTTCAAGAAAATAGAAGATCCAAATTCTGTAAACAACATCATTGGTCTGGTAAGGAAAATTGTTTAAAGAAGCAAGATGCGGCTATGCATATGTAATGTAATGCAGTTTGATAAACGCGAATCTCTAGACTAATCGTATCTGATCTAGGGTTTGAAGATGTGATGAGTTCTTTGGAATGTGTTGCACTTTTATACCAATTTCACACTTGTGCTTCTTATCAAGGCTTATGAGAGTGCGTGAAACAATATGTAAGTACAACAAATAGCATGCAATACTAAATCACTCAAATTGGGCATGGCATCTAAAAGATTTCTTAAGCGAGATTATTAATCAATTAGATCTTTTATAGAAATGCTTAAGGATTACTTTTAATGTTTCTTAAAAGAATAAATTTTGAGAAAAAGATTTCTTTACAAAGTAAAAGCAGTTAAACTTAAAGTTAACACTTTAAGGTTTTCTTATTAATTACAAGTATTAAAGTAGAGAACAATTAGTATTTTTGAAAGTGGAGACTTTTAACACTTCATGAAGGTGAAACAAAAGTATTATGCCTTTATGGAAGTGGTGTTCTCTTGAGTTATAAGTGAATAGAATCACTTACTTATTATGGAACTAATACTTATTTCTATAAACATGGGAATGGTATCATGTTAAATACTTAAAAACATTGTTTAGCTTTTAAAGTGGATTCCCAAACTTGTAAAAGAATTAGTACTCAAATCTTGATGATTTTATAATTGATAAAATATTTTTGGAGAGTAAGACTTACTTAATTTTAAATGGTAGTTTTAGTAAGTACAACTTAAAATGGTTAGACTTATCTTGACTTCACTTAAACATCAATTGAACTTGTTATTATACTTTTAGATTTTAAATAACTTATATTAAAGGCACAAGCAAAGTTTTATATAATTTGTATACATTAAAATAAAATAAAAGAGTTTAAACTAGTTTTATTAAACCTTTACCTTTTATTTTACTTTAAAAGTGAGAGTGGATATTTTTAATGTGTATATTTTAATTTTGTGATCAATTTGGTATATTATATGTATTTTTTTGATTTTTAAATAATAAGATATGATTTTTTTATAATTTTTTATCATTTTATAAATATCTAATAAACAATAAATATTATATAAGTATTAAAAAATGTATAAAATAAGTTTATAAATGAATATTTTGTTTTTCTAAGAATTTTGATATATTATACTTATGTTTATGAATTTTAAATAATAGAATATATTTATTTATCCCTAATAGGTTATTTACTAATTACTATTAATTATTTTATTTAAGTTAAAAAATAAAAAATGATAATAGGTTTATATTATAGAATTTATTTTTCTAAACATTTTGATATATAATATATATTTTTCTGAATTTTAAAACAGAAAATATTGGTTTAACAAGATTTAATAATTTTCTTAAATTCTTGGAAATCATTTATATTTGAATTTTGATTTACTTATTTACTAAATATGAAATACTTTTTATACCGATCAGAACCTACCCTAGGTCATAGACCAGTGGGCCAGTGTCCACGTCAGCTATCACACATGGAGTGGACCAGGTCAAAATCATTGACAGGGCTAGTGTGACATCAGCATGACATCATTGATGCCATTCGAAGATGATCATCTTAGATCAATGATCGATCTGACGATTTGGTGTGCACGCGCGGCTATGGTTGGGCTCATTAGAAAGAGAATGACGCGAGGCGAGACGCTGATACGTAGCGAGAGGAAGGGATTGGAGGGTACTGGAAGATTCAGGAGCTCACCCTGGTGACGATGGAGAAGTCGAGGAGGTGTGGGGTGGTCAGACGACGACGAATCGACGACGATGGCCACGGCGGCCAACGGAAGGTAAATCTCGATTCCGCATGACTCTCAACACGTCAGCTCTCATGTTTGGTCCGAGGCGAACGAGAACTCGACAACGCTTCCAACGGTGGCTTTGGCAAGGCATGGGGCGGTCGGAAACGGCCAGAAAGACAACCACTGGCGGATAGGGTTTCGGGTGAGCAAGGGAGATGGTGCTAGAGAGCACGTGAGAGGATAAGATCGGTATGGGAAGATAGAGTAGCTCGTGGATGATCTTATCAATGTGGTCGGGGACGGCGGTGAGCATCATGATGGTCAAATCGTGCTGATGACGACGGACGGCATCGAATGCATGCACGCAGGTGCCTATGTGCGCGAGGATGACGACGGTGATCACTTTGCAGAAAAGCCCCCAAGTTTCCTTGAAACGAACCCACAGTCCCTCCTTCGGTCGCACCTGCCAGTGACTACTGAGCCAGTGCGTGGGCTGCTTCTGGGTTGTTGTTGGGCTTCTGTTGGGCTAGGGCTGAGTGAGCAAAACATGACTGCTACTGCTCGCGGGCAACGCATAGAACATGGGCCATGGTGCACTAGTCCGGCTGGCAGACTCCTTCTTTCCCCTTTTCTACTTCTATTTTTATTTCTGTTTTTTAGAATTTCATTTCAAATATGATTTCTACAAGGGTTTGAATATCCAGAAACTTTGTGGCACATTCAGAAGGGTTTAAAGATTCATTCTATTAAACCTCTTTCAATTTTTCTTCATATTTTCGAAATTCATGAGTATATGAATGGTTATTTTAGAGAAAAGTTATTAATAGGAATTAGGGTTTTAGAGATTTACTTCCTATAGGAAAATCTAATAGAAATGATTTGTCTTTCCTCTTAATGAATGTAATGGTAGTGGTTTAATATGGATAATGAGGTATATATAATTCTATTCAAGCTTAGTCTCATATAAGGATTTTAATGTATAAAACTTATAATGAATTAAATCTTAGGTTCATAATTTGGTAGTTTAAATTTTAGGGTTCTTTAAAATTAGGAATTTCTTTTATTCCAATTCCATGACATTTTCTTCATACCATTCTACTCTTTTTCAAAGTAGGCATGGATCACTTCTTGAACTAGTTGTCCATTACTTTCTTAAGTGTGGCTAATGTGTTGATAGAAGTTTATTATATAATGGTGAATAACCATTATCATTCATGTGGCACAAGTGATCTCAATGCCCAACAACATTACTTAGGGTTTCTAATACCACACTTACTATGGGCCCTAGAGGATACACTACCCTCAAGTTTATTGATGAATGTTGCTAGGGATCAAAATTTTAAGGATTGGTCCAGAATTTAATAATCCTGAATAACATCTCAATTTAGAGTGAACTATAGATATTACTTCTTAATGTGGTCTTAATGGTTTATGGGTCTAGGTTTCTATTAAGGTTTAAGATAATAAAATAGATAAGGCTTTCATCCATGATCACTCATCTAGTTGTCTAATTATCCCTTGGAAGTTTCATTTGTCTAGGAGATATTACTCAATGGTTACCTAGGAACAGGAAATGGTTCCACTATCAATTTGATTCTAGTGCTTTGGACAAAGAGGTAGACATGGGTCTTGTCATGGATTGATATATTGTTGGTTAAGGTTACTCAAGTACTCCTACCTTGATACCTCACTAAGCTTATCTTTAAATAAGGAATTCGTTTCCTAAATATACTCTATAAATCTCTCTTATCTTATTCACAAAGATCACATCTTCCTGAATAAGACAATCATCTGACTCCACCATATCCATCATCATACGATGACATGGTCATGCCACATCAACATTACTCCTTCATTCATCTCCTAGTATATATGACTTCCATTTCTAAATTACCTCTGAGGAAGTCATTCATCTAATTAGTTCTAACTTCATTGATCCACTCTTGTAACATTCTTCCTTTACTACACATCTTGCACTTCTTAACTACCCTTGATGAATCCATCAATTTAGTTAATTATAACTCCATCCATTAACTCCTCTATATTCACCTTACATCTACTTCCAGGGCTTGCAAGAATATAGTTCTCTCTATAAATCACATGTGATACCAATTCTTTGGAATGGTATGGTAATTCTCTCCATAATACAAGTTATCTTATATGCTTCATCATACTCTAGCTTGACTGTGCATGATCAAGCTAGGTGATTCAGCTTACTAGGGCTTTACCTAATTTGGTATACTCACAACTCTTCTTTATCAGCTGGTCATCTATTCTGAAATGACTTGAGAATAATGACCACCAACCTTTGATCAAGCAAAGCTTAGGCTTCTAATTGTCTGATCAAGATCTGTATTCAATTGAGTAGTAGGCTTGTACTAGTCTCTCTATAGAATTATCTTGTTAAGGAAGCTTACTCCATATTCATATCTACTTGGCTTAACAAGATTATCATTTGATACACTAATACTACTAGCTTTCTCATGACTCCTCAAGCACCAGTTACTTCATGGGTGTAGATACTTCTTCTAGTTAACTCATGAGTGAATTAACTCCTCCAACATGAGATGGTTTGATCTCCACTAAGGATCACATTCCATTGATGATGACACACTCTACCATATCTACTTCCTTCTCCTTACTAATTCACTTTAGGTCTTTGGAAGGTTAATATAATAGGTCAAAGGATAAGAGTTAACAATTGCTAGGTCATGAATTGATCACACACATTGATGATCAGGATTTTCATCTATTAACATGACACTAAGGGCATGTGATGGATGGTCTTAGCTTGACTTCCCTTTCTACTCTATTGTGATAAGAGTTAATGTTTAAGAACTACCATAATACCCATGGTAGGAATAACTACGACAAACAAGTGTTTCAAGATTTAATTATGAGGTTTCTTTACTTGGAGTTATATACATAACTTGGTATTCAGGGTTTGTGGTAGATAATACCTTGATATCATTTGTTGGAATATTAAGTATTCATCCTTGAGTTGTTGTATGGAATACCATGTAATGATCTCAAGAAGATCTAGTACTCCTTATTAAGTAGTGTGTTGTGACTTAGTTTTATTACATTTGATCTACCCTTAGATCAAATTATACCACCCAAAGATAAGGTTTTAGCAAAGGTCATATTGAAACTTATCGCAATCAACTTGATGATCTACTTCAGTTCCACCAAGTTAAGAGAAGGTTCAATCACTTTGACAAGTTTTATTTAAAATCGCAAAAATTATCCAGATTTTCTATGCATGAATGCAATGCACACACCTGGTCTTAGCTTATTTCTAAGCTCTAATGTTGGGATGTTACAGAGTCTATCCTAGGATTAAGGCTTGCGAGTTGGTGAAACAGTGGCCATCCATGTTCTTTTACCATAAGGACAGACCAGCTCCCAGCAAAGCAATCGCTTTGCCGGTTTTTATTGATGGCGTCGCCACAACCCAAGAGTCCTGGGACGCAGATGCTCCGGCTCTTACTAACGATCCGCTTCTTGCTAAGAGGCGGATCAAATATCTGTTGAAGCACAAGGGTCTAAAAGGATCCGACTTGATCCACTGCTGGCTGGCACGCCGAATCTAGCCTCTCCAGCACCATGGTGATCGGCTCATGCATTCAATCACCAAGAGTAAGACAGACTCTCACTGGATCTGCTCCATTCCTTACTCGGACAAGGACTATGAGTCCCAGATCAAATGGTTGATTAGGGAGCGGATCGAGAGGAAAATCCCGGAGCTATCCTTTGACATGCATATGGCTGACGATCCTGTGACACCAGTAAGTTTTCCAACAATCACTCGAATTATGTGTTCATCCATACATTGTTGTGTCTTTTTGCAATACTGAGATATTTCTTCTTTTCAGCTTGCTGACCTCCCTGAGTTGAAGCTTGCTCCTCTCGAGGGATATCCTCCTGAGTTATCTCAGGATGATGGAGAATTGATTCCACTACCGGAAGCGCTTACCCGAAAGCGTAAGACTCTGACATTGTCTATTTGCACAAAGGAAGTGCCCATTATGAAAAGGTAACTTTCCTCACAAGGTCTCTGTTATTTTATTTCTCGTTCTTTCTAAAGTGTAACGATCTTTGTTCTATTACCTCCTCAGAGCTAAACAACTCACCAAGGGCAAGGGGAAAGGAGGCTCATCAAAGCCCCTGCGCCCTTCAAAGTTAAATTTGACTTCTCCTGCCACAGTGCCTCCGACTCCTGCCCCAATGCCTTCTACAACGCCGGAGATTACTCCATCCCCGCCAGTTGCAGAAGATCCAACTCAATAATCTGAGCCAGCGATCCTCGGCTCGCACACCGACATCACCATGGCGAATCAGCACTTGATAAGGGTGAACCCATACAGGGTAATGATCACCCGGCCAAGGTTTTCACCGATAACCTTCTCAGCAATCCGAGTATTGCCAAACTTGGCATTACTCGGAAAACTTCGGAAGAGATCCAATGGCTAGCCTAGCAATTCTTGGAAAGCCGGAACATCACCGCCGAGGAAGAGGCGCAAGAAGCTGAGGATGTCAAGTACTCCGAGCTTCTTGAACAAGTTCTTCTTCGTGACGAGAAGTTGAAGGCTGGCGTGCTTCCGCCACCGCTAATAATCTAGCAGACCCTCGCCGAGAAGGTTACCACTGAGGTGAACATGAGCCTAAGCAAGCTTACTCATGAACAACATGTAAGTCGGAATTCCAACTCACCTTTTTTACTTTATTTCATATCTTATCCTCTAGCCCCCAAGCATGAAGTTGGGTAGACAATCTGGATTTATGCTTTCATAGGATGCCAAAGAACGAACTCGTATAGCTTCCAAGGCTCGTGCTGATATTAGTTAAAATGTTAGCCCGAGTCTTTAGTAGACTTCTGACTCTGGGTATTATTTTGACTTACAGAAAGTTAATGCTGATAACCAGGAATTATAAAAGAATATTTGCAATAAGCGGAGAGAGATCAGAGTTCTCCTTCTTGAAAATGCTCAATTGAAGATATCAAAGGATGAAGGTAGTCATTTCAGTCCTTAACCTTACATTTTGCTTTCATAGTCGAATTTCCTATTCAACTGTTGTCTTTTGCTTACAACACTAGTCAAACAATCATGTGAAATGATTGAAGAGGCCAAGAACTTCAAGACCCTGGAGGTGGAGAACGCCGACTTATGGTGGGAGCTAAATAAGCTTAAGGCGGATCACGAGCGCAACATTGGTATCATTCTTGAATCCTCCTCCATGGCCACCAAAGAACGTGATCGAAGGATCACAACCCAGGATCAGAAAATCTTAGATATCAATGATGAGTTATTCAGAGAAAAGGATATCACTTAGGCTCTCCGGGATGAACTCTAGAGTCTTCGAGCAGAGAAGACCAAAGTTGACGATGTCATCTTCTGTATGTTTCCTGTTTTCTAACTTTTCGTTCTTCCAAATCTAGGAGTTCGGATATATTTTCTGACCTTTGCCTTATGTGCGCAGGTCCTCTGAACTTAATGGATTCCTCCTCCACTGAGTCTCGCACCAGCCGGCTTACAGAAGTTGGTGATTTGCTTCACAGTTTCTGCCAATCATTGGAGGATATTGGCGGAGTTCTTGAAGTCCCAAACATGAACAAAATGTCTCCCTTTGAGCTGCAAGATAAGGCGAAGGAGATGCCCTAGCTCATCTAGGACTGGAACATGTCCTATGCACGAACCGCAACACAGAATGCCCTTACCATGGTTATGAGCCATCATGGAAGCATGGATATCTAGCAAGTAACCAGGGGTTATTCGACTGTGGACGAAGACGGTAAGGAGCAAGATATCAAGGCCATCATGGACTCCGGCGCCAGATATGGATGTCACGTAGCCGATCTGACCAGCTAAGACACTCCCTTCTTCACCCGCGTGGAAACGCCTCCTCCACCTACCAAAGAAACAACAAAAATTTCCGATGACGAGCAAACCGTATCGGATTTGAATGTCTCGGAAAGATATCAAGGCAAAGGCGATGTCTCCAGTGAGCCGGCATCTCCTACCTCTCCTCCTGCATCGTAGAGTAGCAGAAAAAACAATGTGTTATTCTAAAACAATCTGATTGTAAATAAGTAGTATAACATTTTGCTTTTGCTAAGATTTGATGCTTCTATTTAGCACTTTTTGGCTTTATTTTGACGTGCCTGAATTTTTTACATAAGCACTTTTTTGTTTTGCCTATACTTATCGCTTATATGACTTTCCGCCTCGTCCCTTTCATGAGCCGGCCAACCTTCCACATGGAAACTCTGCCGAGCAATGGAGCTCAATTGCTGAACCAGTTTAAACTCGGAAATAGAGCTGGCTTTCAGTACCAACAATTCACTACTCGGAAAATGCCCGCATCCAGCAATCAGATAAAGAACCCAAGAATAGACTAGAAAATTTAGCTTTATACCCGAAGGTAGCATTTTTAGAATCGGAAATCTTAACCAGAACCAACATGAGCATAAAGTACTTTCAAGTATTCTGGGATTTTAAATTGTGACATGCTCATTCGGAAATAAGATGGTACTATAAATCTTCTCAAAAAAATTCAGGCAACCAATACTTTATTTCTCATTAAACAAGTACACATATATGATTACAAAGAAAGAAACTTTAATAATAAAAGGGACGTAGCTGAGCAATATTCCATGGTCTGTCTAATTCTTCTGGGTCTGTACTGCCTCCAGCTCTCTTCCTCTTCTTAGTAGCAGGTCTTTCTTTGACTAGCTGCATATCAGTTAGAAAGTAAGAACCATTGTGCAATACTCAGCTAACTAAAAAGGGCCCTTCCCATACTGGGGAAAGTTTGTGCTTTCTTTTCTGCACAAGCCAGAGAATCGATTCGCCCTTATTGAAAGACCGGTTTCTGACTCTCTGGCTATGATACTTGTGTAACTTCTGCTGATAGGCTGTTGATCTCATTTCAGCAACGACGCAAACTTCTTCGATTAAATCGAGATCATTTTCTTGAGAAATTTCGGCATCCTCTTTGATATACGCAGCAACTCGGGGAGAAGTATGGATTAAATCACTAGGAAGAACTTCTTCTGCACCATAGACCAAGAAGAAAGGTGTGTATTCGGTTGACATGTTCGGAGTTGTTCGCAAGGTCCATATTATAGACAGTAGTTCATCCGCCCAAGCCCCCGCAACACGTCGAAGTGGTTCTTCGAGTCTTGATTTGAGGCCTTGTAGGATTAAACCTTTTGCTCTTTCAACTTGTCCATTAGCTTGTGGATGTGCGACTGATGCAATGTCAAGCCGGATATTTTGTTCGTCGCAGAATTCGGAAAGCTCTCCTATAGAAAAATTGCTCCCGTTGTCCGTGATAATGCTATGTGGATAGTCGTATCAGATTATAACATCCTCGACAAATCTTCTGGGTGTTCCTCCATCAAAACTTGTGTCGGGTTTAGCCTCAATCCATTTTGTGAATTTATCCACCATCACTAAGATGTGAGTAAATCCACTTGGAGCCCGTTTAAATGGTCCTACCATGTCAAGCCCCCAGACCTTGAAAGGCCATGTTATAGGTATTGTTCGTAGCCAATCAACCGGAACATGAGCTTGTTTGGCGTACTTTTGACAACCTTTGCATGTCTTGACCAGCCGTTCAGCATCTGCCTTGGCTGTAAGCTAGAAAAATCCATGTCTGAAAGCTTTTGCCACTAAAGATTTGGCTGCAGCGCGATGACCGCATTTGCCTTCGTGGATTTCCCCAATGATTTCCACTCCTTCTTCTAGAGATACACAGCGCTGAAAGACCCTAGACACACTCCGCTTATAGAACTCACCACTTACTACTGTATAGGTTTTTGCTCGTCGGACGATCTGCCGGCTCAGAACCTCGTCTTCGGGTAATTTTCCATCTACCAAGAAATTAAGGTAGGGTTGAGTCCAGCTAGGAATTACAGCCAGAACTGCCACTAAAGGTGAGTCGGATTTTGTCGGATATTCCTCATCTACTCCTTTTATAGAGGAAACTTTGAGGTGCTCTAAAAAAGCGCCATCCGGGACCTTCTTCCGTGTAGAGCCTATACGAGATTATGCATCTGCTTCCTCATTTTCTATTCGAGGGATGTGTTGAACTTCAAACTCTTCGAACGATTTAGCTAGTTCATCCACGATAGCTCTATATGCTACCATGTGTTTATTTGCATTACAGATATCCGATACTTGTTGGGCAACAAGATCCGAATCTCCATAACACATTAATTGTCGGATGCCAATATCCTTAGCAATCTGGATTCCATGCAGCAGTGCTTCATATTCGACAATGTTGTTTGTTGCTGTGAAGTGAATCTGCAACACATAGAAACGTTTATCTCCTTGGGGTGATTTGAGCACCACGCCAACCCCCGAGCCCCCGAGCGCCTTAGACCCGTCAAAATGCAAGGTCCAATATTCTGTTCTGGGAGGGTCATATTTTCCGTTATCTCTGACCAATCAGCGACAAAGTCAGCGAGTATTTGGGATTTGATTGTTGTACGAGGTTTGTACTTAATGTCGAAAGCTGAGAGCTCTATGCCCCATTTTGTGACACATCCTGTAGCATCACTGTTGTTGATTATATCTCTCATGGGAGATGTGCTCACCATGGTAATTGGATGTTCTTGAAAATTATGCCGTAACTTCCGGGATGTGAAGAACACACCGTAAGCCAGCTTTTGATAGTGCGGATACCGCTATTTTGATTCAGTTAGGACCTCGCCGAGGCCGTAAGTCGGACGCTGCACTAGGTGTTCCTGTTTTTCCTCTGGTCTTTCCACCACCATAATGACACTAACGACTCTGTTTGTCGTAGTGAGATAGAGAAACATCGATTCTCGAGGTTCTGATGCTGCAAGGATAGGAGCGGACGAGAGTACTGCTTTCAGGTCTTGTAGTGCAACTTCAGCTTCATCAGTCCAAACGAACTTTTTGGTCTTTTCCAGGAGCTTGTAGAGTGGTGCAGCTCTTTCTCCAAGCCGGCTTACAAACCAACTGACTGCAGCAATGCAACTAGTTAGTCACTGAACGTCCTTCAGGCAAGTCGGCCTAGAAATATTGATTATAGCCTTAATTTTGTCTCGGTTCACCTCTATGCCTCTTTGAGACACGATGAAACCTAACAATTTTCCGGCTAGTATTCTGAAGAATCATTTCTTCGGGTGAAGCATTATAGTGTATTTTCGTAGATTAGCGAACGTTTCCTCCAAGTCGGAAATTAAGGTTTCCTTCTTTTTGGACATCACGCTATGTTGTCCACATATGCATGTACATTGCGTCCGATTTGATCGTGGAGGCAACCTTGCATAGTGCGCTGGTACGTAGCTCCTGCATTCTTGAGCCCAAAGGGCATCGTAACAAAACATAAGGTTCCAAAGGGGGTTATGAATGAAGTTTTGAATTTGTCTGATTCCTTTATCTGAATCTGGTGATAACCAGAATATGCGTCGAGAAAACATAGGAGTTCCGAGCTTGCCGTAGAATCGATAACTTGATCAATTCTAGGCAGAGCGAACAGATCTTTGGGACAAGCCTTGTTCAAGGCGGTATAATCAACACACATACTTAAATCAGTGGTGTCCTTTTTAGGGACCATTACATGATTGGCCGACCACTCAGTGTGGATGACCTCTTCTATGAATCCGGCTAACTCGAGCCGGGCTAGTTCCTTAGCTATTGCTTTTCACTTTTCATCACCGAAACGTCATAGGGACTGTTTGATGGGTTTAGCGTTTGGGTGTACATTTATAGAGTGCTCGGCAAGTTTCCTAGGTACTCTGGTCATGTCAGATGGCTGCCATGTGAAGATATCTAGATTTGCTTGGAGAAACTTGACGAGCACGCTTTCCTATGCGCTATCTAAACCAACACCTATCTGGGTCACCTTGGAGGGTTCATCATCCTTCAACATCGTCGTCTTCGTCTCTTCTGATGGCTTGAACTCCGGAGTCGGCTTTGTAACCTCCTTCTTCGTCGCGGGCATCTCAGACGGGTCGATGGTCTTCTTGATCTCCTGGTACTCCGGGGCGTGTAGTACGGCTTCAGCAAAGGTAGCATTTCTGTCCTTGCACTCTTGCACTTTCTTCGGGTCTCCCCTGATGGTGATCACGCCCTTGAGACCTGGAATTTTCATCATATCATAAATGTAACACGGACGAGCCATGAAAGCCCAGTAAGCCGGCCATCCGAATATAGCGTGGTATGCGCTCTTGAACGAGACCACTTCGAAGGAAAGTGCTTCCGTCTGGTAGTTCTTTGGAGTTCCAAAAGTTACATCCAAAGTGATTTCTCCTAAGGAATTTGCCTGTCTTCCTGGGACAACTCCGTGAAAGATCACAAAGCTGTGATTCAGCCAAGTTTCCTAGATCCTCATCCGACGCAACGTTTTGTCGTAGAGGATGTTGATGCTACTGCCACCATCCATGAGGGTGTTGGAGAAACCATAGCCGTCAATAAGTGGATTGATTACTAAGGCATATTTTACTTGCCTATGCAACTTAGGCGGATGATCAGCATGGTCAAAGGTGATCGTTACTTCCGACCAGTCGAAGAACTAAGGGATAGACGGAATAGTTGCGTTGAGCTCATGCAAAACTGCTTTCTTGACCTTAGCTGGTTGAGACCCAAGGAAAGTGACATAAGTGTCTTTCTTCGTTGGGAAGTTCTTCTTTCCATCCGACTTGGGATTTGAAGGATCTCTTTCCTCCATGTCGGAATCTTCCTTAGTCTCCTTTTCTTTTTTCGAGATTCTTCTTTTCCTTCTTCCACTAAGCCCTGTAGCCTGCGGAATTGTATTTCTTGATGTCGTCATTGAAACAACACTCGGCATTTGTGTGGGACGAGCCCTCGTTGGCATTTAAGTGATGCACACACGGATTGTTGGCAATGTCGGCCCAGGACTAGGATTTGCCAGGTTGCTAGTCTCCTCTACCCTGGACTCTTGACATCCCACGACCGCGTCTATGGCCGCCTCCGTGCCCTCCTTGTCCTCTAGACCCAAAAGTAGCAGTGACAACTACGGTTTCCGTGTTGGGATTTTCTTACGAGGTGTTCTTGCGCTTCTGAGCTTGTTGCTTCGGCTGTTTTGCCGACTGTGGTACAACCAGGATGTTCAGTAGTACTTCTGCATCATCATCGGCATCTGCGTATTTGCTTGCCGTTTCTACCATCTCTCCCAGATCAGTGCCCTTGTCGCACTTCAAGCGGTGACGTAGTAAACCAATTGGGAGTCCTGCAATGAAAGCTTCAATCGCAGTTTGATCATTTACCCCTTCACAGGAGTTTTTAGTGTCGATCCATCATCCGAGATAATCTCGGCAAGTTTCTCCGGCTTTCTAGGTGCAACGCTGCAAGTCTCCTACCGTACATGGCCTCTGATATGTGCCTTCGAAATTCCAAAAGAACGCGCTTTGCATGTCATACCAGTTGTGGATGGTGTTCTCCGGAAGTTCATTGAGCCAGGATCGTGCCGTCTTCCTCAACATAAGCGGGAGGTACCGGGTCACGACCAAGCTATTTCTGCCTTTGGCGATGTAGCAAGCCTGGAAAAAGTCCTGGAGCCAAGTGTCTGGCTGGGATACACCGTCGTAGGCTTGGATGTGTCTTGAGATAACAAATCCTTCCAAGAAATATGTTTGTCTAATTCGTGGTCCGAAGCATTTTGGACCCACGTATATATCATCGTTCTCGTAGTGCCGCACCTCTATGTTAGAGTTGATCCAGTGTCTCGCATCACTTGGTGACAGGGGATGCCGTCTTGGTTGTTCGCTGTGGGTGCGGTGCCTTGGAGCTAGACTTCTGCTTCTGCCACCACCTCCTCCGCCACGAAGCCCTCCTTGGCCTCCTCGAGAGCCGGTATGATGGCTACTTGGTGGAGAGGGTGGTGCACGTGGATTGTTTTCGGCTGAGTGCCGGCCTCCATCAGGAGCATCATTATTCTGGTTCTAGAGAGGGTCTTGGTTACGATGAGCCCCCTGCCGGCTTGACTCGGCACAGTGTCCGTCGTTCCTTCGTCCGTCGTTTCCCCCATTGTGGTGAGGTTCAGCCAGACGACTTGTATGTCTAGGAGGTGGCATCCTTTGTCAGTCCTCCTCCTGACATTACTCTTTGTCGTCTTCCCTACAATTGTTCGATTCTCACCGGGGAGGGTGTCTCGGAACTAGTGCCACAACTGCTTCTCGCTCTGCGGCTGGAGTAACATTGCTCCAGTCACGTGCGGTTATGTGCCGTTGTCCTGAAGATCCGGTTCTTGAATAGTGGTCTTCCTGACGGTCTAGACGGTGATGCTATTCCGGGTCCCACTGGGGCCTAATGTCATCCCAGGCCGGATCCGTGCGACATTGGTCAGATTTAGAGACCAGTTTTCCACTCCCGTATTTCACGACCTTTTGTTGCTCTAGACGCTTGGTAAGTAGCTTTACGCCCAACCGGACTTGATCTGGGTTTGGGTTGTTCGCCAGGATATCTCAAGCCGCGGCAGTATTTTGCACTGGTGTTCGTACACCAGATCTCCCTTGCTGTCGAGCCGAGGTGCTCCTGGATTTCCCTCAAAGAGGATCTTGTGGACCTCCTGATATTTGTCGGCCCATACGTGGCCTTTCCGGGTCTTCTGATGCTGCAGAGAGATGAACTTCTCCGCAGTGGCATTGTGCTTCTTCTCTTCCTTGATGTTGTTAGCTTCATCCAGGAGTACTTGACGATGCGCTTCTAGGGCCTGGGCCCTTTCTTCTAATTCTGCAGGTGTAAGCTCTGTAGCTATTGGGATTGGCGTTGCTAACGCATCTCTAATGAGCTTACGAGCACCAGCAGTAATCACGTATCATCAACCAGAGTTTCCTTCGGCTCGTCTAGGATTAGGGCTCCATCTGAGTCTTCCTTGTAATCTTCGGCAACCACTTCCTCTGCTAGAGGATCTTTTGTTGGAGTCTTGTTCTTCTTGTTCCTCTTCTTTGCCTTCTTGGCAGCGCCAGTACAAAAGACGGCTTTGGGTCTGTTTCCTGGAGTCAAGCTCTGATCGGTACTTTCGGACATCTGGATGTCGGGGTTAACTCTGGGATCCATGTCATCCTATGCTTTGGGAGAGTTTTCCCCGGATCCTTCATCCATGGATTCTCCTTCTTCTGTAGCTTTGGAGTTGAACGCCTCTTCATATTCCTCGGAGAACTTTTGGAAATCCGCCGACGTCATGGAATCATCCGAAGATGCCGTTAAGTCGGTGTTTGTTCCGATTGCCTCCAGCACTGAGTCTTCATTGTCTCCAGCATCGGCAAAGCCAGATCCGGATCCAACATATCCGACAAAGTGCGACGCGTGCTTCCTGAAGTAGTTGCGGATTTCCTCGTGGGCATCCTCAAACCATTAATGGTCTCGAGAACCTCATCCACGCCTGCGCCTTACAACATTATGCGCCTCAATGTATGCCTCGGGAAAGGTTGATCTATTCCAGCGTTAGCAGAGCCGAAACCAAAGTTGTTTTCGTGGTCCTCTAGGATTTCGACCTCGACAGACAGATCGATCTAGGATTCGACCTCGCTAGGGAGATCCACTCTAGATTCGACTTTCACTGCAAGATCTTCTTCAGGCTCAGCATTCCCCACTATCTCCGTGATAGGTGTGGGATAGGTGGGATTATGATTTTCTGAGATTTGGAACTCTGCCGCCTCCACGAACAAAGTGGACCCAGAAACTTGTTTTAACTCTATCATCACCGCTGGGGTGGGTGGGGCAGGTTCAGCGAAACTGATGTAGACATCGATTTCACCAAAAGACATGATGTTGTAGGCAGTCACGACCTCCCTAGCCGGAATCCATGTCTCCTCGAAAATGATGAGAGGGACATCGCTGGCATAGAGGGCGCGACCGCCAATGATTGTCTCGCCGATTCCGATTCTTGCAGATTCCACTCGACACGTAGATCCGAAGCTCACTTGCCCCATGGTGGGCGCCAATTCGTCGGATTGATGACAAGTACGCCATGAGGGGGTCCTCGAGGCGTATGGAAGCGAGGGGTGTGAGACGTATGGTATTCTGGGATGGTGAGCACACAAGTTTACCCAGGTTCGAATCCGCCGGCTTTGGACGAATCCTACTCCTGCTAGCAATCCAGTAATATGGCAGAGCTGAAATATGGGTTACAAGGGTTTCGCCTGTGCGAGTTGAGATTGTAGACTATTGTGGGGTCCCCTAAAGGCTTGTCCTAGGACGGCTTATATAGATATCCGGCCTAGGGTTTACAAGAGAGCCCTATCTAGGTATGACTAAGAGTCGGTTACAGAGTACATCTTGAACTATAAGTAGCACCACATGCCTATTTCGGTAAGTTCTGGGCCTTTCCGTAGCCGGACTGGACTCCGTCTCTTCTCCCTGACTGGGCCGCCCGTGAAGCTCTATCCCGAAGTGGGCCACCCTGTTCAGTGAGGCATAGTGAGGATACCCGGAAAGTATATCCCCAACATAAAGCCCTACAACATGTTTGAATGCAACATTGGAATGCAATGGAGCACCAGTGTGTCAGAGGTTGCATCACCGCACCCACTTGAGTGTGTGTGGTCATGTGGATCATTGTGGTTTGGAAAAGAACACATGCAATGATAGTCCATTATGTCAAACCATGGTCAGAAAGCCCAAAACACATGTTGGACTGCAACTGCCAAATGTAATGGCGCACCAGTGTGACATAGGTTGCATAACCACACCCACATGAGTGTGTGTGGTCATGAGGATCATTGTGGTTTGGAAAAGAACACATGGAATGACACTCCATTGTGCCAAACCATGGTCAGAAAGACCTAAAATATGTTGGAATGCAACATTGGAATGCAATGGAGCACCAGTGTGATAGAGGTTGCATCACCACACTCACTTGAGTGTGTGTGGTCATGTGGATCATTGTGGTTTGAGAAAGAACACATGCAATGACACTCCATTGTGTCAAACCATGGTTAGAAAGCCCTAGAATATGTTGGAATGCAATGCAACACCAGTGTGATAGAGGTTGCATCACCACACCGACTTGAGTGTGTGTGGTTATGTGGATCATTGTGGTTTGAAAAAGAACACATGCAATGACACTCTATTGTGTCAAACCATGGTTAGAAATCCCAAAACACATGTTGGAATGCAACCTTAGAATGCAATGGAGCACCAGTGTGACAGAGGTTTCATCACCACACCCACTTGAGTGTGTCTGGTCATGTGGATCACTAAGGTTTGGAAAAGAACACATGCAATGACACTTCATTGTGTCAAACCATGGTCAAAACGCCCTAGACCATGTAGGAATGCAACATTGGAATGCAATAGAGCACCAGTGTGATAGAGGTTATATCATCACACGCACTTGAGTGTCTGTGGTCACGTGGATCATTGTGGTTTGGAAAAGACCACATTCAATGACACTCTATTGTGTCAAACCATGGTCGAATAGCACTTGAACATGTTGGAATGCAACGCTAGAATGCACTAGAGCACTGATACATTGCAAATGTATCTATAATTTTTGACGTTCCATGCTTGGTTTTATCCACTTTCTTGTGTTTTGTTCCAACTTTGGAGTACTTTTCATATGATTTCTTGGACTAACCTATTAACCAGAGCCACAGTGCCAGCTGCCTGTTTTTTGCTGTTTTTGGTTCCAGGAAAGTCAGAAAATGAATATTCTCGGAATTGGACGGGACAAAAGCCAAAGTGCCTATTTTCGGAAGGGATCAAGTGCCAGAATATGAGATGGAGAAGGGCCAGGGGCCGGCCACACCACCTAGTCACGCGGCCAGGCTGGGCCCGCGTGAGGGGGTGGTGTGGTGACTCCCGGCACCCCCTCGGCCTCTCCTTCTGCCTATATATTGCTCTCGGGACGAAAACCCTAAGTACCCGATCAAAAATCCATGAAAGAGTCTGTAGCCGTCGTCGTCTCCATCCCTAGATCGGGAGGGATCTGAAGCTCTTCCCGGCACCCTGCCAGAGAGGGGAATTCACCCTGGAGGCGTTCTTCATCACCATGCAAGCCTCCGGTGTGATGCGTGAGTAGTTCATCCTTGGACTACGGATCCATGTAGTAGCTAGATGGCTGGTTCTCCTCTAATAAACTTGAACCATTGGGTCCTTCTTTGTTGCGTATATGCTTGCGCTTTATAAGTTGAAATTAGTAGAACCATGTTCCATGGGGAACGCTTTCAACATTGCACTTGTACTTTGTACCCTGTTGATATCATGTTCTTTTGCTTACGGATCCCGGCGGTGTGAAATAAAAGTGCAACTTGTAAGATCATGGAGTTTGTATGTGTGTTAGAGAAACGCCTGGGCTGCTAGCCTAAGCCATGCCTAATCATGGCGGAAACTTGCAGCATCACCATAATGAGCACTCTATGAAGCATCCTCAATAAAAACCTATGCAAATAGCAAATAAAAAGATCGCTGAGATGCTCATTGTCTGCTTGCCTTATCATTTTTTGATTATGGGAAAGCTCCCGTATCATGTGCAAGGGTACCCAGTTGGCGGTTCTTAATGATACACATATACTTACAATGACAAGAGCTTACTCGTGACTAAAGTTGAGTAGCATGAGGATCGGTCTTCATAAGTAAGGGGCATGAGATTTCGGTTTATAACTTGTCAAGCATATCCTCTTAGTTGTGTCACTTTAACCTTAATCACCTTCAAGATGCTTATGATAGGGGCAATGAGAGCAGGAAACTACAAGTACCATAATTTTTGGAAGCTCTTTATGAGACTTGAATCCCTACTTCCTTTTACAAAAGGCCTTTCTTCCACCATTATATTGAGTCTCCACCTTCTATCTTTATGCACCTACTTTGAGAGCATAGTGGCCATTCTTAGTTCTATGTGCATTGTCCCAAGACTAGTTGATTGATGCATAACTTGTTATTGCTTGTTTTAAACTATTGTATCTAGTCACTCTTATGAACTTTGAAGGTGTACTATGCATTTATATTTGCTACTCTATTGAGGGACAAGCTGAATACTACTATGCTATGTTTTCCTTATGTGAAACAAACAAACGTCTTGCAAAGCATTGTTATTCTTGAATCTTTTGTTTGTGCCTTTTCATGTTGCATCATAGTTTCTTTGCTTATTGCTAGAACTTTGTCTTTCATGTTATGATTGAAGTACTATGATCCCAGCTTTGAATGTTTTAATACTTTGATCAACTCTTTGATGGTGCATGTCACCTCAAAAATTATTCTTTCTTTTTATCACTTACCTACTCGAGGACGAGTAGGAGTTAAGCTTGGGGATGTTGATACATTGCATATTTATCTATAATTTTTGATGTTCCATGCTTGGTTTTATCCACTTTATTGTGTTTTGTTCCAACTTTGGAGTACTTTTCATATGATTTCTTGGACTAACCTATTAACAAGAGCCACCGTGCTAGCTGCCTGTTTTCTGCTGTTTTTGGTTCCAGGAAAGTCAGAAAATGAATATTCTCGGAATTGGACGGGACAAAAGCCAAAGCGCCTATTTTTCCGGAAGGGATCAAGTGCCAGAATACGAGACGGAGAAGGGCCAGGGGCCGGCCACACCACCTGGCCGCGCGGCCAGGCTGGGCCCGTGTGAGGGGGTGGTGTGGTGACTCCCGGCACCCCCTCGGCCTCTCCTTCTGCCTATATATTGCTCTCGGGACGAAAACCCTAAGTACCCGATCAAAAATCCACGAAAGAGTCTATAGCCGCCATCGTCTCCATCCCTAGATCGGGAGGGATCTGAAGCTCTTCTCGGCACCCTGCCAGAGAGGGGAATTCACCCTGGAGGCCTTCTTCATCACCATGCAAGCCTCCGGTGTGATGCGTGAGTAGTTCATCCTTGGACTACGGATCCATGTAGTAGCTAGATGGCTGGTTCTCCTCCTTTGTGCTTTCATGTTTAGATCTTGTGAGCTCCGTTCATGATCAAGATCATCTATTTGTAATTCTACATGTTGTGTTTGCGGGGATCCGATGGATATTGAGATGCTATTTCAGATTGATTATTGATTCTATCATGTCTTTGTTATTTGTGATCTTGCATGCTTTCCATTATTAGTAGCTATCTTGGCCAAGTAGATGCTAGCAACTCCAAGAGTTAGTATTTATGCTCGATAGTGGGTTCATCCCTCTGGTAATCTGGGGAAGTGACAGAAATCTCTAAGGTACTAGACGTGCTGTTACTACTAGGGAGAAAACAACAATCCTTTGTTCGTAGAACAATCGTATTGTTTACTTTACACGCAGTTCGTAAAGCAATAATCTGTTGCTTGCAACTTAATACTGGAGGGGGTTCGGATGAGAACCTGAAGGTGGATTATTAGTCATAGATGCAGTTGGACGGCGGTCTATGTATTATGTTGTAATGCCCAATCAAGTCTCAAAGGAGTCAAGATGATTAGTATATGCATGTATTGCTTTCTCGGTGTTTGTCAATTGCCCCGCTGTAATTTGTTCACCCAGCATGTTATCTATCTTAAGGAGAGCCACCTCTAGTGAACTATGGATGCCGGTCCTTTTTCTTTACATACAATCTACAATCTTTTACTGCTTTGTGTTTACTTTCTGCAAACTTTTACTTTTTTCCATTCGATACGTTTAATCCTTTGTTTTCCGCAAAACACGGTGAGACTGACAACCTCATCGCAAGTTGGGGACAAAGTTCCGTGGTTGTGTTGTGCAGGTCTCCACGTTGCTACTAGCACCGGTAGTGCGGCCTGCCAAAGCTCAGCTAGTAACACCTTTGGGGTGTTTCCTTGCTCCTACTAGTTCGATTAAACCTTGGTTTCATAACTGAGGGAAAACTTGTTGTTGTGCTCATCGTACCTTCCTCTTGGGGTTCCCAACGAGCTCTACGTCGAATGACGAGCACATCAAGATTTTCTAGCGCCGTTGCCGGGGAGTCAAGGACATCTTCACAAGGGGAGTCCCTCATAACCAATCTCTTTACTCTGTTGTTTTTGTTTTGCTTCGTTTTCTTTTTGCTTTGTTTGCTTGTTTTGTTCTTCAAAAACACAAAAAAAATTAGTTTTACTAGTTTGCTTTCTTTATCAAAAACACAAAAAATTAAGTCTCCTTTAGTTGTCACCTCTTCTTAGCTCACCATGTTGATCCCTACATTCACCTTGAAAGACCTTTCAATTGGTAGTGGTTCTATAATTGGGAAAGATAATATGGA
The DNA here is from genome assembly GCA_910589775.1 of Avena eriantha. Classification (NCBI taxonomy): domain Eukaryota; kingdom Viridiplantae; phylum Streptophyta; class Magnoliopsida; order Poales; family Poaceae; genus Avena; species Avena eriantha. The sequence continues at coordinate 71,162,300 of OU342746.1, read as the reverse complement.
AGAATTCTTTAATCATGTTAGCAAACATGAAGATACTGAGGATAGATCCCTTGTAGGACTTTCTCCAAATTATGAGATTGCTGCAGCTTCTTTAATTCACATGTTAGAAGCTAGGTTTGTTAACCTCAACCCCTTAATGCAAGTAATGTTTCTTAAGCTTAAAGAAATTGAGGATCCTGAAAAGAGGGATTTTATTCTAGAAACTTTGTTTAAGGAGTTCTATGATGTTGCCAAGGAAGCTAGAAAAGTTTTTGAACGTTTCAATATGCTAGTCTCATGTGTAGATGTTGTTGGTACACGAGAAAAGATGAACAAAAGCAAACCTAATGGGGAGGAACCTAAGATACCAATACCCTTTAAACTAGTACCAATACATGATGCCATAGAAAAGAATCTTGATTGGATTGTTCCTGCAAACCCTTTCGATGAGAATAGTGAACCCAAGAGCATTGAGAAAGGATCCTCTAGAACTTACTTGGATGATATACCTTGCCTTGTTGAAAATATTTCTGGTATTGATCTTAATGCTTCTTCATTTGAGAATACTTGATCCTTTTTCTTTCTTCTTATGCCTAACTTAAAGGCGTTAAAGAAAAGTACTTATTGGGAGATAACCCAAAAGTTTTAGATGAGTCTTGGAAGTTATTACCTCTGTAATAACCTCTCTTTATCCTTTTATTTGCTTTTTGTGCCAAGAGTAACCTCTAATGAGAGTGAAGTAATGATTGGAAAAGTTGCTCTCCCGAAACAGATTTTTGTGCTTCACCGTAAAAATTCGTGAGAGAGGTATGTATGTCTGATTGATCTGTAATTCTTTGTGCTTCAGCCCCATGTTGTTATCTAACTTTCTTTAGTTCAACACTTTTTGATTTGAGCAACAGAAGGTCTTCAAAAAAATTCGTCTTTACCCACTGGTCTGTTTTGACAGATTTCTGCCATTTTCTGCATTTCCTTCTTGTTGGTTCCTTCTTTAGTTCTTTTGGGGAATTGAGTTTTTTGAGGGAAGTGCTACAGTAGCTAGTGTTCTAATGGAAGTTTATTTGGTGTTAGAACTGAACCTTAAGACTTATTTATCTTAAGTGCACTAATGTTGCTAATAAAGATTGTGTGAAGTTTTGTATGAAGAAAAAATTTCAGGTGTATGGAAGGAATGAGTAATGAGATGAAGGATGGACTAAAACTCAAGCTTGGGGATGCCATACGTGTCACCCCAAGAAATATCTAAGAAGTATAAGCGTCAAAGCTTGGGGATGCCCAAGGCATCCCCTTCTCCATCAATAAAAATTCCAGGTTTCTTCCAAACGCTTCATTTTTTATTGTTTCATGCACATTTGTGTTTTTCTTGGAGCGTCTTCTTTTTCATTTTCGTTTTGGTTTTCGTTTTCCTTGATTTGCTTAGTTTGCTGAATAAATTGGTTGGACCCCCTCTTTCATACTTTTGTTTGCAAATAGTTTGGTTTGGTTTGGAAAAGAGTAGGAAAGTTCATACTTATGTGGTAAAAAGAGCTTGTTTTTGACTGTGGCCTATGCTTTGTCATGCCATGCTTGATATTGTTTTGGCTTTATGCTTAGTATTTTTTGCTGTAGCATGACTTGTTATAAACAATTGAGATTGCTTAATGTGCCTTGGATGAATCATGCATTGTTTTAGCATATTAAAGCATAGTCTAGTGGTATTCTCCTTTGATGCTTTATTTGGGTTGACTTGGCGCATGCTCACACCATGTTATGACTATCCAAAGTCACCATAGCCTTTATGATCCTTTAGTTTTCAACTTGTAGTATCACTTTATGCTTTGATCAATGATGTTTTGTCGCTCTGCATGATTATGGCCATTATTGCTCTCTTAGTTTGTCGCTCCCAGTCTTTTGCTAGCCTCCACAACAAAGTATGAGTTCCACTCATGCATCCAACTCCCTAAACCAAGTTATTCCAAAGAGTCCACCATACCTACCTACTAGCTTATGCTATTCCAAGTATATTCATGCTTTTGTTTACCTTCCACTTGTTATGACAAAACTAGTGATTAAAGCTCTCACGAACTTGATGGCACACTTTACTTTATTGCCTCTAATAAACTTGAACCATTGGGTCCTTCTTTGTTGCGTATATGCTTGCGCTTTATAAGTTGAAATTAGCAGAACCATGTTCCATGGGGAACGCTTTCAACATTGCACTTGTACTTTGGACCCCGTTGATATCATGTTCTTTTGCTTACGGATCCCGGCGGTGTGAAATAAAAGTGCAACTTGTAAGATCATGGAGTTTGTATGTGTGTTAGAGAAACGCCTGGGCCGCTAGCCTAAGCCATGCCTAATCATGGCGGAAACTTGCAGCATCACCATAATGAGCACTCTATGAAGCATCCTCAATAAAAACCTATGCAAATAGCAAATAAAAAGATCGCTGAGATGCTCATTGTCTGCTCGCCTTATCATTTTTTGCTTATGGGAAAGCTCCCGTATCATGTGCAAGGGTACCCCGTTGGCGGTTCTTAATGATACACATATACTTACAATGACAAGAGCTTACTCGTGACTAAAGTTGAGTAGCATGAGGATCGGTCTTCATAAGTAAGGGGCATGAGATTTCGGTTTATAACTTGTCAAGCATATCCTCTTAGTTGTGTCACTTTAACCTTAATCACCTTCAAGATGCTTATGATAGGGGCAATGAGAGCAGGAAACTACAAGTACCATAATTTTTGGAAGCTCTTTATGAGACTTGAATCCCTACTTCCTTTTACAAAAGGCCTTTCTTCCACCATTATATTGAGTCTCCACCTTCTATCTTTATGCACCTACTTTGAGAGCATAGTGGCCATTCTTAGTTCTATGTGCATTGTCCCAAGACTAGTTGATTGATGCATAACTTGTTTTTGCTTGTTTTAAACTATTGTATCTACTCACTCTTATGAACTTTGAAGGTGTACTATGCATTTATATTTGCTACTCTATTGAGGGACAAGCTGAATACTACTATGCTATGTTTTCCTTATGTGAAACAAACAAACGTCTTGCAAAGCATTGTTATTCTTGAATCTTTTGTTTGTGCCTTTTCATGTTGCATCATAGTTTCTTTGCTTATTGCTAGAACTTTGTCTTTCATGTTATGATTGAAGTACTATGATCCCAGCTTTGAATGTTTTAATACTTTGATCAACTCTTTGATGGTGCATGTCACCTCAAAAATTATTCTTTCTTTTTATCACTTACCTACTCGAGGACGAGTAGGAGTTAAGCTTGGGGATGTTGATACATTGCATATTTATCTATAATTTTTGATGTTCCATGCTTGGTTTTATCCACTTTCTTGTGTTTTGTTCCAACTTTGGAGTACTTTTCATATGATTTCTTGGACTAACCTATTAACAAGAGCCACCGTGCTAGCTGCCTGTTTTCTGCTGTTTTTGGTTCCAGGAAAGTCAGAAAATGAATATTCTCGGAATTGGACGGGACAAAAGCCAAAGCGCCTATTTTTCCGGAAGGGATCAAGTGCCAGAATACGAGACGGAGAAGGGCCAGGGGCCGGCCACACCACCTGGCCGCGCGGCCAGGCTGGGCCCGTGTGAGGGGGTGGTGTGGTGACTCCCGGCACCCCCTCGGCCTCTCCTTCTGCCTATATATTGCTCTCGGGACGAAAACCCTAAGTACCCGATCAAAAATCCACGAAAGAGTCTATAGCCGCCATCGTCTCCATCCCTAGATCGGGAGGGATCTGAAGCTCTTCTCGGCACCCTGCCAGAGAGGGGAATTCACCCTGGAGGCCTTCTTCATCACCATGCAAGCCTCCGGTGTGATGCGTGAGTAGTTCATCCTTGGACTACGGATCCATGTAGTAGCTAGATGGCTGGTTCTCCTCCTTTGTGCTTTCATGTTTAGATCTTGTGAGCTCCGTTCATGATCAAGATCATCTATTTGTAATTCTACATGTTGTGTTTGCGGGGATCCGATGGATATTGAGATGCTATTTCAGATTGATTATTGATTCTATCATGTCTTTGTTATTTGTGATCTTGCATGCTTTCCATTATTAGTAGCTATCTTGGCCAAGTAGATGCTAGCAACTCCAAGAGTTAGTATTTATGCTCGATAGTGGGTTCATCCCTCTGGTAATCTGGGGAAGTGACAGAAATCTCTAAGGTACTAGACGTGCTGTTACTACTAGGGAGAAAACAACAATCCTTTGTTCATAGAACAATCGTATTGTTTACTTTACACGCAGTTCGTAAAGCAATAATCTGTTGCTTGCAACTTAATACTGGAGGGGGTTCGGATGAGAACCTGAAGGTGGATTATTAGTCATAGATGCAGTTGGATGGCGGTCTATGTATTATGTTGTAATGCCCAATCAAGTCTCAAAGGAGTCAAGATGATTAGTATATGCATGTATTGCTTTCTCGGTGTTTGTCAATTGCCCCGCTGTAATTTGTTCACCCAGCATGTTATCTATCTTAAGGAGAGCCACCTCTAGTGAACTATGGATCCCGGTCCTTTTTCTTTACATACAATCTACAAATATTTTACTGCTTTGTGTTTACTTTCTGCAAACTTTTACTTTTTTCCATTCGATACGTTTAATCCTTTGTTTTCCGCAAAACACGGTGAGACTGACAACCTCATCGCAAGTTGGGGACAAAGTTCCGTGGTTGTGTTGTGCAGGTCTCCACGTTGCTACTAGCACCGGTAGTGCGGCCTGCCAAAGCTCAGCTAGTAACACCTTTGGGGTGTTTCCTTGCTCCTACTAGTTCGATTAAACCTTGGTTTCATAACTGAGGGAAAACTTGTTGTTGTGCTCATCGTACCTTCCTCTTGGGGTTCCCAACGAGCTCTACGTCGAACGACGAGCACATCAAGCACCAGTGTGATAGAGGTTGCATCACCACACAAACTTGAGTTTGTGTGGTAATGTGGGTCATTGTGGTTTGGAAAAGAACATGTGCAATCACACTCCATTGTGTCAAACCATGGTCAGAAACCCTAGAACATGTCGGAATGGAATGGATCACCAATGTGGTAGAGATTACATCACAACACCCACTTGAGTGTGTGAGGTCATGTGGATCATTGTGGTTTGGAAAAGAACAGATGCAATAACACACCATTTTGTCAAACCATGGTCAGAAAGCCCTAGAACATGTTGGAATACAACATTGGAATGCAATGGAGCACTAGTGTGACAGAGGTAGCATCACAGAGCCACTTGAGTGTGTGTGGTCATGTGGATCATTGTGGTTTGAAAAAGAACACATGCAATGACATTCCATTGTGTCAAACCATGGTTAGAAAGCCCAAAACACATGTTGGAATGCAACATTGGAATGCAATAGAGCACCAGTGTGATATAGGTTGCATCACCACACCCACTTGAGTGTGTGTGGTCGTGTAGATCATTGTGGTTTGGAAAAGAGCACATGCAATGACACTCCATTGTGTCAAACCATGGTTAGAAAGCCCTAGAACATGTTGGAGCCACATGCAATGGAGCACCTGTGACACATCACTACAGCCACATGAGTGTGTGTGGTCATGTGGATCATTGTGGTTTGGAAAAGAACACCTATAATGACACTCCATTGTGTCAAACCATGGTCAGAAACCCTAGAACATGTTGGAATGCAACATTGGAATGCAGTGGAGCACCAGTGTGATAGTGGTTACATCACCACACCCACTTGAGTGTATGTGGTCATGCCGATCATTGTGGTTTGGAAAAGAACACATGCAATGACATTCCATTGTGTCAAACCATGGTCAGAAAGCCTAGAACCTGTTGGAGCTACATGCAATGGAGCACTTGTGAAACATCACCACACCCACTTGTGTGGTCATGTGGATCATTGTGGTTTGGAACATAACACATGCAATGACAGCCCATTGTTTCAAACCATGGCCAGAAAGCCCTAGAACATGTTGGGATGCAATGGAGCACCAATGTGACACAGGTTGCATCACCACACCCACTTGAGTTTGTGGGGTCATGTGGATCATTGTGGTTTGGAAAATAAGACATGCAATGACTCTCCATTGTGTCAAACCATGGTTAGAAAGGCCTAGAATTTTTTGGAATGCAACATAGGAAAGCAATGGAGCACCAGTTTGACAGAGGTTGCATCACCACACCCACTTGACTATGTGTGGTCATGTGGATCATTGTAGTTTAGAAAAGAAAACATGCAATGACATTCCATTGTGTCAAACCATGGTCAGAAAGCCTAGAACCTGTTGGAGCTACATGCAATGGAGCACTTGTGAAACATCACCACACCCACTTGTGTGGTCATGTGGATCATTGTGGTTTGGAACATAACACATGCAATGACAGCCCATTGTTTCAAACCATGGTCAGAAAGCCCTAGAACATGTTGGGATGCAATGGAGCACCAATGTGACAGAGGTTGCATCACCACACCCACTTGAGTTTGTGGGGTCATGTGGATCATTGTGGTTTGTTAAAGAAGACATGCAATGACACTCCATTGTGTCAAACCATGGTCAGAAAGGCCTAGAATTTTTTGGAATGCAACATAGGCAAGCAATGGAGCACCAGTTTGACAGAGGTTGCATCACCACCCCACTTGACTGTGTGTGGTCATGTGGATCATTGTAGTTTGGAAAAGAACACATCCAATGATACCCCATTGTGTCAAACCATGGTCAGAAAGCCCAAAACACATCTTGGAATGCAATGGAGCACCAGTGTGACAGAGGTTGCATCACCACACCCACTTGATTGTGTGTGGTCATGTGGATCGGTGTGGTTTGGAAAAGAACACATGCAATGACACTCCATTGTGTGAAACCATGGTCAGAAAGCCCTAGAACATGTTTGAATGCAACATTGGAATTCAATGGAGCACTAGTGTGTCAGAGGTTGCATCACTACACTCACTTGAGTTTGTGTGGTCATGTGGGTCATTGTGGCTTGGAAAAGAACACGTGCAATGACACTCTATTGTGTCAAACCATGGTCAGAAAGCCCTAAAACATGTTGGAATGCAATGGATCACCAATGTGATAGAGGTTACATCACCACACCCACTTGAGTATGTGTGGTCATGTGGATAACTGTGGTTTAAAAATAACACATGTAGTGACAGTCCATTGTGTCAAAACCATGGTCATAAAGCACAAGACCATGTTGGAATGCAAAATTGGAATGCAATGGAGCACCAGTGTGGCATAGGTTACATCACCACACCCACTTGGGTGTGTGTGGTCATGTCGATCAGTGTGGTTTGTAAAACAACATGTACATTGACACTCCATTGTGTCAAACAATGGTTAGAAAGCCCAAAACACATGTTGGAATAAAAAATTGGCATCCAATGGAGCAACATTGTGACAGAGGTTGCATCACCACAACCACTTGAGTGTGTGTGGTTATGTGGATCATTGTGGTTTGAAAAAGAACACATGCAATGACACTCCATCGTGTCAAACCATGGTTAGAAAGCCCAAAACACATGTTGGAATACAACAGTGGAATGCAATGGAGCACCAGTGGGATAGAGGTGGCATAACCACACCCACTTCAGTGTGTGTAGTCATGTTGATCATTGTGGTTTGAGAAAGAACACATGCAATCACACTCCATTAAGTCAAACCATGGTTAGAAAGACCTAGAACATGTTGGAATGCAATGGAACACCAGTGTAACAGAGGTTGTAACACCACACCCACTTGAGTGTGTGTGGTCATGTGGATCAGTGTGGTTTGGAAAAGAACACATTCAGTGAGACTCCATTGTGTGAAACCATGGTCATAAATTACAAAACACATGTTGGGATGCAACTGCCAAATGTAGTGGAGCACCAGTGTGATAGAGGTTGCATCACCACACCCACTTTTGTGTGTGTAGTCATGTGGATCACCATGGTTTGGAAAATAACACATGCAATGACACTCCATTGTGTCAAACCATGGTCAAAACGCACTAGAACATGTTGGAATGCAATAGAGCACCAGTGTGATAGAGGTTGCATCACCACACCCACTTGAGTGTGTGTGGTCATGTGGATCATTATGGTTTGAAAAACAACACATGCAATGATACTCCATTGTGTCAAACAATAGTCAAAAAGCACCAGAACATGTTTGAGCCACATAAAATGGAGCACTTGTGACACATCACCACACCAACTTGAGTGTGTGTGGTCATGTGGATCATCATGGTTTGCAAAAGAACACATGCAATGACACTCTATGTGTCAAACCATGGTCAGAAAGCCCTTGAGCATGTTGGAGACACATGCAATGGAGCACCTATGACACATCACCACACCCACTTTAGTGTGTGTGGTCATGTGGATAATTGTGGTTTGGAAAAAAGGAAGTGACATTCCATTGTGTCAAACCATGGTTAGAAAGCACAAGACCATGCTGGAATTCAACATTGGAATGCAATGGAGCACCAGTGTGACAGTGGTTGTGTAACACCCTCAAATTGGCCCTATGCATGTTTTAGCCCTTTCCGCCAAACCCGCATAGAAACGATTCAAGGACGCCCACCAGGCACTTTCGTGCGGGTGGAAAACGAAGTAATACCATTACACAACAGTCCTTGATGGGACCCACAGAACAGATATATATACAATAGCGACTCCACAAGTCGAGAATACAGATATACAATACAAAGTTCCAATCACCTTGAAAACGATAGAGCATCCGACTACGGACAAGATGCAAATGGGGCTAAGAGCCCTAAAGAATAACCAATAGCGTCCATAACCCTGCCCAGGCCAAGCCGGAAGGGTAACCCTGCTAACTACGTCAAACCTGCTAAAACAAAAGGGGTGCCGACAAAGGGCAAAGGAAAAAGAGGAGCGTCAGTACTGAGGCCAGTACATGGCGAGGCTAGAATTCGGCGGCTCTCGCCTACATAGGTATGGTGGGCTGAAGCGGCAGCGCAGCGGCACTAAACAACCTATAGAGACTCGATACATCTGGCGGTTATCAAAGAGGGATAAGAAAGACCTATTCGGATCCAACCTGAAGCTATCACCAAACAAACCCATCCTGGTACTTCCCCCTCGAGACCAAACGAGGAAGTCAGACCGAGGAACTCACACTGTTGGCCGTTTTATTGATTACATTATAGTTGGAGCACTTACTAATCAGATATAGATAGCATGATTCATCCTGAAGCATAAGTAGTGGGCAGTTTTAATTAACATTCCGTTGCAGTTGGAACATTTACTAGTCAGATATAATTGTCCTAAGGAATCCCAAAACCCAGCAATTGTTGGCACTTTTATCACATTCCATTGGAGTTGCAATACTTACTAGATAGGTACAGTATGACACAGATCACCACAGATCCACCAGTTGTTGGCATTTTTATTATCCATTCCGTTATAGTTGCATCTGATTACTAGTCACATATTAAGTCAAATTTATAGCACTACTTTAGTTATGCTTGTCTATGATCGAGATACTGTGCTCCAAGTCGTCCATAACCGCGGACACGGCTTTCAGAAAGTTTTACCCTGCAGGGGTGCACAAATAGCAACATACACTCGATCAACCTCGAAAAAACCAACTCAAAACTCAACGAGGCTTTCACGACAAAGCAATCACAGGATTCATAAATATTTCAGGGGGCCACCCCACTAAGCTACCCGCAACGAAGTTGGCCGGCTCCGGAACGGACCCAGGGTTTGTGACAATGGCTGTAAACGACTTGGAACCCGAAAGTGTGACTGGGCTTGTCGATACCGCGAAAACATTCCACGATCCAAAACAGTACAGGTGCTCCACGCACAATCGTAAATAAAGCAGTAAAGCATGGCATAGGTACAGGATAGTAGTAAAGCCCCAAACTACTTTGTGGCCCCAAGAAATAGAAATGAATCAAGCTCTGGCTCAGGGGGGTCCATAAGGCCTCCCAGATGTGGATAGTGCGAAAAATCAAGGAACAAGTATCAAGTACTCGGGGTTCTACATGACACAAATGAGCGTGGAAGAACCAAATAACACCTATTGCCCACCGATGCCTCTGCATTAGTTAGATCTAGCATTTTAATAGTTGTATTTAAAGTCATGATCATCTCCACCAGTAAGCATCTCCACTAGTAACATCTGCCAGCATTTCAACAACTGTGGTACTTGACAACACGAGATCGCTCCTGAGCAAGCAACTACGACTCGCAAGGCCAGCTATCTACCAAACACGGGTAATAGGAGGTGTCCAAGGCAATATAGAGGCTGCACGGGATATAACTGGTGCACGGAAACTAAAGCATCACGACACGGATAGCAATAGATCAACAGGAAGAAATAAAGACTATAAATGCAAAATAGGTAGAAAGGGGAGAATGCTCGCCTGGGAAACACTGCCGACGGAACATATCCGGAGAACTTGTCGATACTCGCATCAACTCATCGGCCTAATCCACGAAGAAGCAAACACTAGAAGAAACACCGGATGCAATATTTAATACTACGGCAGAAGATTCGGCATGATTATGATATGATGCAGATGCGGTGCAATTAGGCCATATTAAGCGGAACCGGGGTCCCGACATTTAATTAAACGGTTCAAGTTATTTAACTACCCCGCAATTTAAATGTTGTATTAATAATGCAAAACATGGTATCGGTTCGCTACACCAACTTAAATGGAGTCCGGAATAAGACAAAAGTATCCCGCATATACACTCCATATTTAATTTAGGTGAATCAATATAATGCCCCCAAACCACACAATATGTATGCGACATGAACAATTTAATATGCAACAATTTATATAGATGGCATTTATAAAATAGGGGCTCGGGAACAAGGTTCACACATCTGGGTTCGGCAGGTCTTGGGTTCTGGGGGGGTCCAGTGATGAGGATATATACATGGATTATGATGATTCTGACTGCCTAAACTGGAAGGAAATACTGAGTCAAATCAATAATGATTATCAGGTGAATTCATTCTTAATTGAACCTGATGTTTTACTTAATGAGAACTTTATACTACCTAAGTCTATGCATCTTTGTATGATCAGGTTTATTGATAACACAAGTGTTGCGCGAGGAGGAGGAGAGTTGTAGCAAGAAGGACAAGCGCTGATTTCCAATATCAACAAGTGCGCGAGGGAGGAGCGGGAGGCAGGTGCACTAGGAGGCAATAAGGAAATCACGTATGAGTAAGAGAGAGAGAGATGGTGCACCAAGAATTACATGTTTGAGGTGTTCCACAGCGTTTGGACTGCGTGACAATAAGGCCGAACCCATATATGGGTCGGTATGTATCAGTTTGAGTCGAACCGAGTCAGTTTGGGCCAAGTTATGGCTGTTTTTAGGCCCGTTTAGAGGGGAGGACGCCCCAGCCCTCATATAAACCTCCGTAGCCGTCACAAGTTAGGTTTGAAGACCACGTTAAAATATTTTGGAGTTGTTTCTTTCATAGAACCTCTGGAATTACCCTGTGTTCGAATCTGCCAACTATAATTGAGTGTGATCTGTTGTTCCATTGGGAATTAGTAGATTGCATATTGTCGTTCGTGGTCACGGCTGCGTGCGCAAGAGTGTGGTGTTGTGAATATCCTACAAGGTTCGAGAGCTGTTGCATTGGCATCAGGGATCGAGCGGGAGAGATCATAGCTACGCACTAGTTATCTATCATCCACCATCACCATCGACAAGAGCTTGCTGAGAAGATCGGGCCACCCCATATCATCCAGGGTTCGACAGAGTTCGACGGGGATCGGTCTCGGCGGGAACGTTCTCGATAACAGAGCAGATCTTGTCGGATGTGACGAAGAACTCGGGTTCGGACGGAGGTATTGCCGTCCCGATGGATCGGTCCTCGGGGAGGAAGAACTTGGCGTCCGAGAGACGATCTTGCCGCATCCGCGGTCGTCGGGTCATGTCGTCGGTCTTGTCGTTCCGGGTCTCGGCGGGATCGGTCTTCGGGGTTCGCCATCGGATCCGGGGTTCGGGTCTGCGGATCCATTGCGATGCTCTTGTCGTACCGGGATGAAGACCTTGGTGTGCCATCTCGATCATCGGTTCATGCGTGTGGAAGTAGATCTTGGCGTATCCGTGTCGACGGCCTTGCGTCCGGGTCTTGTGCTCTGGTAGAAGTTCTTGTCGATCCATGTCGGAGACCCAGGGTACCGTTCGCCCACGTTGTTGGCACTAGGAAGATCTTGTCGTGTCAAGACGTCGTGGCCATACCATCACCACTTGATACCCACCGAGAAGGACACCAAAATTAAAGACACATAACAGAGGCTTCGGTTTAACGCTGCAGCAAAACAAAACGAGGCAGGCACATACAGAGAGACGACATACAGAAACCAAAAAGGCTCCAGCATGTTGGCGACAACGATGAGGCACTACAGCGAGCGTCGGCGGTGGGGCTGCGACCAAGGAAGAGAGGGCAAGGACCGACGATGGGCTCGGCAGCCAGCGCACGGGTCGAGGAGGCCGAGATCGCAACCGAGGGGGCTTGGTGAGGAGAGGATCGCGAGGTGGCGATGATGCAGACGAGGCAGACGTCGACGTCACTGAGCCGGCGGAGCAGAGGGGCGTGGTAGTGGCCGAGGTCGGGGCGGGCTCAGGCCGGCGGACGCGGGGATGCGGACGACGAGGGAGAGGTGGAACCGGAGGGAGACGCGGCGGCGGGCACCTGAGAGGAGGCGGGGTCGGGGCGAGCGGGTGGAGGCGGCGGCCAACGGTGGCTTCGGCCCTGGCAGCGGGGCGCAGGAGGCGTAGAGGAGGGCGGCCTGCAGGGACGGCGAACCCGGTCGTTGCGGAAAGCGGCCGCGGAAAAGCGGGGAGGCGGCGGCGCTTGCGGGGTCGAGTGGCGAGGCGATGGTGAAGGGGAGCTTGAGCAGAGGAGGGCTTCCATGGCGTCGGCGTCGGTGATGCAGAGAGAGGAGGCATGGTTGGCGGACCTCGCTGCGGGGAGGCGCAGAAAAGGAGAGGCTCCGGGGCGAGAGCGACGGCGACCGGAGGGGCGTCGGGTGGCCGGGGAGCTCGGGGACGACCTGTGGCGCGGCCAGGAGGAGCCGAGGCGAGGACGGGCACGGCGCGACCGGGGAAGAGCATGGCGGCGCTACGAGCGGCAGCGGGCGAGCTGGAGAGAGAGAGGCCAGGGGCTTGGGCTGGCTGGGCTCGCCGGAGCGGAGGAGAGCGGCGGGGACGGATGGAATGCTAGAGGAGAGAGAGGGAGTCGCGGGACGCGTGATTGGGGAGGAAGCGTGAGGGAGTGGGCCGAGGTGGTCACGTGGCGTACGCGTCTGGTGGGGTGCATCGCGCGTGGGGAGCACGCCATGTCAGGGCGTTTGTGTGCGTGCAACGCGGGTGAGCGCGAGCGTGGCAGGGACGGGGCTGGGTCGAGCGGCTCGGTCGCTGCGTGGCTAGCACAAGCATGCGCACAACAGCAGGAAGGTGGCGGCGGGTTGGTGGGGCTAGGGAGGGACAGGTCGGTGGGGCCAGGGAGGGGGCCTGGTGGCGTGCATCACTGCTGCTGTTGTTGCTAGCGGGCGCGCGCGATGGGTGCAGGTGTGTACGTTGTGGTGTGGGTGTGTGCGCGCGTGGGGGTGAGGTGGAGGGAAAAGGGAGGGGTTGGTGTGGTGGCAAGCGGCGATTGGATGGAGTGAGGTGGCGGGGGGCTGGGTAGACTAGGGTTGGGGTAGATTTAGGGATTTTGGAGGTGGCCGGCCGGGCTTTCGGGCCTTGCGGGCTGCCTCCCAAAAATAAACTAAATATTTTATTTGTCTAAAACGGGGCGTTTGAAATCTGTTTGTAGACGAAACAAAATATTCCGGAGACCCGGGTTTTAATTTGAATAAAGACGGGAACATTTAGCAAATAAAACTAGGCGTTTCAAAAATAGTTTAGACAAAAATCATGCATGATGATGACGATGCTCAAATGCAATGTGGCATGATGACATGAGCATGCGGTCATGATGATGCGATGCACAAAAACACCGCGATTTTCTAGTAGTGGTTTTAGCGGGGTGCCACAGGTTGCATCACCACATCCACTTGAGTGTGTGTGCTCATGTGGATCATTGTGGTTTGGAAGAGAATACATGCAATGACACTCCATTATGTCAAACCATGGTCAGAAAGGCCTAGAACATGTAGAATGCAATGTTGGAATGCACTGGAGCACCAATATGACAGAGGTTGCATCATGACACTAACTTGAGTGTGTATTGTCATGTGGATCAATGTGGTTTGGAAAAGAACACATGCAATGACACTCCATTGTGTCAAAAAATGGTCAGAAAGCACAAAACATATGTTGGATTGCAACATTAGAATTCAATGGAGCACCAGTGTGATAGATGTTGCATCACTACACCCACTTGAGTGTGTGTGGTCATGTGGATCATTGTGGTTTGGAAATGAACACATGTAATGACACTCCATTGTGCCAAACCATGGTCAGAAAGCCCTAGAACATGTTGTAATGCAACATTGGAATGCAATGGAGCACTAGTGTGACAGAGGTTGCATCACCACACCCACTTGAGTGTCTGTGGTCATGTGTATAATTCTGGTTTGGAAATGAACACATGCCATGACACTCCATCGTGTCAAACCTTGGTCAGAAAGTCCTAGAACATGTTGGAATGCAATGGAGCACCAGCGTGACATAGGTTGTATCACCACACCCACTTGAGTGTGTTTGGTCATGTGGATCATTGTTGTTTGGAAAACAACACATGCAATGCCACTCCATTGTGTCATACCATGGTTAGAAAGCCCTAGAACATGTTGGAATGCAATGAGTCACCAGTGTGAGAGAGGTTGCATCACCACACCCACTTGACTCTGTGTGGTTATGTGGATCATTTTGGTTTGGAAAAGGACACATGCAATGAGACTCCATTGTGTCAAACCATGGTTAGAAAGCCCAAAACACATGTTGGAATGCAATGGAGAAACAGTGTGACAGAGGTTGTGTTACCACACCCACTTGAGTCTGTGTGGTCGTTTGGATCATTGTGGGTTGGAAAATATCATAAGCAATGACACTCCATTGTGTCAAACCATGGTTAGAAAGCCCTAGAACATGTTGGAATGCAACATTGGAATGTGATGGAGCACTAGTGTGACCGAGATTACAGCACCACACCCACTTGAGTGTGTATGGTCATGTGGATCATTGTTGTTTGGAAAAAACAAATGCAATGATAGTCCATTGTGTCATACCATGGTCAGAAAGCCCTAGAACATGTTGGAATGCAATGGGTCACCAGTGTGAGAGAGCTTGCATCACCACACCCACTTGAGTGTGTGTGGTCATGTGGATCATTTTGGTTTGGAAAAGGACACATGCAATGAGACTCCATTGTGTCAAACCATGGTTATAAAGCCCAAAACACATGTTGTAATGCAATGGAGCATTAGTGTGACAGAGGTTGCGTCACCATACCCACTTGAGAGTGTGTGGTCGTGTGGATCATTGTGGTCTGGAAAATATCACATGCAATGACACTCCATTGTGTCAAACTAAGGTCAAAAAGCTCTAGAACATGTTGGAATGCAACATTGGAATGCAATGGAGCACTAGTGTGTCAGAGGTTGCATCACCGAGACCCACTTGAGTGTGTGTGGTCATGTGGATCATTGTGGTTTGGAAAAGAACATATGCAGTGACACTCCATTGTGTCAAACCATGGACAGAAAGCCCTAGAAAATGTTGGAGCCACATGCAATGGAGCACCTCTAACACATCAGCACACCCACTTGAGTGCGTGTGTGCTCATGTGGATCATTGTGGTTTGGAAAAGAACACCTACAATGACACTCCATTATGTCAAACCATGGTCAGAAAGCCATAGAACATGTTGGAATGCAACATTGGAATGCAATGGAGCACCAGTGTGACAGAGGTTACATCACCACACCCACTTGAGTGTGTGTGGTCATGTTGATTATTTTGGTTTAGAAAAGAACACATGCAATGACACTCCAATATGTCAAACCATGGTCAAAAAGCCCTAGAACATGCTGGAGCTACACACAATGGATCACTTGTGACACATGACCACACCCACTTGTGTGTTCATGTGGATCATTCTAGTTTGGACAAGGACACATGCAATGAAACTCCATTGTGTCAAACCATGGTCAGAGAGCCCTAGAACATATTGGAATACAATGGAGCACCAGTGTGACAGAGGTTGCATCACCACACCCACTTGAGTTTGAGTGGTCATGTGGATCATTGTGGTTTGGAAAAGAAGACATGCAATGACACTCCATTGTGTCAAACCATTGTTACAAAGCCCTAGAACATGTTGGAATGCAAAATTGGAAAGCAATGGAGCACCAGTGTGATAGAGGTTGCATCACCACACCCACTTGACTGTGTGTGGTCATGTGGATCATTGTGGTTTGGAAAAGAAAAGAGGCAATGACACTCCATTGTGTCAAACCATGGTTAGAAAGCCCCAAACACATGTTGGAATGCAATGGAGCACCAGTGTGATAGAGGTTGCATCACCACATCTACTTGAGAGTGTGTGGTCATGTGGATCATTGTGTTTGAAAGAGAATACATGCAATGACACTCCATTGTGTCAAACCATGGTTAGAAAGCCCTAGATCATGTTGGAATGCAATGTTGGAATGCAATGTTGGAATGCACTGGAGCACCAGTGTGATAGAGGTTGCATCACAACACCAACTTTAGTGTGTATGGTCATATGGATTCTTGTGGTTTGGAAAGAAACACGTTCAATAACACTCCATTGTGTCAAACCATGGTCAGAAAGCCATAAAACATGTTGAAATGCAACATTAGAATGCAATGGATCACCAGTAGGACATGTGGATCATTCTGGATTGGAAAAGAACACATGAAGTGACAGTCCATTGTGTCAAACCATGGTCAGAAAGCCCTAGAACATGTTGGAGCCACATGCAATGGAGCACCTATGACACATCAGCATACCCACTTGAGTGTGTGGTCATGTGGATCATTGTGCTTTGGAAAAGAACACCTACAGTGACACTCCATTATGTCAAACCTTGGTCAGAATGCCCTAGAACATGTTGGAATACAACATTGGAATGCAATGGAGAACCAGTGTGACAAAGGTTACATCACCACACCCACTTGAGTGTGTGTGGTCGTGTCAATCATTTTGGTTTATAAAAGAACAATTACAATGATAGTACATTGTGTCAAAACATGGTCACACAACCCTAGAACATGTTGGAACTACATGCGATGGAGCACCTATGACACATCACCACACCCACAGGTGTGGTCATGTGGATCATTGTGGTTTGGAAAAGAACACACGCAATGACACTCTAGTGTGTCAAACCATGGTCAGAAAGACCTAGAACATGTTGGAATGCAACATTGTAATGCGATGGAGCACTACTATGATAGAGATTGCATCACCACACCAACTTGAGTGTGTGTGGTCATGTGTATAATTTTGGGTTGGAACAAAACACATGCAATGACACTCCATTGTGTCAAACCATGGTCAGAAAGTCGTAGAACATGTTGGAATGCAACATTGGAATGCTATGGAGTACCAGTGTGACATTGGTTGCATCACCACACCCACTTGAGTGTGTGTGGTCATGTGGATCATTGTTGTTCGGAAAAGAACACATGGAATGACACTCCATTATGTCATACAATGGTCAGAAAGCCCTAGAACATGTTGGAATGCAATGGCTCACCAGTGTGAGAGAGGTTGCATCACCACACCCACTTGATTATGTGTGGTCATGTGGATCATTTTGGTTTGGAAAAGGACACATGCAATGAGACTCCATTGTGTCAAACCATGGTTAGAAAGCCCAAAACAAATGTTGTAATGCAATGGAGCACCAGTGTGACAGAGGTTGTGTCACCACACCCACTTGAGTGTGTGTGGTCACGTGGATCATTGTGGTTTGGAAAAGACCACATGCAATGACACTCCATTATGTAAAACAATGGTTGGAAAGCCCTAGAACATGTTGGAATGCAACATTGGAATGCAATGGAACACTGGTGTGTGAGAGGTTATATCACGACACCCACTTGAGTGTGTGTGGTCATGTGGATCATTGTGGTTTGGAAAAGAACAAATGTAGTGACACTCCATTGTGTCAAACCATGGCCAGAAAGCCCTAGAAAATGTTGGAGCCACATGCAATGGAGCACCTCTGACACATCACCACACCCACTTGAGTGTGTGTGTGGTCATGTGGATCATTGTGGTTTGCAAAAGAACACCTACAGTGACACTCCATTATGTCAAACCTTGGTCAGAAAGCCCTAGAACATGTTGGAATGCAACATTTGAATGCAATGGAGCACCAGTGTGACAGAGATTACATCACCACACCCACTTGAGTGTGTGTGGTCATGTCGATCATTTTGGTTTAGAAATGAACACATGCAATGACAATAAATTGTGTCAAACCATGGTCAGAAAGCCCTAGAATATGTCGGAGCTACAAGCAATGGAGCACCTATGACAGGTCACCACACCCATTGGTGTGTGGTCATGTGGATCATTGTGGTTTGGGAAAGAACACACGCAATGACACTTCATTGTGTCAAACCATGGTCAGAAAGCCCTAGAACATGTTGAAATGCAACATTGGAATGCGATGGAGCACTAGTGTGACAGACGTTGCATCAGCACATCCACTTGAGTGTGTGTGGTTGATACGTCCAAAACGTATCTACTTTCCTGAACACTTTTGCTATTGTTTCTCCTCTAAACTTGTGTGATTTGGATGCAACTAACATGGACTGATGCTGTTTTCAGCAGAATTGCCCTGGTGTCTACTTTTTGTGTAGAAAATCAACTATCAGGAAAAATCCCGGAAAATATGCCAAAAATCCTATTTCACCAGAAGACTCCCGGAGCCAAAATACGAGACGGAGGGGGGCTGGGCCCAGGCCACACCACCTGCCCGCGCGGGCAAGCCCAGGCCACGCCAGGGGGTGGTCTGGCCACCCTAGACTCCCCCTCGGTCTCCCTCTTCGCCTATAAGTTGCCTTCTGACCTAAAAACTTAGGGGGGTTCGACGTTTTTCCAGAAGGAGTTCCGCTCCGCCGCCACCACCAGATTCCACGAAACAGCACCAGAAACCTCGTTCTGGCACCCTACCGGGACGGGGAATTGGAGGAGATCATCGCAATCATCATCACCATCGCTTCTCCATAGACCATCCATGTTTCCCCCATCGATGAGTGAGTAATCCCCCGCTGTAGGCTATGGATTGGATGAGATTGTTAGGGCATGGTGCCTAGTATCTTCTATTAGTGCTTTATGACTTTGTTGCGACTTGTTATGCTTAATGCTTGTCACTAGGGCCCGAGTGCCATGATTTCAGATCTGAACATGTTATTGATTCATTATGATAGTATTGTTTATGGTCTTATCTACAAGTTGTATACACACGTTGTTGTCCGGAACCAAAGGCCCCGAAGTGACAGAAATCGGGATAACCGGAGGGAATGGCTTTGATGTGAGAATCACATGTGTTCACGGAGTGTTAATGCTTTGCTCCGGTGCTCTGTTAAAAGCAGCACCTTAATTGCTAGTAGTTCCCTTGAGGCCCCGCTGCAAACGGGCTGGCAGGACAAAAGATGTTGTGCAAGTTCTCATTGCGAGCACGTATGACTATATATGGAACACATGCCTAGGATTATCTAGTACTTGGATGCTTTATCTTATTTATCTGCAATTGCCCTATGTTCTGATTGTTGTGAATTGTCTTGTCCTGCAACGCCCGTCTATCCATCCCTATGCCTACCGCCCTCGAATCCTACTGTTTGCTACAATTGTTACTACTGTCTTTACTTTACGACTGCTGCTACTTTACTATTCCTACTACAAAACTATTGCTACTGATAAACTGCTGTGAGCAAGATTGTTTCTAGGTGCAGCTGGATTGACAACTTAGTTGTTAAGGCTTATAAATATTCTTTTGCTCCCCTTGTGTCGAATCAATAAATTGGGTTTCACTTCCCTCGAAAATACTACGATACACCCCCCTATACTTGTGGGTCATCAAGACTATTTTCTGGCGCCGTTGCCAGGGAGCATAGCTTTATTTATTAAGTTCACTTGGATTCTCTATTGTTCGCTGCTACTCATCCATCATGGGTAAGTCTCGTGATGGCAAGGTTCCTATTTTACCATCCACTACAAGAATAGGTACGGTTCTGAACACCTATTTTGCTCTTGATTCACCATCTGTTATGAGTAAGCTCGTTACACCACCACATACACATGCTACACACACTGCTACTACTGCTGAATCTGAAACTTCTGATGCTTATGATGCTGCTTCTACTATGCTTGTTAAGAGTGGTTCATTAGGTCCTTTCCTAGATGCTACGATTGCTAGAACTATAGCTGGAAATTCTGAAACTCCTAATGAAGACACTACTACACCTGTTAGTTCTCCTGAGTCTAGTGAGAGTTATGATATTGAAGACGGTTATGTTGAGATGACCGATGAATTTATTAAAGAATGTAAAAACACCCATGATAGGAGCGCTGCTAAGAGTCTCCTTGAGAGGCGTACTATTAGACCCAAATTGTCTCCTATTGCTAAGTTTGCTGCTTCTCCCATCAACATTAAAGATAAAGATTATGATTTCTCTCTTGATGTATCTTACATAGCTATTGTTGAGAAAGAACCTTTTTGTTAGAAAGCCCAAAACACATGTTGTAATGCAATGGAGCACCAGTGTGATAGAGATTGCATCACCACACCCACTTGAGTGTGTTTGGTCATGTGGATCATTGTGGTTTCGAAAATATCACATGTAATGACACTCCATTGTGTCAAACCATGGTTAGAAAGCCCTAGAACATGTTGGAGCCACATGCAATGGAGCACCTCTGACACATCACAACACCCACTTGAGTGTGTGTGTGTGGTTATGTGGATCATTGTGGTTTGTAAAAGAAAACCTACAATGACACTCCATTGTGTCAAACCATGGTCAGAAAGCCCTAGAACATGTTGGAATGCAACATTGGAATGCAATGGAGCACCAATGTGACATCACCACACCCACTTGAGTGTGTGTGTGGTCATGTGGATCATTGTGGTTTCGAAAAGAACACCTACAATGACACTCCATTATGTCAAACCTTGGTCAGAAAGCCCTAGAATATGTTGGAATGCAACATTGGAATGCGATGGAGCACCAGTGTGACAGAGGTTACATCACCACACCCACTTGAGTGTGTGTGGTTGTGTCGATCATTTTGGTTTAGAAAAGATTACATGCAATGACACTCCATTGTGTCAAACCATGGTTAGAAAGCCCTAGAACATGTTGGAGCTACATGCAATGGAGCACCTATGATACATCACCACACCCACTGGTGTGGTCGTGTGGATCATTGTGGTTTGGAAAAGAACACGCGCAATGACACTCCATTGTGTTAAACCATGGTCAGAAAGCCCTTGAACATTGTTGGAATGCAAATTTGGAATGCGATGGAGCACTTGTGTGATAGAGATTGCATCACTACACCCACTTGAGTGTGTGTGGTCATGTGTATAATTCTAGGTTGGAAAAAACACATGCAATGAAACTCCATTGTATTAAACCATGGTTAGAAAGTCGTAGAACATGTTGGAATGCAATGGAGCACCAGTGTGACATAGGTTGCATCACCACACCCACTTGAGTGTGTGTGGTCATGTGGATCATTGTTGTTAGGAAAAGAACACATGCAATGACACTCCATTATGTCATACCATTGTTGGAAAGCCCTAGAACATGTTGGAATGCAATGGAGCACCAGTGTGAGAGAGGTTGCATCACCACACCCACTTGACTGTGTGTGGTCATGTGGATCATTTTGGTTTGGAAAAGGACACATGCAATGAGACTCCGTTGTGTCAAACCATGGTTAGAAAGCCCAAAACACATGTTGGAATGCAATGGAGCACCAGTGTGACAGAGGTTGCATCACCACACCCACTTGAGTGTTTGTGGTCATGTGGATCATTGTGGTTTGGAAAATATCACATGCAATGACACTCCATTGTGTCAAACCATGGTCAGAAAGCCCTAGAACATGTTGGAATGCAACAATGGAATGCAATGGAGCACCAGTGTGTTACAGGTTGCATCACCACACCCACTTGAGTGTGTGTGGTCATGTGGATCATTGTGGTTTGTAAAAGAACACATGTAGTGACACTCCATGGTGTCAAACCATGGCCAGAAAGCCCTAGAAAATGTTGGAGCCACATGCAATGGAGCACCTCTGACACATCACCACACCCACTTGAGTGTGTGTGTGGTCATGTGGATCATTGTGGTTTGGAAAAGAACACCTACAATGACACTCCATTGTGTCAAACCATGGTTAGAATGCCCTAGAACATGTTGGAGCCACATGCAATGGAGCACCTGTGACACATCACCACACCCACTTGAGTGTGTGTGGTCATGTGGATCATTGTGCTTTGGAAAAGAACACCTATAGTGACACTCCATTATGTCAAAGCGTGGTTAGAAAGCCCCAGAACATGTTGGAATGCAACATTGGAATTCAATGGAGCACTAGTGTGACAGAGATTACATCACCACACCCACTTGAGTGTGTGTGGTCGTGTCGATAATTTTGGTTTAGGAAAGAACACATGCAATGACACTCCATTGTGTCAAACCATGTTAGGAAAGCCCTAGAACATGTTAGAGCTACATGCAATGGAGCACCTGTGACACATCACCACACCCACTGGTGTGGTCATGTGGATCAATGTGGTTTGGAAAAGAACACACGCAATGACACTCCATTGTGTCAAACCTTGGTCGGAAAGCCCTAGAACATGTTGGAATGCAACATTGGAATGCGATGGAGCACTAGTGTGACAGAGATTGCATTGCCACACCACTTGAGTGTGTGCGGTCATGCATATAATTCTGGGTTGGAAAAAACACATGCAATGACACTCCATTGTGTCAAACCATGGTCAGAAAGTCGTAGAACATGTTGGAATGCAATGGAGCACCAGTGTGACATAGGTTGCATCACCACACCCACTTGAGTGTGTGTGGTCATGTGGATCATTGTTGTTTGGAAAAGAACACATGCAATGACACTCCATTGTGTCATACCATGGTCAGAAAGCCCTAGAACATGTTGGAATGCAATGGGTCACCAGTGTGAGAGAGGTTGCATCACCACGCCCACTTGACTGTGTGTGGTCATGTGGATCATTGTTGTTTGAAAAAGAACATACACAATGACACTCCATTGTGTTAAACCATGGTCAGAAAGCCCTAGAACATGTTGGAATGCAACATTGGAATGCGATGAGCACTAGTGTGATAGAGATTGCATCACCACACCCACTTGAGTGTGTGTGGTCATGTGTATAATTCTGGGTTGGAAAAAACACATGCAATGACACTCCATTGTGTTAAACCATGGTCAGAAGTCATAGAACATGTTGGAATGCAATGGAGCACGAGTGTGACATAGGTTTCATCACCACACCCACTTGAGTGTGTGTGGTCATGTGGATCATTGTTGTTTGGAAAAGAACACACGCCATGACACTCCATTATGTTATACCATGGTTAGAAAGCCCTAGAACATGTTGGATTGCAATGGAGCACCAGTGTGAGAGAGGTTGCATCACCACACCCACTTGACTATGTGTGGTCATGTGGATCATTTTGGTTTGAAAAAGGACACTTGCAATGAGACTCCATTGTGTCAAACCATGGTTAGAAAGCACAAAACACATGTTGGAATGCAATGGAGCACCAATGTGATAGAGGTTGCATCACCACACCCACTTGAGTGTTTGTGGTCGTGTGGATCATTGTGGTTTGGAAAATATCACATGCAATGACACTCCATTGTGTCAAACCATGGTCAGAAAGCCCTAAAACATGTTGGAATGCAACAATGGAATGCAATGGAGCACTAGTGTGTTAGAGGTTGCATCAGCACACCAACTTGAGTGTGTGTGGTCATGTGGATCATTGTGGTTTGGAAAAGAACACATGAAGTGACACTCCATGGTGTCAAACCATGGCTAGAAATCCCTAGAAAATGTTGGAGCCACATGAATGGAGCACCTCTGACACATCACCACACCCACTTGAGTGTGTGTGTGTGGTCATGTGGATCATTGTGGTTTGGAAAAGAACACCTACAATGACACTCCATTGTGTCAAACCATGGTCAGAATGCCCTAGAACATGTTGGAGCCACATGCAATGGAGCACCTGTGACACATCACCACACCCACTTGAGTGTGTGTGGTCATGTGGATCATTGTGGTTTGGAAAAGAACACCTATAGTGACACTGCATTATGTCAAAGCTTGGTCAGAAAGCCCTAGAACATGTTGGAATGCAACATTGGAATGCAATGGAGCACTTGTGTGACAGAGATTATATCACCACACCCACTTGAGTGTGTGTGGTCGTGTCGATCATTTTGGTTTAGGAAAGAACACATGCAATGACACTCCATTGTGTCAAACCATGTTCAGAAAACCCTAGAACATGTTAGAGCTACATGCAACAGAGCACCCGTGACACATCACCACACCCACTGGTGTGGTCATGTGGATCATTGTGGTTTGGGAAAGAACACACTCAATGACACTCCATTATGTCAAACCATGGTCGGAAAACCCTAGAACATATCACCACACCCACTTGAGTGTGTGCGGTCATGCGTATAATTCTGGGTTGAAAAAAACACATGCAATGACACTCCATTGTGTCAAACCATGGTCAGAAAGTCGTAGAACATATTAGAATGCAACATTGGAATGCAATGGAGCACCAGTGTGACATAGGTTGCATCACCACACCCACTTGAGTGTGTGTGGTCATGTGGATCATTGTTGTTTGGAAGAGAACACATGCAATGACACTCCATTGTGTCATACCATGGTCAGAAAGCCCTAGAACATGTTGGAATTCAATGGGTCACCAGTGTGAGAGAGGTTGCATCACCACGCCCACTTGACTGTGTGTGGTCATGTGGATCATTTTGGTTTCGAAAAGAACACATGCAATGACACTCCGTTGTGTCAAACCATGGTTAGAAAGCCCAAAACACATGTTGGAATGCAATGGAGCACCAGTGTGACAGAGGTTGTGTCACCACACCCACTTGAGTTTTTGTGGTCGTGTTGATCATTGTGGTTTGAAAAATATCACATCCAATGACAATCCATTGTGTCAAACCATGGTCAGAAAGCCCTAGAACATGTTGGAATGCAACATTAGAATGCAATGCAGCACCAGTGTGTCAGAGGTTGCATCACCATACCCACTTGAGTGTGTTTGGTCATTTGGATCATTGGGGCTTGGAAAAGAACATATGTAGTGACACTCCATTGTGTCAAACCATGGTCAGAAATCCCTAGGAAATGTAGGAGCCACATGCAATGGAGCACCTCTGACACATCACCACACCCACTTGAGTGTGTGTGGTCATGTGGATCATTGTGGTTTGGAAAAGAACACCTACAATGACACTCCATTGTGTCAAAACATGGTCAGAAAGTCCTATAACATGTTGGAATGCAACATTGGAATGCATTGGAGCACTAGTGTGACAGAGGTTACATCACCACACCCACTTGAGTGTGTGTGGTCATTATGATCATTTTGCTTTAGAAAAGAACACATGCAATGGCACTCCAATGTGTCAAACCATGGTCAAAAAGCCCTAGAACTTTTTGGAGCTACATGCAATGGAGCAGTTGTGACACATGACCACACCCACTTGTGTGTTCATGTGGATCATTGTGGTTTGGACAAGAACACATGCAATGACACTCCATTGTGTCAAACCATGGTCATAGAGCCCTAGAACATGTTGGAATTCAATGGAGCACTAGTGTGACAGATGTTGCATAACCACACCCACTTGAGTTTGTGTGGTCATGTGGATCATTGTGGTTTGGAAAATAAGACATGCAATGACACTCCATTGTGTAAAATCATGGTCAGAAAGCCCTAGAACATGTTGAAATGCAACAATTGAAATCAATGGAGCACTAGTGTGATAGAGGTTGCATCACCAGACACACTTGACTGTGTGTGGTCATGTGGATCATTGTGGTCCGAAAAAGAACACATGCAATGACACTCCATTGTGTCAAACCATGGTTAGAAAGCCAAAAACACATGTTGGAATGCAATGGAGCACCAATGTGATAGAGGTTGCATCACCACATCCACTTGAGTGTATGTGGTCATGTCAACACCCAGATTTTTAATCCTAGATGCGTGTTATGCTATACATCGCAATCCCAGGATTACCATTTTTGCGAGAAATAACAGATTGGATATCACAGTACATCATCCATTACAAACCATAATAAGGTCTTACACAAATAAAGGATCTCATGATCCAGTCTTAATACAACAAGCAGCGGAATAAATAATAAGCGTAGCGGTGGGGTCCATCTTCAGTGTCACAGGCAATGCTGACGATGGGAGATATTCCTAGTTGTCATATCTGTTCTGTTGTCCTTCCTCTTGGTAGTCCTCTTCATTGTCTGGCCATGGGAATAGCCAAGGACAAAGCCACGAGTACTCGCAAACTATCACTAACAAGTAAGGTAGTTCTAGTAGGAATGCTAACTCTAAGTTTATTTGCAAAGTTAAGTCTGAAACCTAAGCTGAGTTCAGAAACAAAGAAAGATAATATAAAGTTCTAAAATCACCTAAGTTGGGAAACTAGTTTTCATGTTCACAACCCTGTTGTGGTCAAATCAAAGTCACCATTCATTTCATAAGTCATTTTGAAAACATCTGACAACAGAACAGTATGGCCACTCCAACTGTCCATGACCACGGACGCGGCTATTCGAATAGTTTGACACTCTGTAGAGGTGGTACACTTTCACCACAAAATTCGATAGATCCGTCAGGGATAACCCTGAATCATCATACTTAGTATGCGGATAATCAATCATAACCTTTCAATTACACACCCTAGTACAAGCACCTCTCCTATGAGCTTGGCCTCCCAGCCATGGCCATCTGCCATCCTGGGCACTGCATAGGTGGACAACATTGAGAGGTAGCCTCAACTCAAACCTCCCCCACGAGGGAACTCATACTAATGCATATAAACTTCCGGCTAAGCCTTACCCAATTCAGGTATTGTGGTTGTACGGTAAATTTGGAATGGTATCGCATCCGAACCCAACCATCGGTTTTTATAAAGGAGAAAGGCTCATGCCTCAACATTTTCATCATCATAAACCATTTGTGTTTCGCAACACATGTCAAAACATCTCAATAGAATGACTCATCATTCTAAGGATTTCATAATCATTTTCACCAAGTATTCCCATCTAAAGTGATCAAGTTTTATGTTTGGCACTAGTAACTAAGGTTAAGAGTGTACAATAATGAGGGATGCTAATATCAATCTCATGCCATAGAATGACATCTAAGTCTAACTAGATAGGTCAAGTTTTATACTCTTTATGCTATCTATAAATAAAGTAAAGAACTTTAGTAAAGCCAAAAATAATAAAGCTTGCAAGGGTGAGCTTGCATTGTTAAAGGTGGCTTGCAAGTAAGAACTTGCACGGTTAACTTGTATAATGCTAGCTTGCTAACAATAGCTTCCTCAGTTTACTTGAAGTGCTAGGTTTGCCTTGGTTGGTGCAGTGGTTGAATTCTCCTCGTCTTCTTCAGGGTAGAACTCCTCCTCCTCGTAGACTTGGTCGGTACTATCGTCTATAAATACATATGGGATACACAATCACCAAACAATACTTAACTAGTCTATTTAGCACACTAAGGCACACACTTGATGATCTAATATCATCACAATCATCACAAGTTTTAATGAACTAGCTTCATTTATTTTGTTTGAGAAAAGTAATTTCTACTCATTGAAAATATTTAAAATTTAATATTCTCCCATTAAAATATGGGATCATGTGGACAAATGTCATCACCACATATTCTAATGCATGGGAATGTGATTTAAATGTTGGCTCATATTTCAATAAGTTTAAGTTTATCATTTTAATGATTTAAAGTGACTAGAAATGCCTATATAGAATTATTTTGGTACTAGTCCAAAGTCACTGCATGCAAACCTAAATATTATTACCTATTCCGATAGGTATGGTCAAATGTGATTTTTGAGAGTTGGAATCAACTCAAAAGCTATTATGGTTGATTTTTGAAAAATGTTTGAATGTGAAAAGGTCTCTGTCTTGTTATTTTTGCTAGGAGAGATCTCTAACTCTAATTGATTTAAATCCAACGGGCTTGGATAGAGATTTTAATTATCTTTCCAACAAAACTGAATCATGCATTTTGGTTAAGTAAATCTTTCTGAATTGATTTTTAAACTAGTGGACATAATTGAGTTTAAGTCTAAATATAAAAATCTAAATTTGAATTCTAGGGCCAGCGCAGGAACACTAATGGGCCGGCCCAGTTACACTCCGCAGCGCAGAGGGCAGTTGACAAGCGGGGTCCACATGTCAGCAGCACAACTAAACGCGAAGCGGTACGTGGTGATGTGGACCGTGCAATTTGAACCTAGATTGACGGTCGTGGTTCATCGTTGATGACGGACAGGTCACCGGTGAGATTGAACCCTAGCGGCTCGGTGTGGGTCGATTGGGGGCTTACCAGGGCTCCAACTAACGTGGCGATGGGGGCGATCGAACGAGGAGACGATGGTGGACTCAGGCGTGGTCGCAACGGCTCCTGGGGTGGATGAAATCGACGGGCTCCGTCCTCCTCTGCTACGGCGAACTCCGGCGCAATTCCGGTGAACGGTGGCTCGAGTGGCTCCGGGGATGGTGTGAGGGACACAGTGGGAGGTGGGGAGTGAGGTAGTGTGGAGAAATGGTGCTGGGGAGGGCTCCTTATATAGGTCGACGAGGGGACCGTGCGGCACAACGGTGAGCTCGTCGGTGACGTTGGTACAGGCTGCTAGAGGCATGGGCGGGGTAAGCGGACGGTGCGCTGCTTCCTGGCGATCATCTACGACGTAATGGCGCTGCTAGGGGCGGTGGTGTTTCGTCGGGAAAGTACGACGCTCTGTGCGGCAGAAGCGGTGCTCGACGCGGTTCACGGCGGCTGCTGGTCGCGCGGCGGGAAAAAGGCGTGTCTGGGAGCATGCTGGGGTTATGGCGGAGCGGCGCGTGCAAGCTGGGGTCAAGGCGTGGCTTGTGCGGGCCTGTCGGGGACGACGCTCCGGCGTGAGCTGTGCACGGTGCAGAGGCGGTGGGCGTGAGTGTGCCTTGGTGGTCCAGTGCTCGGTTGTGTCCATGTGGTGGACAGGGGGTCGCAGTAGGGTGTGGTGGAGCTAGGGGATGTGCTGGTTTGGCGCGACGGTGTCTCTGGCGCGTTGTCCATGCTTGGCCGGCGCGCCACTATACTTCACGATGAAAGGGGGTGCTGGTCTGGGCTAGGGTAGATGCTAGGGGGGACAGGGGGTTAATGTGGAGACCAAATTTGTTGATGATCACTGATGATCACTATAGAAATAGTGAAGCTACTCTAGTGTTGATCTGTGCCTGCCATGTGTTCGACAGAATGGCCGCATGAAGAAATTTTTTGAATTATGAATTCAAATTTTTTGAGGGTTCTCCACTTAAGCTTTAGATTCTAAGTTTTCTTGTAGAGGTCAAGGGGAATTCATTTGAGTGGTTTTTGAAAAGGTGGGATCTATGCACATACACTTGGTTCCATTTTCAATTGCCATTTAAATTTAGTGTTCAAATGTTTTTGTAAGATTTCAAAGTGTGCCTTGGTACATCTTTACTTGTACTAGCAAAGGGTGCAAAGATTCATAATTGTTTCTGTTTGAAAAATGAGTCCTAGGAACACCTAAAGTGGCCTAGTGGATTAAAATGGCAAAAGTGACCATTTGCATTTATTAATTCCATTTGATTTCTTTTTCTTTGGATTTTGTTTTTAAATGGTCTAGATGATGTGTCATTCACCTTTAAACCATTTCACAACCATTAGAACAAACAAACATGGCAATTCCAAATAATTCTATATTAGTGCAACACTCATATGCATCCTTAATTATTTTAATGATAAAAAGGTTTTGTTAACCCTAAATTGGGTGATTTGGATCTTGATAACATTGATTAAAGATTTGAGATGTTACAGGTCATGTGGGTCATTGTGGTTTGGAAGAGAATACATGCAATGACACTCCATTGTGTCAAACCATGGTCAGAAAGCCCTAGAACATGTTGGAATACAACATTGGAATGCACTGGAGTACTAGTGTGACCGAGGTTGCATCACCACACCAACTTGAGTGTGTGTGGTCATGTGGATCATTGTGGTTTGGAAAGACACACATGAAATGACACTCCATTGTGTCAAACCATGGTCAGAAAGCCGTAGAACATGTTGGAATGCAATGGATCACCAGTGTGACAGAGGTTGCATCACCACACCCACTTGAGTGTGTGTGGTCATGTGGATCATTGTGGTTTGGGAAAAATCACATGCAATGACAATCCATTGTGTCAAAGCATGGTCAGAAAACCCTAGAACATGTTGGAATGCAACATTGGAATTCAATTGAGCACTAGTGTGATAGAGGTTGCATCACCCCACCCACTTGAGTGCGTATGGTCATGTCGATCATTGTGGTTTTAAAAACAACACATGCAATGATACTCCATTGTGTTAAACCATGGTAAGAAAGCACTAGAACATGTTGGAGCCACATGCAATGGAGCACCTGTGACACATCACCACACCAACTTGAGTGTGTGTGGTCATGTGGATCATCGTGGTTTGGAAAAGAACACATGCAATGACACTCCATGTGTCAAACCATGGTTAGAAAGCCCTAGAACATGTTGGAATGCAACATTGGAATATGATGGAGGACTAGTTTGAAAGAGGTTGCATCACTACACCCACTTGAGTGTCACTATAAGAAAAGTTTCCTTCCACAACGACTTGGCCCGACGATCGTCGTAGAAGGCGCGTCTTCCACAACGAAATTCTTGGCTCGGCCCTGGCTGATGGAAAACTCTTTTTTCTGGTTTCACGGCCCTCTACTACGACATAACTGCTAAAAACATGGAGGAAGCTCGGCTGACGCGTGGCAGAAGCAAGATTTTTTTCTTCGCTCGATGTTGACTCGCCGAAGTCAGTGTCTCTAGCGGACCATACTTTTCGGTCGCGCCTCGCTGATTTGAACTCAATAACATTGCTCGATGCGTTTGCTATTTAGTCAGGCTGCTAGGTCCCACATGTCAGGCTCTCATTAGAAGGATCATGTGTATGATGGATTTTTCCTTCACTCGCGCTATCCTATTCCGAAGTTGATAGCGCTTGTCGACGCATCTATTGTTTAACCAACCTCCTAAGACCCACATGTCATCCTCTCATTAGAAGAAACATGTGTATGATGGATTTTTTTCCTTCGCTCTCTACTCTATCCCGAACTTGATAGCGATATTCGATGCGTCTACCGTTTAATCATGCTGTTGGGCCCTACATGTCATCCTCTCATTAGAAGAAACGTGTGTATGATGGATTTTTACCCTCTATCATGCCTTTGTGTTCCGAACTTGATAGCTTTGCTCGCTGCATCAACCGTTTATTTAGGCTGGTGGGTCCCTTATGTCAGCCTCACATTAGAAGAATCGTGAGTATGATGGAATTTTTTATTCTCTAGCGCTACCCTGTTCTGAACTAGATAGCGTTGCTCGATGAATCTGCTGTTTGCTCACGCTGCCAGGTCCCGCATTTCAGCCTCTCATTACAAGAAACGTGTGCATGCTGAACTTTTTTCTCGCTCGCACCTCCCTGTTTCGAACTGGCAACGTTGCTCGATGCAGCATATGTACAAGGTCACGCTGCTGGGTCCCACATATCAGCCTCTTTGTAAATGAAACATTGCTTGGTCGATGCAACATCTGTATAAGGTCCCTGCTGGGTCCAACATGTCAGCATCTCTACAAATGCAACATGTGTATGATGGACTCTGCTGTTTTGACCTTGGCAACGTTGTTGGGTCCCAGATGTCAGCCTTCTCTGTGTAAGAAACATGTGTATGTTGGAAAAAATGTAAAAGAATGACAGAGATTATACTATATATATTATATATTTATATTAAAAAAACTAGGAATCTAACTCAAGACTTCAACAAATGGGAACCGCGTGTGCTTCCACTACGCCAGAACCATCTATGCCACTACTGGAAAAGATTACATTTAGAAATATTGAAATCACTTAAAATGAAAAGGTAGCGACCCTGACGATTAGCCATAAAAAATGCTAAATGCTCTGTACAAATACAACATGGGTAGGAGAAGCTTGTCCTATACTTCATCAGAATGGCACAGAAATACTAAATTAAGACGATTTTGGGCGATACAAAAAATAACTTGGGTCCAATCTTGTGAACCAATGGGCTTCTTATTGTGGGCTCCTTACTGAAACTTCTTCAGTATGGTTCATGCTTAAAAAAACCAAGTAACAATGTGTTGAGGGTTGGCGGCCCAGGGCAAAGCTGAACCCAAAAGGATAAATTAGCAAGGTTTTGGGCCACAGTTGGGTATAATGTAGTACTATTTTCTAATAACCTCCTCACTGAAAATTCAATGAACTCAATATGTCGGGGGTCGACAGTCCACCTGACATTGCAGGCTAAATTTGCAAGGTTTTCGGTTAGTGTTGGGTCGAATGTGCAATCTTTTCACTAGGTCCTTAGTGAAAATTCAATGTAGTTCGTACCCCATCCTCAAAAAAATGCAGTTGCCACCCTAAAAAATTGTACTGTTCTCACCATGGAAGGCTAATTAAGGGATTTTTTGAAACAAGAATATGGGAAGTTTTTTGTCCGAAGTGGGGTTGAAATATTCATTTTCATAGGCTGAGTAGTAAAAATACATTGTACTAAAGGTCGATGGTCCACCTGACCTGGATGTACCTACACTGGATCCAAAAGAGTGAAGTTGGAAATGGAGAAAAGTGACCGATATTGCGCCTTATTAAGATTTTTACATAGCGAGGAACTTGGGCAGCGCAGGATTCGAACATGGAAAGTACTGGAGGGAGTTTGACTAATTGACATAAAATCGTGTCATATCAAGTCTTACAGTGCAAAATCATCTTTTCAGCAAAGGATATATTTCGAGATGGTTTGGGTGGCTTTGAATCGGCCTAAGTGCCCAATCGATTTGATGTACTCAAAACCTTGTAATCATGCCATATAAACTGTAGGCGATAGAGACACGGTGGCCTTGACTTGCCCAACTTCAGACAGCCTGGGTAAGCACCAAATTATACTGATTGCTCGAAGTTGTATGCTTCCGTATGATCCAATAGTACATGCCATAATTAGTGCAACATGTGGCATTGTCATCATGAAAAAAGGCTCAGAATTCGCATATTTAGTTCATAGTTTTGAACACAATAATACAACTACTTTCTACACTAGCATAGACAATACAATGTCAGCACATCAGAGCTTGACTTGTTCATGTCACATCAGGGCTTGACTTGTTCATTTCACATACAGAAGAATGAGAAAGGATACATACTGTATTGAACAAGCAATTTCACGGTAGCACCAAAAGTATGCCATGTATCAGAGACAATATGGGGTCTGCATAAACAATTTTTCTTTTTTGGAAGGGTGTGCATTAACTTTTCTTTGGAATATCGGCATAAACATTTGCGGCTATCATCCTAGGGCGTCTCGGCCTACTTTGGCGAACCAAGCCAAGATCAATTCTGGCCCAGTTAAGGCCTGTTTCATGGCCCTATAAGAAGCAGTGACCTATTTTTCCATGTTTGCTAAGAGGAAACAAGGAATATTCCTCTCAAAACATAAAGCTGCATGAGGTGCGATGGTTAAAAAAAAGCTGCATGAGTTGTGTATATACAGGCCAGTAACAGTACTAAAAACTATAGTACAGAAATCACGCTACAAAATAAGCACCGCTACATGGATTATACCGTGGAAGGAAATACTAATTACAAAAGCATGGTAGGGATCATATAAAATGATTCTAGCTGGCCACTAAAACCAGTGTACAAACATCAACTATTGAACCACGATGCAAAAATGATGACACAACGATACACCAGAAAGATCCACAGCCTAGTCTAGGGATGGCACAACGATCCTACCACACCTAAACTAGGCCTAAACCAAATTGCCGCTTGTCGCACACAGTTCGAACCATCTTTGGGAAGGCTGATAACTGCCATAGGCTCAACTTCAGTTGGCTGCAGGTTGCAGCGTTTAATCTAAGGGAATTGTATTCTGCGAAAGCTCCTGCATGTTGTGTACACATAGTTTTTCCTCATGAATGGGAACAGTGTGCCATTAGGAGCCTTGCATATGTGTTTCTTCATCATCTTGTCAATGATTGGATAATTGAGACTGAGAAACAAAGAGTTGTCCCCCAGGCTGTTAACCTGCCTCCAAACGATGACCCCTGGAGGTCCAGCCGAGCTAGGATCCTCTTCAAAAATGTAGACACGAGAGGCAGGATATAGGTGTAGGTTAGTCCTATTTTGAGCATGGGGAATGATTTCACCCTCTTCGCTATGGGAAACCCCCATGACATATGTTGTAATTATGATTATCAAGTTTTCACCATTAGCTGATCGAGCAAGGAACCACATGCCTGGCTGATCATTCAGAATAGGTGCTGGGATTACAAACGGAAGCTCCTTGTTTCCTGCAACATCCGAATTCAAGACAAAAAGTGCATTACTGGCATACATATTATAACACCAACATTCTTCATTGTTCATGCTAACAGTGTGAGTAGGCAAATCCTAACAATAATATTACTCAATAAATTAACGACATTAGAAATTGCATTTCTTACTCTGCTATTCCGAATATTTGGATTTCTTTCTTATCTTAGTTTCCTAGTTGTTGTAAGTTTAAAAAGATGAAGCGCCACTTTTTATTGATATAGAGGCATGTCCACTTGAATCCTATAGGATTAGATGCCTATAGTATTTTGGATCTAGTGGTGTTTGATTGCATAGGAAAACCAAAGGAATTGTACAAAGAGGTTGGAGTGGATGGAAATTTTCCTCCAAAATAGAGTGCAAAGGAATCCTTTGAAGGAATTCCCAAGGATTATACTCTTTCGAATCAAACATCATTTTATAGAAAAAAATCCTAAGGATCCAAATCCTACAAAAATCCTACACAATTCCTCTGAATCCCAAGGAAAAATCCAAAAAGGAAAGATTGGTGTCTTACAAAAATCCTATGTGATTGCTATAATCCGAGGAGGGCCTGAAAGCACAAACATATAAAGAAACCTGGCTTCATTGTGTTGCGCCCACAATTGAGATGCTGGTTAATAATACCTTTCATATTCTAACAATGAATGAACTTACTATTGTGGGGATGCCGTCATACACTATATTTTTGGAAGGCATATTACTGGTACTAATTCACTCGCAATGGTTCATTCATTTTTAGGACATAAAGTGTGTGCTCATTCAGTCATATGAAAGGTAAAACATAAACAAGGTAGTTAAAGAACAACTTTACTGAATCACTCACAATGTATCATCATGGAATTTGAATTACCTTCCGATGTGGGATCCCAATAGTAGGTGTAGCCTTGACTTGCGACCGCAAAAATGAGGCCACCGTGTTCAATGGCATCATAGTACTATCGTCTTCCATGACCTGAATGCTCTAGACATCTCCAAACTTGGCTACCGCCTTGTAGGTAGGCAATTTCACCGCCGAACAACGTGAGGAGCTTATAGTCTGTGTAACCCCCTAGCTTCTGTGGGCACTCTGCAGATTACGATCTTCAACAGCTCAAGAGATCCATCCCACGACTTATTGAACTTTTCTCCATACCCGCGGATTCGCCAAAAAAAACTTTTGAAATATGCATGAGTTTAGAAATTTGTAAAGGTAACTGGGGGAACCTTGGCTGGCTAGTAGCATTACACGTTATATACTGGAGATGAGGCGGCCTCAATTCCACAAGTATCCGTCGATGGAAGGTCGATTACTCGATAGGTGTAGATGTTCGCTAGGAACCAGGCTCTGCGCTGGTCCACAGCGGCAATCCAGTCTCCGTTCAAGCCAACCTAGAATTTTTCATGCATGAAGGACATGATGGAGGTGTGCCGAGGATGGTCGAGGGGCACCACATCATACACCGTGTCGTGTAGACGATGTACCCTCGTACCGTCATAGTGCTCATCGAACCAATAAGCAGGGTGAGGCATCAATATGCAGTGTTCATTCCAATGGTGAAAAGTCCATTTCGTACCTTCGTTGTTGGTGATACAATCATACAACAACTTGCAGCATGCGGCTACCCTAACGGTGCTAGAAATGTCCAGACGCTGAACGATGAGGTCGACATCGTCAACGCTGAGTTGATCCCACTTGCATCACCCGCTGAGCTTCGAATCGGCCATCACAGCCAGATGGATTTAGGCGGATGCCAAGTGCGGCTGGGGGTTTCTGCAGGAGGAGGGGAGCTTTAGGAATGGGTGAGAAGAGAGAGCGTGGGGCAGATCGTGGGCAGAGTGGGGACTGGGGAAGAAGATGGAGAGGCAAAGAAAAAACAAGGGAGGAGATTTTTCTTGCTTGCCATGTCTAGTCAACAGTAGCATCGAGGACACCACCGCCTAGACTTCACTATATGTTAGACTAGCACGCCATGCCGCTAGTAATTTGACAATACTCCTACTTACTACTATGTATCAGAGGTGCAATATTGTATAGTCAGATCAGTTTGACCAGAGGGTTTTCTTTTTACAGCTTTCATTTCAACATAGTGTAGTATTTTCAACAGAAAATAGGAGGACGAACTACTAGTAGTAGCCGCGACATGGACACATGTACTTTCATCTTGTTCCCCTACATGCAGAACTCGTAACACAGAACCAAAAATATATACACCGGATATAATGCACAGTCCAGGTGTGTCCATGGTATTTTTGGCATGTTGCATGTGTTCATATATGTTCTAGTACAAGCTACATGGAATTACAGTGTACAACATGCAACCGCG
This sequence comes from Avena eriantha, assembly GCA_910589775.1. Taxonomy (NCBI): domain Eukaryota; kingdom Viridiplantae; phylum Streptophyta; class Magnoliopsida; order Poales; family Poaceae; genus Avena; species Avena eriantha. The sequence continues at coordinate 71,125,315 of OU342746.1, read as the reverse complement.
CAGCAAAATGAGAGATGTGCACGAACACCAGATTTCGCTCAAGACAGGCAACGTGCATGACTCTATGTGGCTCTGATTCACTGACATGTGGGCCCTATTTTGGTTAGCCCCACCTGCCAGTGAGAATCTACATGCATCATGCGCTTGGAGCGAACGACGAAAATTACAATTTGCAACTAGTTGCACCGGCAACAAGCTGTTGCATGTGGCACTTCCAAGATTTCAGAAAATGTGAAATAAATCATGAACAAAGATCATATTTATATAGTTCATCTATAAATTTCCATCCCAAAAATATTACTAGTACATGGTCTGGCCACCACAAAATGAACAAATGAACACAAGATATTGTTCGCTTAGGTTTTTTCTTTTCCATTCACACAGGTCACATAAGATCTTATTGTTGGACCGAATATTGTAGATACACAAGATATGACATAGCCAATGTTCCGGATTTAATTCACATTTTTTGAGAACTCGAAAGTGCAAAAAATAGTAAAGGGGTGGGGGCGCAACGAGTTGCAGAACCCGCACTAACTAAAACTATGGCTTGCATATAGAAGGAGTTTGATCAAATCGTAGGACTTGCACTACATTACGGTGAAATGAGTGTTAGAGTACAACAAGTTAATGGTTGAGGCCATATGATACAAATCAGGCGAAGGAAATTGTCGTTGGATTGATGACAAGTACGCCATGAGGGGATCTCGAGGCGTGCAGAAGAGAGGGGTGTGAGACGTACGGTATTCTGGGATGGTGAGCACACGAGTTTACCAAGGTTCGAATCCGCCAGCTTTGGACGGATCCTACTCCTGCTAGCAATCCAGTAATACGGCAGAGCTGGAATATGGGTTACAAGGGTTTCGCCAGTGCGAGTTGAGATTGTAGACTATTGTGGTGTGCCCTAAAGGCGTACCCTAGGACGGCTTATATAGATATCCGGCCTAGGGTTTACATGAGAGACCTATCCGGCTACGACTAAGAGTCGGTTACAGAGTACATCTTGAACTACAAGTAACATAACAAGCCTATATCGGTATGTCTTCTAGGCCTTCCTGTAGTCGGACTAGACTCCGTCTCTTCTCCCTGACTGGGCCGCCCGTGAAGCAAAGCTCTAACCCGAAGTGGGTCACCCTGGTCAATGAGTCACACTAAGGATACCCGGAAAGTATATCCCCAACAGTAGCCCCCGGAAGCCTCCAAGATCTAGAGTCGGATTTCATCATTGTCTAGCTTGATCTTCGGCTTGCAGAATCTTGAAGAATTCCTGAAACTTCAAAAGAAAGGATAGGATCCGAGTCTCAAAACAAGTCGGACCTACAAATATATTATTCGGGTTTACAGCTTGAAATCAAACTAAGCCGGAACTTGGACTCTGACGTAACCTGACACCAGTCATGATCAAGTCACGTCACTAGCAGACATTCCCGTCAGCACGACTGTTGGTGGGTCCGCCTTTTGCGGAACCGAGGCGTTGTTTTAATGCATGCATGGAGATCGAGGCGGCGTAATCATCGCGAGGGAGTTACCTAGCTCCTTCCACGACACGTGGCATGATTACTGTTCACTTTTGCATGAATCTTGGCGCGGATGAAGGATATAAGGGGTTGAGATTTCTCCCTCTCCTCTTCACCAGCACTTGCGCTCCTTCCTTCCTCTCGATGCCTCCCACGAACAGAGCTCCTCTGCCTCCCCCAAAATGCCCTAGCGCCGCCCATCCTAAGTCACCGGTGCCCAGAAAATGGCTGAGGCCTCATCTTCCGACACGACGGCAACAGCAGGGACGGTATCGGCAACGGAGAAAGAGAGTTTTCGCGGGGTTTGGATCCCCTACATCCTGGATGATGCCAAGCTTCGCGTCGTCAAGAATGAAGGGCTCCTCCACGCCGGCGACTGGTGGAGCGAGCATGGACAAACCATTCCCAGCCCCAACACCGACAAGCGGGTGCATGTCGGCACCCACCTCGACAAAGATTTGAGCTTTCCACCCTCAGATTTCTTCTCATAGGTGATAGATTATTATGGAGTTCAACTCCACCATCTCCCCCAAACTCTCATTTAGAGATGAGTGCTTATGCTTCTTTGTGCGAGGGGTATCTCAGCATTAGGCCGAGTCTCATTCTCTTGTGGTACTATTTTCATACCCGGAGAAACTCTATCAATCCATACATTACCGGAACTCTTAGCTTTTCATTTAGGAGAGATTGTGTCTATCCTAGGATTAAGGCTAGTGAGTCAGTGAAGCAATGGCCATCCACTTTTTTCTATCATAAGGATATACCAGCTCCTGGCAAAGCAACTGCTTTGCCGGATTTTCTTGACAGTGCCACCACGCTCCAAGAGTCCTGGGACGTAGATGCGCCGTCTCTCAGTGATGATCTGCTTCTCGCCAAGAGGCGGATTGAATATCTGATGAAGCACAAGGGCCTTAAGGGGTCCGACCTTATTCACTGCTAGCTAGCATGCCGGATCTAACCTCTCCAACACCATGGTGACCGGCTTATGCACTCCATCACGGCGTCCAAGAAGGACTCTCTCCGGATCTTCTCCCGTCCTTACTCGGAAAAGGACTATGAGTCCCAAATCAGATGGTTGATAAGGGAGCGGACCGAGAGGAAAATCCCAGAGCTGTCTTTGGACATGCATACGGCTGATAATCCTGTGGTACAAGTAAGTTTCTAACAATAAATCGAATCATGTGTTCATCTTTACATTATTGTCTCTTTTCGCAATACTGAGACATTTCTTCTTTTCAGCTTGCTTACCTCCTCGAGTCGGAGCTTGCTCCTCTCGAGAGATATCCTCCTGAGATCTCTCAGGATGATGGAGAATTGGTTCCTTTGCTAGAGACCCTTACCCGAAAGCGTAAGGCTCCGACAGTTTCCATTGGCACAAAGGAAGTGCCCATGGTGAAGAGGTAACTTTCCTCACAAGGTCTTTGTATTTTATTTCTTAATTCTTTCTAAGGTGTAATGATATTTGTTATTTGTTCTATTACCTCCTCAGAGCTAAATGATGGCTCAAAATAAATCGAGCTCATTGGGGATCCCCAAGAGGAAGGTATGATGAACACAGCAGCAAGTTTTCCCTCAGTTATGAAACCAAGGTTATCGAACTAGTAGGAGCAAGGAAACACCTCCAAGGTGTTGTTTCCAACTTGGAATCCTACACAACACAACCACAGAACTTTGCCCCCAACTTACAGTGAGGTTGTCAATCTCACCGGTTTTGCTGAAAACAAAGGATTAAACGTATTGTGTGGAAGATAGTAATTGCTTGTAGAAAGTAAACAGTAAACAGTAAATAGCAGATGGTAGATTGATGGTAAAAGAATGGACAGGGGTCCATAGTTCACTAGAGGTGATTCTCCTTAAGATAGATGACATGTTGGGTGAACAAATTACAGCGGGGCAATTGACACACACCGAGAAAGAATACATGCATATACTAATCATCTTGACTCCTACGAGATTTGATTGGGCATTACAACATTATACATAGACCGTAATCCAACTGCATATATGTCTAATAATCCACCTTCAGGTTATCATCTGACCCCCCTCCAGTATTAAGTTGCAAGCAACAGATAATTGCATTAAACAAAGTGTGTAAAGTAAACAATACGGTTACGCCATGGACAAAGGATTGCTATTTTCTCCCTAGTAGCAACAACACATCTAGTACCTTAGAGATTTCTGTCACTTCCCCAGATTACTAGAGGCATGAACCCACTATCGAGCATAAATACTCCCTCTTGGAGTTGCTAGCATCTACTTGGCCAAGATAGCTACTAACAACGGAAAGCATGCAAGATCACAAATAACATAGACATGATAGAATCAATAATCAATATGAAATAGCATATCAATATCCATCGGATCCCCGCAAACACAACATGTAAGATTACAAATAGATGATCTTAATCATGAACGGAGCTCACAAGATCTAAAGATGGTAGCACAAAGGAGGAGAACCAACCATCTAGCTACTTCATGGACCCGTAGTCCAGGGATGAACTACTCACGCATCACACCGGAGGCAGGCATGGTGATGAAGAAGGCCTCCAGGGTGATCTCTCCCCTCCGACAGGTTGCCGGGAAGAGCTTCAGATCCCTCCCGATCTAGGGATGGAGATGACGATGGCTACAGACTCTTTCGTGGAATTTTGATCGGGTCTTAGGGTTTTCGTCCTGGGAGGCTTTTATAGGCGAAGGGGCAAGGTCGATGGAGGCTCGAGGGGCCCACACCACCCCCTGGCACGTCCTGGGCTGGCCCGCGCCACCAGGTGGTGTGGCCACCTCATGGACCTTCTCCATCTCATCTTCTGGCTCCATGAGTCTTCTGGTAAAATTTTGACTTTGGCTTTTGTCTAGTCCAATTCCGAGAATATTTCTTTTCCAGCTTTTCTAAAACCAAAAATAGCATAAAACATGCAACTAGCACTGTGGAATCTTGTTAATAGGTTAGTTCCATAAAAAGTGTAAAAATACTCCAAAGTGTGGACAAAACATAAGAAAGTAGATATAAAACAAGCATGGAACATAAAAAATTATAGATACGTTTACAACGTATCAACATCCCCAAGCTTAACTCCTGCTCATCCTCGAGTGGGCGTGCCGTGGGGAAGGTACATAGTTCGAAGAGATTCTATCTTCAACCACGGGGGCATCATTGCGTCTTTGAGCACTTTGATGTAGATCTTGGGGAAGAGGTGCATGACGATGCGAAGAACTTGCCGAGCTTGATGCGCGTGAACGTGGTCTTGCCATGCCATCGATGAGGCGTCGAAGATTGTCATTTGTTTCGGTGAAGGAGCATTGAAGCGCTTCATTTTGGTGGCCGAAGTTGTGATGCATTGCTTGCATTTGTCGTTCGAGGCCGTCGAAGCGGTGTCGATGTTCTTGAACTCGGCTTGCATCTCGCCAAATTGTTCATCTTGTCTTGTCTCAAGTGCTTGGCAACGTTCACAGAACTCTTGTCAAACGATGAAGTGACTTGCGCGCGTCATGTACGGACCTTGATCTTCTTCTTGGGGAGGTGGTTGGCTCGTCTCACCATGCCTATCCATCATGCAAAACACACAAGTATTGTATATGGAAGTGAAATATGGTGGTGTTAGCCTTGTACATCACCTTGGGGATTGCACCAAACTAGAAACCACAAGTGAGAGCTATTAGCGTGCAAAGTGGAAATGCCAAGAAAACTCACACTAACTCTCAAAAGCTTGTTGGTGGTAGGTTAGGGTTGTGGAAAGCCAAAGAACCAACCAAAAGAAAAGGGATAGTCAAAAGTGGTAAAAATCCAACAAAACTCAAGTCAAAGGCGAAGGTCAACAACTCAAAAGGGTGACAGGAACCTACGACTATGTACACACACGTGGAGAAAGTTGGGATTGACACGACTATGAAAATGAGCAAACAAAATGTCCTAACGAAGACTAAGCTCGTTGTCGTGCCAATGCAAGGAGAGACCGTGGCTCGTTTGCAAAGAGGAAAAGTGAGCAACGGATTTGCGCACTTACCTTGGGCGCTCTTCTTTCTCTCTTGCTTACAAGCTTTGAGACTCTCTTTTGCAAGGGGAGACTATTTTTCTTTTGCTTTTTTTTTTGCTCTCCCTTGATGCTACCTAGTCACACTTGATATTGCTCTTGCACTCTCACTATCCAAGGACAAATGCCCAATGCTCAAGCAAACACAAGATGAGCCACTCTCATGGGATAGGTACACACAAAGGAAGATGGGGGTTAACAAGGTGACGCAAGTTATACCTTCTTTGATGATGAACTTGGCGTCGGTGGTGCGGGATGATGTTCGTGGTCCGTGGTGTCGATGAGCGCGGAAGTTGATGATGCGGAAGCTTGCTGGTACTTGTTGACATGCACACGGGACAAGAGCAAACAAAGGAGATTAGCCAATGCGAAAAATGAGGCAAAACTGTCAAAACTGGCGTTACAGCCGGACACTCCGGTTTGTCTGGGCCGGACACTCCGGTTTGTCTAGGCCGGATACTCCGGTCTGGCCGGACACTTCTGTCTGGTTCGGCCGAACACTCCGGTCGGGCCGGACACTCTGGTCGGTATGAGCCGGACACTCCGGCGCGGGTTTCCTACTCGTGTTCTTGAGCGGAAATCCTCGCCTTCGGGCCTCAAATCCGTGAAAAACTGGCCAAATCGGGCTAGGGAAACGCAGGATAAAGCTGGACCAACTCCTTAGACAAGGTTTGGTCGGATCAAAACCACAAATAACACTCCAAATCAAGAGATCGATCCAAAGGCAAATATGGGCTGTTTTTTGTGGGGATTTTTGAATTTTTGGTGGATAGAAGAAAAATTTGTGGGGGAAATCGTGAGCAACGAAGCTCTTGATACCAATATGTTGAGGGCAAACCTCTAGGGTGGCCCGATCTTTCACGATTCCCTTTCAAATCGAGGGTGGAGTGCAGGGAAAGAAGGGGAGGATGAACACGATGAACACACGCACGAAGAACGCGATGAACACACACACGCAAAACCACGATAAACACCAATAGCTCACGCCGGCGGTGACCGGTCCGGCGCAATCCCTAGGATCGGTGTCGGGTGGAGGACTCTCTCTCGAACCGGCACAGCGAGATGGGAGACTCGGTGAGATCTTGACGTCTAGGCAAAGGAACACCGATGCCTAGGCCTTGTACAACGCGGAGGCACAATGCAAACTCCAATGAGGTTTGGGGATATTGGTGCTCCTTAGTCAAGGAGCATGAGGCAAGAACTAGATAGATCCACAAAGGGGTTTCCACTAATTCCAATATCAAGCCTAGGGTTTACAATGGAGGTGGGGGTCCATATATAGGCCAGCCACAAGTTCAGGGGTAATTCAGGCATTAAAGTAGAGTTCTGGGCGAAGTAGAGGGGTACATGGGCCATAGGGCCCAGATAGGCTCGCAGGCCCATCACTTGGGCCGGACAGTCCGGGTCGGCACGGCCGGACAGTCCAGCCAAGGCGGACACTCCGGGTCGGCACGGCTGGACAGTCCGGGCAGGGCAGACACTCCGAGTGGTGTCCGGGGAGTGTCCGATTCGACCTTCTGAATGTCTACGCCAGGTCTGGGCTCGGGCAGGCCGGACACTCCGGCTGAGTCAGGCCGGACACTCCGGGGTGGCCGGACACTCCGGCTGGATTCGGGCGGACACTCCGGCAGCTTCAGCTCAGGTGCAGCTTCAGGGCTCATGGGTCGACGCGGCGGGGGTTCGTACCTGATGATGCACATAGTAGAGGTATGAAGTAGCACGCCATCCAAGGAGGTATCAAATTGGCATGAGGAGAGGAGTGAGTTCACCTTAGCTTGCAGGAGTTTGGCTCGGGCACTAGTCATGGGTCCACTTGGGGGACTTGTTGGTGTAGATGTAGAAGCGTCCGTAGGACGGGCTGCATCATAGTTGGTTGGTACAAAACGAGCTTTCATGATCTGCTCATCTCGCGCCAATCCCTCACAGGAAGTTCATTGTCCTCCCTCCTATGTTGCACAAGAGCATCCCACCAACGTAAAGCATAACCATCAAATTCAGATGCTGCAAGCTTGACCTTCTTATCTTCTGGATAGTCAAATAAGCGCCAGAGTTTCTCAATCTTCAACTCCCATGTGAGGTAGTCTTCAGGATCAATGGAACCATCAAACTTAGGGATTGAGAATTTTGGCTTGCCCAAACCATCATCAGCAGCTTGGTTGGGTACACGTTGACCACGCCCAAGATGGGCAAACCCATGACCATGAGCAGGTGCATGGACAGGGGGAATAACACGTCCCCTGCCAACATGTGGAGCAGCATCCACATTGCTACCCTCATCGAAATCATCAAAGGCATCATCATGTTGAGGATCTTCCGTTCTATGTAAGGCGGGTGTCAAACCCTCAATGGACTGCTGCAAAGCGGTGACATTGACATTGAGCGTAGCCACTTGCGTTTGGATAGTATCAACCGTCCCAACATGTTGATCCAATCTCATATTCATATCTTGGAGATTCTTGTCAATGGCATCTGTTGTGTTAGTAAACACACGTGTCAAGTGGGATTTCAAAGCCTCATATTCACGCCAATTGACGAGCTCCTCATCCTTCTTTTTCTGCAACACAACATCATCATCACTAGTAGACATGATTAGTAGGTTAGTGCAAAAATCAGAATTTGTATGGTGGAAACTCTCACAACTCACTCACAACTAATAAGAAAGGAGATCTTACCATTCCAAAGTGAATAGATATGCTCTACCAAATGAAATCAAAGACTGACGCACTTGATGTGATGAAGTGAATATCAAAGGTATAGAGACGATCGCAGGGCACACGGGTTATTTAAGGTGGAGCTATAGGTATGGTATCCTATCTACACCGCAAACAAGTCCTAGTGCTGATCGTACAAATACCCAAGAAACACACACAGTGGAGATAAACGTGGCAAAGCAACTTATGAAAAGGAATATTGCAATGCACAAAAGAGACGCTAGTAATAGCTCGAATAGAACAGGCACAAGATTGCTCAATCTACTAGTGCTATACACAACAAGGCCTCCAATATTGCACACTTCGATATCTCTTTTGTCAGGCTTGTAGCTCTTTCTCTTTTTTTTAATACTGATTCTCTTTTCTTTTCTCTTTTTTTTTTGATTTTTCAACTATATTACTCAAAGCAAACGAGTACAGCAACGTATAACAGAACTGGGCCGGATAGTCCGGTTGATATGCGCCGGAGACTCCAGTTGGGCCGGATAGTCCGGTGTGATTCGGTCGGATAGTCCGGTTTTGACTGTTGAAAATTTCTGCACTTCAAAAACCTAACAAGCAGCCTGTCGGAGCAAAGCAACTAGTCTCGTGGGTACGTTCCTAGGCATAGATGCTGTAGATAGGCTGTGTCTATGGTATGCAAACAAAAGTACGCTATGTGGACTCGGAAAAAACGATAAAGACTTGCGGAAACGGTAACGGTGGGAACAACGGAAAACAAGATCAAACCCTAAACCTAGACACAAATGGAAACTACACTCCTACGAGGAAAACCTGCAGATCGGATCTACGAGAAGATACAATCAGCAACTAAAACTCGAAAACGATGCAATCTAGTCTATGGCAAATCTTTTTGTAAGGCTTTTTCTGTATAGGACGAAAAACACTCTCTAATCTATGGATGGATTTGTGGATGCTTACCGAGGCAACACTGGAAATCTGATACCAAGATGATATGGGGTGGCCCGATCTTCTCAGTAAGCGGATGGCGGTGATGATGGTGGATGATAGATAACTAGCCTGTAGCTATAAACTCTCCCGCTCGATCCCTGATGACAATGCAACTGCTCTCGAACCTTATAGGATATTCACAACACCACGCTCTTGCGCACACAGCCGTGACCACGAACGGTAGTATGCAATCTACTAATTCCCAATGGAACAATAGATCACACTCAATTATAGTTGGTAGATTCGAACACATGGTAATTCTAGAGGTTCTATGAAAGAAACAACTCCAAAATATTTTAACGTGGTCTAAACCCTAACTAGGGGTCGTCCATAGCTTATAAGGGCGGCTGGGGCGGCCAGAAACCGAAACTAAACGCAAACGACTCAAACTGATACAAACCGACTCGGACCAGATTTGGTCGGCGGGCGAACACTCCGGTTGAAATCGGCCGGACAGTCCGGTCAGGCCGGACACTCCGAGTGAAGTGTGCCGGACAGTCCGGTCTGGCCAGAAACTTTGAAGTTTCCGGGTGGTGTCCGGGTAGTATCCGCACTGGCAGACAGAATGTCCATGCCAGTTTGCCTCTCGACCAGGCCGGACAGTCCGGGTGGAACTGGCCGGACACTCCGGTAATGGCAGATCCTTTTGCCTCCATCTTGATGATCTTCTCTTGCGCCTTCCTCCCGCTCCTCCCTCGCGCATCCTTGGGCAATCATCATGTTGGGATTCTCTTGTAGCCCTTCTCCTCCTCGCGCCATGCTTGTTTCTCCAACAAACCCGATCATACATAAATGCATAGACTTAGGCAGTATAAAGTTCTCATCAATCAAAGTACCAGATTCGTTTAGGAGTAAATTCACCTGTTGTTCTAGTAGCTTAGCACGAGCTCTTGTAATAGGTCCAATTCTAATCTCATTGGACTGATCCTTTTTTGCAACAATTGTAGCATCTTCAGTAGTCATTGGGGTAGGTATAATTGTAGGGATGTCCTCATCAGTGTGGTCTCTTAATTCCAATATTCTATCCATTCTAGCTTGGCGACGAGTTTCGATCTCCTTATTGTTTCTTGGGGGGATCACTTCATCATTTTGGTCCTCGTCTTGACCATTAACTTGACCTTGATCATTGTTGGAATTATTCTCTTCTACAAGAGCAACTTTGACATCTTCGGGGTGGCTCATTAAAATTCCATCATCACTTCCTTCATCTTCATCATACTCCACAACCTTGGCCTTCAAGGCAAGATTGACACCACTACTCATTCCAATGGCACGAGCACGGGCGTCTTTGGCATTCTTGGCAGCAACCTTGAAGGCGGCCATCTCTTGCATAACTTCATTGGAGGTCATGAGATGGTAGTTGTGTCTTCCTTGGAGACTCTTCAAGTCAGTAGGATCGAAAGGCATGAGAGCACTCACATACTTCCTCTTGATCCAAACATCATCAATGTGAGAGGCACTAACATTCCTGAAGGCGGTGGTTGTGGATTTGAGTCTTCGATACATGTCTTCATGGTCCTCACCATCCTTCATGAAGAAACCTTCGGCCTCATTGCTTAAGGAATCATATGCATTTCTTCTCATACTCTCATTGCCAACAAACAAGTCAATGAGAGCATCCCAAGCTTCCTTGGCGGTATTGTAGTGCTCAATGTGGGGAAAATCCTTTGGCCCCACTCCAAGTTAGATCATGTGCAAGGCAGTCGCATTGAGTTGGATATTGACCACTTCTCTTCTAGTCAAGTTGGTTGGATCCTCAATTTTGAGTCCTTCTTCAATAATATTCCACAAATCAATGCAAGAGCCACACACATGAGATTTCATTAAAACTTGCCACTGAGCAAAAGTATGTGCAGCTTACTTAGGTGGGTCACCCCTATTATTTATATGTGGGTGAGGGATAGGAGGGTCGGAGGAGTACCATCCGAGAACCGCATGATGCTCTTCCTTCCCACCACCCTTTTTGGTGGTGGAGTTAGTGGAATTATGTGCATCCCCCGCCACTTCTTCCAAAGGCTTAGCCAGAGCATTTTCCTTTGGGTTAGGTGGTGTTTCCAATTGAGAGGGAGGAGGTGAGGTTTGCTTATCCCTAACAAGTTGCTCAACGAGTTGGCACAACTGTTGGATTTCGTTGCCCAAGGTAGAGCTCAAGCTTGTTTCCAAATTCTTGAGATCTACCATGGTCACCAAATGGCTAGCCTCACTTTCTCCCTCATCTGGGTTGCCCATAATCTCTTAGGCGGTTAAGCCCAAATAAAGAGCCGTGGCTCTGATACCAATTAAAAGGATCGTATGGGCACCTAGAGGGGGGTGAATAGGTGCTACTCCAAATTTTACTCTTTTTCAATTTAGGGTTTGACACAAAAAGGTAAATTATCTAGATTATGCAAGTAAGGTGAATTTACCTATATGTCAACCTAGCACAAGTACTAAGCAAGAACTAGATAAGTAAAGTGCGGTAAAGGATAGAAGTAACCAAAGTGGAGCACGCAGAGACACAAGGATTTGTTTCCCGTAGTTCCTTCCTTTTGAGGGGAAGTACGTCTACGTTTGGAGAGGAGGTGGTTTCAAACCACCAACACCATGAGAGGCCTCCCTTGTTCTCCGATGAACCTCACCCCAAAGGGTTCGATTCACCTCTTCCACTATACGGCAAGCTTCGAGGTGGAAGCCGGCACCTTTACAACGAGTTCGGGGCACACATCCACAACTTAATTGGAGACTCCCAAATACAAGCAAGCTATCAAACAATCAAAGACAAGCTTGTAAGAACCAAATCAAAAGCTAGGGTTTCCAAAGAAACACTAGAGCATGGGGGCCCTCAAGTGAATGAGGGGGAAATGAAGATCTCTCTTGGTAAAGCTGTAGATCAAGGCCCCCTCCTTCGATTCTCCAAAGATCAATGACTTTGGATGGTTGGATGAAGAGATCTTGTTGATTTGGTGGCTCAAATGGGCATGGTGTTCTTGAGGTGGACGAGCAGCTAGAGGAAGGGGATAAGGTCCTCTATTTATAGCCCTTCACTCCACTGAACCGTTTTCTGACCATTGGAGAAGAGTCAGACCGGAGACTCCGGCATGCACACCGGAGATTCCAGCCCATCTTCGGACCAGCCTCCGTGATGCGGCCCGTCCTACGGACGCTCCTACATCTACACCCCTGAGTCCCCCAAGTGGACCGATGACCCATGCCTGAGCCAAGCTCCTTCAAGATAAGGTGAATTCGCTCCTCTCATCATGTGACTTTGACATACACCTGGATGGCTTGCTACTTCATACCACTACTATGTGCATCATCAGGTACGAACCCCCGCCGCGTCGACCCACGAGCCCTGAAGCTGCACCTGTGCTGAAGCTGACTGAGCCGGAGTGTCCGCCCGGAACCAGCCGAAGTGTCCGGCGCAGTCGAAGTGTTTGGCGCGACTCGGCCGGAGTGTCCGGCCTACCCCAGCCCCGTCCGGGCTCGGACATTCTGTATGCCAGTTCGGACACTACCCGGACACTACCCGGAGTGTCCGGCTACCCAGGACTGTCCCGCCGTTCTGACCCGGACTGTCCGGCCTAAAGATGGGCCTGCGAGCCTAGTTGGTGATAGGGTAAACGTGCCCGATCTTTCGATGAGACGATATCTGTCGATTATGGTGGAGGTCGACGTTGACGATCCGATTACAAACGTGCGAGACGTTGCGCCTTAGCAATCGATACACCAACTTCTGAGGCTATTGATCATGCCAGAGCTAGATCAACCTGATCACGGGGATCAATCCCTGCAAGCAATCGAAGAACCAGCAAGAATTATAGATGCAATCAAGGTATTACGAATATAGATGAAAGCTTTATTGAAGAGGTGGGATTCTCTCTATGCGTAGTACAAAAGGTCGGTTTGACACTTGTGCCTATGGCGAATAGTAGCTCGTGGCTAAGTCTTTTACTAAACAAAATCCGAGTCTAAACAATGACCTAATGAGAGTATATATGGAGGAATATAAGGGAATTTCGGCCAGCCTTGGGGAGGAGGTCAAAATCCATCTCCAGGCTGGTTTCCTCTACTATACGGACTCTAAAAGTTCAGCCCCTTTATTTGGACGAAAATTACATGGGCCTGGCCCATATTTAAAGGTGACACAGCACCATCTAATCACATGGATGAAAATTTGAAGTGTGTAGCTCTCTAGTGCATCCATGTCTTCATCTTTTCATTATGGTGGCTTCAAAGTTCTGAAATCTTCACTTGCAGCATCATCCTGGATCCTCACTATATTGCTGCCATCATCTCCATGCATGATCATGCTCCAATGCTTGTCCCTCTCATCCATGCTAGGCCCATCATTCCTAAGTAACATACACACATCTGATTTAGGCAGCATCATATTCTCATGAATATTAGGAATAGTTCCTAGAAACGAAAGTACCTGATAATTCAGTTGGCGTGCACGAGCTCTTGTGAGAGGTTCTTGGAATTGTGGAACATGAGGAAGTGTGGCTGTAGGTGCAACGGTTGTATCAACCGTAGGGATGTCCTGATCAGTTGGGCCTTGTGGCCCATGTACCCCTCTACTTCGCCCAGAACTCTACTTTAATGCCTGAATTACCCCTAAACTTGTGGTTGGCCTATATATAGTCCCCCACCTCCATTGTAAACCCTAGGCATGATATTTGGAATTAGTGGAAACCCCTTGTGGATCTATCTAATTCTTGCCGCATGCTCCTTTGACAAAGGAGCACCAAATATCCCAAACCTCATTAGAGTTTGCATCGTGCCTCCGCGTTGTACAAGGCCTTGGCATCGGTGTCCCTTTGCCAAGACGACAAGATCTCACCGAGTCTCCCATCTCGCCGTGCCGGTTCGAGAGAGAGTCCTCCGCCCGACGCCAATCCTAGGGATTGCGCCGGACCGGTCACCGCCAGCGTGAGCTATTGGTGTTTATCGTGGTTTTGCGTGTGTGTTCATCGTGTTCTTCGTGCGTGTGTTCGTCGTGTTCATCCTTCCCTCCTTTCCCCACACTCCACCCTCGATTTTTAGTGGGATTCGTGAAAGATCGGGCCACCCTAGAGGTTTGCCCTCAACATATTGGTATCAAGAGCTTCGTTGCTCACGAATTCCCCCACAAATTTTTCTTCTATCCACCAAAAATTCGAAAATCCCCACAAAAAACAGCCCATATTTTCCTTTGGATCGATCTCTTGATTTGGAGTGTTATTTGTGGTTTTGATCCGACCAAACCTTGTCTTAGGAGTTTGTCCAGCTTTATCCTGCGTTTTCCCAGCCCGATTTGGCCAGTTTTTCGCGGATTTGAGGCCCGAAGGCGAGGATTTCTGCTCAAGAACACGAGCAGGAAACCTGCACCGGAGTGTCCGGACGGATTCGACCGGAGCGTCCGGCCTGACCAGAGTGTCCGGCCGAACCAGACCCAAGTGTCCGGCCTGACCGGAGTGTTCGGCCCAGACAGACCGGAGTGTCCGGCTGTAACTGATATGGGGTGGCCCGATCTTCTCAGTAAGCGGATGGCGATGATGATGGTGGATGATAGATAACTAGTGCGTAGCTATGATCTCTCCCACTCGATCCCTGATGCGAGCGCAACAGATCTCGAACCTTGTAGGATATTCACAACACCACACTCTTGCGCACGCAGCCGTGACCACGAACGGTAGTGTGCAATCTACTAATTCCCAATGGAACAACAGATCACACTCAATTATAGTCGGTAGATTCGAACACAGGGTAATTCCAGAGGTTCTATGAAAGAAACAACTCCAAAATATTTTAATGTGGTCTAAACCCTAACTTGTGACGGCTACGGAGGTTTATATGAGGGCTAGAGCGTCCTCCCCTCTAAATGGGCCTAAAAACAGCCATCACTTGGCCCAAACTAACTCGGTTCGACTCAAACTGATACATACCGACCCATATATGGGTTCGGCGTTATTGGCACGCAGTCCAAACGTCGTGGAACGGATTTCCTCATTGCCTCTTAGTGCACATGCCTACAGCTACGTTATTGGCTACGGAGGTTTATCTCTCACTCTTGCTCATACGTGATTTCCTCATTGCCTCTTAGTGCACATGCCTCCAGCTCCTCCCTCGCGGACTTGTTGATATTGGAAATCAGCGCTTGTCCTTCTTGCTGCAACTCTCCTCCTCCTCGCGCAACGCTTGTGTTATCAATAAACCTGATCATACAAAGATGCATAGACTTAGGTAGTATAAAGTTCTCATTAAGTAAAACATCGGGTTCAATTAGGAATGAATTCACCTGATAGTCATTATTGATTTGACTCAGTATTTCCTTCCAGTTCAGGCAGTCAGAATCATCATAATCCCTATAGATATCCTCATCATCCTCCCTTTCTTCATGAAAAGCCGTCCTCGGCTTTAGGTAAGCTGAAAGTGGGAGAAACAAAAAGAACAACGTGTACGCAAAGTATATGTATATATAACATGTTGTATTATTGTTGTTCACATGAAAAGTATGTCCAGTAAACATCAAGCAACTTAAATTGCAGGTATAAGTGAAGTACAAAGAATCATGATCATGGTAAAAACAACTAAATAGATAGTCATGTTCTTCAATATTAAATTCAGTTTTCTCAAAGAAGATCTATGATCAAATTTGTGAACAAGATCAAACCAATTCAATATGTCTGAAAACCAAATTGAATCATGACATGCTTCAACTTTGCTACTCTGAATATTATGAACATGATCATGTTGTCCAGTATGTAAAATGCAACTCAATTTGCAAATATCAAGGAAGTCTAAAGTAGTAACAAAACTAGACAAAGACTTTTGGGACAAACATAGTGAATATGAAAACTTGGGTCCTATGCTAGCAAGATTAGAACAATCCAACATAGGTAAAATTACTTGTGTTGGTTGCAATATATCAACTAGACCAGAATGTATTTCCATAATATCTAGAACATGAGCTATTGTCCCATAGCAAACATTTTGTGATGTATGGCTGAAAACAGCATGTTTCAGTTCAGTGATTCTATCACAAGTAATGCATATGTGATCCACAAGAAAATTAGCATGCATGCTATATTCACCAATCAGATTGAAAGTGAAACAAGGAGAATATGTGCTAGAATTCAGAAATGAAATTTCAGAAATCTTATCCATAGCACAACTCATACTCATCTGATGCAGCCCGTCCTACGGACGCTTCTACATCTACACCAACAAGTCCCCCAAGTGGACCCATGACTCGTGCCCGAGCCAAACTCCTGCAAGCTAAGGTGAACTCGCCCCTCTCTTTGTGCCAATTCGTTACCTCCTTGGATGGTGTGCTACTTCATACCACTACTTTGTGCATCATCAGGTACGAGCCCCCGCCACGTCGACCCACGAGCCCTGAAGCTGCACCTGAGCTGAAGATGCCGGAGTGTCCGCCCGAATCCAGCCGGAGTGTCCAGCCACCCCAGAGTGTCCGACCCGACTCAGCCAGAGTGTCCGGCCTGCTCGAGCCCGGACCTGGCGTGGAGATTCAGTAGGTCGAATCGGACACTCCCCAGACACCACCCGGAGTGTCCACCCTGCCCGGACTGTCTGGCCACGCTGACCCGGACTGTCCGGCCATCCCGGACTGTCCGGCTCACTCGACCCGGAGTGTCCGGCCCAAGTGATGGGCCTGCGAGCCTAGCTGGGCCCTATGGCCCATGTACCCCTCTACTTCGCCCAGAACTCTACTTTAATGCCTGAATTACCCCTGAACTTGTGGCTGGCCTATATATAGACCCCCACCTCCATTGTAAACCCTAGGCATGATATTGGAATTAGTGGAAACCCCTTTGTGGATCTATCTAGTTATTGCCTCATGCTCCTAGACTAAGGAGCACCAATATCCCCAAATCTCGTTGGCGTTTGCATCGTGCCTCCGCGTTGTACAAGGCCTAGGCATCGTTGTTCCTTTGCCTAGACGTCAAGATCTCACCGAGTCTCCCATCTCGCCGTGCCGGTTCGAGAGAGAGTCCTCCGCCCGACGCCGATCCTAGGGATTGCGCCGGACCGGTCACCGCCAGCGTGAGCTATTGGTGTTTATCGTGGTTTTGCGTGTGTGTGTTCATCGCGTTCTTCGTGCGTGTGTTCATCGTGTTCATCCTCCC
Organism: Avena eriantha; assembly: GCA_910589775.1. Classification (NCBI taxonomy): domain Eukaryota; kingdom Viridiplantae; phylum Streptophyta; class Magnoliopsida; order Poales; family Poaceae; genus Avena; species Avena eriantha. Next base: position 71,107,997 of record OU342746.1, on the reverse strand, counting down.
CTTCTTTCCCTGCACTCCACCCTCGATTTGAAAGGGAATCGTGAAAGATCGGGCCACCCTAGAGGTTTGCCCTCAACATATTGGTATCAAGAGCTTCGTTGCTCACGATTTCCCCCACAAATTTTTCTTCTATCCACCAAAAATTCGAAAATCCCCACAAAAAACAGCCCATATTTGCCTTTGGATCGATCTCTTGATTTGGAGTGTTATTTGTGGTTTTGATCCGACCAAACCTTGTCTAAGGAGTTGGTCCAGCTTTATCCTGCGTTTCCCCACCCTGATATGGCCAGATTTTCGCGGATTTGAGGCCCGAAGGCGAGGATTTCTGCTCAAGAACATGAGCAGGAAACCCGCGCCGGAGTGTCCGGCTCGTACCAACCGGAGTGTTCGGCCCGACCGGAGTTTCCGGCCCGACCGGAGTGTCCGGCCGACACAGACCAGACTGTCCGGCCAGACCGGAGTGTCCGGCTGAAACGCCTGTTTTGACAATTTTGCCTCATTTTTCGCATTGGCTAATCTCCTTTGTTTGCTCGTGTCCCGTGTGCGTGTCAGCAAGTACCAGCAAGCTTCCGCATCATCAACTTCCACACTCATCGACACCACGGACCACGAACATCATCCCGCACCACCGACGCCAAGTTCAGCATCAAAGAAGGTATAACTTGCGTCACCTTGTTAACCCCCATCTTCCTTTGTGTGTACCTATCCCATGAGAGTGGCTCATCTTGTGTTGCTTGAGCATTGTGCATTTGTCCTTGGATAGTGAGAGTGTAAGAGCAATAGCAAGTGTGACTAGCTAGCATCAAGGGAGAGCAAAAAAAGAGATACAAAGAAAAAGCAAAAGAAAAATAGTCTCCCCTTGCAAAAGAGAGTCTCAAAGCTTGTAAGCAAGAGAGAAAGAAGAGCGCCCAAGGCAAGTGCACAAATCCGTTGCTCATTTTTTCCTCTTTGCAAACGAGCCACGGTCTCTCCTTGCATTGGCATGACAACGAGCTTAGTCTTCGCTAGGACATTTTGTTTGCTCATTTTCATAGTCGTGTCAATCCCAACTTTCACCACGTGTGTGTATATAGTCGTACGTTCCCGTCACCCTTTTGAGTTGTTGACCTTCGCCTTTGACTTGAGTTTTGTTGGATTTTTACCACTTTTGACTATCCCTTTTCTTTTGGTTGGTTCTTTGGCTTTCCACAACCCTAACCTACCACCAACAAGCTTTTGAGAGTGTGAGTTTTCTTTGCATTTCCACTTTGCACGCTAATAGCTCTCACTTGTGGTTTCTAGTTTGGTGCAATCCCCAAGGTGAGGTACGAGGCTAACACCACCATATTCCACTTCCATATACAATACTTGTGTGCTTCGCATGATGGATAGGCACGGTGAGACGAGCCAACCACCTCCCCAAGAAGAAGATCAAGGTCCGTACATGACGCGCGCAAGTCACTTCATCGTTCGACAAGAGTTCCGTGAACGTTGCCAAGCACTTGAGACAAGACAAGATGAACAATTTGGCGAGATGCAAGCCGAGTTCAAGAACATCGACAACCGCTTCGATGACCTCGAACGACAAATGCATGCAATGCATCACAACTTCGGCCACCAAAATGAAGCGCTTCAACGCTCCGTCGCCGAAACAAATGACAATCTTTGATGCCTCATTGATGGCATGGCAAGACCACGTTCACGCGCATCAAGCTCGGCAAGTTCTTCGCATCGTCATGCACCTCCACCCCAAGATCTACATCAAAGTGCTCCAAGACGCAATGATTCCCCCGTGGTTGAAGATGGAATCTCTTCGAACTTTGTACCTTCCCCACGGCACGCCGCAACGTCAAGCTATGACGGTGACCTCTCTTCAAGGCCACGAGCAAGGCAAGAAGCACACCGTCATCATGCAAGGGCACTAGTGATTCAACAAGAGCAACCACAAGAGGAATCGCAAGCGCAACCGCAAGTCTACCACCATCGACCGTGACACATTCTTGACACAACAAGTGATGAGTCCAATTTGGAGAATCAAGCTCGTCATCGACGTCAAGCTCTTCAAGATCCTCCTCCTCATCATCAACATCATGAACGTCAACAACGACACCATGGTCATCACGAGGCGCCTCCTCCACATCAAAAAAACTTGGAGCGTCAAGTGATACAAGTTGAGCGACGCCCACCACGTCAAGAGGCTCATGACCATGTTCTTCGCCGTGAGGCCCATGTGCCTAACCAACATCACCAACCAAGGTATGAGCATCCTCTTCGTCATCACCCGCGTCAAGAGGCTACACACTTCGCCACCATGAGGCCCAAGTACCTCAACCACGTCAACAACCGCGCCAAGAGCAAGAGCAAGCTCCTCCTCAACAACAATACCAAGAGCGAGCTCCGCAACAAGGACGCGAGAACCAAGTTCCACCTCCCCAACTACAAGATCATCAACAAGGTCACCAAGCTTGTCGCAATGACCGCAACGATGAAGAAACTTTTGGCAAGCTCAAGTTCACAATGCCCAAGTTCACCGGATCCAACGACCCTGAAGAATACCTATCGTGGGCACTCAAAGTCGACAAGATCTTCCGCATGCACAACTATAGCAACGAGAAGATGGTCGCCATGGCTTCGCTTGAATTTGATGATTACGCCAACCTTTGGTGGGAACAAGTTCAAGTTGCTCGTGATGCAAGACAAGAGCCGCCAATCACAACATGGCATGACATGAAGGCTCACATGAGATCCCGGTTTGTCCCCGCACACTACACGCGTGACCTCTTCAACAATCTTCAAGCGCTTCATCAAGGGACAAAGACCGTGGAAGAGTACTTCAAGGAAATGGAACTCAACTTGATTCGCGCCAACATTGATGAGCGTATGGAGAAAACAATGGCACGTTTCCTTATTGGCTTGAATCACCCAATCAAGCGCATCGTCGAGTTCCAAACATACAACACCATGGTTGAGCTTGTGCACATCGCAACAAAGGCTGAACGTCAAGTGCAAGAGGATATCAAGTACAACAAGCCCAAGACGTACTTCACCTACAAGCAAGCTTCAACCCCTACACCAACAACTTTCAATGGTAGCTCCTCAAGTACCTCCAAACCTTCCTTCAAGCCCACACTGCCTCAAGGAAAACTGCCCCCAAGTGGCAAGCAAGCAAAGAGTGATACACCTTTCAACGGTGAGTGCTACAAGTGTGGAGGTAAAGGACACAAGTCGGCCGAATGTGGAAACAAGAAAGTCTTGTTCATCCATGACAATGGTGATGAAGAGTACTTGAGTGAAGATGAGTTTGATGCCCGTGTCAAGGAAGCAATGGCAAGGCAACGAGTGGAAGATGATCAAGAACTCCTCATGTGTGAACATGACGCAAGTCCATCGCTTGTCGTCACAAGAATCTTGACCACTCAAGCACAAGAGCATGAAGACCAACGCTCCAATATCTTCCAAACACGAGCCGACATCAATGGCAAATCTATCAAGGTCATCATTGACAGAGGGAGTTGTCACAACCTTGCTAGCACCGAGTTGTGTGAGAAGCTCAACCTCAACCTCCATCCACACAAGCACCCCTACCACGTGCAATGGCTAAGTGACCAAGGGTCCGTGAAGATCAAGCATACCGTATCGGTCTCCTTCGCCATTGGTCCTTACAAAGATACGGTGGAGTGTGATGTGGTTCCTATGACAGTTTGCCACATGCTTCTTGGTCGACCATGGCAATTTGACAAGGCTGCTCAACATGATGGTCGAACCAATATATACGACTTCAAATGGCTCAAAAAAACATGTGTTTTGCAACCGATGACTCCTAGCCAAATAATTGCGGACAATGCAAAGGCTTTAGCGAGGGCGCAAAGCATAACACCTACTTGTGAGAAGAGCGGTGAGAGAGAGAACCACCTCATAGTGAGTGAGAGCCCCAAGCCAAACTCGAGTGGACAAACGAGGAGTGTTCTCCTTGCCACCAAAAGTGAGATGAGAGATGTTCGGAACAACCCATCCATCTTGCACTATGTCCTCCTTTGCAAGGGACTAGCACAAGGAACTAACGAATTAAACAATGTTCCTCCATCTTTGATGAGTGTTTTGCAGGAATTCAAGGATGTGTTCCCCGAAGAGCTTCCACATGGACTACCTCCTCTTCGCGGCATAGAACATCGCATTGACCTCATCCCCGGCGCACCACTTCCCAACTGCGCCGCCTACCGCACGAACCCGGAGGAGACGAAGGAGATCGAACGTCAAATCAACCAACTCGTCTCCAAAGGTTTGATCCAAGTTAGCACTAGTCCAAGTGTCGTACCCGTGATTCTTGTTCCAAAGACGGATGATACGTTACGGTTATGCATGGACTGCCATCCAATCAATGCTATCACCGTGCGTTATCGACATCCCATACCACGTCTCGATGACATGCTTGATGAGTTGTGTGGAGCCACTATTTTTTTGAAAATTGATCTTCGTAGTGGTTACCATCAAATACGCATGGCTGAAGGTGATGAGTGGAAAACCTCCTTCAAGACCAGACTTGGTCTCTATGAATGGTTGGTTATGCCCTTTGGTTTATCAAATGCCCCATCCACCTTCATGCGCCTTATGAATCACATCTTGCGTTCTCTCATTAGAAAAAGTGTTGTTGTCTATTTCGATGATATTCTTGTTTATAGCAAATCACTTGAGGACCATATAACACATGTCAAGGAAGTTTTGCAAATCCTTCAACATGAAAAGCTTTATGCTAATCTTCCCAAGTGCACTTTTGCTAAAGACAAGTTGATTTTTCTTGGATTTGTCGTTTCTTCGAAGGGAATTGAAGTTGATGTTTCCAAGGTAAAGGACATATGAGTTTGGCCCATACCAACAAATGTGAGTGAACTCCGAAGTTTTCATGGGTTGGCCGGTTTTTATCGTCGCTTTGTGAAAGACTTTTCAACCATTGCTTGCCCCCTTAATGAATTGACCAAAAAGAATGTCACCTTCGTGTGGGGCAAAGCACAACAAAAAGCTTTTGTCGAACTTAAAAAGAGGCTCACCGAAGCACCTCTTCTTGCTTTACCGGATTTCACAAAAACTTTTGAGATAGAGTGTGATGCTAGTGGTATTGGCATTGGAGGAGTCCTTATGCAAAACGGACGTCCTATAACCTACCATAGCGAAAAACTTGGTGGTGCTCGCCTTAACTATCCGATTTATGACAAAGAGCTTTTTGCCTTAGTTCGTGTCCTTCAAGTTTGGCAACACTACCTTTCGCCCAAGGATTTTATCATACATTCCAACCACGAGTCGTTGAAATATCTCAAAGGCCAAGCTAACTTTAGCAAGAGACACGCTAAGTGGGTTGAGTTCATGGAATCTTTTCCGTACATTGTCAAGTATAAGAACGGCAAAGATAATGTAGTTGCGGACGCATTGTCTCGCAAACATACAAACCTTCTTACGAGACTTGAAATCAACGTGTTGGGTCTTAAAGAAATAAAATCTTTGTATGCTTCCGACCCGTTCTTTGAACCAATTTGCGCAAAGTGCTCCAATGACAAGGGAGTTGATAATTTCTATTTGCATAAGGGCTTTCTTTTTAAACAAAACAAGCTATGCATTCCGAAGTCGTCGCTTCAACTTTTGCTTCTCCAAGAATCTCATGGTGGAGGCCTTATGGGTCACTTTGGTCACGACAAGACATTGGACATGCTCTCCAATCACTACTTTTGGCCCAAGATGAAGCGTGACGTTGAGCGCTACGTTCAACGATGCATGACATGTGTTCAAGCTAAGTCGCAAGCTAACCCCTATGGTCTTTATATGCCATTGTCTATTCCACATACACCTTGGTCCGACATTAGCATGGATTTCGTGTTAGGATTGCCTAGATCTAAGGATGGTCATCATTCTATATTTGTTGTTGTGGATCATTTTTCCAAGATGGCACACTTCATACCGTGCCATAAGACCGACGATGCTTCACATGTTGCAAATCTATTTTTCAGGGAAATCGTCCGTCTTCACGGTGTGCCAAGGACAACCGTCTCCGACCGCGATGTCAAATTCATGAGCTACTTGTGGAAGACCCTCATGGCAAAGCTCGGCGTCAAGCTCCTCTTTTCATCCGCATAACATCCTCAAATTGATGGCCAAACTGAAGTTGTCAACCAAAGCCTCAGAACTCTCCTTCTTGTGTTGATCAAGAAAAACCTAAAGGATTGGGAGGAATGCATCCCACATGCCGAGTTCGCCTACAATCGAGCCAAGCACTCAACAACCAAGATGAGTCCATTCATGATCGTCTATGGTTTCAAGCCCCTACCGCGCTCGACATCCTACCACTACCTCTCCATGAGCGCACAAACATGGACATCGAGAAGCGCGCTCAAGCTATGAAGACGCTTCATGAAGAAACAAGAGCTAATATCGAACAACAAGTCCTTCACCAAGCTTCAAGGTTAAACAAGGACAAGAAGGAGATGATATTTGAAGAAGGTGACCTTGTGTGGATACACCTAAGCAAGGACCGCTTCCCCAAGGAACGTGACTCCAAGATCAAGCCAAGAGGAGATGGTCCCTTCAAGGTCCTCAAAAGAATCAACAACAACGCCTACATCATTGACATACCGACCTCCAAGTACCTTGCAAGCAATACATTCAATGTCAAGGATCTCGCACCCTACCATGGAGATGTTCAAGATGATATCCATGAAGAGTCGAGGATGACTCTTTCCCAAGGGTGGGAGCTGATGCAGCCTGTCCTACGGACGCTTCTACATCTACACCAACAAGTCCCCTAAGTGGACCCATGACTCGTGCCCGAGCCAAACTCATGCAAGCTAAGGTGAACTCGCTCCTCTCTTCGTGCCAATTCGATACCTCCTTGGATGGCGTGCTACTTCATACCACTACTTTGTGCATCATCAGGTACGAGCCCCCGCCACGTCGACCCACGAGCCCTTAAGCTGCACCTGAGCTGAAGATGCCGGAGTGTCCGGCCTGACTCAGCCGGAGTGTCCGGCCTGCCCGAGCCCGGACCTGGCGTGGACATTCAGAAGGTCGAATCGGACACTCCCCGGACACCACCCGGAGTGTCCGCCCTGCACGGACTGTCCGGCCGCGCCGACCCGGACTATCCGCCACCCCGGAGTGTCCGGCTCACTCGACCCGGAGTGTCCGGCCCAAGTGATGGGCCTGCGAGCCTAGCTGGGCCCTATGGCCCATGTACCCCTCTACTTCGCCCAGAACTCTACTTTAATGCCTGAATTACCCCTGAACTTGTGGCTGGCCTATATATAGACCCCCACCTCCATTGTAAACCCTAGGAATGATATTGGAATTAGTGGAAACCCCTTTGTGGATCTACCTAGTTCTTGCCTCATGCTCCTTGACTAAGGAGCACCAATATCCCCAAACCTCGTTGGAGTTTGCATCATGCCTCCGCGTTGTACAAGGCCTAGGCATCAGTGTTCCTTTGCCTAGACGTCAAGATCTCACCGAGTCTCCCATCTCGCTGTGCCGGTTCGAGAGAGTCCTCCGCCAGATGCCAATCCTAGGGATTGCGCCGGACCGGTCACCGCCGACGTGAGCTATTGGTGTTTATCGTGGTTTTGCGTGTGTGTGTTCATCGCGTTCTTCGTGCGTGTGTTCGTCGTGTTCATCCTTTCCTCCTTCCTCCGCACTCCACCCTCGATTTGAAAGGGAATCGTGAAAGATCGGGCCACCCTAGAGGTTTGCCCTCAACATCATCGGTTCATTTAGCATGATGGAATACACAATATCAGCAGGTGGTATTCGAGCAAGTATTTCCTTATGTGTTATCAGTACCAGATGATCAAAATTTGAATTTGGTAAACTATCACATGGTGCTAAAACAGTAGTGCAAGGCAAATCACTAGGAGGCTTCAGTAAAGGAATAGACTCACAATATGTCGCACATGTTGGCTGAAGCTCCAAATCAGTACCAATGTCATTAACAAACTTCTCAGCTGTAGTAGGTACTACGACATCCTCCTCAACTAACAATACCAGATCGTGTGATGCAGGTTGTAAAATAGGCGGCTCCCTTTCTTCAAAAGCAACCTGCACATCACAAGATACAACACTAGGAGTACACATGATTACGTTAGTAGACAACTCACATGTCTCATTAGTGTCCACTCTCAAAATTTCTGGAAGAGGCCATTTGCAGTTGTTCAAAAACATAGAACGTAGAAATTGCTTGAAATCTTTGCAAAGGATTTTTTTACCCATGACACCATACACAATCCTTGCGTCCTTCCACCAATGAGCTACCTCTTCATCCACACGTCGGTGAGCAAGAATGTATTCTATATGGCCATTAAACTTGCTATCGAAAGTACGACATCTCGCAAAACCAAATCCCATATCAATTTCCCAAATCTGATATTCTGCGGGTGTGGCGGAACTTTCCAATCGCCACTTGATTGTAGTTGGATCATATGCCATGCCAACCACAATAGCTAAACAGTCATGGTAGACATCATCTGATTTCTGCATCACATCAACACTAGTAGAAGTCATGATTAGTACATTAGTGCAAAAATCAAAATCTGTATGGTGGAACTCTCACAGCTCACTCACAACTAATAAGAAAGGAGATCTTACCGTTCCAAAGTGAATAGAGATGCTCTACCAAACGAAATCAAAAACTGATGCACTGATGTGATGAAGTGAATATCAAAGGTATAGAGAACGATCACAGGGCACACAAGGTATTTATGGTGGAGCTGTAGGTATGGTATCCTAACTACACCGCAAACAAGTCCTAGTGCTGATCGTATGACAAAGACCCACGGAAACACACACGGTGGAGATGAATGGGGAAATTGCAACTATGAAAATGAGCTCAAAAAAAGTGAGGTATGTCGGAGGAACGCTCGTGTTGCAATGCACAAGGAGAGACGCTAGCAATGTCTCAACGAAACAGGCACAAGATTGCTAAACTGAGCAGCCCGCAGAGCACTAAGCACGCTAGTCTCGTAGGATAGTTTTAGACACAAAGAAAGGTTTACTAAGGCTCACAAGGATAGGTACGCTATGTGGACTCAGTAAAAAAACAAACAAAAAACAAAAAAAATTGACCTACAAATTGGTCTCTGCCACGGCAGAAAAACGGCCTAAAATCCTGCCGCGGCAGGATGTCGGCAGACACAAAAAATTCTCGTATGAGGACAGACCTGTCTGTGCTAAGGCGACGGTCCGATTTTTTTTTTGCTTTCACGCTAGAGCATAGACCCGTCTGCGGTCAGGCGTGATGCAGCGGGCCGAATTTTTTTCCCTTCTTTCAAACGGATCTACAACCTAAGACTAAAAGAAAACATATCTACTAGATCTAAGACTCAAGAACACGACGAACAGTCTAGAAATAGTCTAGGGACTCCGACAACAGATAAAAAACAGATGAAAACTAGAAAAAAACTACGACTCAGATTTAGAAGAAAGGCTACACAAAAGGATTACGATCAGCAACTAGAACTCACGAACAATGTTATCTAGGCTATGGCAATGAACTATGAACCCTAATATTTTTGTGTGGCTTTTTCTGTATAGGACAAAAACAACTAATCTATGGATGGATTTGTGGATGCTTACCGAGGCAACACTGGAAATCTGATACCAAGATGATATTGCTCACCAAGTAAACCCAGCGCTCTGATACCAAGATGGTACAGGGTGGCCCGATCTTCTCAGTAAGCGGATGGCGATGATGATAGATAACTAGTGCGTAGCTATGATCTCTCCCGCTCGATCCCGGATGCCAGCGCAACAGATCTCGAACCTTGTAGGATATTCACAACACCACACTCTTGCGCACGCAGCCGTGACCACGAACGGTAGTGTGCAATCTACTAATTCCCAATGGAACAACAGATCACACTCAATTATAGTCAGTAGATTCGAACACAGGGTAATTCTAGAGGTTCTATGAAAGAAACAACTCCAAAATATTTTAACGTGGTCTAAACCCTAACTTGTGATGGCTATGGAGGTTTATATGCAGGCTGGGGCGTCCTCCACTCTAAACGGGCCTAAAAACAGCCATAACTTGGCCCAAACTGACTCGGTTAGACTCAAACTGATACATACCGACCCATATATGGGTTCGGCGTTATTGGCACGTAGTCCAAACATCGTGGAACACCTCAAACATGTAATTCTTGGTGCGACATCTCTCGCTCTTGCTCATATGTGATTTCCTCATTGCCTCCTAGTGCGCATGCCTCCCGCTCCTCCCTCGCGCACTTGTTGATGTTGGAAATCAGCGCTTGTCCTTCTTGCTGCAACTCTCCTCCTCCTCGCGCAACGCTTGTGTTATCAATAAACCTGATCATACAAAGATGCATAGACTTAGGTAGTATAAAGTTCTCATTAAGTAAAACATCAGGTTCAATTAGGAATGAATTCACCTAATAGTCATTATTGATTTGACTTAGTATTTCCTTCCAGTTCAGGCAGTCAGAATCATCATAATCCCTGTAGATATCCTCATCATTAACGCCAGTTTTGATAGTTTTGCCTCATTTTTCGCATTGGCTAATTTCCTTTGTTTGCTTGTGTCCCGTGTGCGTGTCAGCAACTAACAGCAAGCTTCCGCATCAACAACTTCTGCGCTCATCGACACCACGGCCCATGAACATCATCTCGCAACACCGACGCCAAGTTCATCATCACCAAGGAAGGTATAACTTGCGTCACCTTGTTAACCCCTATCTTCCTTTGTGTGTACCTATCCCATGAGAGCGGCTCATCTTGTGTTTGCTTGAGCATTGTGCATTTGTCCTGGGATAGTGAGAGTGCAAGAGCAATATCAAGTGTGACTAGGTAGCATCAAGGGAGAGCAAAAATAGATACAAAGAAAAACAAAAGAAAAATAGTCTCCCATTGCCAAAGAGAGGCTCAAAGCTTGTAAGCAAGAGAGAAAGAAGAGCGCCCAAGGCAAGTGCACAAATCTATTGCTCATTTTTCCTCTTTGCAAACGAGCCATGGTCTCTCCTTGCATTGGCACAACAATGAGCTTAGTCTTCGTTAGGACATTTTGTTTGCTCATTTTCATAGTCGTGTCAATCCCAACTATCTCCACGTGTGTGTATATAGTCGTAGGTTTCCGTCACCCTTTTGAGTTGTTGACCTTCGCCTTTGACTTGAGTTTTGTTTGGATTTTACCCACTTTTGACTATCCCTTCTCTTTTGGTTGGTTCTTTGGCTTTCGACAATCCTAACCTACCACCAACAAGCTATTGAGAGTTAGTTCTTTCTTTAATGTGAGTTTTCTTTGCAATTCCACTTTGCACGCTTATAGCTCTCACTTGTGGTTTCTAGTTTGGTGCAATCCCCAAGGTGAGGTACAAGGCTAACACCACCATATTCGACCTCCATATACAATACTTGTGTGTTTTGCATGATGGATAAGCACGGTGAGGCGAGCCAACCACCTCCCCACGAAGAAGATCAAGGACCGTACATGACGCACGCAAGTCACTACATCGTTCGACAAGAGTTCCGGGAACGTTGCCAAGCCGTTGAGACAAGACAAGATGAACAATTTGGCGAGACGCAAGCCGAGTTCAAGAACATCGACAACCACTTCGATGGCCTCGAACGACAAATGCATGCAATGCATCACAACTTCAGCCACCAAAATGAAGCGCTCCAACGTTCCGTCGCCGAAACAAATAACAATCTTCAACGCATCATCGATGGAATGGCAAGGCCACGTGGAAATTAATCCTAGGAGGCCTGGTCTATTATTCTAAAGGATAGACCCATCTCAATACATAACGGTTGCTCCATTCAATTTTAAACAGATAAAAAAGGATAGAAAACTGAAAATAAACGAACATGTGTCAGATATATGGGAGGGTCTATTAATAGACCTGGTCTTATAGGATTTATTTCTAGGCCATGTTCACGCGCATAAAGCTCTTCAAGTTCTTCGCGTCGTCATGCACCCCCTCCACAAGATCTACATCCAAGTGCTCCAAGGCGCAACGATGTCCCCGTGGTTGAAGATGGAAGTTCTTCGAACTATGTACCTTCCCCACGGCACGCCGCAACGTCAAGCTATGATGGTGATTTCTCTTCAAGGCCAAGAGCAAGGCAAGAAGCACACCGTCATCACACAAGGGCATTAGTGCTCCAACAAGAGCAACCACAAGAGCAACCGCAAGCGCAACCACAAGTGTAACCGCAAGTCTACCACCATCGACCGCGACACATACTTGACACAACAAGTGATGACTCCAATTTGGAGAATCAAGCTCGTCATCGACGTGAGGCTCTCCAAGATCCTCCTCCTCATCACCACCGTCATGAACGTCAACAACGACACCATGGTCATCACGAGGCACCCCCTCCACATCAACAAAACTTGGAGCGTTAAGTGATACAAGTTGAGCGACGCCCACCACGTCAAGAGGCTCACAACCATGATCTTCGCCGTGAGGCCCATGTGCCTAACCAATGTCACCAACCAAGGAACGAGCCTCCCCTTTGTCATCAACCGCGTCAAGAGGCTCCACCCCCTTGTCACCATGAGGCCCCACCGCCTCAACACCGCCAACAACCGCGCCAAGAGCAAGCTCCTCCATAACAATATCAAGAGCAAGCTCCTCCACAACAATATCAAGACCAAGCTCATCAACAACAATATCAAGAGCAAGCTCCGCAACAAGGTCACGAGAACCAAGTTCCACCTCCTCAACAACAAGCTCGTCAAAACGATCGCATGGAAGATGAAGACCATCATCAACATGGCAACAATCGCTACTATGACCGCAATGAGTAAGAAACATTTGGCAAGCTCAAGTTCACAATGCCCAAGTTCACCGGATCCAATGACCCCGAAGAATACCTCTCGTGGGCACTCAAGGTCGACAAGATCTTCCGCATGCACAACTATAGCAATGAGAAGATGGTCTCCATGGCTTCGCTTGAGTTTGATGATTATGCCAACCTTTAGTGGGAACAAGTTCAAGTTGCTCGCGATGCAAGACAAGAGCCGCCCATCACAACTTGGCATGACATGAAGGCTCATATGAGATCCCGCTTTGTCCCCGCGCACTACACGCGTGACCTCTTCAACAACCTCAAGCGCTCCGCCAAGGGACAAAGACCGTGGAAGAGTACTTCAAGGAAATGGAACTCAACTTGATTCACGCCAACATTGATGAACGCATGGAGCAAACAATGGCACGTTTCCTTATTGGCTTGAATCACCCAATCAAGCGCATCGTCGAGTTCCAAACATACAACACCATGGTTGAGCTTGTGCACATCGCAACAAAGGCTGAACGTTAAGTGCAAGAGGATATCAAGTACAACAAGCCCAAGACGTACTTCACCTACAAGCAAGCTTTGACCGCTACACCAACAACTTTCAATGGAAGCTCCTCAAGTACCCCCAAGCCTTCCTTCAAGCCCACACTTCCTCAAGGAAAACTGCCCTCAAGTGGCAAACAAGCAAAGAGTGATACACCTTTCAATGGTGAATACTACAAGTGTGGAGGTAAAGGACACAAGTCGGCCGAATGTGGAAAAAAGAAAGTCTTGTTCATCCATGACAATGGTGATGAAGAATACTTGAGTGAAGATGAATTTCATGCCCGAGTCAAGGAAGCAATGGCAAGGCAACGAGAGGAAGATGACCAAGAACTTCTCATGTGTGAACATGACGCAAGTCCATCGATTGTCGTCACAAGGATCTTGACCACTCAAGCACAAGAGCATGAAGACCAACGCTCCAATATCTTCCAAACATGAGCCGACATTAATGGCAAATCTATCAAGGTGATCATTGATGGAGGGAGTTGCCACAACCTTGCTAGCACCGAGTTGTGTGAGAAGCTCAACCTCACCCTCCATCCGCACAAGCACCCCTACCACGTGCAATAGCTAAGTGACCAAGGGTCCGTGAAGATCAAGCATACCGTATCGGTCTCCTTCTCCATTGGTCCTTACAAAGATACGGTGGAGTGTGATGTGGTTCCTATGACAGTTTTCCACATGCTTCTTGGTCGACCATGGCAATTTGACAAGGCTGCTCAACATGATAGTCGCACCAATGTATACACCTTCAAATGGCTCAACAAAACTTGTGTTCTGCAACCGATGACTCCTAGCCAAATAATTGCGGATAATGCAAAGGCTTTAGCGAGGGCGCAAAGCACAACACCTACTTGTGAGAAGAGCGGTGAGAGAGAGAACCACCTCATAGTGAGTGAGAGCCACAAGCCAAACTCGAGTGGAAAAACTAAGAGTGTTCTCCTTGCCACCAAAAGTGAGATGAGAGATGTTCGGAACAACCCATACATCTTGCACTATGTCCTCCTTTGCAAGGGACTAGCGCAAGGAACTAATGAATTAACCAATGTTCCTCCATCTTTGATGAATGTTTTGCATGAATTCAAGGATGCGTTCCCCGAAGAGCTTCCACATGGACTACCTCCTCTTCGTGGCATCGAACATCGCATTGACCTCATCCCCGGTGCACTACTTCCCAACCGCGCCGCTTACCGCACAAACCCAGAGGAGACAAAGGAGATTGAACGTCAAATTAACCAACTCGTCTCCAAAGGTTTGATCCAAGTTAGCACTGCCCAAGTGTCGTACCCGTGATTCTTGTTCCAAAGACGGATGATACGTTATGGTTATGCATGGACTACCGTCCAATCAATGCTATCACCGTGCGTTATCGACATCCCATACCACGTCTCGATGACATGCTTGATGAGTTGTGTGGAGCCACTATTTTTTTTCAAAAATTGATCTTCGTAGTGGTTACCATCAAATACGCATGGCTGAAGGTGATGAGTAGAAAACTGCCTTCAAGACCAAACTTGGTCTCTATGAATGGTTGGTTATGCCCTTTGGTCTATCTAATTCCCCATCAACCTTCATTCGCCTCATGAATCATATTTTGCGTTCTCTCATTGGAAAAAGTGTTGTTGTCTATTTCGATGATATTCTTCTTTATAGCAAATCACTTGAGGTCCATATAACACATGTCAAGGAAGTTTTGCAAATCGTTCGACCTGAAAATCTTTATGCTAATCTTCCCAAGTGCACTTTTGCTAAAGACAAGTTGATTTTCCTTGGATTTGTCATTTCTTCGAAGGGAATTGAACTTGATGTTTCCAAGGTAAAGGAAACGGTACAGCCCGCAAGGATTGCACCTCTAGTAATCACGCCAATCCTTGGATCGGTTCATTGGCATACATAGTATCGATAGACATCAAAGAATTAACAGTGCATCATTATTACAGTGGTATGATCCAGAATATAGCATTTATTACAAAGTTTGCAAAGAATCACGCTCGCACAAATAAGCAAGTAGCAAATAGATAGCATAAATAAAGTAGCTCCAGTCTCCATTAGACGCCACAAGCGAACAAAATGTTGAGTGGAGGGTCGCAACCAACACTACTACTCAGAGTAACTGGAAGAGTAACCTGCAACATGAAACGTAACAGCCCCGAAGGGTCAGCACTTGGAATGCACTGGCAAGTGGAACAATGAGAGAAACAACAAGGCTAATAACTATATGCATATCTGGCTTGTGGGGTTCAGGCTTAGTTGCAGCGGCAAAATACTTTATCCTAACATTTGTAAATCATTTGTAAAGCATTTAATCTTCAACAAACAACCCAATTAAGTTTCAACCACAAGTTTTAGCAATTACAAGTTAGAATGAATGAGAACATGTCATAGCACCCACAGTTTAGCAACTCAATCGTCCATTACCGGGGACATGGCTAAGCACTTAGTTTTACACCCTGCAGGGGTTGCACACTTTACCCATATGACTTGGTCGACCCGCTCGTACCACGACACGCATATTGAGTCGTGATAGGGAGAAGTCCAAGAAGAGACAATTCGGGAAGTAGCTCCCCAAGCCCATCCACGCACCATACCAACCTATCACATTCACTACATCTCTGGATATGAAGAGCCCGGGTCACCACAACCTACTAAGTCCATCCAGCCACCCATAACTCACTGGCATATGGTTGCACACGGAATCTACCAAATCAAGACACTAATCATTTCTCAGAAACCTAGGTGGCCATCCACAAGTGAGCTACTCGGGTAAACCATAGACATGGGCCCGGCATTCACGAACCAAGCAATTACCAATCAACCCAGATAGTTCATTACTTAAGTTGTTTTCACTTTCCAAACACGTTCTTTCAAAACAAGCTTTATCATGGTGTATCCCACCCTCGTCTACATAAGCACAACTAAGCACAACTACTTACGGCGGCTCACCTAATGAGATAGACTACGGCATAATGGGATATAGCATAGCAATAGGTAATACTTGTAAAACAAAACAAGCTACAATGCATATAGAAAGTTAGTAGGACATTTATGAAGCTCCACTTGCCTTGGTAGTTGCCAGAGTCAAAAGCAGAGTCTGGACAGTCACACGGGTTACAATCCTCACAATCTACACGAAGCAAAACATCCAATAAACAAACCACACATAGGAAAACAAATAAATGCAACACAATGCATGCATGGCACTTTAACAAAGCTTCAGTAGCTTGGTCAAGTTCTCTGATCAATTCTACTACTGGATGATGCATGAGAAAACCTTTGATGCAAAGAAACCAATTTATGCATAAAAGAGGACTAGTTAACAAATCTTTAGTCAAAACATTAAACCAAAGCTATAAACAATGCAATTCAAGTTTGACAAAAATACTACTGGATAGATATCTCCAATTAGAGCCTGGACCAAAAGGAATTACGTCAAAAGGGTTGACAGATCTTTTTCTGTGAATTAAATACTACTTTAGGTCTTTTTATAATCTCAGGAAAATACATACAGTAAACCTGGGATATTATTGCAGAATAAAATTCTACACAATTTTGCGAATCCAACGATACCTTATTTGCAATTTTTGTCCAAGTAGATCTTTTCCTATAAATTTTAGAAGTTATAGGAAGTTTCTACAATTTTTACTATTTTTAGAAAAGTTGTGGGGAATATTCCCACTGACGTGCGGGCCCAGCCGACGTGGCGGGTTTGACCGGTCAGCGGTCTGCGCCGCGGTAAGCGCGTGATCCAGGCCGTCCTTGCTCGATCCGACGGCCGGGGGGGCGGTAGCGGCGGAACTCACCAGCGGCGGTCGGTGTTGACGGCGGCGGCGGCTCCAGCGAGGCTTGGCGGCGGCTCCGGCGAGGCTTGGCGGCGGCAGCCCTGGCGGTTGCTTCAGCGCTGGCTGGGGAGCTCCGGGGCAGCGACAGCGGTCGGCTGGAGCGGGGCGACGGCGCTGCCTCCGGCGAAGCGCTCTGGCGGCGGCAGCGATCTCCCGGCGACCTGCAGGCGGGGAGAGGAAGGTGAGACGGCGGCGGTTGCTCAGCGGGCCGAAAGAGGGAGCTCGGGGGTGGTGGCGCGGCTCACCGGCATTAATGGCAGCGGCAGCGGCGGAATCTCCGGCGAGGAATCGTCGTGAGGTGGCGGCGCGATAGAGGGCGGTTTTAGGGGGGTTTGAAGGGGAGGCCGAGGGCTTTAAGAGGGTGGCGGAGAGGAGTCGCGGGGCGGAACGAATCCCGCGAAAGTCGGGAGTCCGGCGGCGGGGGTGGTTGGCGTCCGTGTCGGACCCGGCCGGTGGCGGGCGGCGTGCTGATAGGTGGGGCCCACATGTCGGTGGCACTGCGCGAGGCGGCGGCGGGTTGTTACGCGCCGCGCGTGCGGTGGCGTACGGCGGGCGGTATTGGGCCCCGGGTGGGCCGTCGCGGCTGGGCCGGCTGGGCTGCCGCGGTGGCCGCGCCGATTGTTTTTTTTTCCTTTTTTTTGCTCTGTCTGTCTGCTAACTGAACCTGAACTGAACTATTTTATCTGAAACTGAAATTCAGCAAAGACCAAAACCGACCTAACTTTTGATCCGCAGTTCCGAATTGAGTGAAACAAATTTCTACAGGTTTGTAGAGACGAGCTCTACACAATCATGCATCTGGAATGCCCAAAAGGGGTCACCCTTGCAGATGCAAGGCAAAAGCCCTAGTAGGCTTGCAAAAAGGAGGAACTAGCAAAGAGGGGGTGTTTTGGCAAAAACTTTAAAACTGAAACTTTTTGCAAAGATGCTCATGATGCAATGACATGTATGTATGCAATGCCAAATCTAAAATTTGGGATGTGACAAGACTAACCCCCTTAAGATGAATCTCGTCCTCGAGATTCGCCGTGGCTAGCAAATAGGTGTGGGTGGTCCTCTCGGAGGTCATCCTCTCGCTCCCAGGTGGCCTCTTCTTCGGTGTGGTGGCTCCATTGCACCTTGCAAAACCTGATCATCTTGATGCGTGTAAATCTCTCTGCTGTTTCCAAGATCTTGACCGGTTTCTCCTCATAGGTCAAGTCGTTCTCTAGCTTAACCTCTTCAAGTGACACGCTGTCTCTCAATGGTGTATCCATCATCTCCAGATGGCATTTCTTCAGCTGGGACACATGGAACACATCATGGACAGCGGACAGAACCTCTGGCATCTCTAGCTGGTACGCAACCTCTCCTTTGCGTGCTAGGATCTTGTAGGGCCCTATAAACCGAGGTGCCAGCTTGCCCTTAATTCCACGTAGTGGCGAAACTCTAAGATATGCTCGATCTCCAATCTCATACGCCACTTCCTTGCGCTTAAAATCCGCATAGCTCTTCTGTCTCGATTGTGCCACCTTCAACCTGTCCCGAACCAAACTAACCTTCTCTTCAGCATCCTTGATCAAATCTGGTCCAAACAGTTGATGTTCGCCTACACCATCCCATAACAATGGTGTTCTGCACCTCTTACCATATAATACATCAAAGGGTGACGTCTTGATGCTGGATTGGTAGCTGTTGTTGTAGGAGAACTCAACATAAGGTAAAATTTCATCCCAACTAGCGCCATGAGCCAAGGCATAGGCTCTCAACATATCCTCCAGAATCTGATTCACCCTCTCGGTCTGACCATCCGTCTGGGGGTGGAAAGCTGTGCTAAACTCTAACCTCGTTCCCAACGACTCATGTAGCTGGCGCCAAAAGTGAGAAGTAAATTGGGTGCCTCTATCTGACACAATGCTCTTAGGAACTCCATGCAGACACACAACTCTATTCATATAGATCCTGGCTAACTTAGCACTAGTATAAGTGGTCTTCACGGGTATAAAGTGAGCTACCTTGGTTAAATGATCTACCACTACCCAAATAGAATCATACCCTGACTTGGTCCTGGGTAATCCTGTGATGAAGTCCATTCCAACTCTATCCCATTTCCATTCAGGTATCGGCGATGGTTGTAGCAATCCTGCTGGCTTTTGGTGCTCGGCCTTCACTATACTACAGACATCACATAGGGCAATATAATACTCTGCAATCTCTCGCTTCATGTTAACCCACCAAAACCTTTCCTTCAAATCCATGTACATCTTCGTGTTACCTGGATGTATAGAGTATGGCGAGTTATGAGCTTCCTGAAATATCAGCTTCCTAATCTCCGGATCGTTGGGCACACATAAGCAATCCTTGTGCCATAGCGTCCCTTGATCATCCTCGCGAAAACCTTCAGCCTTGCCTTTGGGTATGTTTCCTCTTATCTCCTCCAGGTCACTATCCTTCTTTTGAGCTTCTCTAATCTCGTCCAGAAGCGTTGGCTTAACCTCCATTGTTGCCAAATACCCCTCAGATACTACTTCCAACCTGAGGTCCTTGAGTTGTTCACACAAATCCTTGGGTAACTCTTCCATTAGCATAAACCTTGCGACTCAGTGCATCCGCTACAGCATTGGCCTTTCTTGGGTGATATTGCAAACACATGTCATAATCCTTTATGAGCTCCAGCCATCTCCTCTGCCTCATATTCAGCTCCTTCTGAGTGAATATGTATTTTAGACTCTTGTGATCTATAAACACATCACAATGCTTACCCATCAGGTAGTGCCTCCATACCTTGAGCGCGTGCACAACTGACGCTAATTCCAAGTCATGTGTGGGGTAATTCCTCTCGTGGTGTTTGAGTTGGCGCGAGGCATAAGATACCACTTGATATGGGGTGGCCCGATCTTCTCAGCAAGCTCTTGTCGATGGTGATGGTGGATGATAGATAACTAGTGCGTATCTATGATCTCTCCCGCTCGATCCCTGATGCCAATGCAACAGCTCTCGAACCTTGTAGGATATTCACAACACCACACTCTTGCGCACGCAGCCGTGACCACGAACGGTAGTATGCAATCTACTAATTCCCAATGGAACAACAGATCACACTCAATTATAGTTGGCAGATTCGAACACAGGGTAATTCCAGAGGTTCTATGAAAGAAACAACTCCAAAATATTTTAACGTGGTCTTAAAACCTAACTTGTGATGGCTACGGAGGTTTATATGAGGGTTGCCCCTCTAAACGAGCCTAAAAACAGCCATAACTTGGCCCAAACTGACTCGGTTCGACTCAAACTGATACATACCGACCCATATATGGGTTCGGCCTTATTGGCACGCAGTCCAAACGTCGTGGGACACCTCAAACATGTAATTCTTGGTGCGCCATCTCTCTCTCTCTTGCTCATACGTGATTTCCTCATTGCGTCCTAGTGCGCCTTGCTGCAACTCTCCTCCTCCTCGCGCAACGCTTGTGTTATCAATAAACCTGATCATACAAAGATGCATAGACTTAGGTAGTATAAAGTTCTCATTAAGTAAAACATTAGGTTCAATTCAGAATGAATTCACCTGATAGTTATTATTGATTTGACTCAGTATTTCCTTCCAGTTCAGGCAGTCAGAATCATCATAATCCCTGTAGATACCCTCATCATCCTCCCTTTCTTCATGAAAAGCCGTCCTCAGCTTTAGGTAAGCTGAAAGTGGGAGAAACAAAAAGAACAACGTGTACGCCAAGTATATGTATATATAACATGTTGTATTATTGTTGTTCACATGAAAAGTATGTCCAGTATACATCAAGCAACTTAAATTGCAGGTATAAGTGAAGTACAAAGAATCATGATCATGGTAAAAAACAACTAAATAGATAGTCATGTTCTTCAATATTAAATTCAGTTTTCTCAAAGAAGATCTATGATCAAATTTGTGAACAAGATCAAACCAATTTAATATTTCTGAAACCCAAATTGAATCATGCCATGCTTCAACTGCGCTACTCTGATTATTATGAACATGATCATGTTGTCCAGTATGTAAAATGCAACTCAATTTGCAAATATAAGTGAAGTATAAAGCATTAGCACAACTAGACAACGAATTTTGGGATAAACACAACGAATATGAAAACTGGGATTCTATTCTAGCAAGATTACAACGATCCAACATAGGTAAAATTACTTGTGTTGGCTGCATTATATCAACTAGACCTGACTTTAATTTCATATTATCACAAATTTTAGCATATATCTCACAACACAAAATCGTCGACACAAAACATGTATGGTTGAAAACAGCATGTTTCAGTTCAGCGATTCGATCACAAGTAATGCATATGTGATCCACAAGAAAATTTTCATGCATGCTATATTCACCAATCAGATTGAAAGTGAAACAAGGAGAATATGTGCTAGAATTCAGAAATGAAATTTCAGAAATCTTATCCATAGCACAACTCATACTCATAGGTTCATTTAGCATGATGGAATACACAATATCAGCAGGTGGTATTCGAACAAGTATTTCCTTATGTGTTATCAGTACCACATGATAAAATTTGAATTTGGTAAACTATCACATGGTGCTAAAATAGTAGTGCAAGGCAAATCACAAGGAGGCTTCAATAAAGGAATAGACTCACAATATGTCGCACATGTTGGCTGAAGCTCCAAAACAGTACCAATGTCATCAACAATCTCCTCAGTTGTAGTAGGTACTAAAACATCCGCCGCAAGTGACAATGCACAGTCCGACGACGTAGGTTGTAAAATAGATTGCTCCCTTTCTTCAAAAGCAACCTGCATAGCACAGGAAACAATACCAGGAGTAGAGATGATTACATTAGTAGAAATATCCTCACATGTATTAGCATCTACTGCACTGATGTTTTCTTTTTCTCTCATACTCTTAGAATGGATGCTCTCAACCTCACGTTTAGTGGAATCACACAGCTCACTTTTGATAACACTCTCACTCAGCTTGGCTATGTGGCTCTCATTCTCACATGGGTTGTAAAGCACACCGTGTTCAAGATGACAAATAATAGAATTGTCACCGTTCATCATGACCTTGTACTTAGCAGACAAACTGAACTCTTTTGTCCTCTCCTTGCGAAGAAGATGATACTCATGAAATTTTTCTACTGAAATCCTGAGCATAACACGCCTCTTCATGTTCCATTTGAAAGAAATCCTTCCAACAACAGGACATATTTGAGCGTCAAACCTTCTACTCCAAGGTTCTCCCAATAGTATGTGACAAGAATCAAGTGGTATAGGAGATACATCACAGCGCACAATCTCAGTATGCTCTTTAAAAGTCATAGGAACATCAGCGGTGTCTGAAATCAGCAATGTGCCATATGATGAATGCAAGAGATATGGCACCGCACGGGCACATGTGGGTAGCTGCAACTTTTGTACAACTTCAACGCTGATCAAATTAATAGTAGAGTTACTATCAATGGTAATGGAAGCACATCGCTCACCAATCATCACACTATGGTGGAAAAGACCATCACCATCAAAAATACCGCGTTCTTCCTTCCAAAAAGTTCCACTACAACGCCAATTGTCGATGAATTTGTAACTGTACGTCTCCACATTATTTGTAACATCACCTGCCTCCATTTTCTGCATCACATCAACACTACTAGAAGACATGATTAGTACATTAGTGCACAAATCAAAATCAGTATGGTGGAAACTCTCACAACTCACTCACAACTGATAAGAAAGAAGATCTTACCGTTCCAAAGTGAATAGAGATGCTCTACCAAACTTAATCAAAGACTGGTGCACTGAAGTGATGAAGTGAATATCAAAGGTATAGAGAACGATCACAGGGCACACAGGTTATTTATGGTGGAGCTATAGGTATGGTATCCTAACTACACCGCAAACAAGTCCTAGTGCTGATCGTATGACAAAGACCCACGGAAACACACACGGTGGAGATAAATGGGGCAATTGCAACTATGAAAATGAGCTCAAAAAGTAAGGTATGTCGGAGCAATGCTCGTGTTGCAATGCACAAGGAGAGACGCTAGCAATGTCTCAACGAAATGGGCACAAGATTGCTAACTGAGCAGCCCGCAGAGCACTAAGCACGCTAGTCTCGTAGGATAGTTTTAGACACAAAGAAAGGCTTACTAAGGCTCACAAGGATAGGTACGCTATGTGGACTCAGTAAAAATAAATAAACAAAAAAATTGACCTGAGAATTGTTCTCTGCCACAGCAGAAAAACGGCCTAAAATACTGCCGCGGCAGGATGGCGGCAGAATTTTTTTTTTCTCGTACTAGCACAGACTGGTCTGTGGTAAGGCGACGGTTCGAATTTTTTTTTCGGATTTGTTTTTTGGTCACGCTAGAGCACAGACTTGTCTGCGGTCAGGAGTGAGGCAGCGAGCTGATTTTTTTTTCTACTCGCCAAGTAGTACACAACTAGGACTCTTTACTTGGATCGGATCTGACTTGATGGTAGCGGAAAAAGATGGTGGAAAACAACTAGAACACTAGAAAACAAATCTACGAAGAACAGATCTAGATCTAATCTAATAGAGGAACGCGACAAGCAACTATTACTCGAATACGATGTAATCTAGGCTATGGCAACTCTTTTTGTGAGGCTTTTTCTGTATAGGATGAAAAACACTCTCTAATCTATGGATGGATTGTGGATTGCTTACCGAGGCAACGAGGAGCTCTGATACCAAGATGATATGGGGTGGCCCGATCTTCTCAGCAAGCTCTTGTCGATGGTGATGGTGGATGATAGATAACTAGTGCGTAGCTATGATCTCTCCCGCTCGATCCCTGATGCCAATGCAACAGCTCTCGAACCTTGTAGGATATTCACAACACCACACTCTTGCGCACGCAGCCGTGACCACGAACGGTAGTATGCAATCTACTAATTCCCAATGGAACAACAGATCACACTCAATTATAGTTGGCAGATTCGAACACAGGGTAATTCCAGAGGTTCTATGAAAGAAACAACTCCAAAATATTTTAACGTGGTCTTAAAACCTAACTTGTGACGGCTACGGAGGTTTATATGAGGGCTGGGGCGTCCTCCCCTCTAAACGGGCCTAAAAACAGCCATAACTTGGCCCAAACTGACTCGGTTCGACTCAAAATGATACATAGCGACCCATATATGGGTTCGGCCTTATTGGCACGCAGTCCAAACGTCGTGGGACACCTCAAACATGTAATTCTTGGTGCGCCATCTCTCTCTTGCTCATACGTGATTTCCTCATTGCGTCCTAGTGCGCCTGCCTCCCGCTCCTCCCTCGCGCACTTGTTGATATTGGAAATCAGCGCTTGTCCTTCTTGTTGCAACTCTCCTCCTCCTCGCGCAACGCTTGTGTTATCAATAAACCTGATCATACAAAGATGCATAGACTTAGGTAGTATAAAGTTCTCATTAAGTAAAACATCAGGTTCAATTAAGAATGAATTCACCTGATAGTCATTATTGATTTGACTCAGTATTTCCTTCCAGTTTAGGCAGTCAGAATCATCATAATCCCTGTAGATATCCTCATCATCCTCCTTTCCATCCTGCATCAGTACACTACCCAGTCCCTGACGAGAGGCATCACAATACACTTGGAAATCCTTCTGAATATCTGGCAAACACAGGATTGGTGCGGTCACTAGGCATTGCTTCAGTTCCTGGAAACTAGCTTCACACTCCTTGGTCCATTCAAACTTCTTCTCCTTCTTCAGTAATTCAGTCATTGGCTTTGCAATCTTGGAGAAGTTCTCTATAAACCTCCTGTAATATCCGGCAAGTCCCAAGAAACTCCTAATGTCTCCCACATTCTTAGGTGACTCTCATTCTGTAACTGACACCACCTTGCTTGGATCAACTGCGACTCCTTCAC
Source organism: Avena eriantha (assembly GCA_910589775.1). NCBI lineage: Eukaryota > Viridiplantae > Streptophyta > Magnoliopsida > Poales > Poaceae > Avena > Avena eriantha. The sequence goes on along the minus strand of OU342746.1, from coordinate 71,082,971 downwards.
CCGATACCACATGTACAAGGAATTCAACAGTGTTCAACCAGAATTCACACTTGCTGAACTTGGCATATAATTTATGCTCCCTCAGCTTTTCCATAATTAGCCGCAGGTGTTTCTCATGTTCAGCATCATCCTTGGAGTATATCAATATGTCATCAATGAATACCACCACGAATTTATCCAAGTACTCCATGAATACCTTGTTCATCATGGTCATAAAATACGTTGGGGCATTTGTTAGTCCAAAAGACATAATTGTATACTCATATAACCCATACCTAGTGGTGAAGGCAGTCTTGGGTACGTCTTCCTCACGGATCTTCAATTGGAAATACCCCGACCTTAAATCAATCTTGGAAAACACCTTTGCTCCTTCCAACTGATCAAACAAGTCATTTATATTGGGCAATGGGCATTTATTCTTGATAGTCACTTCATTAAGTGAGCGGTAGTCAACCACCAATCTCTTACTACTGTCCTTTTTCTCCACGAATAGAACAGGCACGCCCCAAGATGATGAACTGGGCTGAATAAATCTGTCCAATTGCTCCCTGAGCTGCTTCTTTAACTCTTTCAGTTCCTCCACATCCATCTTATACGGCCTCTTGGCTATCGGTCCTGTTCCCGGCATCAAGTCAATAAGAAACTCCACGTCCCTGTCAGGTGGCATCCCTGGCAGCTCATCTGGAAACACATCGGGATACTCCTTTACTACGGCCACATCCTCTAGGCTAACCCCCTTAAGATAATTCAACTCGGCCACTCCAATACTGACAGGCGACTTGTATTGATCCTTACTCCCTTTGGTGTGGTGATGAAATTGCTCGTTGAGCACAATCTATCTGACCCTGATGTTCCGACATCCAATCCATGCCCAATATGACATCTAGACCCTAGGATTCTAGTATAACCGGGTGTACAGGAAATGCATAAGCACCAATTTCTAGTGTCAATCCTCGACATGCTGCACTAGCTATCATCTCTCCCCTGGGGGAACTTACTCTAATTGATCCTCTAAGAGCCTCGGTAGGTAGCTTATACTTATCCACAAATGCCCTTGATATGAATGTATGCGATGCACCAGTATCGAAAAGAACAAATGCGATGTGGGTATTGATTGGAAACTTACCAACCACCAGCTCCGGTTCATTCTGAATCTCCTTGACGTTCACATGGTTGACCGTCGCCTTCTGGTTTGCATTAGGCTTTCTTCTTGCTTCAATCCTCTTCTCTGGGCAGTTATCAGCATAGTGCCCCATCTTCTTGCACTTGAAGCATTCCACTTCACTGAGATCCCTCCTGCCAGAGCGGTTGTGTCCATTGTTCCTTCCCGAGTTGCTATTGTAGCTCTTGTGGCCATTGTGGTGGTGGCCATTATGGTGGTGACCATTTCCTCCACGGTGGCGATTGTCACTCCTGTGACCATCGTGGCGATGTCCACTACTACCACGGTGGTTACGGTCATCTCCGCCATGCTTAGAGTATCCAGAGTGTCCACCATACGAGGTGCGAGCACGGTGGTGTGATCCTGAGGAGTGATGGCTGATCTTCCTCTTACGCCTTTCCACCTGCTGTTGTTTCCCTTCCTGAATTCTAGCCTTATCCATCAGTTCCTGAAAAGTCGGACAATAAACCACAGATAGCTGAAGTGAGAGCTCATCACTGAGACCATCTAGGAACCTCTCTCTCCTCTTGGCATCAGTGTCCACATCCTCAGGGGCATAGCGAGAGAGATTGTTGAATTCCTCTATGTAATCTGCCACAGTGCGGTTGGTCTGGCGCAGGTTGCGGAACTCCTTCCTCTTCATGCTCATGGTCCCGGCAGATACGTGGTTCGTCCTGAATCCTTTCTCAAACATAGCCCAGGTAACTGTGTCCAGCGGGTGGGTAATCTGGAAAGCATCACACCACGAAGCAGCTGATCCCTCCAGCAAGTGAGCAGCAAACCTCACCTTCTCAGCATCAGTGCAACCAACGGTCACTAGGTCCTTGTTCACAGAACGAAGCCAGTCGAGAGCAATCATGGGCTCAGGTGCAGAGGAGAACTTAGTTGGCCTCAGTCTCAAGAACCTAGTGAGAGCATCCCCCTGCGGCTGATTGTTCCCGTTGTTGTTGTTGTTGCTATTGTTGTTATTGTTGTTGTTCTGAGTTGCCATGAACTGCGACATCACTTGGGTCAGCTATGCTTGAGGGGCCATGAGCTGAGCCATCTCATCAGGTCGGCGGCGTGACATCTGCGGTTCAGCACAGGTAAGATTAGAAAGAACAACTACAGATAAGTAATAGCCCTCTACCCATCCAACATGCTCAAGCCACAACAATCATAAGCATTCACCACATGATCAATCACACACACAAACATTGTTCCAGGTTTTCATTAACAGTATATAGCTACAAAATAGTTTAGAAACGCTGGTAACAGCGTTTGGCAAAGCAAAACAGCAAAATAAGGAAAACCAGAAAATCTGGCAGAACAGTTCTGTCCTGTTCACGAATTTTTCTGGGCACCTTAAACTCATCAAAAAATTTAGCCAATTTTTTTGCAGATGCTACAGGTAATTACGCTCCATATACTAAAATATGAGTGCAATCCGAGTTACCAGTAAGGAATTAAAAATCGCGCGGTACAACTGGGCAGGCAGAAAACTGCAGCAGTAAAAACACGAAATTTACCCAAACTTGTTCAAAAATCATTTAATAAATCTCACGAAAATTCCTGAAACTTCAAGGTACTTAACTGAGCGATCTAAACACAATAAGATAATAGTGCAGAAGTTTACATTGATCGATGCCTAAGACTAACGAATATCCCTAACGAAGACTAGTTTTGGAGGACCATCTCTAGCTATTTGATAAATAGGTTGCAGTAGGTTCTGGAGTTCATGCGTTGACGCTTCGATCCTCGTGCGTGCCACGGTGGTGGTGTGTACACCTCTCCCGAGTCTTCTTCACTTGAGTCCTCGAATTCTACCTCTTCGGGGTCCTCTTCATCACTTCCTTCAACAAAAGCGCCCGTTGCATCTCCTCCATCATCGTCATCGCTTCCTCCATCATCACTGCCTCCACCATCATCATTGTTACCTCCTCCACCATTGTTACCTCCATCACCATTATCCGCATCATCATCATCATCATCATCATCATCATCACTATCATCATCACCATCGTTCCCATCATCGCCATTGCCATTATTTGGTGGTGGATTCTGCTGTGCTTGAAGGGCAGCAATCTGGGCAGCCATGTCCACAATGGTTTGATCACGTTCAGCCACAACTTGATTCCTTTGCACAATGGTTTGTTTCAGCGCTGCAATCGTGGCATATCTTCCAATGAGGGCTTGCTCCATTGTATTCACAGCAGTGTGCAAGGTTTCCATCTCATACCCTTGCAGATGCACAGTGCCCTGAAAATAATCCAGCTCCTCCTTTTGCTGCATCAAGTTCTCTTCCCTCTCCCAAGCTTTGATCTCCATGTCTTCTAACTGCTTCACTTGGAGTGGCATGTTGTTCCGATTCCCTGTGGTAACCATCACATGCCCTTGCTCATTCCGACCTCCAAATGCAAGGAAGGGTGAACCTGCTGGTAGTCGGTGTCGGTGGAGGTAGCACAGGCGTGACAGTGTCTCGTGCATGGCCGACTCCACTCCTTGCTCCCAGGTAAGGTACTTCTTGCTGAGGTTCAGGTTCTTAATACCAGGCACGGTGGGGTCTGCAAGAACAATCGCGGTGATTTCCCACACGCGATCTCCAGGCACATAGGTGTTCATCCTTCTCCCTTTGAACATCGGCATTAGCATGCCCAATGTCTGGCAAAGCTCCGCCAACTGTCTTGCGAAGGGCCTTGGTGATTGGAGCCCAACATACTCAACTCTGGTGGCATCTCCCATCTATCAAATGCAAAGAGGAAAGAGTGAGAACATCAAAGGAAAAGAATTTACTAGAGTGAATGGCATAATAAAAAAGACAGAACTTAAAATAGGCTTAAGTAAACATAAGGCTTCTAATTCCAATCCTAGGTCACGATCCTACAGTCAACACACTGCTCTCTTACCATCTGAAATGGTACAACCCGCAAGGATTGAACCTCTATGTATCATGCCAATCCTTGGATCAGTTCATTGGCATACATAGTATCGATAGACATCAAAGAATTAACAGTGCGTCATTATTACAGTGGTATGATCCAGAATATAGCATTTATTACAAAGTTTGCAAAGCATCACGCTCACACAAATAAGCAAGTAGCAAATAGATAACATAAATAAAGTAGCTCCAGTCTCCATTAGACGCCACATGCGAGCAAAATGTTGAGTGGAGGGTCGCAACCAACACTACTACTCAGAGTAACCGGAAGAGTAACCTGCAACATGAAACGTAACAGCCCTAAAGGGTCGGCACTTGGAATGCATTGGCAAGTGGAACAATGAGAGAAACAACAAGGCTAATAACTATATGCATATCTGGCTTGTGGGGTTCAGGCTTAGTTGCAGCGGCAAAATACTTTATCCTAACATTTGTAAATCATTTGTAAAGCATTTAATCTTCAACAAACAACCCAATTAAGTTCCAACCACAAGTTTTAGCATTTACAAGTTAGAATGAATGAGAACATGTCATAGCACCCACAATTCAGCAACTCAATTGTCCATTACCGGGGACACGGCTAAGCACTTAGTTTTACACCCTGCAGGGGTTGCACACTTTACCCATATGACTTGGTCGACCCGCTCGTACCACGACACGCATATTGAGTCGTGATAGGGAGAAGTCCAAGACGAGACAATTCGGGAAGTAGCTCCCCAAGCCCATCCACGCATCGTACCAACCTATCACATTCACTACATCTCTGGATACGAAGAGCTCGGGTCGCCACAACCTACTAAGTCCATCCAGCCACCCATAACTCACTGGCATATGGTTGCACACGAAAGCTACCAAATCAAGACACTAATCATTTCTCAGAAACCTGGGTGGCCATCCACAAGTGAGCTACTCGGGTAAACCATATGATATGGGGTGGCCCGATCTTCTCAGCAAGCTCTTGTCAATGGTGATGGTGGATGATAGATAACTGGTGCGTAGCTATGATCTCTCCCGCTCGATCCCTGATGCCAATGCAACAGCTCTCGAACCTTGTAGGATATTCACAACACCACACTCTTGCGCACGCAGCCGTGACCACGAACGGTAGTCTGCAATCTACTAATTCCCAATGGAACAACAGATCACACTCAATTATAGTTGGTAGATTCGAACATAGGCTAATTCCAGAGGTTCTATGAAAGAAACAACTCCAAAATATTTTAACGTGGTTTGAAACCTAACTTGTGACGGCTACGGAGGTTTATATAAGGGCTGGGGCGTCCTCCCCTCTAAATGGGCCTAAAAACAGCCATAACTTGGCCCAAACTGACTCGGTTCGACTCAAACTGATACATACCGACCCATATATGGGTTCGGCCTTATTGGCAGGTAGTCCAAACGTCGTGGAACACCTCAAACATGTAATTCTTGGTGCGCCATCTCTCTCTCTTGCTCATACGTGATTTCCTCATTGTGTCCTAGTGCGCCTGCCTCCCGCTCCTCCCTCGCGCACTTGTTGATATTGGAAATCAGCGCTTGTCCTTCTTGCTGCAACTCTCCTCCTCCTCGCGCAACGCTTGTGTTATCAATAAACCTGATCATACAAAGATGCATAGACTTAGGTAGCATAAACTTCTCATTAAGTAAAACATCAGGTTCAATTAAGAGTGAATTCACCTGTTGCTCAATCAGCTTTGCACGAGCTCTTGTAATGGGTCCAATCCTGATTTCATTGGACTTGTTCTTTGCAGCAACATCTTCATTGTGAATAGGAGTAGGAGATAGTGGAATAGTATGGATGTCCTCATCATCTCCCCCCCCCCTTCAAAAGGCGACGACCTCGACGCTCCAAGGTCTTCTCCAGCATATGGTGATAAATCAGCAACGTTGAAGCTGTTGCTAGCACCACCAAACTCCTCAATAGGTATATCAACTGAGTAGGCATTATCATTAATTTTGGCTAGCACTTTGTAAGGACCAGCACCACGTGGCTTCAACTTGGACTTGCGAAGTAGTGGAAATCTGTCCTTGCGTAGATGCACCCAAACCATATCTCCAGGTTCGAACAACACTTCTTTTCTTGCTTGATTCCTTGCAGCAGCAATGTTCTTGCCTTTCTTCTCAATAGCCTCTCGAGTCTTCTCATGTATTTTCTTCACATAATCAGCACGTTTTGATGCCTCCATATCAACTCTCTCATGTAATGGCAGAGGCAACATATCGAGTGGCGTTAATGGCTTGAAGCCATACACCACCTCAAAAGGACAAAGCTGAGTAGTTGAATGCACAGCCCTGTTGTAAGCGAACTCAACATGTGGCAAACACTCTTCCCACTCCCGCAGATTCTTTTTAATCATGGTCTTTAGCAGCTGTGACAATGTTCTATTCACCACCTCCGTTTGACCATCTGTTTGGGGGTGACATGTAGTACTGAACAGCATCTTCGTTCCTAGCTTCCCCCATAAGGTCTTCCAAAAGTAGCTCATGAACTTCACATCACGGTCAGAAACAATCGTCTTTGGTACTCCATGTAATCTCACAATGTCCCTGAAAAACAGGTTAGCAACATGCGACGCATCGTCGCTTTTGTGGCAGGCAATAAAATGAGCCATCTTAGAGAACCTATCCACTACCACAAATATAGAATCATGACCTCTCTGAGTTTTAGGTAGACCTAGCACAAAATCCATACTAATGTCTTCCCATGGAGTAGTAGGTGCAGAGAGAGGTGTATACAAACCGTGAGGCTTCAGCTTGGATTTCGACTTGTGGCAAGTAATGCATATGCTCACAAATCTGTACACATCACGCCTCATCTTGGGCCAATAAAAATGATCAGCAAGCATGAGCAACGTCTTCTCACGCCCAAAGTGACCCATCAAACCACCAACATGTGATTCCTGCACTAAGAACAAACGCAACGACGATTCTGGAATACATAGTTTGTTAGCTCGAAACAAATATCCATCATGTATATGATACTTATCCCATGCGTTTCTAAGAGCACATAAACGATATGGTTCAGCAAAATCATGGTCAGTTGCATAAAGTGCACAAATAGCTTCTAATCCAGGAATTTTAACATCAAGATTGGTTAATAGCATGTTTTCCTAGATAGAGCATCAGCAACAACATTCTCTTTTCCCTTCTTATAATTAATGATGTAAGGAAAAGACTCAATGAACTCAACCCATTTAGCTAATCTTCGATGCAAGTTTGATTGAGCTTTCAAGTATTTCAATGCTTGATGATCAGAATGTATGATGAATTCCTTTGGCCACAAATAATGTTGCCAAACTTCAAGTACTCTCACAAGTGCATACAATTCTTTATCATAGATTGAATAATTCAAACGAGCACCAGTCAATTTCTCAGAAAAATAAGCGATAGGCCGACCCTCTTGCATCAAAACGCCACCTATGCCTATACCACTAGCATCACATTCAACTTCAAATTGCTTCGAAAAATCAGGTAATGCAAGCAATGGTGCAGAAGTAAGCAAACGTTTCAATGTATCAAATGCAATGTCTTGGGCCGCGCCCCATACAAAAGGAACACCTTTCTTTGTCAAATCATTTAATGGTGCAGCAATGGTGCTAAAATCTTTCACAAAGCGCCTATAGAAACCAGCGAGACCGTGGAAACTACGCACTTGACTTACATTCATTGGAGTAGGCCAATTCTGAATTGATTCAATTTTAGATTGATCTACCTCTACTCCATGCTTAGAAACAACAAATCCTAGGAATATGACCTTATCTCTTGCAAATGTACACTTCTCAAGATTAGCATACAGTTTATTATCACGTAACACTTGCAAAACTTGTCTAATATGAGTGCAATGTTCAGATTCGGTGTGGCTGTATATGAGTATATCATCAAAGTAAACAACCACAAAACAACCAATAAACTCTCTCAAAACATGATTCATCAAACGCATGAAAGTACTAGGTGCATTAGTAAGACCAAACGGCATGACTAACCACTCATACAAACCGAATTTAGTTTTGAAAGCAGTTTTCCATTCAGCCCCTTCTTTCATCCTAATTTGATGATAACCACTACGCAAGTCAATTTTAGAGAAAACAGCAGCACCACTCAATTCATCTAGCATATCCTCTAAACGTGGAATAGGATGACGATATCGAATAGTGATGTTATTAATCGCTCTACAGTCAACATACATGCTCCATGTACCATCTTTCTTAGGAACTAAAATAACAGGAACAGCACAAGGGCTAAGAGAAACACGAATGTACCCTTTATCCAGCAACGCTTGTACTTGCTTCTAAATTTCCTTAGTTTCTTCGGGATTAGTCCTGTAGGGTGCACGGTTGGGAAGTGTGGCACCAGGAATCAAGTCCACTTGATGTTCTATACCACGCAATGGGGGTAAGCCTGCGGGTACATCTTCTGGAAACACATCCCCAAAGTCCTACAAAACAGAAGATACACCAAGAGAAATAGGGGTCATGTCGTTAGAAACCAATACCTCGCCCTTATACATGAGCACAAGTGGCATGGCTGTAGGATCCTCACGAAACTCTCTCATATCCTCCTTGGTGGCTAATATCAATAACCCAGGCACTCTCTCACTTTTCGTTATATCACTCAATTTAGGCTCAATTACATCAGGAACAGCTGTCACGCAATCTCGCCGAGTGGTAGTATCTTCCTTCAAGTTCACCTCTATCTTTTGGCGAGAATCATTCACAATTTCCTATGGTGTCATTGGCTGCATAGTAATCTTCTTTCCTTTGAATTCCAAGTGATATGTATTGGCTCGGCCATTGTGTTGCACATGGCGATCATAGAGCCAAGGCCGACCCAATAGTAGGTGACAAACAGTCATAGGAACCACATCAAAATCAATAGAATCTTTGTATGGCCCTATTTGAAAGTTCACTCGTACCATATGATTTACCTTCATCTCACCATGGTTGCATTGTATGTAGTATGGCTTGGGATGAGGTAAGTATGTCAAATTCAGTTTGGCACATAGTTCCTTACTTGCAAGATTTCTGCAGCTACCTCCATCAATAATGACCTTGCAAGCTTTGTTTGGTCCAACTAGAGCTTTTGTTTGGAACAGGTTGCAACGCTGGGATTTCTCAACCGGTTGCACACTAAGTACACGTGAAGACACGACGATAGTTGGTTCATGCCCAGCATATGCATCAGCACCACCCTCGCCGTCATCAATATCATCATCAGAAGCTTCATCTCCACTTTCTACTTCACCTTGTTCATTAACAAACATAACCTTGCTGTTTGGACAATCTTTCTTGTAGTGACCTCTGCCTCCACAAGTATCGCACACCACACCACGAGTACATGCAGTAGACATGTTGGAACCCGAGCTAGCAGCAGGAGCAGCGGGTTTCCGAGTATTAGAACCAAACGAAGGTGTACTTGCTGGTTTGTCCGATGGTGTAAACGAACAGCAGCTGGTGGCATGACAGTGGGAGGTGTAGATCTGGCCGAAAATCTGCTAGAAGATGGAAATCGAGCACGTGACTTTGCCTCTTCAGCCAGCTGGGACTCGGCCTCTCTAGCATGGTGCAGCAGCTCGTTCATTGTCTCATACTTGTGATAACGCACAATACTCTTGATTTGAAGATTCAAATTGTTGAGGAAACGTTGCATCGTCATATCTCGTGATTCACGAACATTAGCACGCTGCATAAGCATCTCCATCTCCATGTAGTACTCATCAACTGTCATTGTGCCTTGCCTCAACTATGTGAGCTTGTCAAACACAGAACGCAAATAATTGGAGGGAACAAAACGATCCGCCATGATGGCCTTCATCTCACGCCAATCCCTCACAGGAAGGTCATTGTCGTTCCGTCTATTCTGCACAATAGCTTCCCACCAACGCAAAGCGTAACCATCAAATTCTGATGCAGCAAGTTTTACCTTCTTGTCTTCTGGGTAATCAAATAAACGCCAGAGCTTTTCAATCTTCAACTCCCAAGTAATATAATCCTCAGGATCAAGCGAGCCATTGAACGAAGGAACTGAGAACTTGGGCTTGCCCAAACTTTCATCAGCTGGATTGTAAGCACGCTGGGCACGTCCAAGAGGAGCATACCCATGGCCATACAGAGGACCAGCCGCAGGTGCAGGGGGATTTGCACGTCCCCTGCCACGATGTGGAGCAGCATCAGCCGCACTCCCCTCATTAAAGTCCTCAAACCCATCATCATGTTGTGCAAGTCCGGGCTGGAGTGTTGCCTGAATTGCCTCAATGGAACGCTGCAAGGTGGCAAAGTTGACATTCATATCAGTCAGCTGCGTCTGAATATTATTGATGGCTCCAGTATTATTCTCCACAGCATCTTGTATGTCGGTGATATTTCTATCAACAGACTCTCTCCAAGTAACAAGCTCCTCCACCTGCTTTTTCTGTGACACAATTTCATCATCACTCAAAGACATGATTAGTAAGTTAGTGCAAAAATCAAAATCAGTATCGTGGAAACTCTAACAACTCACTCACAACTGATAAGAAAGAAGATCTTACCGTTCCAAAGTGAATAGAGATGCTCTACCAAACGTAATCAAAGACTGATGCACTGAAGTGATGAAGTGAATATCAAAGGTATAGAGAACGATCACAGGGCACACAGGTTATTTATGGTGGAGCTATAGGTATGGTATCCTAACTACACCGCAAACAAGTCCTAGTGCTGATCGTATGACAAAGACCCACGGAAACACACACGGTGGAGATAAATGGGGCAATTGCAACTATGAAAATGAGCTCAAAAAGTAAGGTATGTCGGAGGAATGCTCGTGTTGCAATGCACAAGGAGAGACGCTAGCAATGTCTCAACGAAACGGGCACAAGATTGCTAACTGAGCAGCCCGTAGAGCACTAAGCATGCTAGTCTCGTAGGATAGTTATAGACACAAGGAAAGGCTTACTAAGGCTCACAAGGATAGGTACGCTATGTGGACTCAGTAAAAAAATAACAAAAAAAAAATTGACCTGAGAATTGGTGTCTGCCACGGCAGGAAAACGGCCTAAAATCCTGCCGTGCCAGGATGGCGGCAGAATTTTTTTTTCTCGTACTAGCACAGACTGGTCTGTGGTAAGGCGACGGTTTGAATTTTTTTTTCGGATTTTTTTTTGGTCAGGCGTGAGGCAGCGAGCCGATTTTTTTTATGCCGACTCGCCAAGTAGTACACAACTAGGACTCTTTACTTGGATCGGATCTGACTTGATGGTAGCGGAAAAATATGGTGGAAAACAACTAGAACAATTAGAAAACAAATCTACGAAGAACAGATCTAGATCTAATCTAATAGAGGAACGCGACCAGCAACTATTACTCGAATACGATGTAATCTAGGCTATGGCAACTCTTTTTGTGAGGCTTTTTCTGTATAGGATGAAAAACACTCTCTAATCTATGGATGGATTGTGGATTGCTTACCGAGGCAACGAGGAAATCTGATACCAAGATAATATTGCTCACCGAGTAAACCCAGCGCTTTGATACCAAGATGATATGGGATCGCCCGATCTTCTCAGCAAGCTCTTGTCGATGGGTCCAATCCTGATTTCATTGGACTTGTTCTTTGCAACAACATCTTCATTGTGAATAGGAGTAGGAGATAGTGGAATAGTATGGATGTCCTCTTGCAAGGTACTTGGAGGTTGGTATGTCGATGATGTAGGCGTTGTTGTTGATTCTTTTGAGGACCTTGAAGGGACCATCTCCTCTTGGCTTGATCTTGGAGTCACGTTCCTTGGGGAAGCGGTCTTTGCTTAGGTGTATCCACCCAAGGTCAACTTCTTCAAAGATCATCTCCTTCTTGTCCTTGTTTAACCTTGAAGCTTGGCGAAGGACTTGTTGTTCGATAGTTGCTCTTGTTTCTTCATGAAGTGTCTTCATAGCTTGTGCGCACTTCTCGACGTCCATGTTCGTGCGCTCATGGAGAGGTAGTGGTAGGATGTCGAGCGCGGTGAGGGGCTCGAAACCATAGACGATCATGAATGGACTCATCTTGGTTGTTGAGTGTTTTGCTCGGTTGTGGGCGCACTCAGCGTGGGGAATGCATTCCCCCCAATCCTTCAAGTTTTTCTTGATCAACACACGTAGGACAGTTCCGAGGCTTCGGTTGACAACCTCGGTTTGTCCATCGGTTTGAGGATGCGACATAGATGAAAAGAGGAGCTTGACGCCGAGCTTGGCCATGAGGGTCTTCCATAAGTAGCTCATGAATTTGACGTTGCGGTCGGAGATGATTGTTCGTGGCACACCGTGTAGACGGACGATTTCCCTGAAAAACAGATTTGCAACATGTGAAGCATCGTCGGTCTTATGGCACGGTATGAAGTGTGCCATTTTGGAAAAGCGATCCACAACAACAAATATAGAATCATGACCATGCTTAGATCTAGGCAATCCTAACACGAAATCCATGCTAATGTCGGATCAAAGTGTATGAGGAATATGCAATGGCATATAAAGACCATAGGGATTAGCTTGCGACTTAGCTTGAACACATGTCGTGCATCGTTGGACGTAGCGCTCCACGTCTCGCTTCATCTTGGGCCAAAAGTAGTAAGTGGAGAGCATGTCCAATGTCTTGTTACGGCCAAAGTGACCCATGAGGCCTCCACCATGAGATTCTTGGAGAAGCAAAAGTTGGAGCGACGATTTCAGAATGCAAAGCTAGTTTTGTTTAAAAAGAAAGCCCTTATGCAAATAGAAATCATCAAATCCTTTGTCAATGAAGCACTTTGCGAAAATTGGTTCAAAGAACGGATCGGAGGCATACAAAGATTTTATTTCCTCAAGACCCAACACGTTGATTTCAAGTTCGTAAGAAGGATTGTATGTTTGCGAGACAAAGCGTCCGCAACTACATTATCTTTGCCCTTATTATACTTGACAATATACGGAAAAGATTCCATAAATTCAACCCACTTAGCGTGTCTCTTACTCAAGTTGGCTTGGCCTTAGAGATATTTCAGCGACTCATGGTCGGAATGTATGATAAATTCCTTGGGCCATAGGTAATGTTGCCAAACTTGAAGGACACGAACTAAGGCAAAACGCTCTTTGTCATAAATTGGATAATTAAGACGAGCACCATCGAGTTTCTCGCTATGTTAGGCTATAGGACGTCTGTTTTGCATAAGGACTCCTCCAATTCCAATACCACTAGCATCACACTCTATCTCAAAAGTTTTTGTGAAATCCGGTAATGCAAGGAGAGGTGCTTCGGTGAGCCTCTTTTTAAGTTCATCAAAAGATTTTTGTTGTGCTTTGCTATCACATCCCAAATTTTAGATTTGGCATTGCATACATACATGTCATTGCATCATTAGCATCTTTGCAAAAAGTTTCAGTTTTAAAGTTTTTGCCAAAACACCCCCTCTTTGCTAGTTCCTCCTTTTTGCAAGCCTACTAGGTATTTTGCCTTGAATCTGCAAGGGTTACCCCCTTTGGGCATTCTAGATGCATGATTGCGTAGAGCTCGTCTCTACGAACCCATAGAAATTTATTTCACTCAATTCGGAATTACGGATCAAAAGTTAGGTCGGTTTTGGTCTTTGCTGAATTTCAGTTTCAGATAAAACAATTCAGTTCAGGTTCAGTTAGCAGACAGACAGAGCAAAAAAAGGAAAAAAAAAAACAATCGGCGCAGCCACCGCGGAAGCCGAGCCGGCCCAGCCGTGACGGTCGCCCGGGGCCCAATACCGCCCGCCGTACACCAGCGCACGCGCGGCGTAACAACCCGCCGCCGCCTCGCGCAGTGCCGCCGACAGGTGGTCCCCACCTGTCAGCGCGCCGCCCGCCACCGGTCGGGTCCGACACGGACGCCAACCACCGCCGCCGCCGGACTCCCGACTTTCGCAGGATTCGTTCTGCCCCGCGACTCCTCTCGGCCACCCTCTTAAAGCCCTCGGCCTCCCCTTTGAAACCCCCCTAAAACCGCCCTCTATCGCGCCGCCACCTCACGACGATTCCTCGCCGGAGATTCCGCCGCCGCCGCCATTAACGCCAGTGAGCCGCGCCGCCATCCCCGAGCTTCCTCTTTCGCCCCGCTGAACAACCGCCGCCGTCTGACCTTCCTCTCCCCGCCTGCAGGTCGCCGGGAGATCGCTGCTGCCGCCGGAGCGCCTCGCCGGAGGCAGCGCCGTCGCGCCGCTCCAACCGACCGCCGTTGCCGCCCCGGAGCCGCCGCCGCCGTCAACACCGACCGCCGCCGGTGAGTTCCGCTGCTACCGCCCCCCTGGCCGTCGGATCGAGCAAGGACGGCCTAGATCACGCGTAGACCGCTGACCGGTCAAACCCGCCACGTCGGCTGGGCCTGCACGTCAGCGGGAATATTCCCCGTAACTTTTCTAAAAATAGTAAAAATTGTAGAAACTTCCTATAACTTCTAAAATTTATAGGAAAAGATCTACTTGGCCAAAAATTGCAAATAAGGTATCGTTGGATTCACAAAATTGTGTAGAATTTTATTCTGCAATAATATCCCAGGTTTACTATATGTATTTTCCTGAGATTATAAAAAGACCTAAAGTAGTATTTAATTCGCAGAAAAAGATCTATCAACCCTTTTGACGTAATTCCTTTTGGTCCAGGCTCTAATTGGAGCTATCTATCCAGTAGTATTTTTGTCAAACTTGAACTGCACTATTTATAGCTTTGGTTTAATGTTTTGAGTAAAGATCTGTTAAATAGTCCTCTTTTATGCATAAATTGGGTTCTTTGCATTAAAGGTTTTCTCATGCATCATCCAGTAGTCGAATTGATCAAAGAACTTGACCAAGCTACTGAAGCTTTGTTAAAGTGCCATGCATGCATTGTTTTGCATTTATTTGTTTTCCTATGTGTGGTTTGTTTATTGGATGTTTTGCTTCGTGTAGATTGTGAGCATTGTAACCGGTGTGACTGTCCGGACTGTGCTTTTGACTCCAGCAACTACCAAGGCAAGTGGAGCTTCATAAATGTCCTACTTACTTTCTATACGCATTGTAGCTTGTTTTTTTACAAGTATTACCTATTGCTATGCTATATCCCATTATGCTGTAGTCTATCTCGTTACGTGAGCCGCCGTAAGTAGTTGTGCTTAGTTGTGCTTATGTAGACGAGGGTGGGATACACCATGATAAAGCTTGTTTTCAAAGAACGTGTTTGGAAAGTGAAAACAACTTAAGTAATGAACTATCTGGGTGGATTGGTAATTGCTTGGTTCGTGAATGCCGGGCCCATGTCTATGGTGATGAGGACATCCATACTATTCCACTATCTCCTACTCCTATTCACAATGAAGCTGTTGCTGCAAAGAACAAGTCCAATGAAATCAGGATTGGACCCATTATAAGAGCTCGTGCAAAGCTGATTGAGCAACAGGTGAATTCACTCTTAATTGAACCTGATGTTTTACTTAATGAGAACTTTATACTACCTAAGTCTATGCATCTTTGTATGATCAGGTTTATTGATAACACAAGCGTTGCACGAGGAGGAGGAGAGTTGCAGCAAGAAGGACAAGCGCTGATTTCCAATATCAACAAGTGCGCGAGGGAGGAGCGGGAGGCAGGCGCACTAGGACGCAATGAGGAAATCACGTATGAGCAAGAGAGAGAGAGATGGCGCACCAAGAATTACATGTTTGAGGTGTTCCACGATGTTTGGACTGCGTGCCAATAAGGCTGAACCCATATATGGGTCGGTATGTATCAGTTTGAGTCGAACCGAGTCAATTTGGGCCAAGTTATGGCTGTTTTTAGGCCCGTTTAGAGGGGAGGACGCCCCAGCCCTCATATAAACCTCCGTAGCCGTCACAAGTTAGGTTTCAGAGCACGTTAAAATAATTTGGAGTTGTTTCTTTCATAGAACCTCTAGAATTACCCTGTGTTCGAATCTACCAACTATAATTGAGTGTGATCTGTTGTTCCATTGGGAATTAGTAGATTGCAGACTACCGTTTGTGGTCACGGCTACGTGCGCAAGAGTGTGGTGTTGTGAATATCCTACAAGGTTCGAGAGCTGTTGCATTGGCATCAGGGATCGAGCGGGAGAGATCGTAGCTACGCACTAGTTATCTATCATCCACCATCACCATCGACAAGAGCTTGCTGAGAAGATCGGGCACCCTATATCATCTTGGTATCAGATTTCCTCGTTGCCTCGGTAAGCAATCTACAATCCATCCATAGATTAGAGAGTGTTTTTCATCCTATACAGTAAAAGCCCCACAAAAAGAGTTGCCATAGCCTAGATTACATCGTATTCGAGTAATAGTTGCTGATCGCGTTCCTCTATTAGATTAGATCTAGATCTGTTCTTCGTAGATTTGTTTTCTAGTGTTCTAGTTGTTTTCCACCTTCTTTTTCCGCTACCATCAAGTCAGATCCGATCCAAGTAAAGAGTCCTAGTTGTGTACTACTTGGCGAGTAAAAAAAAATCGGCTCGCTGCCTCACGCCTGACCGCAGACAAGTCTGTGCTCTAGCGTGACCCAAAAAAAATCCAAAAAAAAATGGAACCGTCGTCTTACCACAGACCAGTCTGTTCTAGTACGAGAGAAAAAAAAAATTCTGCCGTTTTTCTGCCGTGGCAGAGACCAATTCTCATGTCAAATTTTTTTCTTTTTTTGTTTATTTTTTTATTGATTCCACATAGCGTACCTATCCTTGTGAGCCTTAGTAAGCCTTTCGTTGTGTCTATAACTATCCTACGAGACTAGCGTGCTTAGTGCTCTACGGGCTGCTCAGTTAGCAATCTTGTGCCCGTTTCGTTGAGACATTGCTAGCGTCTCTCCTTGTGCATTGCAACACGAGCATTCCTCCGACATACCTTACTTTTTGAGCTCATTTTCATAGTTGCAATTGCCCCATTTATCTCCACCGTGTGTGTTTCCGTGGGTCTTTGTCATACGATCAGCACTAGGACTTGTTTGCGGTGTAGTTAGGATACCATACCTATAGCTCCACCATAAATAACCTGTGTGCCCTGTGATCGTTCTCTATACCTTTGATATTCACTTCATCACTTCAGTGCATCAGTCTTTGATTACGTTTGGTAGAGCATCTCTATTCACTTTGGAACGGTAAGATCTTCTTTCTATCAGTTGTGAGTGAGTTGTGAGAGTTTCCACCATACTAATTTTGATTTTTGCACTAACTTACTAATCATGTCTTTGAGTGATGATGAAATTGTGTCACAGAAAAAGCAGGTGGAGGAGCTTGTTACTTGGAGAGAGTTTGTTGATAGAAATATCACTGACATACAAGATGCTGTGGAGAATAATACTGGAGCCATCAATAATATTCAGACGCAGACTGATATGAATGTCAACTTTGCCACCTTGCAGCGTTCCATTGAGGCAATTCAGGCAACACTCCAGCCCGGACTTGCACAACATGATGATGGGTTTCAGGACTTTAATGAGGGGAGTGCGGCTGATGCTGCTCCACTACGTGGCAGGGGACGTGCAAATTCCCCTGCACCTGCGGCTGCTCCTCTGTATGGCCATGGGTATGCTCCTCTTGGACGTGCCCAGCGTGCTTACAATCCAGCTGATGAAAGTTTGGGCAAGCCCAAGTTCTCAGTTCCTTCGTTCAATGGCTCGCTTGATCCTGAGGATTATATTACTTGGGAGTTGAAGATTGAAAAGCTCTAGCGTTTATTTGATTACCCAGAAGACAAGAAGGTCAAACTTGCTGCATCAGAATTTGATGGTTACGCTTTGCGTTGGTGGGAAGCTATTGTGCAGAATAGACGGAACGACAATGAACTTCCTGTGAGGGATTGGCGTGAGATGAAGGCCATCATGGCGGATCATTTTGTTCCCTTCAATTATTTGCGTTCTGTGTTTGACAAGCTCACACAGTTGAGGCAAGGCACAATGATAGTTGATGAGTACTACATGGAGATGGAGATGCTTATGCAGTGTGCTAATGTTCGTGAATCACGAGAGATGACGATGCAATGTTTCCTCAACAATTTGAAGCTTCAAATCAAGAGTATTGTGCGTTATCACAAGTATGAGACAATGAACGAGCTGCTGCACCATGCTAGAGAGGCCGAGTCCCAGCTGGCTGAAGAGGCAAAGTCACGTGCTCGATTTCCATCTTCTAGCAGATTTTCGGCCAGATCTACACCACCCACTGTCATGCCACCAGCTGCTGTTCCGTTTACACCATCGGCCAAACCAGCAAGTACACCTTCGTTTGGTTCTAATACTCGGAAACCCGCTGCTCCTGCTGCTAGATCGGGTTCCAACATGTGTACTGCACGTACTCGTGATGTGGTGTGCCATACTTGTGGAGGCAGAGGTCACTACAAGAAGGATTGTCCAAACAGCAAGGTTATGTTTGTTAATGAACAAGGTGAAGTAGAAAGTGGAGATGAAGCTTCTGAGGATGATATTGATGACGGCGAGGGTGGTGCTGATGCATATGCTGAGCGTGCACCAACTATCGTCGTGTCTTCACGTGTACTTTGTGTGCAACCGGTTGAGGAATCCCAGCGTTGCAACTTGTTCCAAAGAAAAGCTCTAGTTGGACCAAATAAAGCTTGCAAGGTCATTATTGATGGAGGTAGCTGCAGAAATCTTGCAAGTAAGGAACTATGTGCCAAACTGAATTTGACATACTTACCTCATCCCAAGCCATACTACATACAATGGTTGAGCAACAATGGTGAGATGAAGGTAAATCATATGGTACGAGTGAAGTTTCAAATAGGGCCATACAAAGATTCTATTGATTTTGATGTGGTTCCTATGACTGTTTGTGACCTACTATTGGGTCGGCCTTGGCTCTATGATCGCCATGTGCAACACAATGGCCGAGCCAATACATATCACTTGGAATTCAAAGGAAAGAAGATTACTATGCAGCCAATGACACCACAAGAAATTGTGAATGATTCTCGCCAAAAGATAGAGGTGAACTTGAAGGAAGATACTACCACGCGGCGAGATTGCGTGACAGCTGTTCCTGATGTAATTGAGCCTAAATTGAGTGATATAACGAAAAGTGAGAGAGTGCCTGGGTTATTGATATTAGCCACCAAGGAGGATATGAGAGAGTTTCGTGAGGATCCTACAGCCATGCCACTTGTGCTCATGTATAAGGGTGAGGTATTGGTTTCTAACGACATGACCCCTATTTCTCTTGGTGTCTCTTCTGTTTTGCAGGACTTTGGGGATGTGTTTCCAGAAGATGTACCCGCAGGCTTACCCCCATTGCGTGGTATAGAACATCAAGTGGACTTGATTCCTGGTGCCACACTTCCCAACCGTGCACCCTACAGGACTAATCCCGAAGAAACTAAGGAAATTCAGAAGCAAGTACAAGCATTGCTGGATAAAGGGTACATTCGTGTTTCTCTTAGCTCTTGTGCTGTTCTTGTTATTTTAGTTCCTAAGAAAGATGGTACATGGCGCATGTGTGTTGACTGTAGAGCGATTAATAACATCACTATTCGATATCGTCATCCTATTCCACGCTTAGAGGATATGCTAGATGAATTGAGTGGTGCTGCTGTTTTCTCTAAAATTGACTTGCGTAGTGGTTATCATCAAATTAGGATGAAAGAAGGGGATGAATCGAAAATTGCTTTCAAAACTAAATTCCGTTTGTATGAGTGGTTAGTCATGCCGTTTGGTCTTACTAATGCACCTAGTACTTTCATGAGTTTGATGAATCATGTTTTGAGAGAGTTTATTGGTCATTTCGTGGTTGTTTACTTTGATGATATTCTCATATACAGCCATACCGAATCTGAACATTGCACTCATATTAGATAAGTTTTGCAAGTGTTACGTGATAATAAACTGTATGCTAATCTTGAGAAGTGTACATTTGCAAGAGATAAGGTCATATTCCTAGGATTTGTTGTTTCTAAGCATGGAGTAGAGGTAGATCAATCTAAAATTGAATCAATTCAGAATTGGCCTACTCCAATGAATGTAAGTCAAGTGCGTAGTTTCCACGGTCTCGCTGGTTTCTATAGGCGCTTTGTGAAAGATTTTAGCACCATTGCTGCACCATTAAATGATTTGACAAAGAAAGGTGTTCCTTTTGTATGGGGCGCGGCCCAAGACATTGCATTTGATACATTAAAACGTTTGCTTACTTCTGCACCCTTGCTTGCATTACCTGATTTTTCGAAGCAATTTGAAGTTGAATGTGATGCTAGTGGTATAGGCATAGGTGGCGTTTTGATGCAAGAGGGTCGGCCTATCGCTTATTTTTCTGAGAAATTGACTGGTGCTCGTTTGAATTATTCAATCTATGATAAAGAATTGTATGCACTTGTGAGAGTACTTGAAGTTTGGCAACATTATTTGTGGCCAAAGGAATTCATCATACATTCTGATCATGAAGCGTGTTTGCCACATGCTGAGTTCGCTTACAACAGGGCTGTGCATTCAACTACTCAACTTTGTCCTTTTGAGGTGGTGTATGGCTTCAAGCCATTAACGCCACTCGATTTGTTGCCTCTGCCATTACATGAGAGAGTTGATATGGAGGCATCAAGACGTGCTGATTATGTGAAGAAAATACATGAGAAGACTCGAGAGGCTATTGAGAAGAAAGGCAAGAACATTGCTGCTACAAGGAATCAAGCAAGAAAAGAAGTGTTGTTCGAGCCTGGAGATATGGTTTGGGTGCATCTACGCAAGGGCAGATTTCCACTACTTCGCAAGTCCAAGTTGAAGCCACGTGGTGCTGGTCCTTACAAAGTGCTAGCCAAAATTAATGATAATGCCTATTCAGTTGATATACCTATTGAGGAGTTTGGTGGTGCTAGCAATAGCTTCAACGTTGCTGATTTATCACCATATGCTGGAGAAGACCTTGGAGCGTCGAGGTCGACGCCTTTTGAAGGGAAGGAGATGATGAGGACATCCATACTATTCCACTATCTCCTACTCCTATTCACAATGAAGATGTTGCTACAAAGAACAAGTCTAATGAAATTAGGATTGGACCCATCGACAAGAGCTTGCTGAGAAGATCGGGCCACCCCATATCATCAAGGATCTCTCACCCTACCATGGTGATGTTCAACATGACAACCATGAAGAGTCGAGGAAGAGTCTTTCCCAAGGCGGAGTGTCCGGCCTACCCTAGCCTCGTCCGGGCTCAAACACTCTGTATGCCAGTTCGGACACTACCCGGACACTACCCGGAGTGTCCGGCTACCTCGGACTGTCCGGCTGTTCCGACCCAGCCTGTCCGGCCTGAAGATGGGACTGTGAGCCTAGTTGGGCCTTGTGGCCCATGTACCCCTCTACTTCGCCCAGAACTCTACTTTAATGCCTGAATTACCCCTGAACTTGTGGTTGGCCTATATATAGTCCCCCACCTCCATTGTAAACCCTAGGCATGATATTTGGAATTAGTGGAAACCCCTTGTGGATCTATCTAATTCTTGCCTCATGCTCCTTTGACAAAGGAGCACCAAATATCCCAAACCTCGTTGGAGTTTGCATCATGCCTCCGCGTTGTACAAGGCCTTGGCATCGGTGTCCCTTTGCCAAGACGTCAAGATCTCACCGAGTCTCCCATTAGAGAGAGACCTCCGCCCGACGCCAATCCTAGGGATTGCGTCGGACCGATCACCGCTGGCGTGAGCTATTGGTGTTTATCGTGGTTTTGCGTGTGTGTTCATCGCATTCTCCGTGCGTGTGTTCGTCGTGTTCATCCTTCCCCTCCTTTCCCCGCACTCCACCCTCGATTTGAGTGGGATTCGTGAAACATCGGGCCACCCTAGAGGTTTGCCTCCAGTCCAACTCTTGATACCAATATGTTGAGGGTAAACCTCTAAGGTGGCCCGATCTTTCACGATTCCCTTTCAAATCGAGGGTGGAGTGCGGGGAGAGGAGGGGAGGATGAACACGACGAACGCACGCACGAAGAACGCGATGAACACACACACATAAAAGCACGATACACACCAATAGCTCACGCCGGCGGTGACCGGTCCTACGCAATCCCAAGGATCAGCGTCGGGCGGAGGACTCTCTCTCAAACCGGCACGACGAGATGGGAGACTTGGTGAGACCTTGACGTCTAGGCAAAGGGACTCCGATGCCTAGGCCTTGTACAACGTGGAGGCACGATGCAAACTCCAATGAGGTTTGTGATATTGGTGCTCCTTCGTCAAGGAGCATGAGGCAAGAACTAGATAGATCCACAAGGGGTGTCCACTAATTCCAATATCATGCCTAGGGTTTACAATAGAGGTGGGGGCTATATATAGGCCAGCCACAAGTTTAGGGGTAGTTTGGGCATACAAAAGGTAAAAACTGGACGAAATAGGGATATTCTCGGGCATCAAACCCAGGTGGGCGTTTGGGAGGCGATTCCGGCAATAAGTCCGGTGGCCTCGGAATCGGCACCGGAATTTCCGGTCGCCGCTGGAAATTCCGGTCGAAACCGGAATGGCTCACAGAAGGCCCTTTTGGTCGTCGTCGGTCGGTTCCGGCGTGCGGCGGTATTTCCGGTGGTTGGTCCGGTCCATCAGAGCGTGCGCTGGAAATTTCGGCAGGAGTTCCGGTCTGCCGGCCCGTGCGTCGGTTTGGTACAGGACTCCTTCTTGCGATAGCTTGGCTACTTCCTTGGGCACTTCTTGGGCTTCGTACCTGATGATGCATAAGGTATTGGCATGAAGTAGCAAGCCATCCAAGGAAGTATCGAAGTCACATGAGACAAGGAGAAAATACACCTTAGCTTGAAGGAGCTTGGCTCGGGCACAGGTCATCGGTCCACTTGGGGGACTTGTTGGTGTAGATGTAGGAGCATCCATAGGACGGGCTGCATCACCGATGAAGCCAGCTTGATGGTGGTGTTGATGGCGACAATCTCCCCTCTCCGGGAAGGAATTCCTCGAGCAGAATTCTGTCTGCCAGAGAGATCTTTCTCTCTCTCTATAGTTTTCCGCCCTGTAGAGGCGACGAAATCTTTCTGTGGTCGCTCCCCAGGTATTAGGGTTTCATGGGGATAATATACGCCAAAGGGGAGAGCCAGGAGTGGGCCAGGGTGGCCACACGACCTGGTGGCGCGGCCTAGGGTAGCCCGCTCCAGGGGGTGGTGTGGGCCCCTTGTGGCCCAACTGCGCTCCCCCTTCTGGCATCCTTCGTCTTCTGGAAAAATAGGATTTTCCATGTATTTTCCCGGATTTTCTGATCTTCGCGAATTTCGCCTCCAAACAGCTCCTTTTCCATCAGAATCCTGACTGCAGCGGTCCATCCTCCAAAAGTCATCAACCATGCAAAAACAGATGAAATAACATAAGTATCATCTCGTAATATGAAATATATCAATGAATAACAGTAAATTATGATATAGAATAGTGATGCAAAATGGATGTATCACTCTGCTACTTTGTTCTGAGATTTTCTTATCATTTTGGTCATGCGTAGATGTGATAGGAATCATCACGGGTGTTTCTCCGACTTCTCAGTACCATAGCACCACCCGTTCGACTCCATCTACCAAGAGGATAATTTATCTTAGTGATCCAAGGTATGCTCTTGTTGCAATGCTGCTTTGTTCTGTGCTGCCTTACTTGGCACATGTTCCTTCTATTCTTCTGTCGTCTAACCTACTTTCTATGTTACCGTGGCTTTGAAATATCGGTGGTTCTTTGGGGAGAGCGAGTTGTCGCTTTTGATGGTGAAGAAGTTCTTCGGTATGCTCAGACTGGGCCAGTTATTGTACTCTTCGTTGGCACCTTGGTTAAGCCATTTGAAGGCTAGGAAAACTTACCCAGACTCCCTCCCGCCTTATCTTTTTCTCAGCTGGATTCCTCTGGCCACAAGATGTAAAGGTTTAAGCAGCGGTTCTCCTTGTCGTTGGTACATCAACGAGGACATGCCTGAGTTCGCCGAGCTGCGTGCACAATGAGTGCCAGCGATATTTTAGAGTTCTACCATGGTCTGCGGTTGTTTCTGTTTCTGTGTTACCTATCCTTAGTTTTTCCCTTGGTTCTATAGACTGCAGGACAAGATTCCTGCTGTGCGAGGTATCTTGCTTCTAGGTCAGACTCCCGCCGAGATAAGTGCCCAGGTTGATCTTCAGACAAAGACCGTTAAGGAACTTCTTACCCTAGACATCTAGGACCACAGGGTTAGTACCTATATTGCCATGCCCTGGTTGTTGTACTATGTTATATCTGTTCATAGTCTTGACTACTTGCCTTCCTGTTCCTCATTGCAGAACACAAAGTTCTACTGTACCGCGACAATCACAAGAACTAGCCCTAGGGAACGCTGGTGGTTTCATGCTTGTGGAACCTATAACAAAGGAACTATCCCTTACGGTGTTGTGTACAAGTGTTCTAATAAAGCCTGTGATGGTGTTGCTGGAATGCCCATGTTATTATCCGGTCTTCTAGTAAGTTACATAGGATGGTGTGATCTTCCTTGTTTTTTGCTGATTTACCGTGTTTAATCAGGTATTGGATTTGCTATTTTGGATCCGATGGTACTGGCGATGTTGAGCTGGTGTTTTTTGATAATGCTGGCAAGGACCTGCTCGGGAAAGCAGCGTTATCTATTATTCGCTCTAACACTGTATCTGTGGAGGAAGCCATCCAATTTGCACGTATGGACCAATCTACTCCACCAGAGATTACTTCCATCATGTCGAGGAAGTTTCGTATGGTTGTTTCTATGACCACTAGAAGCTTTGACGCAGATTCCGCCGTACCATCTTATCAACTTCATCGGATTGAGATGCTGCATGGAAAACACCCTAGGTCATCTACTCCTCTTGGTTGTCGGCCTGGTCTGGCGTTGGCTTCACCTAGCAACTTTGCTGGTAGTAGTGCGCTGAATGCCGTAGGAAAAGCATTGGCTGAAAATATTACGACTGGTCAGAGCACTTCTTTCGCTGCTATCACGGATGACATGGATGCTCTAGTCTCTGCTGGTGTTACTACTTCTATGGTCAGTACCCTATTCCTCTGCTATGATTCTGTATTTTTACATCTTTTTATCTAGACTATGTTTCGGTGTTGGCTATCCTCGTCTATCTTTGTTCATGTTTTAACCTACCGCTCCTCTGTCTTATATAAACAGATTAGATCTGGGACTGTTCTCCCGCAAACACCACCGTCAGTTTCAAAACCTCCTCATGCTAGGTATGTTTTCGTCCGACGCTCTTCCATCCGTGTGTGGAGACTACTTCGGTATTCTCATTCAGCTCTCTTGTATTATTAAGTGTGACAAAGGTGAGACCATTTGAACTGTCCAGAGGGCTCTGTTCACTGAAAAATCAAATGCTTAAGAAATGGGAAGTAAAGTGGGGTTGGTTCCTCCTACACTACAAGAAATGTGCCAGCTTGTGACCTTCTCATCGTGACCATGAAATTTTTTGTCATAAATTTTATGACGATTCGCACCAGATCGTCGTTAGCCTTTCGGGGAGAGTCAAAACCCTTCAATATTATGACGATCAGCTCAAAATCGTCGTAATTTCATTAGATGAAATCGTCATAATCCGAAGGGCATTGTTTATTGCCTTATTTGTACTCGATTACGACCAATTTAGATCATCATATCAGACTATAAAATTATTTTTTAATATAAAATGGTGATCGGACAACCACCTCGTTACTTTCCGCCAACATGTCATGTCCATGTGTAAATTTCCGCTTATGTGTTTCTATGTGTATTGGGATAATCAATTACACAACCTAGCCAATGGTGATCCAGGGATTTGTGCAAAAAAGTTAGAAACCTCTCTGAAACAATTGCTAGGCATTGCAAGCACCTCTGTATCAAATTTGTACTTGGTTTCTTTTTCTTTTTATAAATTTTGGAGGTTTATTTTGTCTACTCGGTTTATAACCTACTAGGAAAAAAATCCCATAAAAAAAACCTACCTGAAAAAAAGAGTCTGACCCATGGGACCGTGTCCCTTGCGACAGTCACGAAAAATACTGGGAAACAAAATATCAGAGGAGCGCGCGCGGGGAGACCGAACCGGGAAACCAATATTTTCGTGAAATCCCCCACACGCCCACCCACCGCATATATGAAACCCTAGCTCTCTCTCCCGCAGGCAGGAGACATATATCCCTCTGTTCTTCTCGCCCACCGCCATCGGCAACCTCGTATGTTCTTCTCCCCATCGCAGCCACCCCCTCTCCCAGCCGAAGCCACAGTGCCCATGCCGCGTGCTCACTATCCCCGCGATCTTCCCCCCAGATCCAGGTTCCGTCTCACCCCTAGCCTCCTCGACCGAGAGGACCACCCCGTCCTCCCATGGTCAGATCCGCGCTCCCCCCAGCTCCTTGACGCATTGACCACCTCTCCCCGATGTTGTCCTCGAGGTGCCGGACTCCGCCACCAACGATTTCGTCCCCCATCGTCCCCCTCCCTGTCTCGTTCTTCGACAACACCGGCGAAATCGGTACTGCATCTTTGTTTCGATTCACTTGGCTCAAAAATTTTGGCGTATTTGTTTTCGTCCGGTGCTCTAACTTAGTCGCACGCCTCGTGTTTCAGGCGTGGGGTGTGTGCGTGGCGGTGGTGTGCCGCGTCTTGGTCGCCATGTTCCTACTCGAGCCCAAGGTCGACAGGGTGTGAGCGCTTTGGACTCAGCCTGCTACCTCCTGTATCCGGTCACTGACTTGTAGAGGGGGTTCAAGATCCACGGCAAGTTTCTGTAGGTGCGTGAAATACTTGGTGATGCGGCAGTGCTAGTTTTTCTTTTTTAACTGCAAGTGTACCTTTGTGTGAGCACAAGCTCTTTATCCACTCATGGAGAAAATGATAAGAATTGTTTCAGTAATGAACCCAGGCTAAATGTAAGGGAAAAGAACACAAAATTAGTGATTCCAAACTCTTGCCTATTTCTTAAGATATCCTGGTTGATCCCAAGTTTAGAATTGCCTGATCTAAACTCTAGACTAGACAATGCTTTTACCTCCCTTAGATGCCATGTCCAATTGTCCATGTGTGCTGCACATGTGGAGCTTTATAAATTTTTAGTTGTTTATGTCAGAATACTAAATTTATAAATGTTGTAGTTGTTTGTATGCTTTTTTTTCTCTGTAGAAAAGATAAGTGTGCAGTCTTATATTTTTGCTAATAGCTAATTCTTCATTCCATTGGTAGTAGGTATGGTTGTTACAGTGATCGAGACATCGATAAGGGGTGGCGGTGGGACTACGGCATCGACATGGGGCTACAGTGGCGATGATGATGGCAACATCGACCAACTGCCAAGTAAGTGTATTGTGATGGGGCCGTGGCGGGCCTGAAGGGCCCTCACTCTGAATTACACTGTTCTGGCTAGCTTGGCATATATCTTGTTGACTAAGTTTGAAGTGTGCCTTATTCAGGATACATGCGAATTACTACTTATGTATGCTCTTGCTTAAGATTTCCATGACTTAGTTTTCGTTGCTTTATTAGCACTAGCTTTGTAGACAGTACTAGTACAATGTGTGATGCGACCTTTGCATGTTAATTGTACATGGACTATTACTGTTCATTTATTCATTGTGTTGTATTTATGCTTATAATTACACTTCTATGTGGCTACTGTCGCATGATTTTTATGCCCAATCAAATGAACATGCAGCGTTGCATGATATTTTGAACTGATACAGGTCCCCTGACTATTTCTGATATTTTAATATGACAGTGTTGTTTTATCTATGCTTGGTTTTCAGTTCTGCCGTTTCTGATCTTCAATGGGGACCAGATCTTCTACGTCTCCATCAGTGCACAACTGCCATCATGTAGTTGCTTGCTGCCAATACCATGAACCTTCAGTTACTTGTCTAAATACCGTTGAGGTATACGTGGGATGTAGTCGCCTATGCATTGTTCCGCAGTGTGTCACCTGCAGGGTACATCAGTTCGGCATCAGTGAGTTACAACAATTAGTCTTTTATTAGCTGTGTACAATAAAATACTGTTTGCTTTGGACTGATGCTCCAATTCCGTATATTGGCATTTTGATTCTGTACATAGCATCTGAATTAGTCTATGCCATTGTGATGAGGACATCCATACTATTCCACTATCTCCTACTCCTATTCACAATGAAGATGTTGCTGCAAAGAACAAGTCTAATGAAATCAGGATTGGACCCATTACAAGAGCTCGTGCAAAGCTGATTGAGCAACAGGTGAATTCACTCTTAATTGAACCTGATGTTTTACTTAATGAGAACTTTATACTACCTAAGTCTATGCATCTTTGTATGATTAGGTTTATTGATAACACAAGCATTGCGCGAGGAGGAGGAGACTTGCAGCAAGAAGGACAAGCGCTGATTTCCAATATCAACAAGTGCGCGAGGGAGGAGCGGGAGGCAGGCGCACTAGGACGCAATGAGGAAATCACGTATGAGCAAGAGAGAGAGAGATGGCGCACCAAGAATTACATGTTTGAGGTGTTCCACGATGTTTGGACTGCGTGCCAATAAGGCTGAACCCATATATGGGTCGGTATGTATCAGTTTGAGTCGAACCGAGTCAATTTGGGCCAAGTTATGGCTGTTTTTAGGCCCGTTTAGAGGGGAGGACGCCCCAGCCCTCATATAAACCTCCGTAGCCGTCACAAGTTAGGTTTCAGAGCACGTTAAAATAATTTGGAGTTGTTTCTTTCATAGAACCTCTAGAATTACCCTGTGTTCGAATCTACCAACTATAATTGAGTGTGATCTGTTGTTCCATTGGGAATTAGTAGATTGCAGACTACCGTTTGTGGTCACGGCTACGTGCGCAAGAGTGTGGTGTTGTGAATATCCTACAAGGTTCGAGAGCTGTTGCATTGGCATCAGGGATCGAGCGGGAGAGATCGTAGCTACGCACTAGTTATCTATCATCCACCATCACCATCGACAAGAGCTTGCTGAGAAGATCGGGCACCCTATATCATCTTGGTATCAGATTTCCTCGTTGCCTCGGTAAGCAATCTACAATCCATCCATAGATTAGAGAGTGTTTTTCATCCTATACAGTAAAAGCCCCACAAAAAGAGTTGCCATAGCCTAGATTACATCGTATTCGAGTAATAGTTGCTGATCGCGTTCCTCTATTAGATTAGATCTAGATCTGTTCTTCGTAGATTTGTTTTCTAGTGTTCTAGTTGTTTTCCACCATCTTTTTCCGCTACCATCAAGTCAGATCCGATCCAAGTAAAGAGTCCTAGTTGTGTACTACTTGGCGAGTAAAAAAAAATTTGGCTCGCTGCGTCACGCCTGACCGCAGACAAGTCTGTGCTCTAGCGTGACCCAAAAAAAAATTCCGAAAAAAAAAATCGAACCGTCGCCTTACCACAGACCAGTCTGTGCTAGTACGAGAGAAAAAAAAATTCCTGCCGCGGCAGGATTTTAGGCCGTTTTTCTGCCGTGGCAGAGACCAATTCTCAGGTCAAATTTTTTTCTTTTTTTGTTTATTTTTTTTACTGAGTCCACATAGCGTACCTATCCTTGTGAGCCTTAGTAAGCCTTTCTTTGTGTCTATAACTATCCTACGAGACTAGCGTGCTTAGTGCTCTACGGGCTGCTCAGTTAGCAATCTTGTGCCTGTTTCGTTGAGACATTACTAGCGTCTCTCCTTGTCCATTGCAACACGAGCATTCCTCCGACATACCTTACTTTTTGAGCTCATTTTCATAGTTGCAATTGCCCCATTTATCTCCACCGTGTGTGTTTCCGTGGGTCTTTGTCATACGATCAGCACTAGGACTTGTTTGCAGTGTAGTTAGGATACCATACCTATAGCTCCACCATAAATAACCTGTGTGCCCTGTGATCGTTCTCTATACCTTTGATATTCACTTCATCACTTCAGTGCATCAGTCTTTGATTACGTTTGGTAGAGCATCTCTATTCACTTTGGAACGGTAAGATCTACTTTCTTATTAGTTGTGAGTGAGTTGTGAGAGTTTCCACCATACTGATTTTGATTTTTGCACTAACTTACTAATCATGTCTTTGAGTGATGATGAAATTGTGTCACAGAAAAAGCAGGTGGAGGAGCTTGTTACTTGGAGAGAGTATGTTGATAGAAATATCACCGACATACAAGATGCTGTGGAGAATAATACTGGAGCCATCAATAATATTCAGACGCAGCTGACTGCTATGAATGTCAACTTTGCCACTTTGCAGCGTTCCATTGAGGCAATTCAGGCAACACTCCAGCCCGGACTGGCACAACATGATGATGGGTTTGAGGACTTTGATGAGGGGAGTGCGGCTGATGCGGCTCCACATCGTGGCAGGGGACGTGCAAATCCCCCTGCACCTACGGCTGCTCCTCTGTATGGCCGTGGGTATGCTCCTCTTGGATGTGCCCAGCGTGCTTACAATCCAGCTGATGAAAGTTTGGGCAAGCCCAAGTTCTCAGTTCCTTCGTTCAATGGCTCGCTTGATCCTGAGGATTATATTACTTGGGAGTTGAAGATTGAAAAGCTCTAGCGTTTATTTGATTACCCAGAAGACAAGAAGGTAAAATTTGCTGCGTCAGAATTTGATGGTTACGCTTTGCGTTGGTGGGAAGCTATTGTGCAGAATAGACGGAACGACAATGAACTTCCTGTGAGGGATTGGCGTGAGATGAAGGCCATCATGGCGGATCGTTTTGTTCCCTCCAATTATTTGCGTTCTGTGTTTGACAAGCTCACACAGTTGAGGCAAGGCACAATGACAGTTGATGAGTACTACATGGAGATGGAGATGCTTATGCAGCGTGCTAATGTTCGTGAATCACGAGAGATGACGATGCAACGTTTCCTCAACAATTTGAAGCTTCAAATCAAGAGTATTGTGCGTTATCACAAGTATGAGACAATGAACGAGCTGCTGCACCATGCTACAGAGGCCGAGTCCCAGCTGGCTGAAGAGGCAAAGTCACGTGCTCGATTTCCATTTTCTAGCAGATTTTCGGCCAGATCTACACCTCCCACTGTCATGCCACCAGCTGCTGTTCCGTTTACACCATCGGCCAAACCAGCAAGTACACCTTCGTTTGGTTCTAATGCTCGGAAACCCGCTGCTCCTGCTGCTAGCTCGGGTTCCAACATGTCTACTGCACGTACTCGTGATGTGGTGTGCCATACTTGTGGAGGCAGAGGTCACTACAAGAAGGATTGTCCAAACAGCAAGGTTATGTTTGTTAGTGAACAAGGTGAAGTAGAAAGTGGAGATGAAGCTTCTGATGATGATATTGATGACGGCAAGGGTGGTGCTGATGCATATGCTGAGCGTGCACCAACTATCATCGTGTCTTCACATGTACTTAGTGTGCAACCGGTTGAGGAATCCCAGCGTTGCAACCTGTTCCAAACAAAAGCTCTAGTTGGACCAAACAAAGCTTGCAAGGTCATTATTTATGGAGGTAGCTGCAGAAATCTTGCAAGTAAGGAACTATGTGCCAAACTGAATTTGACATACTTACCTCATCCCAAGCCATACTACATACAATGGTTGAGAAACAATGGTGAGATGAAGGTAAATCATATGGTACGAGTGAACTTTCAAATAGGGCCATACAAAGATTCTATTGATTTTGATGTGGTTCCTATGACTGTTTGTCACCTACTATTGGGTCGGCCTTGGCTCTATGATCGCCATGTGCAACACAATGGCCGAGCCAAGACATATCAGTTGGAATTCATAGGAAAGAAGATTACTATGTAGCCAATGACACCACAAGAAATTGTGAATGATTCTCGCCAAAAGATAGAGGTGAACTTGAAGGAAGATACTACCACTCGGCGAGATTGCATGACAGATGTTCCTGATGTAATTGAACCTAAATTGAGTGATATAACGAAAAGTGAGAGAGCGCCTGGGTTATTGATATTAGCCACCAAGGAGGATATGAGAGAGTTTCGTGAGGATCCTACAGCCATGCCACTTGTGCTCATGTATAAGAGAGAGGTATTGGTTTCTAACGACATGACCCCTATTTCTCTTGGTGTATCTTCTGTTTTGCAGGACTTTGGGGATGTGTTTCCAGAAGATGTACCCGCAGGCTTACCCCCATTGCGTGGTATAGAACATCAAGTGGACTTGATTCCTGGCTCAACACTTCCCAACCGTGCACCCTACAGGACTAATCCCGAAGAAACTAAGGAAATTTAGAAGCAAGTACAAGCGTTGCTGGATAAAGGGTACATTCGTGTTTCTCTTAGCCCTTGTGTTGTTCCTGTTATTTTAGTCCCTAAGAAAGATGGTACTTGGCGCATGTGTGTTGATTGTAGAGCGATTAATAACATCACTATTCGATATCGTCATCCTATTCCATGCTTAGAGGATATGCTAGATGAATTGAGTGGTGCTGCTGTTTTCTCTAAAATTGACTTGCGTAGTGGTTATCATCAAATTAGGATGAAAGAAGGGGATGAATGGAAAACTGCTTTCAAAACTAAATTCGGTTTGTATGAGTGGTTAGTCATGCCGTTTGGTCTTACTAATGCACCTAGTACTTTCATGCGTTTGATGAATCATGTTTTGAGAGAGTTTATTGGTCGTTTTGTGGTTGTTTACTTTGATGATATACTCATATACAGCCACACCGAATCTGAACATTGCACTCATATTAGACAAGTTTTGCAAGTGTTACGTGATAATAAACTATATGCTAATCTTGAGAAGTGTACATTTGCAAAAGATAAGGTCATATTCCTAGGATTTGTTGTTTCTAAGCATGGAGTAGAGGTAGATCAATCTAAAATTGAATCAATTCAGAATTGGCCTACTCCAATGAATGTAAGTCAAGTGCGTAGTTTCCACGGTCTCGCTGGTTTCTATAGGCGCTTTGTGAAAGATTTTAGCACCATTGCTGCACCATTAAATGATTTGATAAAGAAAGGTGTTCCTTTTGTATGGGGCGCGGCCCAAGACATTGCATTTCATACATTGAAACGTTTGCTTACTTCTGCACCATTGCTTGCATTACTTGATTTTTCGAAGCAATTTGAAGTTGAATGTGATGCTAGTGGTATAGGCATAGGTGGCGTTTTGATGCAAGAGGGACGGCCTATCGCTTATTTTTCTGAGAAATTGACTGGTGCTCGTTTGAATTATTCAATCTATGATAAAGAATTGTATGCACTTGTGAGAGTACTTGAAGTTTGGCAACATTATTTGTGGCCAAAGGAATTCATCATACATTCTGATCATGAAGCATTGAAATACTTGAAAGCTCAATCAAACTTGCATCGAAGATTAGCTAAATGGGTTGAGTTCATTGAGTCTTTTCCTTACATCATTAATTATAAGAAGGGAAAAGAGAATGTTGTTGCTGATGCTCTATCTAGGAAGAACATGCTATTAACCAATCTTGATGTTAAAATTCCTGGATTAGAATCAAGCAAGAAAAGAAGTGTTGTTCGAGCCAGGAGATATGGTTTGGGTGCATCTACGCAAGGACAGATTTCCACTACTTCGCAAGTCCAAGTTGAAGCCACGTGGTGCTGGTCCTTATAAAGTGCTAGCCAAAATTAATGATAATGCCTATTCAGTTGATATACCTATTGAGGAGTTTGGTGGTGCTAGCAACAGCTTCAACGTTGCTGATTTATCACCATATGCTGGAGAAGACCTTGGAGCGTCGAGGTCGACGCCTTTTGAAGGGGGGGGGGAAGATGATGAGGACATCCATACTATTCCACTATCTCCTACTCCTATTCACAATGAAGATGTTGCTGCAAAGAACAAGTCCAATGAAATCAGAATTGGACCCATTACAAGAGCTCGTGCAAAGCTGATTGAGCAAGAGGTGAATTCACTCTTAATTGAACCTGATGTTTTACTTAATGAGAACTCTATACTACCTAAGTCTATGCATCTTTGTATGATTAGGTTTATTGATAACACAAGCGTTGCGCGAGGAGGAGGAGAGTTGCAGCAAGAAGGACAATCGTTGATTTCCAATATCAACAAGTGCGCGAGGGAGGAGCGGGAGGCAGGCGCACTAGGATGCAATGAGGAAATCACGTATGAGCAAGAGAGAGACATGGTGCACCAAGAATTACATGTTTGAGGTGTTCCACGACGTTTGGACTGCGTGCCAATAAGGCCGAACCCATATATGGGTCGGTATGTATCAGTTTGAGTCGAACCGAGTCAGTTTGGGCCAAGTTATGGCTGTTTTTAGGCCCGTTTAGAGGGGAAGACGCCCCAGCCCTCATATAAACCTCTGTAGCCGTGACAAGTTAGGTTTTAGATCACGTTAAAATATTTTGGAGTTGTTTCTTTCATAGAACCTCTGGAATTACCCTCTGTTCAAATCTGCCAACTATAATTGAGTGTGATCTGTTGTTCCATTGGGCATTAGTAGATTGCATACTACCGTTCGTGGTCACGGCTGCGTGCGCAAGAGTGTGGTGTTGTGAATATCCTACAAGGTTCGAGAGCTGTTGCATTGCATCAGGGATCGAGCGGGAGAGATCATAGCTACGCACTAGTTATCTATCATCCACCATCATCATCGCCATCCGCTTACTGAGAAGATCGGGCCACCCCATATCACATTGTGTGTCATCTGATCTGGGTTTGTTTGTGGGCGGTGTAGCACAACCTGGAGCTAGAGAACTATCAAGGAGAACCAGAAGAATCAAGCTTAACAAGCAGGTCCTATACCTTGTTGGCAACATTGTCGAGGTTCGTGCCTTGCTGGACATCTACATGTTTTGAATGTGTGCCTGATATCATTTAAAATTAGTTGTGCATGCCAAAAATTGTGTGATTCTGCTATGAGTAATCTAGTTACTTGAAAGGATAAATCATTTCATTGCTTGGCAGCTACTTTTGTGTCAAACACTCAAATTAGTACATGCCTTGTTTTGTTTGCCTCTTTGCAGTTTATTTGTTAAACCAGTTTCAGTTATGAACGTACTAGTATCTTATTGTCCTAATGCAGTCTTGGTGCTTAACTAATTCTCAGTATGTTGTGCTGAATATTGCTATTTGCTTGATTTCGAGGGAAATTCTAGACACGAGTATGTAGTGAATAAATTTATGTTGATACAATATCTTCTAATTTCTAGTCTAACTTAACGATGACCTCCTTTTCTCATCCTAGGCTGTCAACACTTGGATGGGCGCTTCTCTTTCCATTTAAATGCCCCCATCAAACATTGCTTCACTTTCTTTTTTCTGCAATCCTGCCAAGCCATGCGAATAGCGAGGAAATCGAGTAGGTGGTCATTGTGCATCTTTGTTCTCCTGTGCCCACTGTCTGTGTCCTGCATTGTGCTTTTGCTTATTTTATTCCTGTAGTTCTTGCGTGTGTCATCTCCAACTTATATTTCCTATTTGCTTGGCCTTCTTTTGTTGCGTTTGGTTTCTAGCATGTAGAGTTTGATATTATTTGTTTGCTAGATGCTTGGTTGGACTCCCATGTGAATATACGCGCTACTTTGTGCTGGTGAGGCTGATAAGCCAATAAGGTACATGAAGATCCTCCGTGGGAGAGATATATTCCTTTCTGTTGCTACCCACTGTATATCTATTCAAATTCTGTAATATATACATGTGTCATATGTTGTGTTATCTTCTACTATAAATATCTATAGACTTGACTATACATTTTGGAGTTTTGTCTTACAGGATGTTTAAGCGGTACAGTCCCTGCTGGTAAGGTTTCATGTTTCTAGTGTTATCCATGCCCTCATTCATGCTTCAGTATCAATATGTAGCTGCTAGTAATCTGTTTATTTTCTTTCTAGCTGATGCTTTCTTTCTGACTGGCAGCAACAACCATCATTTCCTCTCCTTTAGAGGAGCTCAACGCTGAAGGTGTAAGAAGCTGAAGCTATTAGAACTGAAGGCTTCATTACGAATTAAACAGTAAATAGTCGTATTTTTTGATGCTAGTTGTATTTTCTTGGGTGATTTGAACTATGGATGTAATATACTACACTGTATGTTTGTAGCGGTTCTATATTCCTAGGTGATGTGAAACATGTCCTGTTTGAAATATTGATCTAATTTTGGTTATCATTCATGAAAATTAATATGATTTGCTCGGTGCGTACGGAAGTTAGACTGAAATGAACCAAATGCTAGATGGGCTCTGAAATGGCCATGATCCACACAATTTTGGACCGGTGAAATCTGCAATTTCAAAAAATGGTAAAAAATAAAAAAGAAACAGACCTTTAAAAGGCTAAGGCTCTGAAACCAGAAGTGGACAAAAAGTTGGCCTTGGCCCAAGTAATCGATTGAATTGACAAAAAAAATTAATGGATCAAGTTGATGGGCTTGGCCCATATAAACAACATACGTGGAGTGGGCTGATTTTGAGCCATGTCGGACTCGCCACGTTGGATCTGACTTGCCAGACCAAGTTGTGCGTGACGATATTGGATCGTCATAGCGGCTATGACGTTGCAATATCGTCATAGTTGATTATGACGATTTTACTAAAATCGTTGTTATAGTTCATTAGTGACGCCCATCTTTCGACGATCTCGTTTTCGTCATAAGATCGTCATAGATGCACTACTATGACGATTTTGTGACGAAAATGGAGTCATAGGTGAGTAAATTTCTTGTAGTGCTATTCAGCCTGAAGAGGTAGTATCATCTGTACTAACCATGTGTTCCTTGGTTTTAGGCACTGGTTTCTTGTTTTTAATAAGTAGTTTTGTCCCTATGACAGGCTGGTTTACCCGTAGTTACCACTCCAGATTCATCACCGCCATCATCTACCATTGCTCCAATGGATACAAAGAATAATAAGTTAGTCTTCTCTCTTTGTTTCATACTGGTTTGGCTTCTTTTTCTATGGAAGATGCAGATTTTAGCAGGTTTATCTTCGAATTGGATTTGATGGTGCTCTAGCTGCTTATTGCAACCTTCTGCAAATCATTTGTAGGCGCAAGAAGCAGAAACCTCCGGTGGATACATCCACCAAAAAGAATAAACCTTGAACCAAAAGCAGGCATGGTATCTAAAATTGGCCATAGACGCCTCCTTGTTTGGACTGTTTATTAGTGTACATGGATCTTTAGAAGCTTTAGTTTCCAGGTCAATAGCTGGCCTTGTTCTCTCCTCTCTCGCCTATCTCTTGTTTTCATAGCTTAAGATTTGTCGCTAATTCCTATGTGGTCTTCTTTCCAGGAGTGTTGCCACTAGGTGGTGCAGAGAAACAACCCGGTTTTTACCTGTTTACTTATCTACTTACCTACTTCTATCAACTCACCTTGGGATGTGAGGCCTGTTATGCGGCTCGTCCTACGGACGCTCCTACATCTGCACCAACAAGTCCCCCAAGTGGACCCATGACTCGTGCCTGAGCCAAAC
This sequence comes from Avena eriantha, assembly GCA_910589775.1. NCBI lineage: Eukaryota > Viridiplantae > Streptophyta > Magnoliopsida > Poales > Poaceae > Avena > Avena eriantha. Next base: position 71,045,620 of record OU342746.1, on the reverse strand, counting down.
TCCTACAAGCTAAGGTGAACTAGCTCCTCTCCTCGTGCCAATTTGACACATCCTTGGATGGTATGCTACTTCATGCAACTACCCTATGCATCATCAGGTACGAAGCTTCGACACATCACCAAGCACCCAAGGGTGCAGAACAAGGAGCAGAACATGAAGCAAACGCCGGTGGAGCTGCTCAGACCGGAGTCTCCGGTCTGCGCACACCGGAGTCTCCGGTCTGCGCACACCGGAGTCTCCGGTCTACGTACACCGGAGTCTCCGGCCTGCCAAAGTCTCCGGCCTGAAGACACCGGAGACTCTGGCCCTCTCTCCGGTCTGACCCCCTGCACCAGGCCCTGGGACAGTCTGAAGGCCCCTCTAGAGGCTGGTCCGGAGGCTACACCAAAATCTCCGGTCCAGACCAGAGTCTCCGGTCCACCACACCGGAGTCTCCGGTCCGACCGTCGCCAGGCATGAAAAGGCCTTTGGGCCTGCGGCCCATGTACCCCTTAGTCCGTCCAGAACTTGTCTTTTATTCCTAAAGTACCCCTGTTTAAGTGGCTGACCTATATATAGTCCCCCACCTCCATTGTAAACCCTAGGCATGATATTGGAATTAGTGGAAACCCCTTTGTGGATCTATCTAATTCTTGCCTGATGCTCCTTGACTAAGGAGCACCAATATCCCCAAACCTCATTGGAGTTTGCATCGTGCCTTCGCGTTGTACAAGGCCTAGGCATCGGTGTCCCTTTGCCTAGATGTCAAGATCTCACCGAGTCTCCCATCTCGCCGTGCCGGTTCGAGAGAGAGTCCTCCGCCCGACGCCGATCCTAGGGATTGCACTAGACCGGTTACCGCCGGCGTGAGCTATTGGTGTGTATATTGGTTTTGTGTGTGTGTGTCTTCTTCGCGTTCTTCGTGCGTGTGTTCGTTGTGTTCATCCTCCCCTCCTCTTCCCGCACTCCATCCTCGATTTGAAAAGGAATCGTGAAAGATCGGGCCACCCTAGAGGTTTGCCCTCAACATATTGGTATCAAGAGCTTCGTTGCTCACGATTTCCCCCACAAAATTTTCTTCTATCCACCAAAAATTCGAAAATCCCCAAAAAACAGCTCATATTTGCCTTTGGATCGATCTCTTGATTTGGAGTGTTATTTGTGGTTTTGATCCAACCAAACCTTGTCTTAGGTGTTGGTCCAGCTTTATCCTGCGTTTTCCCAGCCCAATTTGGCCAATTTTTCGCGGATTTGAGGACCCAAGGCGTGGATTTCCGCTCAAGAACACGAGCAGTTCGCGATCTGACTCCAGACTAGAGTCTCCGGCCTGCACACCGGAGTCTCCGGCCTACACCGGAGTCTCCGGCCTAACCACACTGGAGTCTCCGTCCTGCACCGGAGTTTCCGGCCTGAGACCCCGGAGTCTCCGGCCCTGACGCCTGATTTTGACAGTTTTCCCTCCAATCTTGCATTGGCTAATTTCTTCTTGTTTGTTTGTGCCCGTGTGCGTGTCGTCAACTAACAACAAGCTTCCGCATCAACAACCCCCGCGCTCATCAACACCACGGCCCATGAACATCATTCCGCACCACCGACGCCAAGTTCATCATCACCAAAGAAGGTATAACTTGCGTCACCTTAATAACCCCTATCTTCCTTTGTGTGTACCTATCCCATGAGAGTGGCTCATCTTGTGTTTGCTTGAGCATTGTGCATTTGTCCTTGGATAGTGAGTGTGCAAGAGCAACATCAAGTGTGTCTAGGTAGCATCAAGGGAGAGCAAAAAAAATACAAAAGAAAGAAAAAGCAAAAGAAAATAGTCTCCCATTGCCAAAGAGAGTCTGAAAGCGTGTAAGCAAGAGAGAAAGAAGAGCGCCCATGACAAGTGCACAAATCCGTAGCTCATTTTTCCTCTTTGCAAACGAGCCACGGTCTCTCCTTGCATTGGCACGACAACGAGCTTAGTCTTTGTTATGATATTTTGTTTGCTCATTTTCATAGTCGTGTCAATCCCAACTTTCTCCACGTGTGTCTCTATAGTCGTAGGTTCCCGTCACCCTTTTGAGTCGTTGACCTTCGCCTTTGACTTGAGTTTTGTTGGATTTTACCCACTTTTGACTATCCCTTTTCTTCTGATTGGTTCTTTGGCATTCCACAATCCTAGCCTACCACCAACAAGCTTTTGAGAGTTAGTTCTTTCTTTAGTGTGAGTTTTCTTTGCAATTCCACTTTGCACGCTTATAGGTCTCGCTTGTGGTTTCTAGTTTGGTGCAATCCCCAAGGTAAGGTACAAGGCTAACACCACCATATTACACTTCCATATACAATACTTATGTGTCTTGCATGATGGATACGCACGGTGAGCCGAGCCAACCACCTCCCCAAGAAGAAGATCAAGGACCGTACATGACGCGCGCAAGTCACTTCATCATTTGACAAGAGTTCCGTGAACATTGCCAAGCCCTTGAGACGCGACAAGATGAACGATTTGGCGAGATGCAAGCCGAGTTCAAGAACATCGACAACCACTTCGATGGCCTCGAAAGGCAAATGTAAGCAATGCATCACAACTTCGGCCACCAAAATGAAGCGCTTCAACGCTCCGTCGCCGAAACAAATGACAATCTTCGACGCCTCATCGACAGAATGGCAAGACCGCGTTCACGTGCTTCAAGCTCTTCAAGTTCTTCACGTCGTCTTGCACCCCTTCAACAAGATCTACATCCAAGTGCTCCAAGACGCAATGATGCCCCCATGGTTGAAGATGGAACCTCTTCGAACTATGTACCTTCCCCGTGCCACGCCGCAACGTCAAGCTATGATGGTGACCTCTCTTCGAGGCCACGAGCAAGGCAAGAAGCACACCGTCATCACGCAAGGGCACTAGTGATCCAACAAGAGCAACCACAAGAGGAACCACAAGCGCAGCCGCAAGTGCAATTGCAAGTCTACCACCATCGACTGCGGCACATACTTGACACAACAAGTGATGACTCCAATTTGGAGAATCAAGCTCTTCATCGACGTGAAGCTCTCCAAGATCCTCCTCCTCGTCATCAACGTCATGAATGTCAACACCGACACCATGGTCATCACGAGGCGCCTCCTCCACATCAACAAAACTTGGAGCGTCAAGTGATACAAGTTGAGCGACGCCTACCACGTCAAGAGGCTCATGCCCATGTTCTTCGCCGTGAGGCCAATATGCCTAACCAACATCACCAACCGAGGAACGAGCCTCCTCTTCGTCATCAACCGCGTCAAGAGGCTCCACACCCTCGCCACCAAGAGGCCCAAGCGCCTCAACCACGTCAACAACCGCGCCAAGAGCAAGAGCAAGCTCCTCAACAACAATACCAAGAGCAAGCTCCGCAACAAGGACGCGAGAACCAAGTTCCACCTCCCCAACTACAAGATCATCAACAAGGTCACCAAGCTCGTCGCAATGACCGCAACGATGAAGAAACTTTTGGCAAGCTCAAGTTCACCATGCCCAAGTTCACTGGATCCAATGACCCCGAAGAATACCTCTCGTGGGCACTCAAAGTCGACAAGATCTTCCGCATGCACAACTATAGCAACGAGAAGATGGTCGCCATGGCTTCGCTAGAGTTTGATGATTACGCCAACCTTTGGTGGGAACAAGTTCAAGTTGCTCGTGATGCAAGACAAGAGCCGCCAATCACAACTTGGCATGACATGAAGGCTCACATGAGATCCCGGTTCGTCCCCGCGCACTACACGTGTGACCTCTTCAACAACCTTCAAGCGCTTCGTCAAGGGACAAAGACCGTGGAAGAGTACTTCAAGGAAATGGAACTCAACTTGATTCGCGCCAACATTGATGAGCGCATGGAACAAACAATGGCACGTTTCCTTATTGGCTTGAATCACCCAATCAAGTGCATCGTCGAGTTCCAAACATACAACACCATGGTTGAGCTTGTGCACATCGCAACAAAGGCTGAACGTCAAGTGCAAGAGGACATCAAGTACAACAAGCCCAAGACGTACTTCACCTACAAGCAAGCTTCAACCCTGGCACCAACAACTTTCAATGGAAGCTCCTCAGGTACCTCCAAGCCTTCCTTCAAGCCCACACTTCCTCAAGGAAAACTGCCCCCAAGTGGCAAGCAAGCAAAGAGTGATACACCTTTCAACGGTGAATGCTACAAGTGTGGAGGTAAAGGACACAAGTCGGCCGAATGTGGAAACAAGAAAGTCTTGTTCATCCATGACAATGGTGATGAAGAGTACTTGAGTGAAGATGAGTTTGATGCCCGTGTCAAGGAAGCAATGGCAAGGCAACGAGTGGAAGATGATCAAGAACTCCTCATGTGTGAACATGACGCAAGTACATCACTTGTCGTCACAAGGATCTTGACCACTCAAGCACAAGAGCATGAAGACCAACGCTCCAATATCTTCCAAACACGAGCCGGCATCAATGGCAAATCTATCAAAGTGATCATTGACAGAGGGAGTTGTCACAACCTTGCTAGCACCGAGTTGTGTGAGAAGCTCACCCTCCATCCACACAAGCACCCTTACCACGTGCAATGGCTAAATGACCAAGGGTCCGTGAAGATCAAGCATACCGTATCGATCTCCTTCGCCATTGGTCCTTACAAAGATACGGTGGAGTGTGATGTGGTTCCTATCACAGTATGCCACATGCTTCTTGGTCGACCGTGGCAATTTGACAAGGCTGCTCAACATGATGGTCGCACAAATGTATACACCTTCAAATGGCTCAACAAAACATGCGTTTTGCAACCGATGACTCCTAGCCAAATAATTGCGGACAATGCAAAGGCTTTAGCGAGGGCGCAAAGCACAACACCTACTTGTGAGAAGAGCGGTGAGAGAGAGAACCACCTCATAGTGAGTGAGAGCCACAAGCCAAATTCGAGTGGCTAGGACAAAAGTGAGATGAGAGATGTTCGGAACAACCCATCCATCTTGCACTATGTCCTCCTTTGCAAGGGACTAGCACAAGGAACTAACGAATTAACCAATGTTCCTCCATCTTTGATGAGTATTTTGTAGGAATTCAAGGATGTGTTCCCTGAAGAGCTTCCACATGGACTACCTCCTCTTCGCGGCATAGAACATCGCAATGACCTCATCCTCGGTGCACCACTTCCCAACCGCGCCGCCTACCGCATGAACCCGGAGGAGACAAAGGAGATTGAACGTCAAATCAACCAACTCGTCTCCAAAGGTTTGATCCAAGTTAGCACTAGTCCAAGTGTCGTACCCGTGATTCTTGTTCCAAAGACGGATGATACGTTACAGTTATGCATGAACTGTCGTCCAATCAATGCTATCACCGTGCATTATCGGCATCCCATACCACGTCTCGATGACATGCTTGATGAGTTGTGTGGAGCCACTATTTTTTCGAAAATTGATCTTCGTAGTGGTTACCATCAAATACGCATGACTAAAGGTGATGAGTGGAAAACCGCCTTCAAGACCAAACTTGGTCTCTATGAATGGTTGGTTATGCCCTTTTGTTTATCCAATGCCCCATCCACCTTCATGCGCCTTATGAATCACATCTTGCGTTCTCTCCTTGCAAAAGTGTTGTTGTCTATTTTGATGATATTCTTGTTTATAGCAAATCACTTGAGGACCATATAACACATGTCAAGGAAGTTTTGCAAATCCTTCGACATGAAAAGCTTTATGCTAATCTTCCCAAGTGCACGTTTGCTAAAGACAAGTTGATTTTTCTTGGATTTGTCATTTCTTCGAAGGGAATTGAAGTTGATGTTTCCAAGGTAAATGACATACGAGATTGGCCCATCCCAACAAATGTGAGTGAACTCCGAAGTTTTCATGGGTTAGCCTGTTTCTATCGTTGCTTTGTGAAAGACTTTTCAACCATTGCTTGACCCCTTAATGAATTGACCAAAAAGAATGTCACCTTCGTGTGGGACAAAGCACAACAAAAAGCTTTTGACGAACTTGAAAAGAGGCTCACCGAAACACCTCTTCTTGCTTTACCGGATTTCACAAAAACTTTTGAGATAGAGTGTGATGCTAGTAGTATTGGCATTGGCATTGGAGGAGTCCATATGCAAAACGGACGTCCTATAGCCTACCATAGCGAGAAACTTGATGGTGCTCGCCTTAATTATTCGATTTATGACAAAGAGCTTTTTTCCTTAGTTCGTGTCCTTCAAGTTTGGCAACACAACCTTTGGCCCAAGGAATTTATCATACATTCCGACCACGAGTCGTTGAAATATCTCAAAGGCCAAGCCAACTTGAGCAAGAGACACGCTAAGTGGGTTGAGTTCATGGAGTCTTTTCCGTACATTGTCAAGTATAATAAGGGCAAAGATACTGTAGTTGCGGACGCATTGTCTCGCAAACATACAAGCCTTCTTACGAGACTTGAAATCAACGTGTTGGGTCTTGAGGAAATAAAATCTTTGTATGCTTCCGACCCATTCTTCGAACCAATTTTCGCAAAGTGCTCCAATGACAAAGGAGACAATTATTTCTATTTGCATAAGGGTTTTCTTTTTAAACAAAACAAGCTATGCATTCCGAAGTCGTCGCTTCAACTTTTGCTTCTCCAAGAATCTCATGGTGCAGGCCTTATGGGTCACTTTAGTCGCGACAAGACATTGGACATGGTCTCCACTCACTACTTTTGGCCCAAGATGAAGCGCGACGTGGAGCGCTACGTTCAACGATGCACGACATGTGTTCAAGCTAAGTCGCAAGATAATCCCTATGGTCTTTATATGCCATTGCATATTCCTCATACACCTTGGTCCGACATTAGCATGGATTTCGTGTTAGGATTGCCTAGATCTAAGCATGGTCATGATTCTATATTTGTTGTTGTGGATCGTTTTTCCAAAATGGCACACTGCATACCGTGCCATAAGACTGACGATGCTTCACATGTTGCAAATCTGTTTTTCAGGGAAATCGTCCGTCTTCATGGTGTGCCAAGGACAATCGTCTCCGACCGCGACGTCAAATTCATGAGCTACTTGTGGAAGACCCTCATGGCCAAGCTCGGCGTCAAGCTCCTCTTCTCATCTGCATCACATCCTCAAACTGATGGCCAAACCGAAGTTGTCAACCGAAGCCTCAGAACTCTCCTTCATGTGTTGATAAAGAAAAACCTGAAGGATTGGGAGGAATGCATTCCACACGCCGAGTTCGCCTACAATCGAGCAAAGAACTCAACAACCAAGATGAGTCCATTCATGATCATCTATGGTTTCGAGCCCCTCACCGCGCTCGACATCCTACCACTACCTCTCCATGAGCGCACGAACATGGACGTCGAGAAGCGTGCACAAGCTATGAAGACGCTTCATGAAGAAACAAGAGCTACTATCGAACAACAAGTCCTTCGCCAAGCTTCACGGTTAAACAAGGACAAGAAGGAGATGATCTTTGAAGAAGGTGACCTTATGTGGATACACCTAAGCAAAGACCGCTTCCACAAGGAACGTGACTCCAAGATCAAGCCAAGAGGAGATGGTCCCTTCAAGGTCATCAAAAGAATTAACAACAATGCCTACATCATCGACATACCGACCTCCAAGTACCTTGCAAGCAATACATTCAATGTCAAGGATCTCTCACCCTACCAAGGAGATGTTCAAGATGACGACCATTAAGAGTCGAGGACGACTCTTTCCCAAGGGGGAGCTGATGCGGCCCGTCCTACGGACGCTCCTATATCAACACCAACAAGTCCCCCAAGTGGACCCATGACTCGTGCCCGAGCCAAACTCCTACAAGCTAAGGTGAACTCGCTCCTCTCCTCGTGCCAATTTGAAACCTCCTTGGATGGTATGCTACTTCATGCAACTACCCTATGCATCATCAGGTATGAAGCTTCGACACATCACCAAGCACCCAAGGGTGGAGAACAAGGAGCAGAACGTGAAGCAAACGCCGCTGGAGCTGCTTAGACCGGAGTCTCCGGCCTGCCAAAGTCTCCGGCCTGAAGACACCGGAGACTCCGGCCCTCTCTCCGGTCTGACCCCCTGCACCAGGCCCTGGGACAGTCTGAAGGCCCCTCCAGAGGCTGGTCCGGAGGCTACACCGGAATCTCCGGTCCAGACCGGAGTCTCCGGTCCACCACACCGGAGTCTCCGGTCCGACCGTCGCCAGGCATGAAAAGGCCTTTGGGCCTGTGGCCCATGTACCCCTTTGTCCGTCCAGAACTTGTCTTTTATTCCTAAAGTACCCCTGTTTAAGTGGATGGCCTATATATAGTCCCCCACCTCCATTGTAAACCCTAGGCATTGTTGAGGGCAAACCACTAGGGTGGCCCGATCTTTCACGATTCCCTTTCAAATCGAGGATGGAGTGCAGGGAGAGGAGGGGAGGATGAACACAACAAACACACGCACGAAGAACGCGAAGAACACACACACACAAAACCACGATACACACCAATAGCTCACGCCGGCGGTAACCGGTCCGGCGCAATCCCTAGGATCGGCATCGGGCGGAGGACTCTCTCTCAAACCAGGACGGCGAGATGGGAGACTTGGTGATATCTTGACGTCTAGGCAAAGGGACACCGAGGCCTAGGCCTTGTACAACACGGAGGCACGATGCAAACTCTGACGAGGTTTGGGGATATTGGTGCTCCTTACTCAAGGAGCATGAGGCAAGAATTAGATAGATCCACAAAGGGGTTTCCACTAATTCCAATAACATGCCTAGGGTTTACAATGGAGGTGGGAGTCTATATATAGGCCAGCCACTTAAACAGGGGTACTTTAGGAATAAAAGACAAGTTCTGGACAGACTAAGGGGTACATGGGCCGAAGGCCCACATGCCTTTTCATGCCTGGCAACGGTTGGACCGGAGACTCTGGTGTGGTGGACCGGAGACTCCGGTCTAGGCCGAAGATTCCTGTGTAGCCTCCGGACCAGCCTCCGAGGGGCCTTCAGACTATCCCAGGACTTGGTGCAGGGGGTCAGACCGGAGAGAGGGCCGGAGTTTCCGGTGTCTTCAGGCCGGAGACTTTGGCAGGCCGGAGACTCCGGTGTGCGCAGACCGGAGACTCCGGTCTAAGCAGCTCCAGCAGCATTTGCTTCACGTTCTGCTCCTTGTTCTCCACCCTTGGGTGCTTGGTGATGTGTCGAAGCTTCATACCTAATGATACATAGTGTAGATGCATGAAGTAGCACACCATCCAAGGAGGTTTGGCACGAGGAAAGGAGCGAGTTCACCTTAGCTTGTAGGAGTTTGGCTCGGGCACGAGTCATGGGTTCACTTGGGGGACTTGTTGTGTAGATGTAGGAGCGTCCGTAGGACGGGCTGCATCAGGCATGATATTGGAATTAGTGGAAACCCCTTTGTGGATCTATCTAATTCTTGCCTCATGCTCCTTGACTAAGGAGCACCAATATCCCCAAACCTCATTGGAGTTTGCATCGTGCCTTCGCGTTGTACAAGGCCTAGGCATCGGTGCCCTTTGCCTAGATGTCAAGATCTCACCGAGTCTCCCATCTCGCCATGCCGGTTCGAGAGAGAGTCCTCCGCCCGACGCCGATCCTAGGGATTGCGCCGGACCGGTTACCACCGGCGTGAACTATTGGTGTGTATCGTGGTTTTGTGTGTGTGTTCTTCGCGTTCTTCGTGCGTCTGTTCGTTGTGTTCATCTTCCCCTCCTCTCCCCGCACTCCATCCTCGATTTGAAAGGGAATCGTGAAAGATCGGGCCACCCTAGAGGTTTGCCTCAACAGCCTGCTTCCTCACTTTTGTGCTTGCTGTGTACATATGGACAAAGTACCGATACTTATTATCTACTTACCCTGGGATATGAGGCCTACTTCCTCGCTTTTGTAGTAGCTGTGTAAATATGGACCAACCGCCGATGCAACAGCCCTCTTGAGGATCTTCTCTTGCTGGTGGTCCTGCTGTGTTCTAGCACCTGATCTGTGCAGGTGCTTCAACTCCTACTGCTATTAGTTGTTTAGTCACTTGGACTTTCGTCGTGTATGCTGCCGGTGCGACCATGCTCTGTTCTTATTGCTGCCGGTATATAGTTCGCTCTAAACAGCATGATTCCATCAGGAAGAAGTATCTGTAGTTTCTGATTAGGCATGTTGTTGGCTTGTTATGGACATGGTTATAGCCATGAAACAGACAATTTATGTACATATGTTTCCCTGTGTTTATGTTTGCGATTGTTCAGCCTCTCTTTCTGTACAGTCTTCACTTTAATTGTTACTGCTCTTCTATCTAGAGATTGGTAAACTTCCCTTGTAGATTCGGCACAAGTTCATGTATGTATTAGTCTGTCAGGTGTCACGTGCATCTCTGGTATTACTTTTAGCTCCACCTTATGTATATCATCTGTTTAGTTCCTGATGCCAATAGAACTGACCAGGCAGTTTCTGATGAGGACATCCCTACAATTACACCTACCCCAATTGCTAATGAATATGTTCCTATTACAAAGAAGGATCAATCTAATGAGATAAGGATTGGACCAATCAGAAGAGCTCATGCCAAGCTACTAGAACAACAGGTGAACTTGTTTCTTAATGAACCTGGTGTTTTAATGAATGAGAATTTTGTACTACCTAAGTCTTTGAATTATTGCATGATCAGGTACTTAGGAGAAGAAGGTGAAGCACGGAGCGAGGAGCTAATGGAACAAGGCGAGTTGATCAATGAAGAATGCGCGAGAGAGGAGAGGGAGGAAGCACAAGGAGCTGTCCAAGACAAAGATCAACGAGAGGAGGACGTTCTCTGCCGCGGCAGAGAAAAGCATCGTTTCTCTGCCACGGCAGGCTGCCACGGCCGGGAAACCGAGTCCTACTCTGCCACGGCAGGCTGCCGTGGCAGAGAAAACGGCTACAACTCTGCCACGGCAGAGTCAGTTTGATCGAACCCAAGTTGGGTCGGTTTGTATCTCTAGTTGGGTGGAACCAACTCGGTTTCCACCTTAGGCCGCCACCTCCCACACCCTTAAATAGATGGGGGCGCACTAGTTTAGGTTTTTCAGACCACGTTAAAATATTTTGGAGTTGTTTCTTTCATAGAACCTCTGGAATTACCCTGTGTTCGAATCTACCAACTATAATTGAGTGTGATTTGTTGTTCCATTGGGAATTAGTAGATTGCATACTACCGTTTGTGGTCACGGCTGCGTGCGCAAGAGTGTGGTGTTGTGAATATCCTACAAGGTTCGAGATCTGTTGCACTGGCATCAGGGATCGAGCGGGAGAGATCATAGCTACTCACTAGTTATCTATCACCCACCATCATCATCGCCATCCGCTTACTGAGAAGATCGGGCCACCCCATATCATCTTGGTATCAGATTTCCTCGTTGCCTCGGTAAGCAATCCGCAATCCATCCATAGATTAGAGAGTGTTTTTAGTCCTATACAGAAAAGCCCCACAAAAAGAGTTGTCATAGACTAGATTGCATCATAGACAAGTAATAGTTGTTGGTCGTGTTCATCCTTTAGTTTAGATCTAGATCTGTTCTTCGTAGATTTGTTTCCTCTTTGTTGTTAGTCGTTTTCCACCATTCTTTTCCGCCACCATCAAGTCAGATCTAATCTACTCTAAGAGTCCTAGTCATCTACTCTTGGCCAAATCGGAATACTAAAAAAATACTTTCCAAGTTACCGAGTATACTTTCCAAGTTACCGAGTCTGCCACGGCACAGTTTTGCCCCGTTTTTCTGCCGCGGCAGCCATATAAAAAAATTGTGAAATTTTGCAATTTTCCAAACCTTAGCCACAGCCAATCTACTACATAGGTGTAGGAACTTGCCTATTGAGACTAGTTTCCGCTCCTACAGGCTGCTCTTAGGATTTTTGGTGCCGTACTTTGTAATTGGCCGTGTGTTATCTATATAAAAAAAGAGCAAGATAGCAAAAGAAAAAGCTATACAAAAGAAAAAGAAAAATTGTGGAAAAAGAGAATTTGAGCAAGAGGCCTAGTGATATCTTTGTGCACCGGTAGATTGAGCAATCTTGTGCCTGTTTACCTTGAGCTTTGCTAGTGTCTCTCGAGCGTAGTGCAACACCCTTCATAGTTGCATTGCCACATTTTTCTCCACGTTTGTGTTTCTTGGGTATTTGTACGATCAGCACTAGGACTTGTTTGCGGTGTAGATAGGATACCATACCTATAGCTCCACCTTAAATAACCTGTGTGCCCTGCGATCGTTCTCTATACCTTTGATATTCACTTCATCACATCAAGTGCATCAGTCTTTGACTTCGTTTGGTAGAGCATCTCTATTCACTTTGGAACGGTAAGATCCCCTTTCTTATTAGTTGTGAGTGAGTTGTGAGAGTTTCCACCATACAAATTCTGATTTTTGCACTAACCTACTAATCATGTCTACTAGTGATGATGATGTTGTGTTGCAGAAAAAGAAGGATGAGGAGCTCATCAATTGGCGTGAATATGAGGCTTTGAAATCTCACTTGACACGTGTGTTTACTAACACGACAGATGCCATTGACAAGAATCTCCAAGACATGAATATGAGATTGGATCAGCATGTTGGGACGGTTGATACTATCCAAACGCAAGTGGCTACGCTCAATGTCAATGTCACCGCTTTGCAGCAGTCCATTGAGCGTTTGACAGCCGCCTTACATAGAAGGGAAGATCCTCAACATGATGATGTCTTTGATGATTTTGATGAGGGTAGCGCTGTTGATGTTGCTCCACATGTTGGCAGGGGACGTGCTATTCCCCCTATCCATGCACCTGCTCATGGTCGTGGGTTTGCCCATCTTTGGCGTGGTCCACGTGTGCCCAACCAAGCTGCTGATGACGGTTTGGGCAAGCCAAAATTTTCAATTCCTAAGTTTGATGGTTCCATTGATCCTGAAGACTACCTCACATGGGAGTTGAAGATTGAAAAACTCTGGCGCTTATTTGACTATCCAGAAGATAAGAAGGTCAAGCTTGCAGCATCGGAATTTGATGGTTATGCACTACGTTGGTGGGATGCTATTGTGCAACATAGGAGGGAGGACAATGAACTTCCTGTGAGGGATTGGTGCAAGATGAAGCAAATCATGAAAGCTCGTTTCGTACCAACCAACTACTTGCGATCAGTTTTTGATAAATTGACGCAACTGAAGCAAGGCACCATGACAGTTGATGAGTACTACATGGAGATGGAGATGCTTATGCAGTGTGCTAGAATTCGTGAGTCCATTGAGATGACCATGCAGCGATTCTTAAACAATTTGAAGTTACCAATCAAGAGCATTGTTCGTCATCACAAGTATGAGACCATGAATGAATTGTTGCACCATGCTAGAGAGGCCGAATCCCAGTTGGCATAAAAGGCGAAGTCACGTGCTCGTTTTCCATCCTCCAGCAGATTTTCGACCAGACCTACTCCTCCTACAGCTGCGTCACCAGTTGCCGTTCCGTTTACACCATCGACCAAACCAGCAAGTACACCTTCGTTTGGTTCAAATGCTCGGAAACTCGCTGCTCCTGCTACTAGCTCGGGTTCCAACATGTCTACTGCACGTACTCGTGATGTGGTGTGCCATACTTGTGGAGGTAGAGGTCACTACAAGAAAGATTGTCCAAACAGCAAGGTTATGTTTGTTAATGAACAAGGTGAAGTAGAAAGTGGAGATGAAGCTTCTGATGATGATGATATTGATGATGGCGAGGTTGGTGCTGATGCATATGTTGAGCGTGCACCAACTATTGTCGTGTCTTCACGTATACTTAGTGCGCAACCGGTTGAGGAATCCCAACGTTGCAACTTGTTCCAAACAAAAGCTCTCGTTGGACCAAATAAAGCTTGCAAGGTCATTATTGATGGAGGTAGCTGCAGAAATCTTGCAAGTAAGGAACTATGTGCCAAACTGAATTTGACATACTTACCTCATCCCAAGCCATACTACATACAATGGTTGAGCAACAATGGTGAGATGAAGGTAAATCATATGGTACGCGTGAATTTTCAAATAGGGCCATACAAAGATTCTATTGATTTTGATGTGGTTCCTATGACTGTTTGTCACCTCCTATTGGGTCGGCCTTGGCTCTATGATCGCCATGTGCAACACAATGGCCGAGCCAATACATATCACTTGGAATTCAAAGGAAGAAAGATTACTATGCAGCCCATGACACCACAAGAAATTGTGAATGATTCTCGCCAGAAGATAGAGGTGAACTTGAAGGAAGATACTACCACTCGGCGAGACTGTGTCACAGCTGTTCCTGATGTAATTGAGCCTAAGTTGAGTGATATAACGAAAAGTGAGAGAGTGCCTGCGTTATTGATATTAGCCACCAAGGAGGATATGAGAGAGTTTCGTGAGGATCCTACAGCCATACCACTTCTGCTCATGTACAAGGGCGAGGTATTAGTTTCTAACGACATGACCCCTATTTCTCTTGGTGTCTCTTCTGTTTTGCAGGACTTTGGGGATGTGTTTCCAGAAGACATACTCGCAGGTTTGCCTCCATTGCGTGGTATAGAACATCAAGTGGACTTGATTCCTGGCTCAACACTTCCCAACCGTGCACCCTACAGGACTAATCCCGAAGAAACTAAGGAAATTTAGAAGCAAGTACAAGCGTTGCTGGATAAAGGGTACATTCGTGTTTCTCTTAGCCCTTGTGTTGTTCCTGTTATTTTAGTCCCTAAGAAAGATGGTACTTGGCGCATGTGTGTTGATTGTAGAGCGATTAATAACATCACTATTCGATATCGTCATCCTATTCCATGCTTAGAGGATATGCTAGATGAATTGAGTGGTGCTGCTGTTTTCTCTAAAATTGACTTGCGTAGTGGTTATCATCAAATTAGGATGAAAGAAGGGGATGAATGGAAAACTGCTTTCAAAACTAAATTCGGTTTGTATGAGTGGTTAGTCATGCCGTTTGGTCTTACTAATGCACCTAGTACTTTCATGCGTTTGATGAATCATGTTTTGAGAGAGTTTATTGGTTGTTTCGTGGTTGTTTACTTTGATGATATTCTCATATACAGCCATACCGAATCTGAACATTGCACTCATATTAGACAAGTTTTGCAAGTGTTACGTGATAATAAACTGTATGCTAATCTTGAGAAGTGTACATTTGCAAAAGATAAGGTCATATTCCTAGGATTTGTTGTTTCTAAGAATGGAGTAGAGGTAGATTAATCTAAAATTGAATCAATTCAGAATTGGCTTACTCCAATGAATATAAGTCAAGTGCGTAGTTTCCACGGTCTCGCTGGTTTCTATAGGCGCTTTGTGAAAGATTTTAGCACCATTGCTGCACCTTTGAATGGTTTGACAAAGAAAGGTGTTCCTTTTGTATGGGGCGCGGCCCAAGACATTGCTTTTGATACGTTAAAACGTTTGCTTACTTCTGCACCATTACTTGCATTACCTGATTTTTTGAAGCAATTTGAAGTTGAATGTGATGCTAGTGGTATAGGCATAGGTGGCGTTTTGATGCAAGAGGGTCGGCCTATAGCTTATTTTTCTGAGAAATTAACTGGTGCTCGTTTGAATTATTCTATCTATGATAAAGAATTATATCCACTTATTAGAGTACTTGAGGTTTGGCAACATTATTTGTGGCCAAAGGAATTCATCATACATTCTGATCATGAAGCTTTGAAATACTTGAAAGCTCAATCAAACTTGCATAGAATATTAGCTAAATGGGTTGAGTTCATTGAGTCTTTTCCTTATATCATTAATTATAAGAAGGGAAAAGAGAATGTTGTTGCTGATGCTCTATCTAGGAAGAACATGCTATTAACCAATCTTGATGTTAAAATTCCTGGATTAGACGCTATTTGTGCACTTTATGCAACTGACCATGATTTTGCTGAACCATATCGTTTGTGTGCTCTTAGAAACGCATGGGATAAGTATCATATACATGATGGATATTTGTTTCGAGCTAACAAACTATGTATTCTAGAATCGTCGTTGCGTTTGTTCTTAGTGCAGGAATTACATGCTGGTGGTTTAATGGGTCACTTTGGGCGTGAGAAGACGTTGCTCATGCTTGCTGATCACTTTTATTGGCCCAAGATGAGGCGTGATGTGTACAGATTTGTGAGCAGATGTATTACATGCCACAAGTCTAAATCTAAGCTGAAGCCTCACGGTTTGTATACACCTCTCTCTGCACCTACTACTCCATGGGAAGACATTAGTATGGATTTTGTGCTAGGTCTACCTAAAACTCAGAGAGGTCATGATTCTATATTTGTGGTAGTGGATAGGTTCTCTAAGATGGCTCATTTTATTGCCTGCCACAAAAGCGACGATGCGTCGCATGTTGCTAACCTGTTTTTCAGGAACATCGTGAGATTACATGGAGTACCAAAGACGATTGTTTCTGACCGTGATGTGAAGTTCATGAGCTACTTTTGGAAGACCTTATGGGGGAAGCTAGGAACGAAGCTGCTGTTCAGTACTACATGTCATCCCCAAACAGATGGTCAAACGGAGGTGGTGAATAGAACATTGTCACAGCTGCTAAGGACCATGATTAAAAAGAATCTGCGGGAGTGGAAAGAGTGTTTGCCACATGTTGAGATTGCTTACAGCAGGGCTGTGCATTCAACTACTCAGCTTTGTCCTTTTGAGGTGGTGTATGGTTTCAAGCCGTTGACGCCACTTGATATGTTGCCTCTGCCATTACATGAGAGAGTTGATATGGAGGCATCAAAACGTGCTGATTATGTGAAGAAAATACATGAGAAGACTCGAGAGGCTATTGAGAAGAAAGGCAAGAACATTGCTGCTGCACGGAATCAAGCAAGGAAAGAAGTGTTGTTCGAGCCTGGAGATATGGTTTGGGTGCATCTACGCAAGGATAGGTTTCCACTACTTCGAAAGTCAAAATTGAAGCCACGTGGTGCTGGTCCTTACAAGGTGTTAGCCAAGATTAATGATAATGCCTACTCGGTTGATATACCTATTGAGGAGTTTGGTGGAGTTAGTAACAGCTTCAACGTTGCTGATTTGTCACCATATGTTGGAGAAGACCTTGGAGCATCGAGGTCGACGCCTTTTGAAGGGGGGAGATGATGAGGACATCCCTACAATTACACCTACCCCAATTGCCGGTTCGAGAGAGAGTCCTCCACCCGACGCCGGTCCTAGGGATTGCGCCGGACCGGTTACCACCGGCGTGAGCTATTGGTGTGTATCGTGGTTTTGTGTGTGTGTTCTTCACGTTCTTCGTGCGTCTGTTCGTTGTGTTCATCTTCCCCTCCTCTCCCCGCACTCCATCCTCGATTTGAAAGGGAATCGTGAAAGATCGGGCCACCCTAGAGGTTTGCCTCAACAGCCTGCTTCCTCACTTTTGTGCTTGCCGTGTACATATGGAGCAAGTACCGATACTTATTATCTACTTACCCTGGGATATGAGGCCTACTTCCTCGCTTTTGTAGTAGCTGTGTAAATATGGACCAACCGCCGATGCAACAGCCCTCTTGAGGACCTTCTCTTGCTGGTGGTTCTGCTGTGCTCTAGCACCTGTCCTGTGCAGGTGCTTCAACTCCTACTGCTATTAGTTGTTTAGTCACTTGGACTTCCGTCGTGTATGCTGCCGGTGCGACCATGCTCTGTTCTTATTGCTGCCGGTATATAGTTCGCTCTAAACAGCATGATTCCATCAGGAAGAAGTATCTGCAGTTTCTGATTAGGCATGTTGTTGGCTTGTTATGGACATGGTTATAGCCATGAAACAGACAATTTATGTACATATGTTTCCCTGTGTTTATGTTTGCGATTGTTCAGCCTCTCTTTCTGTACAGTCTTCACTTTAATTGTTACTGCTCTTCTATCTAGAGATTGGTAAACTGCCCTTGTAGATTCGGCACAAGTTCATGTATGTATTAGTCTGTCAGGTGTCACGTGCATCTCTGGTATTACTTTAAGCTCCACCTTATGTATATCATCTGTTTAGTTCCTGATGCCAATAGAACTGACCAGGCAGTTTTGTGATGAGGACATCTCTACAATTACACCTACCCCAATTGCTAATGAAGATGTTCCAATTACAAAGAAGGATCAATCTAATGAGATAAGGATTGGACCAATCACAAGAGCTCGTGCCAAGCTACTAGAACAACAGGTGAACTTGTTTCTTAATGAACCTGGTGTTTTAATTACTGAGAATTTTATACTACCTAAGTCTTTGAATTATTGCATGATCAGGTACTTAGGAGAAGAAGGTGAAGCACGGAGCGAGGAGCTAATGGAACAAGGTGTGTTGATCAATGAAGAATGTGCGAGGGGGGAGAGGGAGGAAGCGCAAGGAGCTATCCAAGACAAAGATCAACGAGAGGAGGACGTTCTCTGCCACGGCAGAGAAAAGCATCGTTTCTCTGCCACGGCAGGCTGCCGCGGCCGGGAAACCGAGTCCTACTCTGCCACGGTAGGCTGCCGCGGTAGAGAAAACGGCTACAACTCTGCCACGGCAGAGTCAGTTTGATCGAACCCAAGTTGGGTCGGTTTGTATCTCTAGTTGGGTGGAACCAACTCGGTTTCCACCTTAGGCCGCCGCCTTCCAGACCCTCAAATAGATGGGGGCGCACTAGTTTAGGTTTTTCAGACCACGTTAAAATATTTTGGAGTTGTTTCTTTCATAGAACCTCTGGAATTACCCTGTGTTCGAATCTACCAACTATAATTGAGTGTGATCTGTTGTTCCATTGGGAACTAGTAGATTGCATACTACCGTTCGTGGTCACGGCTGCGTGCGCAAGAGTGTGGTGTTGTGAATATCCTACAAGGTTCGAGATCTGTTGCACTGGCATCAGGGATCGAGCAGGAGAGATCATAGCTACTCACTAGTTATCTATCACCCAGCATCATCATCGCCATCCGCTTACTGAGAAGATCGGGCCACCCCATATCAGTCTCTATAGAAGCTTAGATACTTCTTAGCTTCTTCGGAGACCAAGCACTTCCAATTCCTGAAAATGTGAAAGTCTGATGACTGTAAAAACATCCACGGTGAAAATAAATCATATCCTATGGCACAGAACTGCCTTGCCAGCTTGTCTATGTGATGTCTTGTGAACTAAAAGAACAAAAAATGCTTTCCCGCATGAGGTACGGAATATACAAACACAACTCGACTTAGTCATGTAGAACCTTGTGCTGCCTGATGCTTAATTTAGCAACAATTAGTTGGGCTAATATATATATGAAAGCTAAGCCCCCCTTGTGCCCCTGTCCATTTCTTTTCATAGAGGGGTGATAATTTTTGTTGTTGTCAAAGCTATTCAGCTGTTGGGGGAGCAAGCCCATATCAGTAAGCTTGTGCAAAAAATGAAACCGGTCAAACCAGACAAACCGGTCGCTTATACTCTAGAAATAGCTGAGAAAAGGACTTTAAAATTAATAGATATTCAAACATATGCCCGCAGATACCTCGGTACCACAGGTAGATAGGTTTATCTAAAGTTTTTATACATGACGTAAACACCAGTAGTGACAACTAAACTTTCATCTATTGGAATCTAAAATGTTAGGTGTATAACTCAGAAATTTAAGCTCTACATTTCTGAGAAAACAGTTCAGTTGCTCTTTTCATCTGTTGGGTTCTTCTCATGGAAACACAACAGTTGATGCTCATAAGTGAGATATGTGATATGGTAGACATCAAAACTCAAACCAGAACAACTCCCTCATACTTTCAAACATGAGTAACATGCACACCACATACATACATCTGCATGCACCGAGTTGCAGATTGGATCAAAGCCACCATAGGTATCAGCTTAATTTGCAGGCCAGGCAATTCAGTTTCACAACACAAGATGATAACAGGTGAAGCTACATAGCTTAACTTCCAAAATACGAATACGGACTGAAGGTTCCACTTAGCACGTTAAGTTACAAATTCAGGTTCAACTACATAGCACGAAATTCAACTAAATACTGTAGCACAATAACAAGGCTGGTTACATGGCTCACTCCAAACGAAATCTTATTCTAACAACAGATGATTGTAGAGAGCTAACAACAAACATGGATAACCATGCCATAAATACCACGCTTCAAACTTGGGTTCATGCTTCGCCTTGATTGCCTTCTCCTGTGCCATCTACCTTGCCGCGCCAAGTCTTGAAGACATGCTTGTGACTGAGATCTTCTCCCTCATCAGGGAGGAAGCAATCAGGCATGCCATCCGTCAGCGGATGGCCACAGTCAATCACCTCTTTGACATGCATGATCAGCTTATACTCGTGGGTGCCCTTCCTTGTAGGAGAACTTGGAGGTGGAGGAGATTCACCTTCTTCATCTGAATCTTGCTGGGTAGGTAACAGCACAGGCGCATGCACCTTCACAGTCAGTTCTTTTGGTACAGTGGATGGATTACCTAGCCATGCTTTGACTGGCAACACCCAACCATCCTTTGCTGGCAGAATCTAGACGAGATGGCCACCAAGGCCTGCCATCACTAGGTTTACAGCTTCTGGCTCCCATGCTTCCTCTAGGAGTCCCTCCATGCTCAGCATAGTGTTGTACTCCATCTTCCCAGGCGTACCACGAGCATCGTGGCTCCACCTGCGGATGGTCACGCGCGCTCCACAACAGCGCATCTCTGGATAGAGATCCACCACGCGAGTACAGTCTTCGGCTGAGTCAAATCGAGCAAAAAAATGGTACGGCGGGCACGTTACCTCCACCCTTGCTGCCGACCGGCGGTCGCTGCAGTATACCTCCATAGCTACCAGCACATCTGCTGGTGTGACGTGCTTTGCACCGACGATGTTAAGGAACAATGCCCGGCCGTAAAACTGCTTCTCTAGAGCCACCATTCCGACCGTGTGTGGCAGCACGATGCAGCCTGTGTCTGGCCGGAGCTCGGGTTCACCGCGCTTCCACACCTCCTGTAGGAAGACGCGACTATCGCGGACACAAGACCAGGCTCCCGCGCCCACAGGCCGGGCCCTTTTTTCCCCACGGCGATCTCCCTCGTCGCCCGCGGAGAAAATTACAAAAAACCACCACATTACAGGCTAGGATTTTAGAAAACCACCACTTTACGCTAGGGTTTCAAAAAACCACCACCTTAGAACTAACACATAACAAAAAACACTAATTCAGTTTTGGTCCTCCGTGGACAGCGAAATTGGCTAGTGGGGGCCTTCGTCAGGTTGATGTGGCACATACATTTTGCAAAAAAGTCCATATTAAGAACCTCTAATTTTGTGGCAAAGAGGTAACGGTGACAGCCCATAAAGACTTTTTTTTTCTTTATTCCTTCTCTTTTCTTATTTTCTCCACTTCAATCGATCGTTGACCAAACTAATTGGAGCTTGTACGCGTCTGAGGCAGAAAGAGAGTAGCGGCGCCCGGCCGCACCGGCGAGTCCTTGCATGGGCTCGCTGCAGGGTGTCCTTGCGAGTTGAGCCTAGTATCTTCACCATTTACTGGTGCCGCTAACCGCCAAGAGAATCGAGCCAAGCTGGTCTACGTCGTCATGGCCGTCTCCATCTTCCTCCGCTCCGGCCGAGCTCCGCCGCACATCAATTCGTCTCCTCTGCCGTGTTTCAGTCTTCTTGTTGGGGGCAAACCTCTAGGGTGGCCTGATCTTTCACGATTCCCTTTCAAATCGAGGATGGAGTGTGGAGAGAGGAGGGGAGGATGAACACGATGAACACACGCATGAAGAACACACACAAAACCACGATACACACCAATAGCTCACGCCGGCGGTAACCGGTCCGACGCAATCCCTAGGATCGGCGTCGGGCGGAGGACTCTCTCTCGAACCGGCACGGCGAGATGGGAGACTCGGTGAGATCTTGACGTCTAGGCAAAGGGACACCGATGCCTAGGCCTTGTACAACGCGGAGGCACGATGCAAACTCCAACGAGGTTTGGGGATATTGGTGCTCCTTAGTCAAGGAGCATGAGGCAAGAATTAGATAGATCCACAAAGGGGTTTCCACTAATTCCAATATCATGCCTAGGGTTTACAATGGAGGTGGGGGACTATATATAGGCCAGCCACTTAAACAGGGGTACTTTAGGAATAAAAGACAAGTTTTGGACGGACTAAGGGGTACATGGGCCGCAGGCCCAGAGGCCTTTTCATGCCTGGCGACGGTCAGACCGGAGACTCCGGTGTAGTGGACCTGATGCAGCCCGTCCTGCGGACGCTACTACATCCACAACGCCAAGCCCCCAAGATCGTCCCCAAGTCAACCAAGAAGATGGACCAGGAGCAGCCAGCTCTAGAACTGGAGTCTCCGCCGTCATCGCCCCGGAGAGTCCGCCCGAAACCAGCCGGAGTGTCCGGTGCAGCCGGACTGTCCGGCGCGACTCAGCCGGAGTGTCCGGCCTACCCCAGCCCCGTCCTGGCGCGGACATTCTGTGTGCTACATCGGACTCTACCCGGACACTACCCAGAGTCTCTGGCCACCCCGGACTGTCTGACCCACTTGACCCAGAGTGTCCGGCCCAAGTGATGGGCCTGCGAGCCAACAGCTGGGCCCTTGGCCCATGTACCCCTCTATTTCGCACCAAACCCTAGTTTTATGCCCAAACTACCCTTGAACTTGTGGCTGGCCTATAAATAGAGCCCTCACCCCTCATTGTATCCCTTAGGCATAGATGATAGACTAAAGAAAACCCCCTTTGTGGAATCTCTAGTTTTGCCTCATCCCCTTCTACCAAAGGGGATCGACTATCGTCACCACCTCGTTGGAGTTTACATCGCGCCTCCCTCGTTGTACAAGGCCTTGCCATCGGTGTCCCTTTGCCAAGACGTCAAGACCCACTCCAAGGTGTTCTTCCCTCTCCGCTTGGGATTGACGGGAGCACGTTGACCAATCTTTCCTTGCGAGGATTCTATCGGACCGGTGGCCACCGGTGAGAGCAATCGGTCTTGTATTGTGTGTGTTTTGCGTATGTTCATCGTGTTCTTCGCGAGGTGTGCGTCCGCTTCCGCTACCTTCTCCCTTTCCCCTCGCTTTCCCATCGATTTGACCACGAGATCCGTGAAGATCGGGCCACCCTAGAGGTTTGCCCCCATCATCTGGTATCAACAGCTTTTGGTTGCCACAGATTCCTCCATAACTTGAAAATTCCACCAAAAACAGCCCCAATTCGTGTTTTGGATCGATCTGTGATTTGAGTGCATTTTGGTAGGTTTTGATCCGTGGATTACTTGCTAAACTTGTTGATCTACCTTCCCCTGCGTTTCCATGGCCTAATTCCTTGATTTCCCCCATCAATTTGAGGTTTTGGTTCAAGTTTTTTTGCCAAAACTCGTCCTGTTCGTGTTCTGGAAGTTCTGGTTCGACCGGACCGGACTGTCCGGCCAAAACGGACCGGAATATCCGCCCCACCGGAGTTTCCGGCCTGTGCGCACCGGACTGTCCGCCTCCCTACTGACAGAAAAATCTGCTTCACGATTTTGAGCATAACTTTTGCATACGAACTCGGATTTTGGTGTTCTTTAGCTCGTTTTGAAGAGGAGAAAGATCTCTACATCATCATATCCATGGTTCATGCTATCTAATCCATCCAAATTCTGTGGGCAAGGCGGAATCCACCAATAAAGGGTGAAGATCCGCGACGAAAGGTATAAAATTCTGCGACTTCTCCCGACTTGCATTCCTTTGTGAACTACACTATCTTTGCATTCAACAAACACCTATTGAGACTAGTTCCTCCTATGATTGCTTGGGCTATGCACATTTGATATCTTGTAGAATTCCGAGCAAAAGTTGTGAGCGCGCTATCTCATATAGTTATCTTGTATAGTTGTTGGCACAAAGAAGAGGCAAGTGAAAAATAAAAGAAAAAAGAGAAAAAATATAGAAAAAAAGAAAAAGAA
The DNA here is from genome assembly GCA_910589775.1 of Avena eriantha. Lineage (NCBI taxonomy): Eukaryota > Viridiplantae > Streptophyta > Magnoliopsida > Poales > Poaceae > Avena > Avena eriantha. The sequence continues at coordinate 71,021,808 of OU342746.1, read as the reverse complement.
GAAAAAAAAGAAAAAAACAAGTGCCTCATAGAATAGGAAGCGCAAGCTCGATGAACATCAAATAGGTGGTACTTATTGTGAATATCTTGTAGCCCACCAATTTATTGCAATCGAACTAGCGTCTCTCCTTGCACTTGTGCGACATGAGCTTATAGTCTTCGCTAGGTAATCATTTGGTTCTTAGCTCACTTTCTCCGTCGCGCAAGTCCCATTTATCCCACCGTGTGTGTTTCCTTGTACATATTTCCTCTTGTGGATTGACTTGTTTTGCTTTGTGATCATTGTGGTTCTTTACTTGCCATTACAACATCTTGAGTTCAGATTGGTTCTTGACATGCCACCTTCCATACCTATCCACCATAGGCTTTGTGTGTGTGTGTGTGTTTTAGTGGTTAGTTGGTTTTGGTGTTCCGTGTGAACTTCACTTTGCTTGGTTTTGATTGCTCTCAAGTGTTGCCACTTGCACGATACTATCTTCCAAGGTAAAGTAAGGTTTGAAGTTGCATCCCTAACCCTCCTACCACTTCCATATACACCACTTGGTCTTGTGAAACATGTCTAGGGACTCCGGAACCGAGGATAATTTCTATGAAAAATCCACGATGAGCCACCATGCATATGCCTCCACAAGCATGGATGACATGATGGAGCACTACATCGACAATGGCTCCACATGCTTGGGTGATATGGAGTTCTACAACAACAATAACTCCCCAAGCATGGAGGACTTCAAGAACGACAACGACAAGCTCCTCAAGTCGCATCGACCAAGAGGGAGCCTCCACCATGAGAGCGCCAAGTTCCACCATCACATGGACAAGTTCGAAAGCTCCCTCAACAACTTCAAGAGCGACATGGACGACAACTTCGCCAAAACCATGAACATGATGGCCAAGACTAAGGATGCTTTGCGCTCATTACAACGCCTCACCAAGAAGAGTGCCAAGGACAAGGAGCATCGTCGCGAGCATCATGTGGATGACCAAGTGCGCCATCTACATCAACCTTTGGCAAGGCACACCAGTGACCTCCGTCGACACCATCATAAGGCGCCTTCAACTACTCGTGCCACCACCAAAAGGGCACCAAGAGTAAGCTATCCTCCACGCCATCAAGCTTCACGCGACGAGTCTACAATTCAAGATGGAGGAAGCCAAGGCCACATATGTGATGAAGTCGATCCGAGCACCGCACTCGACAACAACATGAGCCTACTTCCACCACTACCACAAGATGGCAACGACAAGGTCAAGAATGGTGAGCATGGGACTTTCCCTTCACCAAAGGAGGCGCATGGAGTTGAGAGAACCGAGCATACCCCTACATGCTTGAGTGATGATGTGGTACCAATCCCATGTGAGTCTGAGAGCCACTTAGCCCACTTGAGTGAGAACAAGAGTGAGATGAGTGACTCCACCATACGTGAGATTGAGTGCTTCCACTTGGAGGGCATGAGTGATACACATAGTGAGTTGAGAGTGGTAGTTGATAGGTCATGTGAGACCACTTTGATTTCTAACGACTTACCCTCTACCTTTAGTGTGTTTTCTCATAATGTGCTAGGTTCCATGGATCAAGAAGCGCCAAGCTTGGAGATGATGATGCCTCCAACCAAGAAGATGTACATGGTGGATGAAGATGATGCCATCCCCATACATGATGAAGAAGTCGTCCACATGGAGGCCAACACTACCACAACACCCACTTCATATGAGAGGTATGAACAAGGAAAAAATAAGGGTGTTGATGATGCCATGATCCCACTAGTGGACATGATGACTTGTGATGATTGGCATGCTATGGATGATGTTTGTGATATCACATATGCTTCATTGATATTTCCATGTGATACTTTGCATTTGCATATTGTTGAGCATGTGAAATTATTTGATTGTGATGATGTTGCCATAGACATGCCATGCTATAAACGTTACATTGATGATATCATTGCTTGCACTTTGTTGAACAATTGCTCTTTCCAATTTTTTACTTGCAATGATGTTACCAATGGTACCCCTTGGATAATGCTTTGTCATGAATGTTTTACAATCTCTCCCGTTGCTTGCAATAAGTTGAATAATTGCTCTTTCACTTGTTTTGCTTGCAACAATAATTCTCATATGGTTTATATTGAGATGGCCCCCATAGCTTCCTCAAATTTTGGAGATTTTGATGATTGCCATGATAAGCATGTTCACCAGTTGCATATTCACCATGCATCTACTTCATACTTGATTGACACTTATGGTGATGTGCACAAGAAGAGATATGTCATGATGGATGATGTATTTCTCTACCATGCACACACGTTCTTCCTTTTGTGTTTGATGTGTGTAGGTACCCGCATGATCATGTCAACCTCGGTTGAGCACGAGTTGACAAAAAGAGCTCTAGAGAGCATCCCCCCAGTGAGTTCAAGATCGAACCCAGCTCTGATACCTTTTGCATGCTTTGCATCTTTCATGTTGGCAAATTGCTCTTTCCTATGGTTTCCTTGCAAGCATGTTAATGGTATTCTTTCACCTTGTGACAATCATGTTTCGTTGCTATTGGATATTGATGCTTTGTGTGTTGCCAACAAAATATTGAACAATTTCTCCTTCCGATGTTTTGTGTGCAACCATAATGCCATTTTGAGCATGTATTGTCATGAGAGCTTCCAAGTCTCTCGTATTGTTGTTGCATCAAACATAAGGACCACTCGCTCTTTCATATGGTTTGTTTGCAAACACGTTGCTTATTCTTCCGCTTGCGATACTCATACTCCCATGATTTTGGCTTTTGATGATATGTGTATGGCATCCAACATATTGAACAATTGTTCTTTCCAATGGTTGGTTTGCACACATAATGATGTTGTTTTGGATATTTTTCCTCATGTGTTTTTGCCGAATTCTCCTAGCTTTGCGTCAAAGATGTTGATCAATATTTTAGTCAATTGCTTTGAGTGTCACACTAAGATGTTATATGGAGTTTTTGAGTTCCCACATTTGGATGATGTTCAAACAATTTCCATGCACTTTGACCTTGCATATGCATCCGGTTTGCTATACTTGAGTTGTGCTAATAGTGTTATGAACAAGAATGGACATGCCACAAACTACATGCTCCTCTATCACACACAAACATATGTTGCTTGGTCTTTGTTGTGTGAAGGTACAATTGCATACGTGTTAACCTTTATGGACAAAGAGTTGGCAAGACGAATCGAAGAGAGTTACCTAGGGCTATCCTTCAATGAGCTATCTCTATATCATAAGGTGACTTCCTTCTACTTGAGGACTCATGCTATAATCTTCATGAATTGGCTACGCTTTGAGTGTTGCTTTTCTTTTGTGGTGAACCTTGTAGGCTTCATGGAAGGTGAAGGAACATTGAGGTGTTGTCGATTCAAGCTTCTGAAGGACGACTATATGGTGAACCCTAGGATCAAGAAGGTCTCTTGACATCATCTTCTTAGCATGAGCATGAAGAGTCGAGGACGACTCTTTTTGAAGGGGGGAGCTGATGCAGCCCGTCCTGCGGACGCTACTACATCCACAACGCCAAGCCCCCAAGATCATCCCCAAGTCAACCAAGAAGATGGAACAGGAGCAGCCAGCTCCAGAACTGGAGTCTCCGCTGTCATCGCCCCGGAGAGTCCGTCTGAAACCAGCCGGAGTGTCCGGCGCGACTCAACCAGAGGGTCTGGCCTACCCCAGCCCCGTCCTGGCGCGGACATTCTGTGTGCTACATCGGACTCTACCCGGAGTGTCCAGCCACCCCAGACTGTCCGGCCCACTTGACCCGGAGTGTCCGGCCCAAGTGATGGGCCTGCGAGCCAACAACTAGGCCCTTGGCCCATGTACCCCTCTATTTCGCACCAAACCCTAGTTTTATGCCCAAACTACCTCTGAACTTGTGGCTGGCCTATAAATAGAGCCCCCATCCCTCATTGTATCCCTTAGGCATAGATGATAGACTAAAGAAAACCCCCTTTGTGGAATCTCTAGTTTTGCCTCATCCCCTTCTACCAAAGGGGATCGACTATTGTCACCACCTCGTTGGAGTTTGCATCGCGCCTCCCTCGTTGTACAAGGCCTTGGCATCGGTGTCCCTTTGCCAAGACGTCAAGACCCTCTCCAAGGTGTTCTTCCCTCTCCGCTTGGGATTGACAGGAGCACGTTGACCGATCTTTCCTTGCGAGGATTCTATCGGACCGGTGGCCACCGGTGAGAGCAATCGGCCTTGTATCGTGTGTGTTTTGCGTGTGTTCATCGTGTTCTTCGCGAGGTGTGCGTCCGCTTCCGCTACCTTCTCCCTTTCCCCTCGCTTTCCCATCGATTTGACCACGAGATCCGTGAAGATCGGGCCACCCTAGAGGTTTGCCCCCATCAAGACCGGAGACTCTGGTCGGTCTCCGGACTGGCCTCCGGAGGGGCCTTCAGATTGTCCCAGCGCCTGGTTCTGGGGGCAGACCGGAGGTGGGTCCGGAGACTCCGGTGTCTTCAGACCGGAGACTTTGGTGGACCAGAGACTCCGGTCTGATCAGCTCCAGCGACTCCTGCTTCATGCTCTGCTCCTTGCTCTCCATACTTGGGTGCTTGGTCATGTGTCGAAGCTTCGTACCTGAGGATGCATAGGGTAGTTGCGTGAAGTAGCATACCATCCAAGGAGGTATCAAATTGGCACGAGGAGAGGAGCGAGTTCAGCTTAGCTTGTAGGAGTTTGGCTCGGGCACGAGTCATGGGTCCACTTGGGGGACTTGTTGGTGTAGATGTAGGAGCATCCGTAGGACGGGCCGCATCAGCTCCCCCCTTGGGAAAGAGTCATCCTCGACTCTTCATGGTTATCATCTTGAACATCTCCATGGTAGGGTGAAAGGTCCTTGACATTGAATGTATTGCTTGCAAGGTACTTGGAGGTTGGTATGTCGATGATGTAGGCGTTGTTCTTGATTCTTTTGAGGACCTTAAAGGGACCATCTCCTCTTGGCTTGAGCTTGGAGTCACGTTCCTTGGGGAAGCGGTCTTTGCTTAGGTGTATCCACACAAGGTCACCTTCTTCAAGGATCATCTCCTTCTTGTCCTTGTTTAGCCTTGAAGCTTGGCGAAGGACTTGTTGTTCGATAGTAGCTCTTGTTTCTTCATGAAGTTTCTTCATAGCTTGTGCGCGTTTCTCGACATCCATGTTCGTTCGCTCATGGAGAGGTAGTGGTAGGATGTCGAGTGCGGTGAGGGGCTCGAAACCATAGACGATCATGAATGGCATCTTGGTTGTTGAGTGCTTGGCTCGATTGTAGGCGAACTCGGCGTGTGGGCATTCCTCCCAATCTTTCAGGTTTTTCTTAATCAACACACGAAGGAGAGTTCCGAGGCTTCGGTTGACAACTTCGGTTTGGCCATCAGTTTGAGGATGCGATGCGGATGAAAAGAGGAGCTTGACGCCGAGCTTGGCCATGAGGGTCTTCCACAAGTAGCTCATCAATTTGACGTCGCGGTCGGAGACGATTGTCCTTGGCACACCGTGAAGACGGACGATTTCCCTGAAAAACAGATTTGCAACATGTGAAGCATCGTCAGTCTTATGGCACGGTATGCAGTGTGCCATTTTGGAAAAACGATCCACAACAACAAATATAGAATCATGACCATGCTTAGATCTAGGCAATCCTAACACGAAATCCATGCTAATGTCGGACCAAGGTGTATGAGGAATATGCAATGGCATATAAAGACCATAGGGATTATCTTGCGACTTAGCTTGAACACATGTCGTGCATCGTTGAACGTAGCGCTCCACGTCGCGCTTCATCTTGGGCCAAAAGTAGTGAGTGGAGACCATGTCCAATGTCTTGTCGCGACTAAAGTGACCCATAAGGCCTGCACCATGAGATTCTTGGAGAAGCAAAAGTTGAAGCGACGACTTCGGAATGCATAGCTTGTTTTGTTTAAATAGAAAGCCCTTATGCAAATAGAAATCATCAACTCCGTTGTCATTTGAGCACTTTGCGGAAATTGGTTCAAAGAACGGATCGGAAGCATACAAAGATTTTATTTACTCAAGACCCAACACGTTGATTTCAAGTCTCGTAAGAACGCTTGTATGTTTGCGAGACAATGCGTCCGCAACTACATTATCTTTGCCCTTCTTATACTTGACAATGTACGGAAAAGATTCCATGAACTCAACCCACTTAGCGTGTCTCTTGCTCAAGTTGGCTTGGCCTTTGAGATATTTCAACGACTCGTGGTCGGAATGTATGATAAATTCCTTGGGCCAAAGGTAGTGTTGCCAAACTTGAAGGACACGAACTAAGGCAAAAAGCTCTTTGTCATAAATCAGATAGTTGAGGCGAGCACCATCAAGTTTCTCGCTATGGTAGGCTATAGGACGTCTGTTTTGCATAAGGACTCCTCCAATGCCAATGCCAATACCACTAGCATCACACTCTATCTCAAAAGTTTTTGTGAAATCCGGTAAAGCAAGAAGAGGTGTTTCGGTGAGCCTCTTTTTAAGTTCCTCAAAAGCTTTTTGTTGTGCTTTGCCCCACACGAAGGTGACAGTCTTTTTGGTCAATTCATTAAGGGGGCAAGAAATGGTTGAAAAGTCTTTGACAAAGCGACGATAGAAACCGGCCAACCCATGAAAACTTTGGAGTTCACTCACATTTGTTGGGATGGACCAATCTCGTATGTCCTTTACCTTGGAAACATCAACTTCAATTCCTTTCGAAGAAACGACAAATCCAAGAAAAATCAACTTGTCTTTAGGAAAAGTGCACTTAGGAAGATTAGCATAAAGCTTTTCATGTCGAAGGATTTGCAAAACTTCCTTGACATGTGTTATATGGTCCTCAAGTGATTTGCTATAAACAAGAATATCATCAAAATAGACAACAACACTTTTTCCAATGAGAGAACACAAGATGTGATTCATAAGGCACATGAAGGTGGATGGGGCATTGGATAAACCAATGGGCATAACCAACCATTCATAGAGACCAAGTTTGGTCTTGAAGGCGGTTTTCCACTCATCACCTTCAGCCATGCGTATTTGATGGTAACCACTACGAAGATCAATTTTCGAAAAAATAGTGGCTCCACACAACTCATGAAGCATGTCATCGAGACGTGGTATGGGATGTCGATAACGCACGGTGATAGCATTGATTGGACGGCAGTCTAGGCATAACTGTAACGTATCATTCGTCTTTGGAACAAGAATCACGGGTACGGCACTTGGACTAGTGCTAACTTGGATCAACCCTTTGGAGACGAGTTGGTTGATTTGACGTTCAATCTCCTTTGTCTCCTCCGGGTTCGTGCGGTAGGCGGCGCCGGTTGGGAAGTGGTGCACCGGGGATGAGGTAAATGCGATGTTCTATGCCGCGAAGAGGAGGTAGTCCATGTGGAAGCTCTTCAGGGAACACATCCTTGAATTCCTACAAAATACTCATCAAAGATGGAGGAACATTGGTTAATTCGTTAGTTCCTTGCGCTAGTCCCTTGCAAAGGAGGACATAGTGCAAGATGGATGGGTTGTTCCGAGCATCTCTCATCTCACTTTTGGTGGCAAGGAGAACACTCTTAGTTTTTCCTCTCGAATTTGGCTTGTGGCTCTCACCGCTCTTCTCACAAGTAGGTGTTGTGCTTTGCGCCCTCGCTAAAGCCTTTGCATTGTCCGCAATTATTTGGCTAAGAGTCATCGATTGCAAAACGCGTGTTTTGTTGAGCCATTTGAAGGTGTATACATTGGTGCGACCATCATGTTGAGCAGCCTTGTCAAATTTCCACGGTCGACCAAGAAGCATGTGGCAAACTGTCATAGGAACCACATCACATTCCACCGTATCTTTGTAAGGACCAATGGCGAAGAAGACCGATACGGTATGCTTGATCTTCACGGACCCTTGGTCACTTAGCCATTGCACGTGGTAGGGGTGCTTGTGTGGATGGAGGGTGAGGTTGAGCTTCTCACACAACTCTGTGCTCGCAAGGTTGTGACAACTCCCTCTGTCAATGATCACCTTGATAGATTTGCCATTGATGCCGGCTCGTGTTTGGAAGATATTGGAGCGTTGGTCTTCATGCTCTTGTGCTTGAGTGGTCAAGATCCTTGTGACGACAAGCGATGGACTTGCGTCATGCTCACACATGAGGAGTTCTTGATCATCTTCCACTCGTTGCCTTGCCATTGCTTCCTTGACACGGGCATCAAAATCATCTTCACTCAAGTACTCTTCATCACCATTGTCATGGATGAACAAGACTTTCTTGTTTCCACATTTGGCCAACTTGTGTCCTTTACCTCCACACTTGTAGCATTCACCATTGAAAGGTGTATCACTCTTTGCTTGCTTGCCACTTGGGGGCAGCTTTCCTTGAGGAAGTGTGGGTTTGAAGGAAGGCTTGTAGGACTTGATGATCTTCCACTGAAAGTTGTTGGTGTAGCGGTTGAAGCTTGCTTGTAGGTGAAGTACGTCTTGGGCTTGTTGTACTTGATATCCTCTTGCACTTGATGTTCATCCTTTGTTGCGATGTGCACAAGCTCAACCATGGTGTTGTATGTTTGGAACTCGACGATGCCCTTGATTGGGTGATTCAAGCCAATAAGGAAACGTGCCATTGTTTGCTCCATGCGCTCATCAATGTTGGCGCGAATCAAGTTGAGTTCCATTTCCTTGAAGTACTCTTCCACGGTCTTTGTCCCTTGACAAAGCGCTTGAAGGTTGTTGAAGAGGTCACGCGTGTAGTGCGCGGGGACGATTCGGGATCCCATGTGAGGCTTCATGTCATGCCAAGTTGTGATTGGCGGCTCTTGTCTTGCATCACGAGCAACTGGAACTTCTTCCCACCAAAGGTTGGCGTAATCATCAAGCTCTAGCGAAGCCATGGCGACCATCTTCTCGCTGCTACAGTTGTGCATGCGGAAGATCTTGCCGACTTTGAGTGCCCACGAGAGGTATTCTTCGGGGTCATTGGATCCGGTGAACTTGGGCATTGTGAACTTGAGCTTGCCAAAAGTTTCTTCATCGTTGCGGTCATTGCGACGAGCTTGGTGACCTTGTTGATGATCTTGTAGTTGGGGACGTGGAACTTGGTTCGCGCGTCCTTGTTGCGGAGCTTGCTCTTGGTATTGTTGTTGAGGAGCTTGCTCTTGCTCTTGGCGCGGTTGTTGACGTGGTTGAGGCGCTTGGGCCTCATGGTGGCGAGGGTGTGGAGCCTCTTGACGCGGTTCATGACGAAGAGGAGGCTCGTTCCTCGGTTTGTGATGTTGGTTAGGCATATTGGCCTCACGGCGAAGAACATGGTCATGAGCCTCTTGACGTGGTGGGCGTCGCTCAACTTGTATCACTTGACGCTCTAAGTCTTGTTGATTTGGAGGAGGCGCCTCGTGAGGACCATGGTGTCATTGTTGACTTTCATGACGTTCATGATCAGGAGGAGGATCTTGGAGAGCTTCACATCGATGACGAGCTTGATTCTCCAAATTGGAGTCATCACTTGTTGTGTCAAGTATGTGTCGCGGTCGATGGTGGTAGACTTGCGGTTGCACTTGCGGTTGCGCTTGCGGTTCCTCTTGTGGTTGCTCTTGTTGGATCACTAGTGCCCTTGCGTGATGACGGTGTGGTTCTTGCCTTGCTCGTGGCCTTGAAGAGAGGTCACCATCATAGCTTGATGTTGCGGCGTGCCATGGTGAAGGTACAAAGTTCGAAGAGGTTCCATCTTCAACCACGGGGGCATCATTGCGTCTTGGAGCACTTTGATGTAGATCTTGTTGAAGGGGTGCATGACGACGAGAAGAACTTGAAGAGCATGAAGCACATGAACGCGGTCTTGCCATTCCGTCGATGAGGCGTCGAAGATTGTCATTTGTATCTGCGACGGAGCGTTGAAGCGCTTCATTTTGGTGGCCGAAGTTGTGATGCATTGCTTGCATTTGCCTTTCGAGGCCATCGAAGCGGTTGTCGATGTTCTTGAACTTGGCTTGCGTCTCGCCAAATTGCTCATCTTGTCGCGTCTCAAGGGCTTGGCAACGTTCATGGAACTCTTGTCGAACGATGAAGTGACTCGCGCGCGTCATGTACGGTCCTTGATCTTCTTCTTGGGGAGGTGGTTGGCTCGACTCACCGTGCCTATCCATCATGCAAGACACACAAGTATTGTATATGGATGTGGAATATGGTGGTCTTAGCCTTGTACCTCACCTTGGAGATTGCACCAAACTAGAAACCACAAGTGAGAGCTATAAGCGTGCAAATTGGAATTGCAAAGAAAACTCACACTAAAGAAAGAACTAACTCTCAAAAGCTTGTTGGTGGTAGGTTAGGATTGTGGAAAGCCAAAGAACCAACCAAAAGAAAAGGGATAGTCAAAAGTGGGTAAAATCCAACAAAACTCAAGTCAAAGGCGAAGGTCAACAACTCAAAAGGGTGACGGGAACCTACAACTATATACACACACGTGGAGAAAGTTGGGATTGACACGACTATGAAAATGAGCAAACAAAATGTCCTAACGACGACTAAGCTCGTTGTCGTGCCAATGCAAGGAGAGACCGTGGCTCGTTTGCAAGGAAGAAAAGTGAGCAACGGATTAGTGCACTTGCCTTGGGCGCTCTTCTTTCTCTCTTGCTTACAAGCTTTGAGACTCTCTTTGGCAATGGGAGACTATTTTTTCTTTTGCTTTTTCTTTGTATCTTTTTCTTTCTTTTGTATTTTTTTTGCTCTCCCTTGGTGCTACCTAGTCACACTTGATATTGCTCTTGCACTCTCACTATCCAAGGACAAATGCACAATGCTCAAGCAAACACAAGATGAGCCACTCTCATAGGATAGGTACACACAAAGGAAGATAGGGGTTAACAAGGTGACGCAAGTTATACCTTCGTTGGTGATGATGAACTTGGCGTCGGTGGTGCGGGATGATGTTCGTGGGCGGTGGTGTCGATGAGCGCGGGGGTTGTCGATGCGGAAGCTTGTTGTTAGTTGCCGACATGCACACGGGCACAAACAAACAAGAAGAAATTAGCCAATGCAAGATTAGAGACAAAACTATCAAAATCAGGCGTCAGGCCGGAGACTCCGGGGTTTCAGGCCGGAAACTCCGGTCCAGGGCGGAGACTCCGGTGTAGGCCAGAGACTCCGGTGTGCAGGCCGGAGACTCTGGTCTGGAACCACATCGCGAACAGCTCGTGTTCTTGAGTGGAAACCCACGCCTTGGGTCCTCAAATCCGCGAAAAATTGGCCAAATTTGGCTGGGAAAACACAGGATAAAGCTAGACCAACACCTAAGACAAGGTTTGGTCGGATCAAAACCACAAATAACACTCCAAATCAAGAGATCGATCCAAAGGCAAATATGGGCTGCTTTTTGGGGATTTTCGAATTTTTGGTGGATAGAAGAAAAATTTGTGGGGGAAATCGTGAGCAACGATGCTCTTGATACCAATATGTTTGGGGAAAACCTCTAGGGTGGCCCGATCTTTCACGATTCCCTTTCAAATCGAGGATGGAGTGCGGGGAGAGGAGGGGAGGATGAACACGACGAACACACGCACGAAGAATGTGAAGAACACACACACACACAAAACCACGATACACACCAATAGCTCACGCCGGCGGTAACCGGTCCGGCGCAATCCCTAGGATCGGCATCGGGCGGAGGACTCTCTCTCGAACCGGCACGGCGAGATGGGAGACTCGGTGAGATCTTGACGTCTAGGCAAAGGGACACCGATGCCTAGGCCTTGTATAACGCGGAGGCACGATGCAAACTCCAACGAGGTTTGGGGATATTGGTGCTCCTTAGTCAAGGAGCATGAGGCAAGAATTAGATATATCCACAAAGGGGTTTCCACTAATTCCAATATCATGCCTAGGGTTTACAATGGAGGTGGGGGACTATATATAGGCTAGCCACTTAAACAGGGATACTTTAGGAATAAAGACAAGTTCTGGACGGACTAAGGGGTACATGGGCCGCAGGCCCAGAGGCCTTTTCATGCCTGGCGACGGTCGGACCAGAGACTCCGGTGTAGTGGACCGGAGACTCTGGTCGGTCTCCGAACTGGCCTCCGGAGGGGCCTTCAGATTGTCCCAGTGCCTGGTTCTGGGGGCAGACCGGAGGTGGGTCTGGAGACTCCGGTGTCTTCAGACCGGAGACTTTGGCGGACCGGAGACTCTAGTGTGCGCAGACCGGAGACTCCGGTCTGATCAGCTCTAGCGGCTCCTGCTTCATGCTCTGCTCCTTGCTCTCCATCCTTGGGTGCTTGATGATGTGTCGAAGCTTCGTACCTGAGGATGCATAGGGTAGTTGCATGAAGTAGCATACCATCTAAGGAGGTATCAAATTGGCACGAGGAGAGGAGCGAGTTCACCTTAGCTTGTAGGAGTTTGGCTCGGGCACGAGTCATGGGTCCACTTGGGGGACTTGTTGGTGTAGATGTAGGAGCATCCGTAGGATGGGCCGCATCACTTCTCCCACGTTCCCTGGAGCTACACGAGTCCACCTAGCCATTCCCAAGCCATTCCCGTGGAGCCGTGCGTCCCCGAGCTCCTTCCTAACGAGATCCCGCTCGAGACGCTATCGTGGAGGCATCGTTCTTCTCTGATTCTGGCAGCGTCCGTCGGGTAGGGGCAGTGCACTTCTGTCAGGGAGGAGCAGGGCGCGCCAGTCGGGAAGGAGCTAGGGGAGGCTAGCCTGCGTGGCGGTGCTGCGTGGAAGGGGGCGAGTTCGTCAGGGTCGAGAGCTGTGGCGGTGCTTGCGCTCCAGTAGGTCGTCGGCGACGGGGGTCACCGCCCCAGCTCATGGACCTCTCCGTGGATCCCGACCCATCCCTGTCCCCCACCCCCTCCCCCTCTCGACTGCCTCCGACCAGCGAAGGAAGAGAAGCAGTAGTAGGCCGGCGACCCCTCACCATCCCCATTGTCCCTGGTGTACGGGTCGTGCTCCACTCCCGGACCTTTTTTCTAGAGAGAAGAGAGGATCTCATCTGAAAAGTGGGTCCCCCCGAAATTGATAAAAAACCCAAAACTGAAATCAATCTAACCTTTGTCACCCTGGACCATTTTCATAGTGCCACGTTAGCCTGACAGTGGGTCCCATCTATCAGTTTTATTGTTAGACGAGCATCTTAGGCGAATTAGTGTTTTCTTTACGTGTTAGTTCTAAAGTGGTGGTTTTTTGAAACCCTAGTCTGTAATGTGGTGGTTTTTTGTAATTTTCTCTCGCCCGCGGGACTCATGCTTTCGCCGCCGTTATCGCCGCCTCTCGACTTCGCTTGTTTGATCTCTACTCGCGTTGTTGGGTCCAGGATGCGAAATAGAAGGGTATGTGCCCCATGCCCACGGTACGTTCGATTTTGCTTGGACGGCCCGGGTCACCTTCCGAGCGATAAAAATATCATGTTACTGAGGGTAAGTCGGACCTTTTCCCGCACCGCTGACCGACCGGCCATGCCTGCCCCACTTCCTCATCTCCTTGCCCGCCTTGCTCTACTCCCTCCTTCCATTACTCACCGATGTTCCCTTGTTCCTCCTCGTTCCTACCATTGCCACCATGAGTACCCACTCGGCTGATATCGATTAAGGTGAGACCTTGATGCTATTCTTCTTCTATTCTCCATGACGCATGTCCAAGACGGCCTGTCTTTCTAGATAGCTCCTGTTCATCATATTCAGACCCTCTTTTCCCTGTAGTTCATTGTCTTCCTCAAGATCTGAAGCCTCTCTCAATGTACTGAACCAGGCCATAGATCTACATCTCCTAAAGTCGTTTATCTCTTTGGTAAGTAATTACTTGTTCTACACTAAAATGTAGATCTACACTGAAATTTAATGTACTAATTATACACGCCAAGATACCTAACGGTCCATTGGCCATTTCCTCTCTCAGGTTAGTGAGAAAAGTACAGAGATAATAAACTAAGAACGTAACTCGGTGGCCATGTCCGATGACCAGCAATCATCGGGTACGACGTCCTTGATTGATGAGCATAAAGAACTGCCTCCACCGGTAAACGCAACTCTCCCTACAGATTTTTCTCCGCTTCCGCGAATACTCATTAGGGGTTATATCATATCTCGAATCATCTGATTTCTAAAGCCAGATGAGACCCCTGCTCACTCACTTTCTTTTTGGTATTTTATATATGTTAATCCAGCCTGTGCTACAAACTATAGTTGCTGTAGAACCTAAACTACCGCCGACCCTCCTACTGTGTGTAATCTCAGCAACTATAGACCCTTAGCTGAAAACCAGTTCTTAGCCTGATGGTACCAACGATTGTTTCTTTTTAGATCATACCAAATTAATGATTGGTTAGACTTATACTCCTTGTTTACCTAAGGTTGTACCAAAACTTGTTTATGTTTCTAAGGAAGGTGTTCTTCGACAAGCTCTAGAAAAGCTGTCTCTGAAGATAAACGAGTGTAGGACTTGCGCTGTTGGTAATGGTCAGATAATTGGCTCCATCTGCATTGACGCACCACCACATGGTCAGTATTCTCTGTTACACAACAGGAAGATTTTTGGTGACTACAATTCAACAGAAGAGGATGCTCTTGAATCAGCGATTCTCGCTGCTTTAGTTTATCTACATAAGATGGGCATTATCTTCGTAGATGCCATTAATCAAAGCGAGGTTAGAAAGTATGAAGCCAAGCTTGCTGACCGCCAATCGAAATTATTGGCTGCATCAAACTGGGCGAACATGTTTCAAGAACAAACTAAACAACTTCAGTCTGAGCTAGCTGTTGCCCATAAAAATAATGAAAAACTTATCCGACAAATCAAGGTAAAATCTTATTCTAACTACGTACAGGACATGCTCTGCCACCTTTTCTACCGTCTTTCTTGTTCACCTGTTCTTACTTCTAGGCCTTTGGTCTAAAAAGGATGAACCAACAGCTGAAACAACCAACACTGAAAAAACCGTGCACGCTCTTCAAGTGATCCACGTTAAGAAAGAAACATCAACTCCACCGCCTTCTGATCATGGCGCTATTAATCGGTGAGTCCGCTGTTGATCTCTAGCATCTTGCATTTATATGCTATCCTTTGCTAGAAACAAAACTCTTCTACCTCCATCCTTAGCAGGGTCCTGCAATCCAATGAGTATCCCACGGTAGCTACCGCCGGTGTGAAAAGATCGCTCTTTAAAACAGAACCAAAGGAAGATTCTGAGATAAAGGCTGCTAACAAACAATTACTATTTGGATCAGAATCTACTATAGCATTACCTTACGCGCACGCTAATCCATTTCATAACTTGTGTGCATACCCTACGTCGCAAAACTCGAGTCCTCCAGATGCAGTTATGCCTGCCCACACAAAATAAACATGCGGACATATCCAAAAGGTGTTTTAGTGTTTTTTAAACGGTCATCCACCCCCTCCTATTATACGCCTGAACATTTTCGTCTCTGATCAAGGTTTAGGATGTGCAGAAGCCTGCTTGTAAGACCGGTAGGCTTACTTTCTTTAAACAAAAGAGTATGCCTCGCTGTGCCATTAGATTTTTATTCTGATTATCTTTCGTTGCCACTTTCTCACACAACACAGATTATTTTGTTTGTTTCCAACAAGGATATGTTTCCCGGGCTAGAACATGCTGCGGTAAGACGCAAACAGAGGAAATTGCACATCAGCTCAAACCGTCTTAAATCTGAAGGTTCCGGTGCCACCACTCGTGACATTACTTTTACTACTTACTGCATAGATTTCCCTCCATACACATCAGTTATCTATCTCTTTCTACAAGACATATTATACATGTTACAGATCCTCCTGAGAGAAAAAAGATGAAGACAAAGGCCAAGCAAACGACTTGGCTGGCGTGGTTAATGATCCAAAACCAGACATGGAATAAAATGTGAGCGATTTCTTTATGATGGCTTTATTTTTCACAGAGATCATCATGAAAATTCTTTGTGTTGCTTGCTTTTAGTTCCACCCACTATATTGTGACACATACAACTTGATAATCAACACCTTCTCAATTTCTATTTTGCAGGCATCGTCGAGTCTGCATCCCTAGGTCCCAAAATCGATAGAACTTTGGACGTTAATGTTGTTTGTCGTGTGTAGTGACACTGCTATCTCTAGCAACGTGCTGTTCAGCTGGCTAAATTACCTTATTCTACTGCCTATATTTTGTAATATACTTATGCCGCTACTACCATCTATGCTCTAGGGCTCACTGTCACCGTTAGGTGCAAGACCGTGTTGTTTGCCTGCCTAAATTCCAAGATCTATTGCCTGTGCTTCCTAATTTGACGACACCGTGGCCTATCTACCGTTCATGTTTCACTTGGTACTTTTCATTGAACAGGAACGTGCGCTAAGGTGCACCATACAATCTAGTTCAGGTTTAGACGGCACATTGTCCTGGTGCATATGTAATTAGAGCATGGTACTAGATGGCCACTCATGTTGATAATAAACAATCAGGTGGTGGTACTAAGGGTGCCTTTGGTTCTTGTATGTCGCTGCTAATAATTTGGAGCAGGATTCTGCCGTCCTGGGACGACTTGTGAAGGAAACAAACGCTACAAGGGCCATGGGCAGCCAAATAACTGGTCTTTGTTGGCATAACCAATATTGTGGCAGGTGAGTTGGGGCAACAAACCAAACTGACTTAAAATAAAGATCTGGAACAAATTTTGGATTTGCATTTCTTAGATCTTTGTTGCATGCATGCAGGTAAGAAATGGTCGCCTCAAGCTCTCAGAGGCGCACACAATTCTGATGAAGTTTGTTCATTATGATATTATGAGAAATCGGTTGAAGTAATACTAGCACGTAAGCTAGAAATTAACTCGGACTGATTTAGACTAACTACTGTACCTATATCCACGGCAAGCAAACACTTAACAAAACATAATACTAATCAAGATTAACTCTAATCAATCTTTACTATTAAAAGCAAAACGGTGGTATGTGTCGTACTTCATTAATATTAAACACAAATACCACCACGAAACAACCAACCAAAAAAAAGAGGAACGAACTCCTACACGCGTACAAAGCAGTAAACTCCCGCACGTACACATCCAGCCCGCTCCCCATCGAGCCGCCGCCATCTCCCCTGTGCGGCTAGGTCCTCACCAGCCGCTGCTACTCACGATGCCGTCGTCAGCGGTACTAGCCGCCGCATGCTCCATCCACCGCCGCTAGGCATACCTGCCACCGCGTGCTCCTGGCGCTGCCCCAATTCTACGCTGCGTGTGACACGAGTACGAGGACGAGGCACTTGATTCACGCTCGCCACGGGTGAATCGAGGCCAGGCCCAATCAACCCCGTGGCCCGAGCCCCAACTGGAAGGTACAGGAATCGACTTCGATGGCAAGGCTTCAGGTCGTGGCTTCTTGACCAAATCCGACCTCCCTCCTCTGTCTTCGTCATTCCCAGGTCCAAAAATGTCCCTACCTTTTCGGTTTCGTTCTTGCCGGATTTCATTTCAAACATATGTTCTCTCTGGTGAAAATCGATGCGCATGTTTGTGGTCTTCAGTTTGGAATTTTAATGGCATTTTCGCTGGTCCAGCATCCGGGCTTCTTCAATATTTTTAGCTAAGCTCAATTTACCTTCCCCTATTCACACTCATTTTTTCCGATAAATGGCGCTTTATATTACTTAAATTAAGCATTACACCCTATCTGTGATGCACACAGCCGAATTCCAAAGTTCCAAACATTCGTATAATCTCATGTTGACTGGTAATGTGATTCCTAAGTTCTTGGGGCTCTAGATAGAAATAAGTCTCTAGATACTTTGGTGTATATAATTCCTCTGCGATTTGCTTCCATGCCTCATTATGTAGTAGCTTTAGTTTGCCCCTAGCTTTGAAGTTCTGCATTGTGCAACTCCTGTGGAAGATAAATGGCAATAGTGCCGTCTTGTTCAAATGTTAATACGCTCTACTTCATGCAGTGTAGACACCGACCAAGATTATATGTGATTGCTTTGCTTGGTTGTTTCTAATTATATGAGGGTGTATAACCAAGTTTAGATGACACTGACCAAGGTGTTCTATGATTTTGCAGGGAGGTCCATTAGTCTCTCCCTCCGTTTAGCTAATTCCTGCATGCTCGCCGAAGCACAGACAGAGAAGAACATGGTAGTCCGCAATAGCTGCTCGCCAAAGATGTTGCAGCTGTCATCTAGATGATTCAGATAGCTGTATCTTCAAGGGTTTGGTGTGTCTTGGTATTCCTCATATTTTTACTGTTTGATTACCCGAATTGCAAAACTGAGATTACTCTTCTACGATCAGGCAAAAAGACCAGACCGAAGAAGCAGACGAAGGTGACTGCAAAGGCCTGGCCTTATCCTCTCTTCTATCTATCTCGGTTCTCCGTTAATTTTTTTTAAATAATACATTTTTTAAAATTAATTTCAAGAATATTATGTCAAAAAAAGAATTTACAGATATAATACACCGTCGTTTTTTGGCGACCAGCTCTAAGTCGTTCTTTAAGAAAACGACAGCTGGTGTCGTTTGTTGAAAAAACGACCGCAGGCTGACAAGAACGGCTGGCAGCTGGTCGACTATTTTGCGCCGTTATTTTTCCCGCTAGTATTTTTCCTGCCACATTTTTGCGCTGTTTATCTCCCGCCACCTCTTCCCGCCAGTATTTGTCCCGCCACTTTTTCCGCGCCGTTTCTCTCCCGCCACTAGTTTCTTCCCGCTGTTTTCTCCCACTAATTTTTCCCGCCGTTTCTCTCCCGCCACTTCTTCCCGCCGTTTTCTCCCGCCAATTCTTTTCGCCGTTTCTCTCCCGTCACTTGTTCTCGCTGTTATCTCCCGCCAATTTCTACTAGTTGCCTCTATAAATACTGGCACCGAGATGGTATCTCTCCATCCTGTTATTCATCTATTTTTCCTATTTCCTTCCCCTTTCCATCATGAGTGTGCCATGTTCGGACCCCGAGTATAGGCCTACAAAGACGAAAGATGCCAGGTTGCCGCAAGGGGTGACACACGAGCGTTGTTGGTGCGGCCATCTCGCGAAGGTCAAGGAGTCGATCGATTTCTCCACCTGCATGGGCATGAAGTTTTTCATGTGTCCCAACTAAGACGCAAGCCCGCCCCGGCAAGCAAGTTCGTCGTACGAGAGGCCTCCGGTATGTTCCCAGAGCATGGTTAATATAAACCATTCATGTTATCATGTGTTCTTTTATTCATTCCATTGATTTGCTTGCAGTCTCCTCCTCCACTTTGCAAGTGGTACCATTGGATTGACACCGAGCAGCCAGCCTGGGCCGTGCAGGAGATGGCGGATAGGACCCGACGTGCAAGGGAGATCTTTCTTGATGAGGAACGTGCTGAAAGGAAGGCCGCGAACGGGAAGAAGGAACGGGAGAGAGAAATGAAAGAATTTCGAGCAGAGCAAGCTCGAAACCGCGAGCTGAACATGAAGAGAAGGGAGGAAGAGAATGCAATCCGCGAGCGCTAGGAAGAGGTGCGCAAGGAGGCCCGTGAGGCGGAAAGGAAGAGATTAAGAGAAAGAGTTGCCGAGGCGCGGGCGGCAGAGGAACGTGGGGACAAGACCGGGAAGTACCCGTGCTGGACTCAGGGAAGGTAGACGTATGTCTCAGTACTGATGTATCTTAATTCCTGTTGTAGTGTCCCAATGTATCTTAATTTTAGTTGTAGTGTCTTGATGTAACTTCCTTTCAGTTGTAGTGTCTTGATGTATCTTCATTTCAGTTAGAGTGTTGTGATGTATCTATAATTTCAACATGCCAGATTTTTTCCCGCCACAATGTTTCCCGCCAAAATATCTCCAGCCAAAATCTTTCTCGCCAAAATGCTTCCCGCCATAATGTTTCCCGGCAGATTTTTTCCCGCCAGAATGTTACCCTATAAAACCCCCTCCTCGCGCAGTTGTTTAAGCAGCAGCCACTCCGTTTTTAGCCAGTATGTTTCCCTACGATCGCAGTTTCGTGCCAGACATGTCCGTCGACCTATTTCATTTGGCTAGGAACTTTACGATAGACAACAATCCAGCCCCATTGGAGAAACTAATTGGTAGTGATTGTCTCCTCACTGAGCTGCGTGAGGGATTGCGTAGGAAAGGGTGGCCGAAGAGGACTCCAGAGGAGATACGGCAAGAGCTACTTCGGATCAATGCTAGGCGGAGCAAGCAAAGATTCTCTAATGAAGGGGCAAGGCAGCAGAACATCACGCTCCCTTGGATTTGGATAGAAGAGAGTGAAGATGAAGATGATATATTCATGACGCCTGCCATTGGGACTAAGTGGAGAGCTAAGTGGGACGAAAGGCAGGCCAAGAAGAAGGGTAAAGACGAGGCATCGTCGAAGGGTAAGGGCAAGCCATCATCGGTCGAGGCATCGTCGAAGGGTAAGGGCAAGAAGAGCAATGACAAGCTAGAAGAGAGTGAAGATGAAGATGATATATTCATGACGCCTGCCGTTGGGACTAAGTGGAGAGCTGAGTGGGACGAAAGGCAGGCCAAGAAGAAGGGTAAAGACGAGGCATCGTCGAAGGGTAAGGGCAAGCCATCATCGGTTGAGGCATCGTCGAAGGGTAAGGGCAAGAAGAGCAATGACAAGCTAGAAGAGAGTGAAGATGAAGATGATATATTCATGACGCCTGCCGTTGGGACTAAGTGGAGAGCTGAGTGGGACGAAAGGCAGGCCAAGAAGAAGGGTAAAGACGAGGCATCGTCGAAGGGTAAGGGCAAGCCATCATCGGTCGAGGCATCGTCGAAGGGTAAGGGCAAGAAGAGCAATGACAAGCTAGAAGAGAGTGAAGATGAAGATGATATATTCATGACGCCTGCCATTGGGACTAAGTGGAGAGCTGAGTGGGACGAAAGGCAGGCCAAGAAGAAGGGTAAAGACGAGGCATCGTCGAAGGGTAAGGGAAAGAATAGCCATGAAGAAGGCATCGTTGAAGTGTAAGGGCATAGGAGAGCACTCTTATTTATTTACCGCAAGTTATGTTGAATTGTGTTGCAAGCTATGCTGTAGTGTTTGTCGAATAAAAAATGTGTCTCATACATAGACAGATAACTAGTCCGATACAAGATACAAGTCTCATACATAGACAGATAACTAGACCGATACAAGATACAAGTCTCATACATAGACAGATACATAGATACATAGACAGATACGCAGATAGATACATAGATAGATATCACTGCCACCGGTCACGAGGTTGCCCTGGCGTCGGTGTACCCCATCCGTACCTTCTAGGAGGCACCACATTGCGGGGAGGTAGAGTTGACCCGTCACCCTACGTCTGTGTATCCTGTGTGGGGATAGGTGGTGGAGTCTGATGCGTCTCCTGAGTTTGCTGCGTCTGATACAATCCAAGCCACTCTACCTGATCCTGATGAGTCTGCTGATCCTCCTCATTAGTCGCCCACGAACCCATCGAGGACATGTTTGGGTCTCCATATCCTCCTGCCATGTAAAAATATTAAGTACTCAACGATTATACACTACATGTAACCAAAATAGATAGGAAGATGCGTATCCTCAGGACGATAGCCCATGAATGGGACTTGCGGCTGCTGCTGGTGCCACTGGTCGAAAGTAAGATGCGGCTGCTGCTGCCACTGGTTGAAATCAAACTACGGCTGATGCTGCCACGCCGATCCTCCAGCCTGGTCTGGGGGTGGTGCTCTCGGTGTCTCCTGCTGCTGCCACGCTAAGCCTCCAGCCTGGTCTGGGCGTGGTGCTCTCGGTGTCTCCTGCTGTGAGATCTGTGGACGAGGCCCGTGGCGGGTAGGTGCAGTGGGTGTCTCCTGCTGTGAGCCTCGGAGCAGTGTCTGGTCCGCACGCGGGGTGCGCTCCTGCGTCGAGTGATGTGGCGGGCGAGCCTGCGTGGAGCGACGCGGCTAGCCCTCCCCCACGGAGTGACGAGGTGGACGCTGTGCTACTCGGTGCTGAACGACGTCTAAAACGTTCGTGCACGTGATGGTCGCATAGATACTCTGTAGTCTTTCCTGGACACACTTTACGAAGGCCATGCGCATGGTCTGGAATCCATGGTGTCGTCTTTCTATCTCCTGCGTATGAGTGGCCTCAACCAGACGCACAAATGGTAGTAGCCCAGCCCACTTCAACCTGCATACCGAGATAGAATTATAATGTGTTTACTATGGCCCTAAAATATTTATAACATAGTTCCATACGAATTAGGAATAAATGTCTCATACCTCTGCAGCCAATAAGGGTGTATCATCCAGTTAGACATGGGAGTGCGAGTGATAAGGTGCTTTAAGCTCCCTGGTTCCGCATCCAATAAAGTTGACCGGTGCTTTCTATCAATATCAGCATTAAGCAAAGATCCCGCCATCTGCATAATTTAGAACATGGTTCCATACGAATTACAAATTTAGAACATGGTTCCATACGAATTACAAATTTAAAACATGGTTCCATAAGAATTACAAATTTAAAACATAGTTCCATACGAATTACAAACTTACAACATAGTTCCATACGAATTATAAATTTAAAACATAGTTCCATACGAATTACAAACTTACAACATAGTTCCATAGGAATTACAAATTTAAAACATGGTTCCATACGAATTACAAATTTAAAACATGGTTCCATACGAATTACAAATTCAAAACTAGTTTCTGCCTCTGCCTCTTGTTCCTCGCCTGCCACGTCTGCCACGTCCACGAGGAGCCGCTCCTCCAGTCCCGAAGATATGGCAATTGGTGTCTCTATGACCAAAACGATTACATAGAAAACATTGTCTAGTAGGGCCCCCGGCTTCAGATTCATCCATATCATTACGGATCCGAACACATTGTCGCCTTCCTCTGCCTGTCCGCATTAGTTCAGGATCTGGGATGTAAATCCTTTCACTGAGGTTTACTTTGTTAAAATTGCCCCATGCTCTATATCCCATCATCTCGCCAGTCCATGTATTGATCACCGACTCCTTAAGAAAATAATGAGACACAAACGATCTCGCATCCATACCTAACCGCCCGCACGCAGCAAGTACACGAGAGCAAGGCAGATATAGCAGCTTGGGTTTGTTGCAGGTACACTCACACGTCGGCCAAGCCTCATTGCCTATCATCACCTCTTGTGTCTTTACCTCTTCTCCAGATCCGATCCTGTTGGAAGGGAGGTGAACCTCAAATCTTCGTTCTTGATTACCGATGGCGACGACTTGCATAGACCGAGCCTTTTCCATTTTGGCATTCATGTAATCCATTATCTTTGAACAGTACCTCGTGTTTGGGTTGTTCATGATATGCATCTGAGCAAGCTGGAGTCTGTCTCTGAAGTACTTCAACGTTCCGGTGAAAATACACTCCACAATAGTTGTTAATGGCAGAGCCCTGCTTCCTCTCAAGACGAAGTTGTAAGTTTCGGCAAGATTTGTAGTCATGACGCCAAACCTAGCACCATGAGTGTCGTGCAACAGAGACCACCTCTCCGCAGGCTCGTGCTCTATCCATTCCTGAAGATTCTTAATCCGTCTGCCAGGCCTCCTCCTAGTACCGGGTTGGTCAAATCCCGGCAAATCGCAAAGAGCAATTGGTTCTTCCTCGGGTGGTGCTGCTCCAGCTACTGTCTGTGCAGCTACCGCGGCCGCATGAGCCGCCACAACTGCTGCTCTAGCTGCTCTCCTCTGCCTAACATGTTTTTTTGTGAATTCATCTAGATAGGCTCGACACTTGATATACTTCCACTCCTGGTTCTGCTTGCAAAGCTTCTTGAATAGGTTCATAAGGGCCTTGTTCCTGAACTGTGAGAAAAAGTTAGCCCCTAGATGCCGCATGCACCAACGACTCTGCATGTCTAGCCATGGAGTTGGTTCATCTGGAGCAGGCTGAGTCAACTTCCTTATCGCGCTGAGTATACCCGGATGCCTGTCATGTAGGACGCATACATTCGGTACATCCCTCACAACTGCTATCTTCAACTGCCTGAAAAACCATACCCAACTCTCGGTGTTCTCGCTCTCCACGAAAGCAAATGCAAGTGGAACAACTTGATTGTTCCCGTCTTGACCTATAGCAGTCAAGATCTCGCCCCTGTACTTGCCAGTGAGAAATGTTCCATCTACACAAATGACTGGTCGACAGTGAGTGAAAGCTTCTATGCATATAGCAAATGAGAAGAACAATCGATGCAGCACTATCAAATTGGGTTCTTGAGGCAATGTTAAGTGTTGGATGTCGAAGTATGTGCCTGGATTCCTAGCCTGCAGTGTTTGCAGCATCCGAACAACACAGTCGTATCCATCTCGAAACGAACCAAATCTTGTCTCCAGTGCCCTCTGCTTAGTCCTCCAAGCCTTTCCGTAAGATATATTGTAGCGAAATCTGACAGCAACTTTGTTGATGATAGCTTTCACCACCATGGCTTTGGTCTCCACTATCTCAGTGTATAACAGTCTAGCCAGGAGGGTTGACGTGAGATTACGATGGTCTTGCAGGACATTGTCAAGTTGACATGTGTGCTGCACAACATCGCTAACCTTCCAGTTGGTGTCATATCGAGGAACATGGGCATGGACCCTGGCAGGACACCCAGCTACCTCGCAAACCAAAGTCAAATATTGCTGGGATGACACCTTTGTTTTGAAAACCCGCTGCGTGGACAATGCCCACTCAACGATTGCTTCCTGTAGATGCCTCTTGCTAGGATATAATGCACCAATGGAGATGTTGTTGGCGTGATAGTGCCACGAGGAATCGTGCCCATCGTTCACATTCATTGCTGCAGTGTGGTCTTGATTCCATGATGCCGGAATAGGTTGGTCCTCCTGATCAGACTCAGCAGAATCATAAGAGCTATCACTGTACCCTTCTGAATCTTCGGCTTCCATCTGATCTTGCAACCAACCATCGTGTATCTCGTCCTCATCGACCTCACCACTGAAAATATCTTTTCCTGTCCCTTGACTACCTTCAGCTGATTCATGTCCAGTGTGTGCAAAACTACTCTGACCAGGTTCATAACTACCTCCATCGGTGTGTGCATAACTACTCTGCCCAGGTTCATAATAACCACTGCCATCTTGGCCTTGACTGCTCTGGTCATTATAGTAGCCACCACCACCTCCGTCTTCGGCTTGACTACTCTGTTCATGATCATAACCACCACCAGCATGGTGTGTCTGACTACTCTGGCCCTGATCATAAACAGGCTCTTTCGCCACAGGAAGCACTAAGACACTGGGGTTAACTACCCTATGCAGACAGGCTTTCACCCATTTGACCCATTTAGCTTGCTCTTCTATCGGTCTCAAATAAAAATCAGGTTTAATCCTTAACTTTGTCCATAATACATGCACACCGACGGTATGGGTGGGAGAGAGCCCTAAACGAGCACATAACCAATCTTTCAGCTCAATAACCTGGAGCACTTCATCAATACAATTGAAATCGCTCAAATCAACTCCATTCTGGTTTGTTTTCACGACACCGTCACCATAGTAGAACCTAAACACTACATTACTGGACATAACTTCAGGCCTAAAAAATACCACAATTTGTCAAATGACCGTACAGTGGCAGATTTTAGCTAAAAAATAAACTAATATTCCTATAGCCGAATAATCTTGTATAGCCCGCAAATATAATTATAATCCTATAGCCGAATAATCTAGCAGCTAACCTACCCGAATAATCTAGCAGCTAACCCACAGATGAAATAAAACTACACAAATGACTACAATGAGCAAGATATTAGAGTTTACCCTTGAAGCGTGAGAAATCCTGCCGTGCAGCTGCCTCCAATCAACATATCAACAACCACCACGCAAGAACAGCTCCACTCAAGCTGCAACACCAACCTCCACCATTGCCCCACAAGAACACCACGAAATCCCCTCAAAAAAGCCTCAAATCATCTCACCAGATTATCCAATTAGTAGATCAAGACTATACTAACTGCCTAATGTGTTTCAAAAGCAGATATTGGTGAAAAACAGGGCAAAAGATTGCTCCAAAGCAGTGCTCTACGCGTGGGCAGATGAACTGGCCAGATGAACACTAGAGAGAGGAAGAAGGAGGAAGAAGAGGGCGCCGGCGCAGGGCTGGGCTGGGCGCGTCGAGGGGATAAGAAGGGGTCTCGTCGTCCGAGCATAGAACGACACGGCTCGTCGTCCGAGCGCACAACGACGCGCCCTTCTCGTCGTCCGCGCGTAAAACGACGCGCCCTTGTCCTCCTGCAGCCCGGCAGGGTGGGATCCGCGGCGCCCCTTTCGGCGCCTCAAAAGACGGCCCGCGCTCGTCGTTTCCTGGAAAAACGACTCCGAAAAGTCGTTGTTTCGAAAAACGACGGTGTATTATATCTGTAAATTCCGATTTTGCCGTAATATTCTTGAAATTACTTAAAAGAATGTATTATTTTAAAAAATTGAGCCGGTTCTCTCACATCTCGAGTTTCACCGGTGACGGGAAGGGAGGCGGATCCGTCGGCGGCGAAAGAGAGGCGGTACCGACCCCCTCAATCCGCTCTCCTCCCGACGGGAAACGAGACGCCCGCCTGCCAAAAGCCCGAGGACGTGCCTCCTCCTCCTGCTGCTACATATCGTTTGTAGGTATGCCGTAGACCTGCTGCGGGATGCAGGTCAGGTAAAGCCAGGGATCTTTTTTCCATGATACTTGGTCCGTGCGTCGACTCTCCTCGGAAGAGGCAGCGATGGCAAGGGGCACAGTCGGCCAAGCAGATCTAAGCTATGGTTTGGTGTATCACGGCTCACCCAAGCAGATTGTGTCCCTTTCTTGTTTTCGATCCTCTCTTTGTTCTTATGTAATTTCTTTGCTAATTAATGCTTTTTATAACTTTGCTAATTAATATTGCTGGAGCTTGTTCTTTCTCTTGTTTATCTATAAAGATGTTGCTGCAGATTTTTGTTTATTGGCTGGGATGCCTTTTTTACCAGTATGGTCTGAAATGTGAGTGCGTGTGTGCACATCTGGCATTCAGGTTTACACGGCACATTGTCCTGGTGCATATGTAACAAGAGGATGGTACTAGATGGCCACTGATGTTGATAATAAACAATCAGGTGGTGGTACTAAGGGTGCCTTTGGTTCTTGCATGTCGCTGCTAATAATTTGGAGCAAGATTCTGCTGTCCTGGGGACGACTTGTGATTCCGAAGGAACCAAACACTAGAAGGGCCATGGGCAGCCAAATGTTGGCATGACCAATATTGTGGTAGGTGAGTTGGGGCAACAAACCAAACTGACCCAAAATAAAGATCTGGAACGAATTTTGGATTTGTATTTCTTAGATCTTTGTTGCATGCATGCAGGTAAGAAATGGTCGCCTCAAGCTCTTAGAGGCGCACACAATTCCGATGAAGTTTGTTCATTATGACATTATGAGAAATCGGTTGAAGTAATACTAGCACGTAAGCTAGAAACTAACTCGGACTGATTTAGACTAACTACTGTACCTATATCCACGGCAAGCAAACACTTAACAAAACATAATACTTATCAAGATTAATTCTAACATTCTCCTCTCGTCTTCCTAGGAACCATCGACCTCACAGTCCTGCTGCATCCAAAGGTCGTGCTCCTGTTCGTCCTCTCCCTTTCCACGTCGCTCCTCTCAACACCCTCGTCTACTCCCTCCGTTCTAAAATATAAGATGTTTTATTTTTATGAAGGAAATGTATCTAGACTCTTTTTAGTGTGTAGGTTCATCTAGGTTTGAAATGAACCTACACACTAAAATAAATCTAGATACACTTTTTTCACAAAGCTAAAACATCTTATATTTTAAAACAGAGGGAGTACTTGTCGTCACCATCATTGTGAAGGAGGATATTACATGTGTCTCAACTCCGCTCATGTCACTGTTGGTCGTCTTGGCTATCCATTGTGCCCAACTCAAAGGAATGGTTGGATTCAACTTGAAGGACCACGAGCAACGCCCTAAACGACATCTTCGCCACCCTTTTTCTAACCCTATATTTGATCGAATGGTGGAGCGGGAATATGTTAAAGAGAAACACCAGTGAAGACACAACAAAGTCGAGTGGCCAAAGAGAACCAAGAGACAGAGATGCATCATGGTCTCCAAGATTTTTTTCTTTTCCTGGTGTCATCACTACCAACTGGAACCAATTTGTAGCAGATTCAAAGAGTATCTCGGGATTTTACATAAATTACTTGTAAACTCAGGATTTTACACAAATTACTTTTAAAGATCACTGTTTGACAAAGGTTTTTACACGTTCCAAAAATATATGCGGCTATATTTTTAATAAATTTAAATATATGCATGTGCAGAATGTGTGGGTTAGATGTTAAAAACCATAGCAAAGCAAAGGTATTCAGCTAGTTTGTCTAAATTTAGATGTATCTAGACACTATTTAGTACTCTCTCTGTCCAGAAATAAGTGAATTGTCTTTGTCTAGATTCACATGTACCTATACACGAAAACATGTCTAGATACATATGAATCTAGAAATCCAAGTCACTTATTTCTAGACGAAGGAAGTACTAAATACATCCAAATTTATAAAAATTTGAGATATCCATTTTTAGATGGATTGAGTATTAAATGGGAGTTATTGGCTCACTCTAGGGTCAAACATTGGGAGCATCCAGATCATCTAATGAAACTGTCAAACTTTGAGCACATCTAGACCCCACACTTAACACTAAACAATAGCTTGGAAAGTTTATTAAATCACGGTCATTAATACTTGGAAGAGAATCAGCCATAGTTATTAAGGTTGGTCCTGATGGTAGTATCATAGCTAGTATCATACATGCTATGCTGGTAAAAATCTGATGTGACACAATAATTAACGAAGAAAGAGATGGTTAGAGTATCATAGCTAGATAACATATCATAGCACGTAAAACTAAAAAATCTTCATACAAATAAATCATGTACAAAATTTTGTATTGAGATTCTACAAATCATTAAATATTGTACTAGTATGATATTACCATTTGATACCATGCACTATGAAAATAGTATCATACACTAGTATCATATGCATGATACTAGTAGTATGATACTACCACTATGACTAGCCTAATACTGCGAAAGGAATACTAGAAAGGAAATCAACCACGAACCATCTAATTTAGTCACCATTAATTTCAGAAAACAATCACAGTCGTCAATACTGGAAAGGAAATCAACCATGGTCACCTCCGTATGTCACCCGTCGGGTTCGTGGCCGGGTCTTGTCCCCGATACCCGCACCAGCTACCCGACCCCTTACCCGCCACCGGGTCTAATATTGCTCTAGACCCGTGACCTAGTCGGGTATGGGGACCCAACGGGTAACCGCCAACACATGACAGAATGTGCATTTACGCAGTACAACACATATATGTACAAAGAGGTTGACAGCAAATAGGTTTGCAAATTGCAATAACAAATGGCAGCAGTACAAGTGCACAACAACACAAAAGGAAGCATAGCTCCACACATACATATCCAACAATAGCTCCACAAATACATATCCAACAATAACAGCTTACATATGGCAGGTTAGTTCCACAAATTACAAGTTCACAACATAATACAATATATTATATGATAGTTGGCAACAATACAATGTTGAGGGCAAACCTCTAGGGTGGCCCGATCTTTCACGATTCCCTTTCAAATCGAGGATGGAGTGCGGGGAGAGGAGGGAAGGATGAACACGACGAACGCACGCACGAAGAACGCGATGAACACACACACACAAAACCACGATACACACCAATAGCTCACGCCGGCGGTAACCGGTCCGGCGCAATCACTAGGATCGGCGTCGGGCGGAGGACTCTCTCTCGAACCGGCAGGGCGAGATGGGAGACTCGGTGAGATCTTGACGTCTTGGCAAAGGGACACCGATGCCAAGGCCATGTACAACGCGGAGGCACGATGCAAACTCCAACGAGGTTTGGGGATATTGGTGCTCCTTGGTCAAGGAGCATGAGGCAAGAATTAGATAGATCCACAAAGGGGTTTCCACTAATTCCAATATCATGCCTAGGGTTTACAATGGAGGTGGGGGACTATATATAGGCCAGCCACTTAAACAGGGGTACTTTAGGAATAAAAGACAAGTTCTGGACAGACTAAGGGGTACATGGGCCGCAGGCCCAAAGGCCTTTTCATGCCTGGCGACGGTCGGACCGGAGACTCCGGTGTGGTGGACCGGAGACTCTAGTCTAGGCCGGAGATTCCGGTCGGTCTCCGGACCAGCCTCCGGAGGGGCCTTCAGATTGTCCCAAGGCCCGGTGCAGGTGCCAGACCGGAGGTGGGGCCGGAGACTCCGGTGTCTTCAGGCCGGAGACTTTGGTGGTCCGGAGACTCCGGTGTGCGTAGACCAGAGACTCCGGTCAGAGCAGCTCCAGCGTCTTCTGCTTCACGATCTGCTCCTTGTTCTCCATCCTAGGGTGCTTGGTGATGTGTTGGTGCTTCGTACCTGATGATGCATAGAGTAGTTGCATGAAGTAGCACACCATCCAAGTATGTATCAAATTGGCGCGAAGCGAGGAGCGAGTTCACCTTAGCTTGTAGGAGTTTGGCTCGAGCACGAGTCATGGGTCCACTTGGGGGACTCGGTGGTGTAGATGTAGGACCATCTCCTCTTGGCTTGAGCTTGGAGTCACATTCCTTGGGGAAGCGGTCTTTGCTTAGGTGTATCCACACAAGGTCACCTTCTTCAAAGATCATCTCCTTCTTGTCCTTGTTTAACCTTGAAGCTTGGCGAAGGACTTGTTGTTCGATAGTAGCTCTTGTTTCTTCATGAAGCGTCTTCATAGCTTGTGCACGCTTCTCGACGTCCATGTTCGTGCGCTCATGGAGAGGTAGTGGTAGGATGTCGAGCGCGGTGAGGGGCTCGAAACCATAGACGATCATGAATGGACTCATCTTGGTTGTTGAGTGCTTTGCTCGGTTGTACGCGAACTCGGCGCGAGGAATGCATTCCTCCCAATCCTTCAAGTTTTTCTTGATCAACACACGTAGGAGAGTTCTGAGGCTTCGGTTGACAACCTCGGTTTGTCCATCTGTTTGAGGATGCGACGCGGATGAAAAGAGGAGCTTGACACCGAGCTTGGCCATGCGGGTCTTCCATAAGTAGCTCATGAATTTGACGTCGCTGTCGGAGACGATTGTTCGTGGCACACCATGTAGACGGATGATTTCCCTGAAAAACAGATTTGCAACATGTGAAGCATCGTCAGTCTTATGGCATGGTATGAAGTGTGCCATTTTGGAAAAGCGATCCACAACAACAAATATAGAATCATGACCATGCTTAGATCTAATCCTAACACGAAATCCATGCTAATGTCGGACCAAGGTGTATGAGGAATAGGCAATGGCATATAAAGACCATAGGGATTAGCTTGCGACTTAGCTTGAACACATGTCGTGCATCATTGAACGTAGCGCTCCACGTCGCGCTTCATCTTGGGCCAAAAGTAGTGAGTGGAGAGCATGTCCAATGTCTTGTTACAGCCAAAGTGACCCATGAGGCCTCCACCTTGAAATTCTTGGAGAAGGAAAAGTTGAAGCGACGACTTTGGAATGCATAGCTTGTTTTGTTTAAATAGAAACCCTCATGCAAATATAAATCATCAACTCCTTTGTCATTGGAGCACTTTGCAAAAATTGGTTCAAAGAACGGATCGGAAGCATACAACAATTTTATTTCCTCAAGACCCAACACGTTGATTTCAAGTCTCGTAAGAAGGCTTATATGTTTGCGAGACAAAGCGTCTGCAACTACATTATCTTTGCCCTTCTTATACTTGACAATGTACGGAAAAGACTCCATAAATTCAACCCACTTAGCGTGTCTCTTGCTCAAGTTAGCTTGGCCTTTGAGATATTTCAACGACTCGTGGTCGGAATGTATGATAAATTCCTTGGGCCAAAGGTAGTGTTGCCAAACTTGAAGGACACGAACTAAGGCAAAAAGCTCTTTGTCATAAGTTGGATAATTAAGGTGAGCACCATCGAGTTTCTCGCTATGGTAGGCTATAGGACGTTCGTTTTGAATAAGGACTCCTCCAATGCCAATACCACTAGCATCACACTCTATCTCAAAAGTTTTTTGTGAAATCCGGTAACACAAGGAGAGGTGCTTCGGTGAGCCTCTATTTAAGTTCATCAAAAGATTTTCGTTGTGCTTTGCCCCACACGAAGGTGATATTCTTTTTGGTCAATTCATTAAGGGGACAAGCAATAGTTGAAAAGTCTTTCACAAAGCGACGATAGAAACCGGCCAACCCATGAAAACTTCGGAGTTCACTCACATTTGTTGGGATGGGCCTTCACTCACATTTGTTGGGATGGGCCAATCTCGTATGTCCTTTACCTTGGAAACATCAACTTCAATTCCCTTCGAAGAAACGACAAATCCAAGAAAAATCAACTTGTCTTTAGTAAAAGTGCACTTGGGAAGATTAGCATAAATCTTTTCATGTCGAAAGAGTTCCAAAACTTCCTTGACATGTGTTATATGGTCCTCAAGTGATTTGCTATAAACAAGAATATCATCGAAATAGACAACAACACTTTTTCCAATGAGAGAACGCAAGATGTGATTCATAAGGCACATGAAGGTGGATGGGGCATTCGATAAACCAAAGGGCATAACCAACCATTCATAGAGAAGAAGTTTGCGGTTTTCCACTCATCACCTTCAGCCATGCGTATTTGATGGTAACCACTATGAAGATCAATTTTCAAAAAAATAGTGGCTCCACACAACTCATCAAGCATGTCATCGAGACGTGGTATGGGATGACGATAACGCACGGTGATAGCATTGATTGGACGGCAGTCCATGCATAACCGTAAAGTATCATCCGTCTTTGGAAGAAGAATCACGGGTACGACACATGGACTAGTGCTAACTTGGATCAAACCTTTGGAGACGAGTTGGTTGATTTGACGTTCGATCTCCTTCGTCTCCTCCGGGTTCGTGCGGTAGGCGGCGCAGTTGGGAAGTGGTGCGTCGGGGATGAGGTCAATGCGATGTTCGATGCCGCGAAGAGGAGGTAGTCCATGTGGAAGCTCTTCGGGGAACACATCCTTGAATTCCTGCAAAACACTCATCAAAGATGGAGGAACATTGTTTAATTCGTTAGTTCCTTGTGCTAGTCCCTTTCAAAGGAGGACATAGTGCAAGATGGATGGGTTGTTCCGAACATCTCTCATCTCACTTTTGGTGGCAAAGAGAACACTCTTAGTTTTTCCACTCAAGTTTGGCTTGTGGCTCTCACAAAGTATGAGGTGGTTCTCTCTCTCACCGCTCTTCTCACAAGTATGTGTTGTGCTTTGCGCCCTCGCTAAAGCCTTTGCATTGTCCACAATTATTTGGCTAGGAGTCATTGGTTGCAAAACACATGTTTTGTTGAGCCATTTGAAGGTGTATACATTGGTGCGACCATCATGTTGAGCAGCCTTGTCAAATTGTCACGGTCGACCAAGAAGCATGTGGCAAACTGTCATAGGAACCACATCACACTCCACCGTATCTTTGTAAGGACCAATGGCGAAGGAGACCAATACAGTATGCTTGATCTTCACGGACCCTTGGTCACTTAGCCATTGCACGTGGTAGGGGTGCTTGTGTGGATGGAGGGTAAGGTTGAGCTTCTCGTACAACTCTGTGACAACTCCCTCCGTCAATGATCACCTTGATAGATTTGCCATTGATGCTGGCTCGTGTTTGGAAGATATTAGAGCGTTGGTCTTCATGCTCTTGTGATGAGGACCTACAATTACACCTACCCCAATGACTACTGAAGATGCTACAACTGTTGCAAGAAAGGATCAGTCCAATGAGATTAGAATTGGACCTATTACAAGAGCTCATGCTAAGCTACTAGAACAACAGGTGAATTTACTCCTAAACGAATCTGGTACTTTGATTGATGAGAACTTTATACTGCCTAAGTCTATGCATTTATGTATGATCAGGTTCGTTGGAGAAACAAGCATGGCGCGAGGAGGAGAAGGGCTACAAGAGAATCCCAACATGATGATCGCCCAAGGATGCGCGAGGGAGGAGCGGAAGGAAGGCGCAAGAGAAGATCATCAAGACGGAGGCAAGAAGATCTGCCACGACCGGAGTGTCCGGCCGGATCCACCCGGACTATCCGGCTTGGTCAAGAGGCGAACTGGCGTGGACAATCAGAATATCAAATCGGACACTGCCCAGACACCATCCGGAAACTTTGAAGTGTCCGGCCAGACCGGAGTGTCCGGCCTGACCGGACTGTTCGGCCGATTTCGACCGGAGTGTCCGCCCTCCGACCGAATCTGGTCCGAGTCGGTTTGTATCAGTTTGAGTCGTTTACGTTTCGTGTCGGTTTCTGGTCGCCCCAGCTGCCCTTATAAGCCCTGGGACGACCCCTAGTTAGGTTTGAGACCACGTTAAAATATTTTGGAGTTGTTTCTTTCATAGAACCTCTAGAATTACCCTGTGTTCGAATCTACCAACTATAATCGAGTGTGATCTGTTATTCCATTGGGAATTAGTAGATTGCATACTACCGTTCGTGGTCACGGCTGCGTGCGCAAGAGCGTGGTGTTGTGAATATCCTACAAGGTTCGGGAGTTGTTGCATTGGCATCAGGGATCGAGCGGGAGAGTTCATAGCTACAGGCTAGTTATCTATCATCTACCATCATCACCGCCATCCGCTTACTGAGAAGATCGGGCCACCCCATATCATCTTGGTATCATATTTCCAGTGTTACCTCGGTAAGCATCCACAAATCCATCCATAGATTAGAGAGTGTTTTTGTCCTATACAGAAAAAGCCTTACAAAAAAATTGGCCATAGACTAGATTGCATCGTTTTCGAGTTTTAGTTGCTGATTGTATCTTCTCGTAGATCCGATCTACAGGTTTTCCTCGTAGGAGTCTAGTTGCTGTTTGTGTCTAGGTTTAGGGTTTGAACTTGTTTTCCGCTGTTCCCACCGTTACCGTTTCCGCAAGTCATTATCGTTTTCCGAGTCCACATAGCGTACTTTTGTTTGCATACCATAGACACAGCCTATCTACAGCATCTGTGCCTAGGAACGTACCCACGAGACTAGTTGCTTTGCTCCGACAGGCTGCTCATTAGGGTTTTGAAGTGCAAAAATTTTTGACAGGCAAACCGGACTATCCGGCCCCACCGGAGTCTCTGACACATATCAACCAGACTATCCGGCCCAGTTCTGTTATAAGTTGATGTACTCGTTTGCATTTGAGTAATATAGTTGAAAAATCAAAAAAAAAGAGAAAAGAAAAGAGAATCAGTATAAAAAAAGAGAAAAGAGCTATAAGCCTGACAAAAAGAGATATCGAAGTGTGCAATATTGGAGGCCTTGTTGTGTATAGCACTAGTAGATTGAGCAATTTTGTGCCTGTTCTATTTGAGCTATTACTAGCGTCTCTCTTATGCATTGCAATATTCCTTTTCATAAGTTGCTTTGCCACGTTTATCTCCACTGTGTGTGTTTCTTGGGTATTTGTACGATCAGCACTAGGACTTGTTTGCGGTGTAGATAGGATACCATACCTATAGCTCCACCTTTACATAACCTGTGTGCCTTGTGATCGTTCTCTATACCTTTGATATTCACTTCATCACATCAAGTGCATCAGTCTTTGATTTCGTTTGGTAGAGCATCTCTATTCACTTTGGAACGGTAAGATCTCCTTTCTTATTAGTTGTGAGTGAGTTGTGAGAGTTTCCACCATACAAATTCTGATTTTTGCACTAACCTACTAATCATGTCTACTAGTGATGATGATGTTGTGTTGCAGAAAAAGAAGGATGAGGAGCTCGTCAATTGGCGTGAATATGAGGCTTTGAAATTCCACTTGACACGTGTGTTTACTAACACGACAGATGCCATTGACAAGAATCTCCAAGATATGAATATGAGATTGGATCAGCATGTTGGGACGGTTGATACTATCCAAACGCAAGTGGCTATGCTCAATGGCAATGTCACCGCTTTGCAGCAGTCCATTGAGGGTTTGACAGCCGCCTTACATAGAAGGGAAGATCCTCAACATGATGATGCCTTTGATGATTTCGATGAGGGTAGCGTTGTTGATGCTTCTCCACATGTTGGCAGGGGACGTGTTATTCCCCCTGTCCATGCACCTGCTCATGGTCGTGGGTTTGCCCATCTTGGGCGTGGTCCACGTGTGCCCAACCAAGCTGCTGATGACGGTTTGGGCAAGCCAAAATTTTCAATTCCTAAGTTTGATGGTTCTATTGATCCTGAAGATTACCTCACATGGGAGTTGAAGATTGAGAAACTCTGGCGCTTATTTGACTATCCAGAAGATAAGAAGGTCAAACTTGCAGCATCTGAATTTGATGGTTATGCTTTACATTGGTGGGATGCACTTGTGCAACATAGAAGGGAGGACAATGAACTTCCTGTTGGAGATATGCCCAAGAGGCAATAATAAAAGTGGTTATTATTATATCTTTGTGTTTATGATGAATGTTTACATCCCATGCTATAATTGTATTATTAGGAAACACTAATACTTGTGTGTTTTGTAAACATGTAAGAGTCCCTAGTAAGCCTCTTGTTGAACTAGCTTGTTGATTAATAGATGATCATGGTTTCCTAGTCATGGACATTGGATGTCATTAATAACAAGGTTGTATCATTAGGAGAATGATGTGATGGACACACACCCATAGTAAGCGTAGCATAAGATCAAGTCATTAAGTTTGTATTGCTATAAGCTTTTAAATGCATAGTGACCTAATCCTTCGACCATGAGGTTGTGTTAATCACCATCACCGGATGGGTACTTTGATGACATCAAACACCGCTTCGTAACTGGGTGGTCATAAAGGTGTCGTTGGGTATTCTGAAAGTATGTGTTGAAGCGCATGGACCAAGATTGGGATTTGTCCATCCATACGACGGATAGATATACTCTGGGCCCTCTCGGTGGAATGTCATCTAGTTAGCTTGCAAGCATGTGACTAGGTCACAAGGGATGACATATCACGGAACGAGTAAAGACTACTTGTCAGTAACGAGGTAGAACTAGGTATGGAGATACCGATGATCAAAACTTGGATAAGTAGAGTATCGCGAGACAAAGGGAATTGGTTTCGTATGTTAATGGTTCAATCGATCACGAAGTCATCGTTGAGTATGTGGGAGCCGTTATGGATCTCTAGATCCCGCTGATGGTTATTGATCGGAGAGGTGTCTCCGTCATGTCTACATATTCACGAACCGTAGGGTGACACACTTAAGGTTCGAAGTTGTTTTAAGTAGATATGGAATGTGCGTTGGAGACCGAATGTTGTTCGGAGTCTCGGTTTGGATTCGGGACATCACGAGGTGCTCCGGAATTGTCCGAGGAGTAAGATTCATATAATGGGGATCTTTTTCTGAGTTAGGAAATGTTCCGGAGTGTTTGTATGAGCATTCTAGAAGGTTTCAGAATGTTCTGGAAGGTTCTAGAAGATATTTTGGAGTTTATTTGAAAACCAAGATAAGATAAGATAAGATAAGGGAAATTTAAAGAGGAGACTTGGGGGGGAGGACTCCTCCCCCCACCTCCTTGGTGCGCCGGCCCTAAGGGGTGGGCCTAGGGGTGGGAACCCTAGGCCGCACCCCTCCCTCTATATATAGAGGGGTGGAGGTGCCACCCCCGTTTGATCCTCCACTCTTGCCCCAAGCCGCCTCTCTCCTCCTCCTTCTTTCTGCTCAGGCTTAGGCGAAGCCCTGCAGAATTCTCCACTCCACCACCACCACCACGACGTCGTGTTGCTGGGATTCCGTGGAGAGATCTACTACCTCCGCTGCTCGCTGGAACGAGGAGAGGAAGGTCTGCTTCGACTCCGCACGTGTGACCGACTGCGGAAGCGCTGTCGGAACGCGGCGCCAGAAGGATCGTCCACTCGATCTTGAGATCGGCAAGTGATCAACTACATCAACCACGAGATCTAATCTCGTAACGCTTTCGTGTCTACAAGGGTTAGTACAGATCTATCTCGTTGCACATGTCTAATAGATTAGATCTTAGCTTTTATCTAGATTAGATCTGGGTTTTGTTCGTTCTTGCGGTAGAATTTTTTTGTTTTCCATGCTACGAACCCATCAGTGGTATCAGAGCCGTGTCTATGCGTAGATCTGTTGCACGAGTAGAACACAATGGTGTTGTGGGCGTTGGTGCTCGTGCCGTCTTTTGCTTTGTGTACTTTGCATCTTGCGGCATGGTGGGATGAACCGGCTCGGGCTAACCTTACATGTCATCGCACATGAGACTTGCTCCACGCTTGACGTGTAACTTGCTTTGCACAAGTGGCTTTGCGAGTGTCTGTCTCTCCCACCATAGTATAGATCCAATTTACACTTTGCAAATTTTGATAGCACTTGTATCAATGTTGTGGTTCAGTTTCGTAGGTAAGATCCGTTCTTATTCGAAAGCCCCAAACCACGTAAAACATGCAAAGAAAATTAGAGGCGTCTAACTTGTTTTTGCAGGGGTTTTGTGATGTGATATGGCCATCATGTGATTGTGATTGTATTTGATGTATGCAATGATCCTTGTTGTAATATGGCAACCGGCAGGAGCCTAATGGTTGTCTTTAATTCTGTTAAGGCCTGCGTGTCTATTCATCTTGTAATAGCCTTATTCCAAGTAGTTGTAATAGTTGCTAGTGATGATGGACAACCATGAAGCGGCGCCACTGACCTTGACGCAATGCTGGTGATGATGGAGATCATGTCCGTGCTTTGGAGATGGAGATCAAAGGCGCAAGAAGAAAGGGCCATATCATATCACACTAATTATGAATTGCCTATGATGTTAATCCTTTATGCATCTTGTATTGCTTAGACGCGACGGTAGCATTATAAGATGATCCCTCTCACTAAATATCAAGTAATAAAGTGTTCACACTTAGTTGGCACCGTTGCTAAGACTCGTCGTTTCGAAGCATCTCGTGATGATCGGATGTGATAGATTCTACGTGTGTATACAACGGGTGCAAGCCAGATTTGCACATGCGGAAACTAAGGTTATCTTGACGAGCCTAGCATGTACAGACATGGTCTCGGAACACGGAATACCGAAAGGTAGAGCATGAGTCATATAAATGATATGATGAACATGAAGATTGTTCGCCGATGAAACTACATCTTCTCTCGTGATCGGACTTGGTGTAGTGGACTTGGTTCGTGTAATCACTAAGACAATGTGAGGGATGTTGTTTTGAGTGGGAGTTCACCTAGTTAATTTAAGAATTAAATTTGAACTCAATTTATCATAAACTTAATCTAAACTACTTGCAAATTTGTTGTAGATTATGGCGACCCCCTCCATCAATTTCAATGCATTCCTAGAGAAAGAAAAGCTTAAGAACAATGGAAGCAATTTCACGGACTGGTTCCGTGGACTGAAGATCGTCCTCAGGGCTGGTCAGTTGACCTATGTGCTCGAAGCACCGCTAGGTGACCCACCTGCAGAAGATGCCACCGATGACGTAAAGAATGTTTACGCCACTCGGAAAAATCATTACTCCACAGTTCAGTGTGCCATCCTGTACGGTTTAGAAGCGGAGCTCCAGAAGCGTTTTGAGCACCACGACCCATTCGAGATCATTAAGGAGCTCAGGCTAATTTTTGAGACTCGCGCGGCCATGGAGAGCTATGAGGACTCCGAAAAGTTCTTTAACTGTAAGATGGAAGAGGGAAGCTCCGTTAGCGAGCACGTGCTCACCATGTCTGGGTACGCAAACAAGCTCCAAGAGTTGGGGATATCGATTCCTAATGAGTTAGGGATTCACCGTCTCCTCCAATCACTGCCACCAAGTTACAAGAACTTTGTGATGAACTACAATGTGCACTGCATGAACAAAACGTTGCCTGAACTATTGTCCATGCTGAAAACTGCTGAAGTGGAGATCAAGAAGGAACACCAAGTGTTGATGGTCAATAAGACCACCAATTTCAAGAGACAGGGCAAGCCTAAGAACAAGGGCAGCTTCAAGAAGGACGGCAAGAAAGCTGCCGCACCTGCAAAGAAGCCCAAGGCTGGTCCTAAGCCTGAAACTGAGTGCTTCTACTGCAAGGGTGCTGGTCACTGGAAGCGTAACTGCCCCAAGTACCTGGCGGATCTGAAGAATGGCAACATCAAGAAGAAAGGTATATTTGATATATATGTTATTGATGTGTATCTTACTAGTAATCGTAGTAGTGCCTGGGTATTTGATACTGGTTCGGTTGCTCATATTTGTAACTCGAAACAGGAGCTGCGGAATAAGCGAAGACTGGCGAGAGACGAGGTGACGATGCGCGTTGGAAATGGCTCCAAGGTTTATGTGATCACCGTCGGCATGCTCCCTCTACATCTACCTTCGGGATTAGTTTTAAATTTGAATAATTGTTATTTGGTGCCTACGTTAAGCATGAACATTATATCTGGATCTTGTTTATTGCGAGACGGTTACTCTTTTAAGTCTGAGAATAAAGGTTGTTCAATTTATATGAGTAATATCTTTTATGGTAATGCACCTGAGATGAATGGTTTATTCTTACTGAATCTCGATAGTGGTGATACACATGTTCACAACATAGATGCTAAACGAACAAAATTGAATGATAATTCTACATACATGTGGCACTGTCGTCTTGGTCACATTGGAGTGAAGCGTGTGAAGAAACTCCATTCTGATGGACTTCTTGAATCACTTGATTTTGAATCACTTGAAAGATGCGAAGCATGTCTAATGGGAAAAATGACTAAGACTCCATTCTCTGGTACAATGGAGCGAGCTACAGACTTATTGGAAATAATACATACCGATTTGTGCGGTCCAATGAGTGTAGCATCGCGTGGTGGATATCATTACGTTCTCACTTTCATGGATGACTTAAGTAGATATGGGTATGTCTACTTTATGAAACATAAGTCTGAAACTTTCGAGAAGTTTAAGGAATTTCTGATGAGGATATCTACGGGGATTATGATGATTCTGACTGCCTGAACTAGAAGGAAATACTGAGTCAAATCAATAATGACTATCAGGTGAATTCATTCTTAATTGAACCTGATGTTTTACTTAATGAGAACTTTATACTACCTAAGTCTATGCATCTTTGTATGATCAGGTTTATTGATAACACAAGTGTTGCGCGAGGAGGAGGAGAGTTGCAGCAAGAAGGACAAGCGCTGATTTCCAATATCAACAAGTGCGCGAGGGAGGAGCGGGAGGCAGGCGCACTAGGATGCAATGAGGAAATCACGTATGAGCAAGAGAGAGAGATGGCGCACCAAGAATTACATGTTTGAGGTGTTCCCACGACGTTTGGACTGCGTGCCAATAAGGCCGAACCCATATATGGGTCGGTATGTATCAGTTTGAGTTGAACCGAGTCAGTTTGGGCCAAGTTATGGCTGTTTTAGGCCCGTTTAGAGGGGAGGACGCCCCAGCCCTCATATAAACCTCCGTAGCCGTCACAAGTTAGTTTTTAGACCACGTTAAAATATTTTGGAGTTGTTTCTTTCATAGAACCTCTGGAATTACCCTGTGTTCGAATCTGCCAACTATAATTGAGTGTGATCTGTTGTTCCATTGGGAATTAGTAGATTGCATACTACCGTTCGTGGTCACGGCTGCGTGCGCAAGAGTGTGGTGTTGTGAATATCCTACAAGGTTCGAGAGCTGTTGCATTGGCATCAGGGATCGAGCGGGAGAGATCATAGCTATGCACTAGTTATCTATCATCCACCATCACCATCGACAAGAGCTTGCTGAGAAGATCGGGCCACCCCATATCATCTTGGTATCAGATTTCCTCGTTGCCTCGGTAAGCAATCCACAATCCATCCATAGATTAGAGAGTGTTTTCATCCTATACAGAAAAAGCCCCACAAAAAGAGTTGCCATAGCCTAGATTACATCGTATTCGAGTAATAGTTGCTGATCGCGTTCCTCTATTAGATTAGATCTAGATCTGTTCTTTGTAGATTTGTTTTCTAGTGTTCTAGTTGTTTTCCACCATATTTTTCCGCTACCATCAAGTCAGATCCGATCCAAGTAAAGAGTCCTAGTTGTGTACTACTTGGTGAGCAAAAAAAAAATCGGCTCGCTGCCTCACGCCTGACCGCAGACAAGTCTGTGCTCTAGCGTGACCCAAAAAAAAAATTCCGCAAAAAAAAAATCGAACCGTCGCCTTACCACAGACCAGTCTGTGCTAGTACGAGAGGAAAAAAAAATCTGCCGGCATCCTGCCGCGGCAGGATTTTAGGCCGTTTTTCTGCCGTGGCAGAGACCAATTCTCAGGTCAAATTTTTTTCTTTTTTTGTTTATTTTTTTTACTGAGTCCACATAGCGTACCTATCCTTGTGAGCCTTAGTAAGCCTTTCTTTGTGTCTATAACTATCCTACGAGACTAGCGTGCTTAGTGCTCTACGGGCTGCTCAGTTAGCAATCTTGTGCCCATTTCGTTGAGACATTGCTAGCGTCTCTCCTTGTGCATTGCAACACGAGCATTCCTCTGACATACCTTACTTTTTGAGCTCATTTTCATAGTTGCAATTGCCCCATTTATCTCCACCGTGTGTGTTTCCGTGGGTCTTTGTCATACGATCAGCACTAGGACTTGTTTGCGGTGTAGTTAGGATACCATACCTACAGCTCCACCATAAATACCCTGTGTGCCCTGTGATCGTTCTCTATACCTTTGATATTCACTTCATCACATCAGTGCATCAGTTTTTGATTTCGTTTGGTAGATCATCTCTATTCACTTTGGAACGGTAAGATCTCCTTTCTTATTAGTTGTGAGTGAGTTGTGAGAGTTTCCACCATACTGATTTTGATTTGTGCACTAACGTACTAATCATGTCTTCTAGTAGTGTTGATGTGATGCAGAAAATGGAGGCAGGTGATGTTACAAATAATGTGGAGACGTATAGTTACAAATTCATCGAAAATTGGCGTTGTAGTGGAACTTTTTGGAAGGAAGAACGCGGTATTTTTGATGGTGATGGTCTTTTCCACCATAGTGTGATGATTGGTGAGCGATGTGCTTCCATTACCATTGATAGTAACTCTACTATTAATTTGATCAGCGTTGAAGTTGTACAAAAGTTGCAGCTACCCACATGTGCCCGTGCGGTGCCATATCTCTTGCATTCATCATATGGCACATTGCTGATTTCACACACCGCTGATGTTCCTATGAATTTTAAAGAGCATACTGAGATTGTGCGCTGTGATGTATCTCCTATACCACTTGATTCTTGTCACATACTATTGGGAGAACCTTGGAGTAGAAGGTTTGACGCTCAAATATGTCCTGTTGTTGGAAGGTTTTCTTTCAAATGGAACATGAAGAGGCGTGTTATGCTCAGGATTTCAGTAGACAAATTTCATGAGTATCATCTTCTTCGCAAGGAGAGGACAAAAGAGTTCAGTTTGTCTGCTAAGTACAAGGTCATGATGAACGGTGACAATTCTATTATTTGTCATCTTGAACACGGTGTGCATTATAACCCATGTGAGAATGAGAGCCACATAGCCAAGCTGAGTGAGAGTGTTATCAAAAGTGAGCTGTTTGATTCCACTAAACGTGAGGTTGAGAGCATCCATTCTAAGAGTATGAGAGAAAAAGAAAACATCAGTGCAGTAGATGCTAATACATGTGAGGATATTTCTACTAATGTAATCATCTCTACTCCTGGTATTGTTTCTTGTGCTATGCAGGTTGCTTTTGAAGAAAGGGAGCCGCCTATTTTACAACCTGCATCACACGATCTGGTATTGTTACTTGAGGAGGATGTCGTAGTACCTACTACAGCTGAGAAGTTTGTTAATGACATTGGTACTGATTTGGAGCTTCAGCCAACATGTGCGACATATTGTGAGTCTATTCCTTTAATGAAGCCTCCTTCTGATTTGCCTTGCACTACTGTTTCAGCACCATGTGATAGTTTACCAAATTCAAATTTTGATCATGTGGTACTGATAACACATAAGGAAATACTTGCTCGAATACCACCTGCTGATATTGTGTATTCCATCATGCTAAATGAACCTATGAGTATGAGTTGTGCTATGGATAAGATTTCTGAAATTTCATTTCTGAATTCTAGCACATATTCTCCTTGTTTCACTTTCAATCTGATTGGTGAATATAGCATGCATGAAAATTTTCTTGTGGATCACATATGCATTACTTGTGATCGAATCGCTGAACTGAAACATGCTGTTTTCAGCCATACATGTTGTGTGTCGATGATTTTGTGTTGTGATAATATGAAACTAAAGTCATAACTGAGGGCTGGGGCGTCCTCCCCTCTAAACGGGCCTAAAAATAGCCATAACTTGGCCCAAACTGACTCGGTTCGACTCAAACTGATACATACCGACCCATATATGGGTTCGGCCTTATTGGCACGCAGTCCAAACGTCGTGGGAACACCTCAAACATGTAATTCTTGGTGCGCCCAAACTGACTCGCAGGAGGCAGGCGCACTAGGATGCAATGAGGAAATCACGTATGAGCAAGAGAGAGAGATGGCGCACCAAGAATTACATGTTTGAGGTGTTCCCACGACGTTTGGACTGCGTGCCAATAAGGCCGAACCCATATATGGGTCGGTATGTATCAGTTTGAGTCAAACCGAGTCAGTTTGGGCCAAGTTATGGCTGTTTTTAGGCCCGTTTAGAGGGGAGGACGCCCCAGCCCTCATATAAACCTCCGTAGCCGTCACAAGTTAGTTTTTAGACCACGTTAAAATATTTTGGAGTTGTTTCTTTCATAGAACCTCTGGAATTACCCTGTGTTCGAATCTGCCAACTATAATTGAGTGTGATCTGTTGTTCCATTGGGAATTAGTAGATTGCATACTACCGTTCGTGGTCACGGCTGCGTGCGCAAGAGTGTGGTGTTGTGAATATCCTACAAGGTTCGAGAGCTGTTGCATTGGCATCAGGGATCGAGCGGGAGAGATC
The DNA here is from genome assembly GCA_910589775.1 of Avena eriantha. NCBI lineage: Eukaryota > Viridiplantae > Streptophyta > Magnoliopsida > Poales > Poaceae > Avena > Avena eriantha. The sequence continues at coordinate 70,976,870 of OU342746.1, read as the reverse complement.
ATAGCTACGCACTAGTTATCTATCATCCACCATCACCATCGACAAGAGCTTGCTGAGAAGATCGGGCCACCCCATATCATTTCAAAGTGAAGTGGAAAATCATCGTAACAAGAAGATTAAGTTTCTGCGTTCTGACCGCGAAGGTGAATATCTAAGTTACGAGTTTGGCATGCATTTAAAGAAATGTGGAATACTTTCGCAATTGACACCGCCAGGAACACCACAACGTAATGGTGTGTCCGAACGTCGTAATCGAACTCTCTTAGATATGGTTCGGTCTACGATGTCTCTTACGGATTTACCGCTATCATTTTGGGGCTATGCGTTAGAGACAGCCGCATTCACTTTAAATAGGGCACCATCTAAATCCGTTGAAACGACACCGTACGAATTGTGGTTTGGTAAGAAACCTAAGTTGTCGTTCCTTATAGTGTGGGGTTGCGAAGCATATGTAAAGAAGTTACAACCTGAAAAGCTTGAACCCAAAGCAGAGAAATGCGTCTTCATAGGATACCCTAAAGAAACAATTGGGTATACCTTCTATCATAGATCCGAAGGCAAAGTTTTTGTTGCCAAGAATCGATCCTTTCTTGAGAAGGAGTTTCTCTCGAAGGAAGTGACTAGAAGGAAAGTAGAACTCGACGAGGTTATTGAACCTTCTCTCGGATTTGAGAGTAGCGCAGCACCGGAAGATGTTTTTGTGCCGCCTGCACTAATTGGAGAGGAAGCTAATGATGGTGATCATGAAACTTCGAACGAAGTTACTGCTGAACCTCGCAGGTCAACGAGGGTTCGTACCACTCCTGATTGGTACGACTCTGCCTTGAACGTCATGTTGGTGGACAACGCTGATGACCCTGCGACGTATGAAGAAGCTATGGTGAGCCCAGATTCCGACAAATGGCTAGAAGCCATGAAATCCGAAATGGGATCCATGTACGAAAACCAAGTGTGGACTTTGGTGGACTTACCGGATGGCCGTAAGGCTGTCGAGAACAAATGGATTTTCAAGAGAAAAACAGATGCTGATGGTAATGTTACCGTCTATAAAGCTCGACTTGTCGCGAAAGGGTTCCGACAACTTCAAGGAGTTGACTACGATGAGACATTCTCACCAGTAGCGAAGCTAAAGTCTGTGAGGATTTTGTTAGCAATTGCTGCACATTTCGATTATGAGATTTGGCAGATGCATGTCAAAACGGCGTTCCTTAATGGTGACATTGAGGAAGAGTTGTATATGGTACAACCCGAGGGTTTTGTCGATCCTAAAGATGCTGACAAGGTATGTAAACTTTAGCGCTCCATTTATGGACTGAAGCAAGCATCCCGGAGTTGGAATCAACGTTTTGATAAAGTAATCAAAAACTTTGGATTTATACAAACTTATGGAGAAGCTTGTATTTACAAGAAAGTGAGTGGGAGCTCTGTAGCATTCCTAGTACTATATGTAGATGACATATTGTTGATTGGGAATGATATAGAACTTCTTAATAGCATCAAAACCTATTTGAATAATAGTTTTTCAATGAAGGATCTTGGCGAAGAGGCATATATTCTAGGCATCAAGATTTATAGAGATAGATCAAGACGCCTAATAGCGCTTTCACAAAGTACATACCTTGACAAAGTTCTAAAGAAGTTTAGAATGGAAGATAGCAAGAAAGGGTTCGTGCCCATGTTGTCAGGTAAGACTTTGAGTAAGACTCAAAGTCCAGCTACGGCAGAAGATAGAGAGAAAATGAATAATATTCCCTATGCCTCGGCCATAGGTTCTATCATGTATGCCATGCTGTGTACAAGACCGGATATAGCACATGCTGTTAGTTTGACTAGCAGATATCAAAGTGATCCTGGAATGGAACACTGGAGAGCGGTCAAGAATATCCTAAAATACCTAAAGAGGACTAAGGATATGGTTCTTTCTTATGGAGGTGATGAACAGCTTGTTGTAAACGGTTACACCGATGCTAGTTGGAACACCGATCCGGATGACTCGAAGTCACAGTCGGGATACGTATTTATTTTGAATGGTGCTGCAGTGAGCTGGAGGAGTGCAAAGCAAAGCGTTGTGGCAAAATCTTCAACTGAATCGGAATACATAGCTACTTCGGAGGCTGCGCAAGAAGCCATATGGATGAAGGAATTCATTACTGAACTTGGCGTGGTTCCCAGCGCGTTGGACCCGATGGACATCTACTGTGACAACACAGGTGCCATAGCTAATGCACAGGAGCCAAGGTCACATAGCAAGCTGAAGCACATCAAGCTACGTTTCCATGCTATTCGTGAGTATGTCCGAGATGGTGACATAAAGATTTGCAAAGTACACACTGATCTAAATGTGGCCGATCCATTAACTAAACCTCTCCCTAGGGCAAAGCATGACCAACACCAGAACGCCATGGGTGTTAGGTATATTACCATGTAATCTAAATTATTGACTCTAGTGCAAGTGGGAGACTGTTGGAGATATGCTCAAGAGGCAATAATAAAAGTGGTTATTATTATATCTTTGTGTTTATGATGAATGTTTATATCCCATGCTATAATTGTATTATTAGGAAACATTAATACTTGTGTGTTTTGTAAACATGTAAGAGTCCCTAGTAAGCCTCTTGTTGAACTAGCTTGTTGATTAATAGATGATCATGGTTTCCTAGTCATGGACATTGGATGTCATTAATAACAAGGTTGTATCATTAGGAGAATGATGTGATGGACACACACCCATAGTAAGCGTAGCATAAGATCAAGTCATTAAGTTCGTATTGCTATAAGCTTTTAAATGCATAGTGACCTAATCCTTCGACCATGAGGTTGTGTTAATCACCATCACCGGATGGGTACTTTGATGACATCAAACACCGCTTCGTAACTGGGTGGTCATAAAGGTGTCGTTGGGTATTCTGAAAGTATGTGTTGAAGCGCATGGACCAAGATTGGGATTTGTCCATCCATACGACGGATAGATATACTCTGGGCCCTCTCGGTGGAATGTCATCTAGTTAGCTTGCAAGCATGTGACTAGGTCACAAGGGATGACATATCACGGAACGAGTAAAGACTACTTGTCAGTAACGAGGTAGAACTAGGTATGGAGATACCGATGATCAAAACTCGGATAAGTAGAGTATCGCGAGACAAAGGGAATTGGTTTCGTATGTTAATGGTTCAATCGATCACGAAGTCATCGTTGAGTATGTGGGAGCCGTTATGGATCTCCAGATCCCGCTGATGGTTATTGATCAGAGAGGTTTCTCCGTCATGTATACATATTCACGAACCGTAGGGTGACACACTTAAGGTTCGAAGTTGTTTTAAGTAGATATGGAATGTGCGTTGGAGACCGAATGTTGTTCGGAGTCTCGGATTGGATTCGGGACATCACGAGGAGCTCCGGAATTGTCCGGGGAGTAAGATTCAAATAATGGGGATCTTTTTCTGAGTTAGGAAATGTTTCGGAGTGTTTGTATGGGGATTCTAAAAGGTTTCGGAATGTTCCGGAAGGTTCTAGAAGATATTTGGAGTTTATTTGAAAACCAAGATAAGATAAGATAAGATAAGGGAAATTTAAAGAGGAGACTTGGGGGAGGGGGAGGACTCCTACCCCCATCTCCTTGGTGCGCCGGCCCTAAGGGGTGGGCCTAGGGGTGGGAACCCTAGGCCGCACCCCTCCCTCTATATATAGAGGGGTGGAGGCGCCACCCCCCTTTGATCCTCCACTCTTGCCCCAAGCCGCCTCTCTCCTCCTCCTTCTTTCTACTCAGGCTTAGGCGAAGCCCTGCAGAATTCTCCACTCCACCACCACCACCACGCCGTCGTGCTGCTGGGATACCGTGGAGAGATCTACTACCTCCGCTGCTCGCTGGAACGAGGAGAGGAAGGTCTGCTTCGACTCCGCACGTGTGACCGACTACGGAAGCGCTGCCGGAACGCGGCGCCGGAAGGATCGTCCACTCGATCTTGAGATCGGCAAGTGATCGACTACATCAACCACGAGATCTAATCTCGTAACGCTTTCGTGTCTACAAGGGTTAGTACAGATCTATCTCGTTGCACATGTCTAATAGATTAGATCTTGGCTTTTATCTAGATTAGATCTGGGTTTTGTTCGTTCTTGCGGTAGAATTTTTTTGTTTTCCATGCTACGAACCCATCACTTCCTGTGAGGGATTGGCGCGAGATGAAGCAAATCATGAAAGCTCGTTTCATACCAACCAACTACTTGCGATCAGTTTTTGATAAATTGACGCAAATGAAGCAAGGCACCATGACAGTTGATGAGTACTACATGGAGAGTGAGATGCTTATGCAGCGTGCTAGAATTCGTGAGTCCCTTGAGATGACCATGCAGCGATTTCTAAACAATTTGAAGTTACCAATCAAGATCATTGTTCGTCATCACAAGTATGAGACCATGAATGAGTTGTTGCATCATGCTAGAGAGGCCGAATCCCAGTTGGCAGAAGAGGCGAAGTCACGTGCTCGTTTTCCATCCTCTAGCAGATTTTCGGCCAGACCTACTCCTCCTACAGCTGCGTCACCAACTGCTGCTCCCTTTACACCATCGGCCAAGCCAGCAAGTACACCTTCGTTTGGTTCTAATTCTCGGAAACCCGCTGCTCCTGCCTAGCTCGGGTTCCAACATGTCTACTGCATGTACTCGTGATGTGGTGTGCCATACTTGTGGAGGTAGAGGTCACTACAAGAAAGATTGTCCAAACAGCAAGGTTATGTTTGTTAATGAACAAAGTGAAGTAGAAAATGGAGATGAAGCTTCTGATGATGATATTGATGACGACGAGGTTGGTGCTGATGCATATGCTGAGCGTGCACCCACTATTGTCGTATCTTCATGTGTACTTAGTGTGCAACCGGTTGAGGAATCGCAGCGTTGCAACTTGTTCTAAACAAAAGCTCTAGTTGGACCAAACAAAGCTTGCAAGGTAATTATTGATGGAGGTAGCTGCAGAAATCTTGCAAGTAAGGAACTATGTGCCAAACTGAATTTGACATACTTACCTCATCCCAAGCCATACTACATACAATGGTTGAGCAACAATGGTGAGATGAAGGTAAATCATATGGTACGTGTGAATTTTCAAATAGGGCCATACAAAGATTCTATTGATTTTGATGTGGTTCCTATGACTGTTTGTCACCTACTATTGGGTCGGCCTTGGCTCTATGATCGCCATGTGCAACACAATGGCCGAGCCAATACATATCACTTGGAATTCAAAGGAAAGAAGATTACTATGCAGCCAATGACACCACAAGAAATTGTGAATGACTCTCGCCAGAAGATACAGGTGAACTTGAAGGAAGATACTACCACTCGGCAAGATTGTGTCACAGCTATTCCTGATGTAATTGAGCCTAAATTGAGTGATATAACGAAAAGTGAGAGAGTGCCTAGGTTATTGATATTAGCCACCAAGGAGGATATGAGAGAGTTTCGTGAGGATCCTACAACCATGCCACTTGTGCTCATGTATAAGGGCGAGGTATTGGTTTCTAACGACATGACCCCTATTTCTCTTGGTGTCTCTTCTGTTTTGCAGGACTTTGGGGATGTGTTTCCAGAAGACGTACCCGCAGGTTTGCCTCCATTGCGTGGTATAGAACATCAAGTGGACCTGATTCCTGGCGCCACACTTCCCAACCGTGCACCTTACAGGACTAATCCCGAAGAAACTAAGGAAATTCAGAAGCAAGTTCAAGCGTTGCTGGATAAAGGGTACATCCGTGTCTCTCTTAGCCCTTGTGCTGTTCCTGTTATTTTAGTTCCTAAGAAAGATGGTACTTGGCGCATGTGTGTTGATTGTAGAGCGATTAATAACATCACTATTCGATATCGTCATCCTATTCCACGCTTAGAGGATATGCTAGATGAATTGAGTGGTGCTGCTGTTTTCTCTAAAATTGACTTGCGTAGTGGTTATCATCAAATTAGGATGAAAGAAGGGGATGAATGGAAAACTGCTTTCAAAACTAAATTCGGTTTGTATGAGTGGTTAGTCATGCCGTTTGGTCTTACTAATGCACCTAGTACTTTCATGCGTTTGATGAATCATGTTTTGAGAGAGTTTATTGGTCGTTTCGTTGTTTTTTACTTTGATGATATACTTATATACAGCCACACCGAATCTGAACATTGCACTCATATTAGACAAGTTTTGCAAGTGTTACGTGATAATAAACTGTATGCTAATCTTGAGAAGTGTATATTTGCAAAAGATAAGGTCATATTCCTAGGATTTGTTGTATCTAAGCATGGAGTAGAGGTAGATCAATCTAAAATTGAATCAATTCAGAATTGGCCTACTCCAATGAATGTTAGTCAAGTGCGTAGTTTCCACGGTCTCGCTGGTTTCTATAGGCGCTTTGTGAAAGATTTTAGCACCATTGCTGGACCTTTAAATGATTTGACAAAGAAAGGTGTTCCTTTTGTTTGGGGCGCGGCCCAAGACATTGCTTTTGATACGTTAAAACGTTTGCTTACTTCTACACCATTACTTGCATTACCTGATTTTTTGAAGCAATTTGAAGTTGAATGTGATGCTAGTGGTATATGCATAGGTGGCGTTTTGATGCAAGAGGGTCGCCCTATAGCTTATTTTTCTGAGAAATTGACTGGTGCTCGTTTGAATTATTCTATCTATGGTAAAGAATTGTATGCACTTGTGCGAGTACTTGAAGTTTGGCAACATTATTTGTGGCAAAAGGAATTCATCATACATTCTGATCATGAAGCATTGAAATACTTGAAAGCTCAATCAAACTTGCATAGAAGATTAGCTAAATGGGTTGAGTTCATTGAGTCTTTTCCTTACATCGTTAACTATAAGAAGGGAAAAGAGAACATTGTTGCTGATGCTCTATCTAGGAAGAACATGCTATTACCCAATCTTGATGTTAAAATTCCTGGATTAGAAGCTATTTGTGCACTTTATGCAACTGACCATGATTTTGCTGAACCATATCGTTTATGTGCTCTTAGAAACGCATGGGATAAGTATCATATACATGATGGATATTTGTTTCGAGCTAACAAACTATGTATTCCAGAATCATCGTTGCGTTTGTTCTTAGTGCAGGAATCACATGCTGGTGGTTTGATGGGTCACTTTGGGCATGAGAAGACGTTGCTCATGCTTGCTGATCACTTTTATTGGCCCAAGATGAGGCGTGATGTGTACAGATTTGTGAGCCGATGTATTACATGCCACAAGTCGAAATCTAAGCTGAAGCCTCACGGTTTGTATACACCTCTCTCTGCACCTACTACGCCATGGGAAGACATTAGTATGGATTTTGTGCTAGGTCTACCTAAAACTCAGAGAGGTCATGATTCTATATTTGTGGTAGTGGATAGGTTCTCTAAGATGGCTCATTTTATTGCCTGCCACAAAAGCGACGATGCGTCGCATGTTGCTAACCTGTTTTTCAGGGACATCGTGAGATTACATGGAGTACCAAAGACGATTGTTTCTGACCGTGTCGTGAAGTTCATGAGCTACTTTTGGAAGACTTTATGGGGGAAGCTAGGAACGAAGCTGTTGTTCAGTACTACATGTCATCCCCAAACAGATGGTCAAATGGAGGTGGTGAACCGAACATTGTCACAGCTGCTAAGGACCATGATTAAAAAGAATCTGCGGGAGTGGGAAGAGTGTTTGCCACATGTTGAATTTGCTTACAACAGGGCTATGCATTCAACTACTCAGCTTTGTCCTTTTGAGGTGGTGTATGGTTTCAAACCATTGACGCCACTTGATATGTTGCCTCTGCCATTACATGAGAGAGTTGATATGGAGGCATCAAAACGTGCTGATTATGTGAAGAAAATACATGAGAATACTAGAGAGGCCATTGAGAAGAAAGGCAAGAACATTGCTGCTGCAAGGAATCAAGCAAGGAAAGAAGTGTTGTTCGAGCCTGGAGATATGGTTTGGGTGCATCTACGCAAGGATAGGTTTCCACTACTTCGAAAGTCCAAATTGAAGCCACGTGGTGCTGGTCCTTACAAGGTGTTAGCCAAGATTAATGATAACGCCTACTCGGTTGATATACCTATTGAGGAGTTTGGTGGAGTTAGCAACAGCTTAAATTTGCTGATTTGTCACCATATGCTGGAGAAGACCTTGGAGCATTGAGGTCGACGCCTTTTCAAGGGGGGGGGGAGATGATGAGGACATCCCTACAATTACACCTACCCCAATGACTACTGAAGATGCTACAACTGTTGCAAGAAAGGATCAGTCCAATGAGATTAGAATTGGACCTATTACAAGAGCTCGTGCTAAGCTACTAGAACAACAGGTGAATTTACTCCTAAACGAATCTGGTACTTTGATTGATGAGAACTTTATACTGCCTAAGTCTATGCATTTATGTATGATCAGGTTCGTTGGAGAAACAAGCATGGCGCGAGGAGGAGAAGGGCTACAAGAGAAGCCCAACATGATGATCGCCCAAGGATGCGCGAGGGAGGAGTGGGAGGAAGGCGCAAGAGAAGATCATCAAGACGGAGGCAAGAAGTTGCCACGACCGGAGTGTCCGGCCAGATCCACCCGGACTGTCCGGCCTGGTCGAGAGGCGAACTGGCGTGGAAAATCAGAATATCAAATCAGACACTGCCCGGACACCATCCGGAAACTTTGAAGTGTCCGGCCAGACCGGACTGTCTGGCACACTCCGGGTGGAGTGTCAGGCCGATTTCGACCAGAGTGTCCGCCCTCCGACCAAATCTGGTCCGAGTCGGTTTGTATTAGTTTGAGTCGTTTGCGTTTCGTTTCGGTTTCTGGTCGCCCCAGCTGCCCTTATAAGCCCTGGGACGACCCCTAGTTAGGTTTGAGACCATGTTAAAATATTTTGGAGTTGTTTCTTTCATAGAACCTCTGGAATTACCCTGTGTTCGAATCTACCAACTATAATTGAGTGTGATATGTTGTTCCATTGGGAATTGGTAGATTGCATACTACCGTTCGTGGTCACGGCTGCGTGCGCAAGAGCGTGGTGTTGTGAATATCCTACAAGGTTCGGGAGCTGTTGCATTGGCATCAGGGATCGAGCGGGAGAGTTCATAGCTACAGGCTAGTTATCTATCATCCACCATCATCACCGCCATCCGCTTACTGAGAAGATCGGGCCACCCCATATCATCTTGTGCTTGAGTGGTCAAGATCCTTGTGACGACAAGCGATGGACTTGCGTCATGTTCACACATGAGGAGTTCTTGGTCATCTTCCACTCGTTGTCTTGCCATTGCTTCCTTGACACAGTCATCAAACTCATCTTCACTCAAGTACTCTTGATCACCATTGTCATGGATGAACAAGACTTTCTTGTTTCCACATTCGGCCGACTTGTTTCCTTTACCTCCACACTTGTAGCATTCACCGTTGAAAGGTGTATCACTCTTTGCTTGCTTGCCACTTGGGGGTAGTTTTCCTTGAGGAAGTGTGGGCTTGAAGGAAGGCTTGGAGGTACTTGAGGATCTTCCATTGAAAGTTGTTGGTGTAGCGGTTGAATCTTGCTTATAGGTGAAGTACGTCTTGGGCTTGTTGTACTTGATATCCTCTTGCACTTGACGTTCAGCCTTTGTTGCGATGTGCACAAGCTCAACCATGGTGTTGTATGTTTGGAACTCGACGATGCGCTTGATTGGGTGGTTCAATCCAATTAGGAAGCGTGCCATAGTTTGCTCCTTGCGCTCGTCAATGTTGGTGCGAATCAAGTTGAGTTCCATTTCCTTGAAGTACTCTTCCACGGTCTTTGTCCCTTGACGAAGCGCTTGAAGGTTGTTGAAGAGATCATGCGTGTAGTGTGCGGGGACGAACTGGGATCTCATGTGAGCCTTCATGTCATGCCAAGTTGTGATTGGCGGTTCTTGTCTTGCATCACGAGCAACTTGAACTTGTTCCCACCAAAGGTTGGCATAATCATCAAACTCAAGCGAAGCCATGGCAACCATCTTCTCGTTGCTATAGTTGTGCATGCGGAAGATCTTGTCGACTTTGAGTGCCCACGAGAGGTATTCTTCGGGGTCATTGGATCCGGTGAACTTGGGCATTGTGAACTTGAGCTTGCCAAAAGTTTCTTCATCGTTGCGGTCATTGCGACGAGCTTGGTGACCTTGTTGAAGATCTTGTAGTTGGGGAGGTGGAACTTGGTTATCGCATCCTTGTTGCGGAGCTTGCTCTTGATATTGTTGTTGAGGAGCTTGCTCTTGCTCTTGGCACTGTTGCTGACGTGGTTGAGGCGCTTGGGCCTCAAGGCTGCGAGGGTGTGGTGATGAAGAGGAGGCTCGTTCCTCGGTTGGTGATGTTGGTTAGGCACATTTGCCTCACGGCGAAGAACATGGTCATGAGCCTCTTGACGTGGTGGGCGTCGCTCAACTTGTATCACTTGACGCTCCAGGTTTTGTTGAGGTGGAGGAGGCGCCTCGTGATGACCATGGTGTCGGTGCGGACGTTCATGACATTGATGATGAGGAGGAGGATCTTGGAGAGCTTCGCATCGATGACGGGCTTGATTCTCCAAATTGGAGTCATCACTTGTTGTGTCAAGTATGTGTCGCAGTCGATGGTGGTAGACTTGCGGTTGCGCTTGCGGTTCCTCTTGTGGTTGTTCTTATTGGATCACTAGTGCCCTAGCGTGATGACGGTGTGCTTCTTTCCTTGCTCGTGGCCTTGAAGAGAGGTCACCATCACAGCTTGACGTTGCGGCGTGCCGTGGGGAAGGCACATAGTTCGAAGAGGTTCCATCTTTAACCATGGGGGCGCTATTGCGTCTTGGAGCACTTGGAGGTAGATCTTGTTGCGGAGGTGCATGACGACGCGAAGAACTTGAAGAGCTTGAAGCACATGAATGCGGTCTTGCCATTCCGTCGACGAGGCATCGAAGATTGTCATTTGTTTCGGTGATGGAGCGTTGAAGCGACTCATTTTGGTGGCCGAAGTTGTGATGCATTGCTTGCATTTGCCTTTCGTGGCCATCGAAGCGGTTGTCGATGTTCTTGAACTCGGCTCTTGTGTCTCGCCAAATTTTTCATCTTGTCGCGTCTCAAGGGCTTGGCAACATTCACGGAACTCTTGGCGGACGATAAAGTGACTTGCGCGCGTCATGTACGGTCCTTGATCTTCTTCTTGGGGAGGTGGTTGGCTCGGCTCACCGTGCCTATCCATCATGCAAGACACATAAGTATTGTATATGGGAGTGGAATATGGTGGTGTTAGCCTTGTACCTCACCTTGGGGATTGCACCCAACTAGAAACCACAAGTGAGAGCTATAAGCGTGCAAAGTGGAATTGCAAAGAAAACTCACACTAAAGAAAGAACTAACTCTCAAAAGCTTGTTGGTGGTAGGTTAAGGTTGTGGAAAGCCAAAGAACCAACCAAAAGAAAAGGGATAGTCAAAAGTGGGTAAAATCCAACAAAACTCAAGTCAAAGGCGAAGGTCAACAACTCAGAAGGGTGATGGGAACCTACGACTATGTACACACACGTGGAGAAAGTTGGGATTGACACAACTATGAAAATGAGCAAACAAAATGTCCTAATGAAGACTAAGCTCGTTGTCGTGCCAATGCAAGGAGAGATCGTGGCTCGTTTGCAACGAAGAAAAGTGAGCAACGGATTTGTGCACTTGCCTTGGGCGCTCTTCTTTCTATCTTGCTTACAAGCTTTGAGACTCTCTTTGGCAATGGGAGACTATTTTTCTTTTGCTTTTTCTTTTTATCTTTTTTTTGCTCTCCCTTGGTGCTACCTAGTCACATTTGATATTGCTCTTGCACTCTCACTATCCAAGGACAAATGCACAATGCTCAAGCAAACACAAGATGAGCCACTCTCATAGGATAGGTACACAGAAAGAAATATAGGGGTTAACAAGGTGACGCAAGTTATACCTTTGTTGGTGATGTTGAACTTGGCGTCGGTGGTGTGGGAAGATGTTCGTGGGTCGTGGTGTCGATGAGCGCGGGGGTTGTCGGTGCGGAAGCTTGTTGTTAGTTGACGACACGCACACAGTGATATGGGGTGGCCCGATCTTCTCAGTAAGCAGATGGCGATGATGATGGCGGATGATAGATAACTAGTGCGTAGCTATGATCTCTCCCGCTCGATCCTTGATGCCAGTGCAACAGATCTCGAACCTTGTAGGATATTCACAACACCACACTCTTGCGCACGCAGCCGTGACTACGAACGGTAGTATGCAATCTACTAATTCCCAATGGAACAACATATCACACTCAATTATAGTTGGTAGATTCGAACACAGGGTAATTCCAGAGGTTCTATGAAAGAAACAACTCCAAAATATTTTAACGTGGTCTAAACCCTAACTTGTGATGGCTACGGAGGTTTATATGAGGGCTGGGCGTCCTCCCCTCTAAACGGGCCTAAAAACAGCCATAACTTGGCCCAAACTGACTCGGTTCGACTCAAACTGATACATACCGGCCCATATATGGGTTCGACCTTATTGGCACGCAGTCCAAACGTCGTGGAACACCTCAAACATGTAATTCTTGGTGCGCCATCTCTCTCTCTCTTGCTCATACGTGATTTCCTCATTGCCTCCTAGTGCGCATGCCTCCCGCTCCTCCCTCGCGCACTTGTTGATATTGGAAATCAGCACTTGTCCTTCTTGCTGCAACTCTCCTCCTCCTCGTGCAACGCTTGTGTTATCAATAAACCTGATCATACAAAGATGCATATACTTAGGTAGTATAAAGTTCTCATTAAGTAAAACATCAGGTTAAATTAGGAATGAATTCACCTGATAGTCATTATTGATTTGACTCAATATTTCCTTCCAGTTCAGGCAGTCAGAATCATCATAATCCATGTATATATCCTCATTATCCTCCCTTTCTTCATGAAAAGCCGTCCTCGACTTTGGGTAAGCTGAAAGTGGGAGAAACAAAAAGAACAACGTGTACGCAAAGTATATGTATATATAACATGTTGTATTATTGTTGTTCACATGAAAAGTATGTCCAGTATACATCAAGCAACTTAAATTGCAGGTATAAGTGAAGTACAAAGAATCATGATCATGGTGAAAAACAACTAAATAGATAGTCATGTTCTTCAATATTAAATTCAGTTTTCTCAAAGAAGATCTATGATCAAATTTGTGAACAAGATCAAACCAATTCAATATGTCTGAAAACCAAATTGAATCATGCCATGCTTCAACTGCGCTACTCTGATTATTATGAACATGATCATGTTGTCCAGTATGTAAAATGCAACTCAATTTGCAAATATCAAGGAAGTCTAAAGTAGTAACAAAACTAGACAAAGACTTTTGGGACAAACACAGTGAATATGAAAACTTGGGTCCTATTCTAGCAAGATTAGAACAATCCAACATAGGTAAAATTACTTGTGTTGGTTGCAATATATCAAGTAGACCAGAATGTATTTCCATAATATCTGGAACATGAGCTATTGTCCCATAGCAAACATTTTGTGATGTATGGCTGAAAACAACATGTTTTAGTTCAGCGATTCTATCACAAGTAATGCATATGTGATCCACAAGAAAATTTTCATGCATGCTATATTCACCAATCAGATTCAAAGTGAAACAAGGAGAATATGTGCTAGAATTCAGAAATGAAATTTCAGAAATCTTATCCATAGCACAACTCATACTTATAGGTTCATTTAGCATGATGGAATACACAATATCAGTAGGTGGTATTCGAGCAAGTATTTCTTTATGTGTAATCAGTACCACATGATCAAAATTTGAATTGGGTAAACTATCACATGGTGCTGAACCAGTAGTGCAAGGCAAATCACAAGGAGGCTTCAGTAAAGGAATAGACTCACAATATGTCGCACATGTTGGTTGAAGCTCCAAATCAGTACCAATGTCATTAAAAATCTTCTCAGCTGTAGTAGGTATTACGACATCCTCCTCAAGTGACGATACCAGATCATGTGATGCAGGTTGTAAAATAGGCAGCTCCCTTTCTTCAAAAGCAACCTGCACATCACAAGATACAACAATAGGAGTAGACATGATTACGTTAGTAGACAACTCACATGTCTCATCAGTGTCCACTCTCAAAATTTCTAGAATAGGCCATTTGTAGTTGTTCAAAAACATAGAACGTAGAAATTGCTTGAAATCTTCCCAAAGGATTTTTTTACCCATGACACCATACACAATCCTTGCATCCTTCCACCAACGAGCTACCTCTTCATCCACACGTCGGTGAGCAAGAATGTATTCTATATGGCCATTAAACTTGCTATCGAAAGTACGACATCTCGCAAAACCAAATCCCATATCAATTTCCCAAATCTGATATTCTGCGGGTGTGGCGGAACTTTCCAATCGCCACTTGATTGTAGTTGGATCATATGCCATGCCAACCACAATAGCTAAATAGTCATGGTAAACATCATCTGATTTCTGCATCACATCAACACTAGTAGAAGTCATGATTAGTACATTAGTGCAAAAACACAAAACTGTTTTGGTGGCACACTCACAACTCACTCAAAAACTGACAAGAAAGCAGATCTTACCGTTCCAAAGTGAATAGTGATGCTTACCAATTCGAAATCAAGGACTGATGCACTGATGTGATGAAGTGAATACCGAACATATAGAGAACGATCGCAGGGCACACAGGTTATTTATGGTGGAGCTGTAGGTATGGTATCCTAACTACACCGCAAACGAGTCCTAGTGCTGATCGTATGACAAAGACCCACGAAAACACACACGGTGGAGATAAATGGGGCAATTGCAACTATGAAAATGAGCTCAATAAAGTAAGGTATGTCGAAGGAATGCTCGTGTTGCAATGCACAAGGAGAGACGCTAGCAATGTATCAACAAAACGGGCACAAGATTGCTAAACTAAGCAGCCCGTAGAGCACTAAGCACGCTAGTCTCGTAGGATAGTTTTAGACACAAAGAAAGGTTTACTAAGGCTCACAAGGATAGGTACGCTATGTGGACTCAGTAAAAAAATAAACAAAAAAAGAAAAAAATTTGACCTGAGAATTGGTCTCTGCCGCAGAAAAAAGGCCTAAAATCCTGCCGCGGCAGGATGTCGGCAGACCCAAAAATTTCTCGTATGAGGACATACCTATCTGTGGTAAGGCGACGGTCCGATTTTTTTTCGGATTTTTTTTGCTTTTCACGCTGGAGCACAGACCTGTCTGCGGTTAGGCGTGAGGCAGCGAGCCGATTTTTTTTACTTCAACGTGAAGCAAACTCAGTACAATACTAGATCCGATTGGTTTGTTTTTTTCTCCTTCTTTCAAACGGATCTACAACCTGAGACTAAAAGAAAATAGATCTACTAGATCTAAGACTCAAGAACACGACGAACAGTCTAGAAATAGTCTAGGGACTCCGACAACGGATCAAAAACAGATGAAAACTAGACAAAAACTACGACTCAGATTTAGAAGAAAGGCTACACAAAAGGATTACGATCAGCAACTAGAACTCACGAACAGTGTTATCTAGGCTATGGCAATAAACTATGAACCCTGATATTTTTGTGTGGCTTTTTCTGTATAGGACAAAAACAACTAATCTATGGATGGATTTGTGGATGCTTACCGAGGCAACACTGGAAATCTGATACCAAGATGATATTGCTCACCGAGTAAACCCAGAGCTCTGATACCAAGATGATATGGGGTGGCCCGATCTTCTCAGTAAGAGGATGGCGATGATGATGGTGGATGATAGATAACTAGTGCGTAGCTATGATCTCTCCCGCTCGATCCCTAATGCCAGTGCAACAGATCTCGAACCTTATAGGATATTCACAATACCACACTCTTGCGCACGCAGCCGTGACCACGAACGGTAGTATGCAATCTACTAATTCCCAATGGAACAACAGATCACACTCAATTATAGTTGGTAGATTCGAACACAGGGTAATTTCAGAGGTTCTATGAAAGAAACAACTCCAAAATATTTTAACGTGGTCTAAACCCTAACTTGTGACGGCTACGGAGGTTTATATGAGGGCTGGGGCATCCTCCCCTCTAAACGGGCCTAAAAACAGCCATAACTTGGCCCAAACTGACTCGGTTCGACTCAAACTGATACATACCGACCCATATATGGGTTCAGCCTTATTGGCACGCAGTCCAAACATCGTGGAACACCTCAAACATGTAATTCTTGGTGCGCCATCTCTCTCTCTCTTGCTCATACATGATTTCCTCATTGTCTCCTAGTGCGCATGCCTCCCGCTCCTCCCTCGCGCACTTGTTGGTATTGGAAATCAGCGCTTGTCCTTCTTGCTGCAACTCTCCTCCTCCTCGTGCAACACTTGTGTTATCAATAAACCTGATCATATAAAGATGCATAAACTTAGGTAGTATAAAGTTCTCATTAAGTAAAACATCAGGTTCAATTAGGAATGAATTCACCTGATAGTCATTATTGATTTGACTCAATATTTCCTTCCAGTTCAGGCAGTCAGAATCATCATAATCCATGTGTATATCCTCATCACACGGGCACAAACAAACAAGAAGAAATTAGCCAATGCAATATTAGAGGCAAAACTGTCAAAATCAAGCGTCAGGCCGGAGACTCCGGGGTTTCAGGCCGGAAACTCCGATGCAGGCCGTAGACTCCGGTGTGGGTAGGTCGGAGACTCCGGTGTAGGCCAGAGACTCCGGTGTGCAGGCCGGAGACTCTGGTCTGGAGTCAGATTGCGAACTGCTCGTGTTCTTGAGCGGAAATCCACGCCTTGGGTCCTCAAATCCGCAAAAAATTGGCCAAATTGGGCTAGGAAAATGCAGGATAAAGCCGAACCAACACCTAAGACAAGGTTTGGTCAGATCAAAACCACAAATAACACTCCAAATCAACAGATCGATCCAAAGGCAAATTTGGGCTGTTTTTTGGGGATTTTCGAATTTTTGGTGGATAGAAGAAAAATTTGTGGGGGAAATCGTGAGCAACGAAGCTCTTGATACCAATATGTTGAGGGCAAACCTCTAGGGTGGCCCGATCTTTCACGATTCCCTTTCAAATCGAGGATGGAGTGTGGGGAGAGGAGGGAAGGATGAACACGACGAACGCACGCACGAAGAACGCGATGAACACACACACACAGAAAACCACGATACACACCAATAGCTCACGCCAGCGGTAACCGGTCCGGCGCAATCCCTAGGATCGGCGTCGGGTGGAGGACTATCTCTTGAACCAGCATGGCGAGATGGGAGACTCGGTGAGATCTTAAAGTCTTGGCAAAGGGACACCGATGCCAAGGCCTTGTACAACATGGAGGCATGATGCAAACTCCAATGAGGTTTGGGGATATTGGTGCTCATTGGTCAAGGAGCATTAGGCAAGAATAAGATAGATCCACAAAGGGGTTTCCACTAATTCCAATATCATGCCTAGGGTTTACAATGGAGGTGGGGACTATATATAGGCCAGCCACTTAAACAAGGGTACTTTAGGAAAAAGACAAGTTCTGGACGGACTAAGGGCACATGGGCCGCAAGCCCAAAGGCCTTTTCATGCCTGGCGACAGTCGGACCGGAGACTCCTGTGTGGTGGACCGGAGACTCCGGTCTAGGCCGAAGATTCTGGTTGGTCTCCGGACCAGCCTCTGGAGGGGCCTTCAGATTGTCCCAGGGCCCGGTGCAGGTGCCAGACTGGAGGTGGGGCCGAAGACTCTGGTGTCTTCAGGCCGGAGACTTTGGTGGTCCGGAGACTCCGGTGTGCATAGACCGGAGACTCTGGTCTAAGCAGCTCCAGCGTCTTCTTCTTCAGGATCTGCTCCTTGTTCTCCATCCTTGGGTGCTTGGTGATGTGTTGGTGCTTCGTACCTGATGATGCATAGAGTAGTTGCATGAAGTAGCACACCATCCAAGGATGTATCAAATTGGCACGAGGCGAGGAGCGAGTTCACCTTAGCTTGTAGGAGTTTGGCTCGAGCACGAGTCGTGGGTCTACTTGGGGGACTCGGTGGTGTAGATGTAGGAGCGTCCATAGGAAGGGCCGCATCATACAATATAAATGATAGTTGGCACTTGGCAGCAATACAATACAAAATTCCAGATTCGGTAAATCTTGAGATCAATACTTCAGCACTACCATCTTTGATCTCTGATGTAGCCCGACCTACGGTCGTTACCACGTAAAGGTCTCCAACTTATGCCAAGTTGTCATGGACTCCAAAGGTGAATTTTATCCTCTATGTGAGCCCACCTCCACCCAATTGAATGGTATACTACTTCATACTCCATCCCATTACCATGATAGGTTCACACCGACAAGTACGGACACAGGGGAGGAAGCCCGGAGCATCAAGCCCGACAAGACGGAGGCTTGGAAGAGGAGACAGAAGAAGCAGGAGCAGAAGCACCGGAGTCTCTGGCCCAACGCCCCAAGGAATCCGGCCAGGACTCCAGACTGTCCCCAGGAGCTCCTAGTACATCCCTTCGGAGACAGGCCCGAAGAGCAACGTCAACACTGGAGTCTCCGGCCATATGCACCGGAGTCTCTGCCCTTGGACTTCGGTAAGGAATCCACCCCCACTTGCAGAAGCTACAACGAGGGACCCAGAGTCAACCTCAAAGACTACCTTGGAGTCTCTGGCCACACCAGAGTCTCCAGCCTAAGTGGTGGGTCTGTGTGCCAACAGCTGGGCCCTTGGCCCATGTACCCCTTATTCCGTTCCAGACCCTAGTTGTATGCCAAACTAACCCTATTCTAGTGGTTGGCCTATATATAGAGCCCCCACCCCCTAATTATACCCCTTAGGCATAGATGATAGACTAGAAGACAACCCCTTTTGTGGAATCTCTAGTTTTGCCTCATCACCTTTACTAAGGGGACCGAATATCGTCACTAACCTCGTTCGACTTTGCATAGTGCATCCATTGTTGTACAAGGCCTACGTTTGCGAGTGCGTGAGCGTATATGTCAAGACCCTCTCCAAGATGTTATTCCCTCTCTGCTTGGGATTGATGGGAGCACATTGACCGATCTTTCCTTGCGAGGATTCTATCGGACCGGTGGCCGCTGGCATGAGAAATAGGCCTTGTATCATGTCATGTTTGTGTGTGTTCATTGTGTTCTTGATGAGGATCAGACCACCCTGTAGGTTAACCCTTATCATTTGGTATCAGCAGGTTTTGGTTGCACTGGTTCGCTTCTGCTACCTTCCTCATTTCTCCTTGCTTTCCCATCGATTTGACCATGAGATCCATGAATATTGGGCCACCCTTGAGGTTAACCCTTATCATCTGGTATCAGCAGCTTTTGGTTGCCACGGATTTTGCATCGATTTGGTATTTTCCCCATAAATTCGAAAAATCCACAAAAAATAGCCCAATTTCGTGTTTTGGATCGATCTGTGATTTCAGTGAGTTTTGGTAGGTTTTGATATGTGGATGGTTGGGCAACATGCAGAGTCAGCCTGAAAACAAAAAAATTTCTGCTCCGTCTAGGTCTCCGGCGGGCCACCCTAAGATCTGGCCAAGGTCAAAGGCAATAGCTTGTACATCTCGACACGTAGGTGCGGAAGCTGAGGAAGCGCGTCACAATGGTGCCGTATGCTCCCCGCGTCTCGTCCGGCTCTGGCGAACTGCTCAATCCTGGGACCACCTCATCACCGACTCCGTGCTCCTCCTCCTTCCGCCTCCGACTTCGCCACCCATCATCATCGACGAGCACTGCAGGTGTTGTGCCTCTGCTGTCTCACACACGTACAAGGTGGAACAACAACAAGTGAGATGCTAGTCTTGGTCTTGCCACCGCGGGACAAGAAGGTGGAATTGCCAAGTCTAGCGAAACCCTAGGAAGCAGCACTAGATTATATTGTCCACCGCCACCCACCTTCCTTTATATAGACGAGTAGGTGAGGGCACACAACACTTGTGTCCCTCGGTCCTAAACCTTAGACCTAGTCAAAGTGGGTCCCACCCATTGACGTGTGTCCCTGTTCGAACAAGTCTAACTTGTCGGCTTGTGATAGTCTGATCATCATCCTCCTAGTTCCAAGTGTGTGATCCCACAGGCTTATGGTAAGCCGGACACAACTCAGTAATCATTCGGTTAGAGCAGTAGCTCAGTGACTTTCCGACTAGAGCTAATAATTCGTAGCGGCCTCTAGCAAGACTTGTCGACTCTCGGTTTTCGTAAGTGCCCTCAATGTGACAATCTGTCCGAGTCCCTTTGCCTCATAATATTGGTGATAAACCGCAAGGGAGATTCCTTCATCCCAGTGCCGGTTTAACTCTCTTCTCATTGCAGTTACACCTACCCCAATTGCTACTAATCATGTTCCAGCTGCTACAAAGAAAGATCAATCCAATGAGATAAGGATTGGACCAATTACAAGAGCTCGTGCTAAGCTACTAGAACAATAGGTGAACTTGTTTCTTAACGAACATGATGTTTTAGTTAATGAGAATTTTATACTACCTAAGTCTTTGAATTATTGCCTGATCAGGTACTTGGGAGAAGAAGGCGTAGCACGGAGTGAGGAGCTAATGGAACATGGCGTGTTGATAAATGAAGAATATATGAGGGAGGAGAGGGAGGAAGCGCAAGCAGCTTTCAAAGATGAAGATCAACAAGTGGAGGAAGTTCTCTGCCGCGGTAGAGAAAAGCCCCAATTTTCTGCCATGGCAGGCTGCCGTGGCAGCCAAACCGTGCCAAACTCTGGCACGGCAGAGGCATACTCCGAACCCATGTTGGGTCGGTTGTATCCCTAGTTGGGTGGGACCAACTCGGTCACCACCTTGGCCACCGCACCCCCAATACTCTTAAATAGATGGGCGCACTAGTTTTAGGGTTTAGACCACGTTAAAATTATTTTGGAGTTGTTTCTTTCATAGAACCTCTGGAATTCCTTGTGATCGATTTCTATCAACTGCAATTGAGTATGATTTGTTGTTCCACTGGGAATTAGTATATTGCAAACTACCGTTCGTGGTTGACGGCTACTTGTGCAAGAGTGTGGTGTTGTGAATACCCTACAAGGTTCGAGAGCTGTTGCATTGGCATCAGGGTTCGAGCGGGAGAGATTATAGCTACACACTAGTTATCTATCATCCACCATCACCATCGACTAGTGCTTGATGAGAAGATTGGGCCACCCCATATCATCTTGTTATCAGATTTCCTCGTTTACTTGGTGAGCAATCCACAATCCATCCATAGATTAGTTCGTGTTTTTTGTCCTATATGGAAAAAGCCCCACAAAAAGAGTTGTCATAGCCTAGATTACATCGTATTCGAGTAATAGTTGATGGCCGTGTTCCTCTTTTAGTTTAGATCTAGATCTGTTCTTCGTTTTCTTCTTGTTCTAGTTGAATCCACCATCTTTTCCGCCGCCTCTAGCAGATCTGATCCTAGCTAGGAGTCCTTGTGTTTTACTCTTGGCCGAGTCGGTTTGCATTAATTAAAAAAATCGCTACCGATTCTGCCGCGGCATGGAAACGAGCTGTTTTCCTGCCACGGAGTCTGTCGCGACACGGACTCCTGCCGCGACAAGATTTCTCTGCCGTGCACCACCTGCTCTGCCGCCACTCTGCCGCCTCTTCTGCCGCGGCACGTTTTTGTGCGGTTTCGCTGCCGCGCGCCGACGCCCTGCGACAGCTCTGCCCCGATAGAAATTTGCACTCTTTCTCTGCCGCGGTAGGATTTTTTTCCTGCCACGAGACGTTTTTGAGCTGTTTTTCTGCCACAACACCATAGTTGCAAAGTGTGACAAAAATTGCAATTTTCCTTAACCTTAGCCACAACCATTCTATTTCATAGGTGTAGGAACTTGTCCATTGAGACTAGTTTCCGCTCCTACAGGCTGCTACTAGGATTTTGGTGTTATGCTTTGTAATTTGGCCGTGTGTGATATATATTTAAAAAAAGAGAAAAAGCATATAGCAAAAGAAAAAGCAAAAAGAGAAAGAAGCTATACAAAAGAAAAAGAGAAAAAGAAAAGAAGAATTTGAGCAAGAGGCCTTGTGACATCTTTGTGCACCGGTAGATTGAGCAATCTTGTGCCTGTTTACTTTGAGCTTTGCTAGTGTCTCTCCAGCGTAGTGCAACACCCGTCATAGTTGCATTGCCATGTTTATCTGCACGTGTGTGTTTCTTGGGTTTTGTGTACGATTAGCACTAGGACTTGTTTGCGGTGTACTTAGGATACCATACATATAGCTCTACCATAAATAACATGTGTGCCCTGTGATCATTCTCTATACCTTTGATATTCACTTCATCACATCAGTGCATAAGTCTTTGATTACATTTGGTAAAGCATCTCTATTCACTTTGGAACGGTAAGATCTCCTTTCTTGTCAGTTGTGAGGAAGTTGTGAATGTTTCCACCAAACATATTTTGATTTTTTGCACTAACCTACTGATGCAGCCCGTCCTACGGACGCTACTACATCTACAATGCCAAGTCATCATGGACTCCAAAGATGAACCCGTTCCTCTATGCAAGCCCACTTCCTACCCTTTGAATGGTATACTACTTCATACTCCATCCCATATTCATGATAGGTTCATACCGACGAGTACAGAGGCAAGGGAGGAAGCCCAAAGCACCAAGACCCACAAGACGAAGGCTTCGAAGAGAAGACGGTCCAGGAGCAGCCAGCTCCAGAACCGGAGTCTCTACCATCATCGCCCTAGAGAGTCCGCACGATACTAGCCGGAATGTCCAGCGCTACCGGAGTGTCCGGCCGGCCCCGACTCCATCCTAGCGCGGACAGTCAGTAGGTCACATCGGACTGTACCTGGAAACTACTCGGAGTGTCCGGCCACCCCGGACTGTCCGGTCCACCCGACCCGCACTATCCGGCCTAAGTGATGGGCCTACGAGCCAACATCTGGGCCCTTGGCCCATGTACCCCTCTTTCCGCACCAAACCCTTGTTTTTTACCCAAACTACCACTGAACTTGTGGCTGGCCTATAAATAGGGCCCCCACCCCTCATTGTATCCTTTAGTCCTAGATGATAGACTAAAGGCAACCCCCTTTGTGGAATCTCTAGTTTTGCCTCATCCCTTTCTACCAAAGGGGACCGACTATCGTCACCACCTCGTTGGAGTTTGCATCGCGCCTCCCTCATTGTACAAGGCCTACATCTGCGAGTGCGTGAGCGTAGTTGTCAAGACCCTCTCCAAGGTGTTCTTCCCTCTCCACGTGGGATCGAGGGAGCACGTTGACCGATCTTTCCTTGTGAGGATTCTATCGGACCGGTGGCCACTAGCGTGAGCAATCGGCCTTGTATTGTGTGAGTTTTGCATGTGTTCATCGTGTTCTTCGCGACGTGTGCGTCCGCTTCCGCTACCTTCTCCCTTTCCCCTCACTTTCCCATCGATTTGACCACGAGATCCGTGAAGATCGGGCCACCCACGGGGTTACCCCATATCTTATGGTATTAGAACCTTTTGGTTGCCACGGATTTCCCCTTGATCGGGCCACCCACAGGGTTACCCCCAGAAATTCGAAAATCCCCAAAAAATAGCCCCAATTTCATGTTTTGGATCGATATGTGATTTGAGTGCGTTTTGGTAGGTTTTGGTCCATGGATTACTTGCTAAACTTGTTGATCAATCTTCCCCTGCGTTTCCATAGCCCAATTCCTTGATTTCCCGATCAATTTGAGGTTTTGGTTCGAGTTTTCTGCCAAAACTCGTCCTGTTCGCGTTCTGGAAGTTCTGGATCGACCGGACTGGACTGTCCGGCCTAAACGGATAGGAATATCCGCCCCGCCGGAGTGTACGGCCTAAAAGGACCGGAATCTCCGTCCCGACCGGACTGTCCGGCTTGCGTGCCCCGGAACGTCCGCCCCTGCTGACAAAAAAATTTGCTTCACGGTTTTCAGCATAACTTTCACATACGAACTCAGATTTTGGTGTTCTTTAGCTCGTTTTGAAGAGGAGAAAGATCTCACATCATCATCTCCTTAGTTCATGCTATCTACTCCATCCAAATTCCATGAGCAAGGCGGAATCCACCAATAAAGGGTGAAGATCAGCGACGAAAGGTATAAAAATTCACGACTTCTCCTCACTTGCTTTCCTTTGTGAGCTACACTATCTTTGCGTTAAACAAACACCTATTGAGACTAGTTCCTCCTATGATTGCTTGGGCTATGCACATTTGATACCTTGTAGAATTCCGAGCAAAAGTTGTGAGCGTGCTATCTCATATAGTTATCTTGTATAGTTGTTGGCACAAGGAAGGGGCAAGTGAAAAAAGAAAAGAAAAGTGAAAAAAATAGAAAAAGAAAAGGAAGAAAAAGAAAGAAAGAAACAAGTGCCTCATAGTACTTATTGTGCATCTCTTGTAGCCCACCAATTTATTGCAACCGAACTAGCGTCTCTCCTTGCACTTGTGCGACACGAGCTTATAGTCTTCGATAGGTAATCATTTGGTTCTTAGCTCACTTTCTACGTCGCACAAGTCCCATTTATCCCACCATATGTGTTTCCTTGTGCATAATTCCTATCTTGTGGATTGACTTGTTTTGCTCTATGATCATCGTGGTTCTTTACTTGCCAATACAGTATCTTGATTTTAGATTGTTCTTGGACACGCCACCTTCCATACCTATCCACCATAAGCTTTGTGTGTGTGTGTTTTAGTAGTTAGTTGGTTTTTGTGTTCCGCGTGAACTTCACTTTGCTTGGTTTTGATTGCTCTCAAGTGTTGCCACTTGCACGATACTATATTCCAAGGTAAAGTAAGGTTTGACGTTGCATCCCTAACCTCCTACCACTTCCATATACACCACTTGGTCTTGTGAATCATGTCTAGGGACCCCGGAATCGAGGATGATATCTATGAAGAATCCATGATGAGCCACCACGACTACGACTCCAGAAGTATACAGGACATGATGGAGCACTACACCGACAATGGCTCTGCATGCTTTGAGGACCCGGAGCATTGCACCTATAACGGCTACACATGCATGGAAGACATGGAGCACGTCATCAACTATGGCTCCTCAAGCATGGAGGACTTGGAGCTCTACATCGACAATGGCTCCTTATGCATGGAGTACATGGAGCACTACACCGACAATGGCTCCACATGCTTGGGTGATATGGAGTACTACATCAACAACGACTCCCCAAGCATGGACGACTTTGAGTGCTACAACGACGACGCCTCACCAAGCATGGAGGAGATGGCGAACTTCACGCACTTCTAGGGCTCTTAAATGAGCCACGAAGAATACCTCCACCGCTTGGAGATGGAGGACTACTACGCCAAGCTAGCAGAGACACATCATCAAGAAACCATGACCTTCAAGGCCAAGCGTGCTACACCAAAGGGCACCACCTACTTCGATGATCGACCTCCAAGGCGTCAAGCGCCACCACCTACATGGCGCCATGCACAACCATCTGCAAGGCGACGAGAGCCATCACCTCCAAGCTGTCAAGCACCACCATCTCCAAGGCACCAAGCACGACCATCTCCAAGGCGTCAAGTGCATCTACCTCCAAGGCATCAAGTGCCATCTACTCCAAGAAGAGTGGTGCCCAAACACCATCTTCCACACAAGGCGCCACGAAGCAAGAATCTTCATCGACATACATCCTCTAGAGATCATCACCAACATCAAGAGGATACAAGAAGTCATTCAAAGCATCTTCACCATGAAGACAGAGAATACATGTTGAGCACCATCCATAATGCTCAATCAAGCTCAAGAAGGCACCGCCATCCAAAGAAGAGTGCCAAGGAAAAGGGTCATCGTCGCGAGCGTCATGTGGATGACCAAGTGCTTCTCCAACATAAACCTTTGGCAAGGCACGCCAATGACCTCCGTCGACACCATCATAAGGCACCTTCAACTACTAGTGCCACCACCAAAATGGCACCAAGAGCAAGCCTTCTTACACACCATCAAGCTTCAACGCCAAGACTCCAAGTTCAAGAGGAAGCATCCAACAACAAGAGCTTCAATGCAACTTCTTCTTCAAGCACTCCAAGAATGTCATTCAAGCAAGAGATGGACCTCTACTTCTCCAAGTTGGACGAGGCCGTCGAAAACATGACACCCCAAGAGGTAGAAGAAAACAAGTTGCTTTGCCAACAAGTGGATGCAAGAGCGAAGATGGCGTCAAGAACCAATACTTCTAATTTGAGTGCCACCACCACAATGGCACCCAAAGTACAAGGCGACGACAAGGTCGAGAATGGTGAGCATGGGATTTTCCCTTCACCAACGGAGGCGCATGGAGTTGAGAGAACCGAGCCTACCCCCATATGCTTGAGTGATGATGTGGTACCAATCCCATGAGAGTATGAGAGCCACTTAGCCCACTTGAGTGAAAACAATAGTGAGATGAGTGACTCCACCATATGTGAGATTGAGTGCTTCCACTTGGAGGGCATGAGTGATACACCTAGTGAGTTGAGAGTGGTAGTTGATAGGTCATGTGAGACCACTTTGATTTCTAACAACTTACCCTGTTATGGGGTAACCCCGTGGGTGGCCCGATCTTCACGGATCTCGTGGTCAAATCAATGTTAAAGCGAGGGGAGAGGGAGAAGGTAGCGGAAGTGGACGCACACCTCGCGAAGAACACGATGAGCACACGCAAATCACACACGATACAAGGCCGATTGCTCTCATCGGTGGCCACCGGTCTGATAGAATCCTCGCAAGGAAAGATCGGTCAACGTGCTCCCTCGATCTCACACGGAGAGGGAAGAATGCCTTGGAGAGGGTATTAACGTCTTGGCAAAGGGACATCGATGCCAAGGCCTTGTACAACGAGGGAGGCGTGATGCAAACTCCAACGAGGGGGTGATGATAGTCGATCCCCTTTGGTTGAAGGGGATGAGGCAAAACTAGAGATTCCACAAAGGGGGTTTTCTTTAGTCTATCATCTATGCCTAGGGTTACATGAGGGGGTGGGGGCACTATATATAGGCCAGCCACTAGTTCAAGGGTACTTTAGGAATAAAAGGGGAAAGTCTAGGCAGACTAAGGGGTACATGGGCCAAGGGCCCAACTGGCGGCGCGCAGGCCCATACGCTCAGGCCAGAGACTCCGGTGTGGGACGGAGACTCCAGTCTGTCTCCAGTGTTGTCTCCAGAGTGGCAGACAGACTGTCCTCGAGCTCGATCTAGGGGTCGGTCCGGAGATGGGTCCGGAGACTCTGGGGTACATAAGCCGGAGACTCCGGTGTGGCCGGAGACTCCGGTGTGCGCAGGCCAGAGACTCCGGTGCTCTAGCTGCTGCTTCTTCTGTCTTCTCTTCCAAGCCTCCGTCTTGTCGTGCTTGGTGCTCCAGGCTTCCTCCCATGCCTCCGTACTTGTTGGTGTGAACCTATCATCGATATGGGACGGAGTATGAAGTAGTATACAATTCAAGAGGGTAGGAAGTGGGCTCGCATGGAGGAACAGATTCACCTTTGGAGTCCATGATGACTTGGCATAAGTTGGAGACCATGATGTGGTAACGACCAAAGGTCGGGCTACATCATCTCCCCCCCTTCAAAAAGAGTCGTCCTCGACTCTACACGCTCATCACAAAGTAGAAGATGTCGAGAGACCTTCTTGATCCTAGGGTTCCTCGGAATGATTGAATTGACAACACCTCAATGTTCCTTCACCTTCAATGAAGCCTACAAACCTCACCACAAAAGCGAAGCAACACTCAAAGCATAGCCAATTCATGAAGATAATATCATGAGTCCTCAAGTAGAGTGAAGTCACCTTATGGTGTAGAGATAGCTCGTTGCAGGGCAGCCATAGGTAACTCTCTACGGTTCGTCTTGTCAACTCTTTGTCCATAGAGGTTGATGCGGAAACAATTGTACCTTCACACAACAAAGACCAAGCAACATATGTTTGTGTGTGATAGAGGAGCATGTCATGTGTGGCATGTCCATTATTGTTCACAACACTATTAGCACAACTCAAGCATAGCAAACAGGATGCATATGCAAGGTCAAAGTGCATGGAACTCGTTTGAACATCATCCAAATGTGGGAACTCAAAAAGTCCATAAAACATCTTAGTGTGGCACTCAAAGCAATTGACTAAAATATTGATCAACATATTTGATGCAAGGATAGGAGAATTCGGCAAAAACACATGAGGATGAATATCCAAAGCAACATCATTATGTGTGCAAGCCAACCATTGGAAAGAACAATTGTTCAATATGTTGGATGCCATACACATATCATCAAAAACAAAGATCATGGGAGTATGCATATCGCAAGCGGAAGCAAACACAACATGTTTGCAAACAAACCATAGGAAAGAGCAAGTGGTCCTTATGTTTGTGGCAACAACAATACGAGAGACCTAGAAGCTCTCATGACAATACATGCTCATAATGGCATTATGGTTGCACACAAAACATTGGAAAGAGGAATTGTTCAACATTTTTGTGGCAACACACAAAGCATCAATATCCAATAGCAACGAGACATGATTGTCACAAGGTGAAAGAATACCATCAACATGGTTGCAATCAAACCATAGGAAAGAGAAATTTTTCAACATGAAAGATGCAAAGCATGCGGAAGGTATCAGAGCTGGGTTCGATCTTGAACTCACTTGGGGGATGCTCTCTAGAGCTCTTTTTGTGAACTCGTGCTCAACCGAGGTTGACATTCTTGTGCGGGTACCTACACACATCAAACACAAAAGGAAGAACGTGTGTGCATGGTAGAGAAATACATCATCCATTATGACATATCTCTTCTTGTGCACATCACCATTAGTGTCAAGCAAGTGTAACATAGGTGCATGGTGAGTATGCAAGCGGTGAACATGCTTATCATGGCAATCATCAAAATCTCCAAAATTTGAGAAAGCTATGGGGGCCATCTCAATATAAACCATATGAGAATTATTGTTGCTAGCAAAACATGTGAAAGAGCAATTGTTCATCTTATTGCAAGCAACGGGAGAGATTGTAAAACATTCATGACAAAGCATGGTTCGAGGGCTACCATTTCTAACATCATTGCAAGCAAAACATTGGAAAGAGAAATTGTTCAACAAAGTGCAAGCAATGATATCATCAACATAACATTTAGAGCATGGCATGACTATGGCAACATCATCACAATCAAATAATTTGACATGCTCAACATTATGCAAAGGCAAAGTATCACATGGAAATATCAATGAAGCATATGTGATATCACAAACATCATCCATAGCATACCAATCATCACAAGTCATCATGTCCACTAGTGGGATCATGGCATCATCAACACCCGTATTCTTACCTTGTTCATACCTCTCATATGAAGTGGGTGTTGTGGTAGTATTGGCTTCCATGTGGGTGACTTCTTCATCCAATATGGGGATGACATCATCTTCATCCACCATGTACATCTTCTCGGTCGGAGGCATCATCCTCTCCAAGCTTGGCGCGTCTTGATCCATGGAACCTAGCACATCATGAGAAAACACACTAGAGGTAGAGGGTAAGTCGTTAGAAATCAAAGTGGTCTCACATGACCTATCAACTACCACTCTCAACTCACTAGGTGTATCACTGATGCCCTCCAAGTGGAAGCACTCAATCTCACATATGGTGGAGTCACTCATCTCACTCTTGTTTTCCCTCAAGTGGGCTAAGTGGCTCTCATACTCACATAGGATTGGTACCACATCATCACTCAAGCATATGGGGGTAGGCTCGGTTCTCTCAACTCCATGCGCCTCCTTTGGTGAAGGGAAAGTCGCATGCTCACTATTCTTGATCTTGTCATTGCCGTCTTGCACCTTGGCTTGTGTAGTCCTCTTGACGTACTCGTCCAACTTGGCGAAGTAGAGGTCTTCGTCTTCCTCATCCATGAAGGTGCATGCATCATCTAGGACGTCAAGTCATGGCGTTGAAGCTTGATGGCATGGAGGATAGATTTCTCTTGGTGCCATTTTGGTGGTGGCACGAGTAGTTGAAGGTGCCCTTTGATGGTGTCGACGGAGGTCATTGGCGTGCCTTGCCAAAGGTTGATGTAGATGACGCACTTGGTCATCCACATGACGCTCGCTACGATGCTCCTTGTCCTTGGCACTCTTCTTGGTGAGGCATTGTAATGAGCGCAAAGCATCATTTATCTTGGCCATGATGCTCATGGTTTTAGCAAATTTGTTGTCCACGTCGCGCTTGAAGTTGTCCATTTGATGGTGGACCTTGTTGCTCTTGAGGTGGGGGCTCCGTCTTGGTCGACGCGACATGGGGAGCTTGTCATTGTCGTTCTTGAAGTCTTCCATGCTTGGGGAGTTATTGTTGTTGTAGAACTCCATATCACCCAAGCATGTGGAGCCATTGTCGTTGTAGTGCTCCATCATGTCATCCATGCTTGTGGAGGCATATGCATGGTGGCTCATCGTGGATTCTTCATAGAAATCATCCTCGGCTCCGGAGTTCCTAGACATGATTCACAATACCAAGTGGTGTATATGGAAGTGGTAGGGGTTAGGGATGCAACGTCAAACCTTACTTTACCTTGGAAGATAGTATCGTGCAAGTGGCAACGCTTGAGAGCAATCAAAACCAAGCAAAGTGAAGTTCACGCGGAACACCAAAACCAACTAACCACTAAAACACACACACACAAAGCTTATGGTGGATAGGTATGGAAGGTTGCGTGTCCAAGAACAATCCGAAATCAAGATACTGTAATGGCAAGTAAAGAACCACGATGATCATAGAGCAAAACAAGTCAATCCACAAGATAGGAATATATACAAGGAAGCACATACGGTGGGATAAATGGGACTTGTGCGATGGAGAAAGTGAGCTAAGAACCAAATGATTACCTAGCGAAGACTATAAGCTCGTGTCACACAAGTGCAAGGAGAGACACTAGTTCGATTGCAATAAATTGGTGGGCTACAAGATATGCACAATAAGTACCACCTATTTGATGTTCATCGAGCTTGCGCTTCCTATTCTATGAGGCACTTGTTTGTTTCTTCTTTTTCTTTTTCTATTTTTTTCTTTTTATTTTATTTTATTTTTCACTTGTCTCTTCCTTGTGCCAACAACTATATAAGATAACTATATGAGATAGCACGCTCACAACTTTTGCTAGGTATTCTACAAGTATCAAATATGCATAGCACAAGCAATCATAGGAGGAACTAGTCTCAGTAGGTGTTTATTGTTCGCAAAGATAGTGTAGCTCACAAAGGGATGCAAGTGGGGAGAAGTCGCGGAATTTTTTATACCTTTCTTCACTGATCTTCACCCTTTATTGGTGGATTCCGCCTTGCTCACAGAATTTGGATGGAGTAGATAGCATGAACCACGGATATGATGATGTAGATCTCTTTCTCCTCTTCAAAACGAGCTAAAGAACACCAAAATCCGAGTTCGTATGCAAAAGTTATGCTCAAAACCGTGATGCAGATTTTTCTGTCAGCAGGTAGGGTCGAGACTCCGGTCTGGAGGTCCGGAGACTCTGGTCTGGAGTGAGTCACACTGGAAACTCCGGTCCGATCGATTTCTGCGCGTCCTGAACACGAACGGGGCGCGATTTTGGCAGAAAAACTCAAACCAAATCACCAAATTGGTGGGGGAAATCAAGGAATTAGGCCATAGAAACACAGGGGAAGGTAGATCAACAAGTTTAGCAAGTAATCCATGGATCAAAACCTACCAAAACGCACTCAAATCACAGATCGATCCAAAACATGAATTGGGGCTGTTTTTGGTGGAATTTTCGAATTTATGGGGAAAAAGACCAAATCGTGGGGAAATCCGTGGAAACCAAAAGCTGCTGATACCAGATGTTATGGGGTAACCCTGTGGGTGGCCCGATCTTCATGGATCTCGTGGTCAAATCGATGGGAAAGCGAGGGGAAAGGGGGAAGGTAGCAGAAGCGGACGCACACCTCACGAAGAACACGATGAACACACGGAAATCACACACGATACAAGGCCGATTGCTCTCACCGGTGGCCACCGGTCCGATAGAATCCTCGCAAGGGGAAAGATCGGTCAACGTGCTCCCTCGATCCCACACAGAGAGGAAAGAACACCTTGGAGAGGGTCTTGACGTCTTGGCAAAGGGACACCGATGCCAAGGCCTTGTACAACGAGGGAGGCGCGATGCAAACTCCAACGAGGTGGTGACGATAGTCGATCCTCTTTGGTAGAAGGGGATGAGGCAAAACTAGAGATTCCACAAAGGGGG
This sequence comes from Avena eriantha, assembly GCA_910589775.1. Classification (NCBI taxonomy): domain Eukaryota; kingdom Viridiplantae; phylum Streptophyta; class Magnoliopsida; order Poales; family Poaceae; genus Avena; species Avena eriantha. The sequence goes on along the minus strand of OU342746.1, from coordinate 70,944,683 downwards.
TTTTCTTTAGTCTATCATCTATGCCTAGGGTTACATGAGGGGGTGGGGGCACTATATATAGGCCAGCCACTAGTTCAAGGTACTTTAGGAATAAAAGGGGAAAGTCTGGGCGGACTAAGGGGTACATGGGCTAAGGGCCCAGCTAGCGGCATGCAGGCCCATACGCTCAAGCGGGATACTCCGGTGTGGGCCGGAGACTCTGGTTTGTCTCCGGTGTCGTCTCCGGAGTGGCAGACAGACTATCCTCGAGCTCGATCTGGGGGTCGGTCCGGAGACTTTGGGGTACGGAGGCCGAAGACTCCGGTGTCTTCAAGCCGGAGACTCCGGTGTGGTCGGAGACTTCGGTGTGCGTAGGCCGGAGACTCCGGTGCTCCAGCTGCTGCTTCTTCCGTCTTCTCTTCCAAGCCTCCGTCTTGTCGTGCTTGGTGCTCCAGGCTTCCTTCCATGCCTCCGTACTTGTTGGTGTGAACCTATCATCGATATGGGACGGAGTATGAAGTAGTATACCATTCAAGAGGGTAGGAAGTGGGCTCGCATGGAGGAACGGATTCACCTTTGGAGTACATGATGACTTGGCACAAGTTGGAGACCATGATGTGGTAACGACCAAAGGTCGGGCTACATCATACCCTCTACCTCTAGTGTGTTTTCTCACGATGTGCTAGGTTCCATGGATCAAGAAGCGCCAAGATTGGAGATGATGATGTCTCTGACCGAGAAGATGGACATGGTGTATGAAGATGATGCCATCCCCATACATGATGAAGAAGTCATCCACATGGAGGCTAATGCTACCACAACACCCACTTCATATGAGAGGTATGAACAAGGTAAAAATAAGGGTGTTGATGATGCCATGATCCCACTAGTGGACATGATGACTTGTGTTGATCGGTATTCTATGGATGATGTTTGTGATATCCCATATGACTCATTGGTATTTCCATGTGATACTTTGCCTTTGCATAATGTTGAGCATGTGAAATTATTTGATTGTGATGATGTTGCCATAGAAATGCCATGCTCTAAACGTTACATTGATGATATCATTGCTTGCACTTTGTTGAACAATTGCTCTTTCCAATGTTTTGCTTGTAATGATGTTACCAATGGTACCCCTCGAACCATGCTTTGTCATGAATGTTTTACAATCTCTCCCGTTGCTTGCAATAAGTTGAATAATTTCTCTTTCACTTGATTTGCTTGCAACAATAATTCTCATATGGTTTATACTGAGATGGCCCCCATAGCTTTCTCAAATTTTGGAGATTTTGATGATTGCCATGATAAGCATGTTCCCCACTCGCATACTCACCATGCATATTTTTCATACTTGATTGACACTAATGGTGATGTGCACAAGAAGAGATATGTCATGATGGATGATGTGTTTCTCTACCATGCACACACGTTCTTCCTTTTGTGTTTGATGTGTGTAGGTACCCGCACGAGAATGTTAACCTCGGTTGAGCACGAGTTGACAAAAAGAGCTCTAGAGAGCATCCCACAAGTGAGTTCAAGATCAAACCCAACTCTGATACCTTTTGCATGCTTTGCATCTTTCATGTTGGGAAATTGCTCTTTCCTATGGTTTGCTTGCAAGCATATTAATGGTATTCTTTCACCTTGTGACAATCATGTTTTGTTGCTATTGGATATTGATGCTTTGTGTGTTGCAAAAAAATGTTGAACAATTTCTCTTGCCAATGTTTTGTGTGCAACCATAATGCCATTAAGAGCATGTATTGTCATGAGAGCTTCCAAGACTCTCGTATTGTTGTTGCAACAAACATAAGGCCCACTTGCTCTTTCATATGGTTTGTTTGCAAACATGTTGTTCTTGCTTCCGCTTGCGATACTCATACCCCCATGATTTTGGCTTTTGATTGTATGTGTATGACATCCAACATATTGAACAACTGTTTTTTCCAATGGTGGTTTGCAACATAATGATGTTGTTTTGGATATCTTTCCTCATGTGTTTTTGCCGAATTCTACTATCCTTGCATCAAAGATGTTGACCAATATTTTAGTCCATTGCTTTGAGTGCCACACTAAGATGTTATATAGAGTTTCAAGTTCCCACATTTGGATGATGTTCAATTAACGTCCATGCACTTTAACCTTGCATATGCATCCCGTTTGCTATACTTGAGTTGTGCTAATAGTGTTGTGAACAAGAATGGACATGCCACAAATGACATGCTCCTATATCACACACAAACATATGTTGCTTGGTCTTTTTTGTGTGAAGGTACAATTGCTTACGCATCAAGTTCTATGGACCATAAGTTGACAAGACGAATAGAAGAGAGATACATATGCTGCCCTTCAATAAGCTATCTCTATACCATAAGGTGACCTCCTTCTACTTGGGGACTCATGCTATAATTCTCATGAATTAGCTACGCTTTGAGTATTGCTTCGCTTTCGTGGTGCGCTTTGTAGGCTTCATGAAAGATGAAGGAACATTGAAGTGTTGTCAATCCAATCTTCCTGAGAACGACTATATGGTGAACCCCAAGATCAAGAATGTCTCTCGACATCCTCTTCTTAGTGATGAGCATGAAGAGTCGAGGACGACTCTTTTTGAGGGGGGGGGGGGGCTGATGCAGCCCATCCTATGGACGCTAGTACATCTACAATGCCAAGTCATCATGGACTCCAAAGGTGAATCTGTTCCTCTATGCAAGCCCACTTCCTACCCTTTTGAATGGTATACTACTTCATACTCCATCCCATATTCATGATAGGTTCATACCGAAGAGTACGGAGGCAAGGGAGGAAGCCCGAAGCACCAAGCCCGACAATACAAAGGCTTGGAAGAGAAGACGGTCCAGGAGCAGCCAGCTCCAGAACCGGAGTCTCCGTCGTCATCACCCCGGAGTCTCCACCGTCATCGCCCCAGAGAGTCCGCACGATACCAACCGGAATGTCCGGCGCTGTCGTGGTGGTGTCACGCCAGAGGCCATGGATAGGCTAAAGGTGGGGACTAATACACGCTAGGGGAATCCAGGGAGGGATAGTGGAGTGATTCTCCACACAGATGTTTGTATAGCTTTGTCTCCAAGATTACAAGTGCTCCTTAAGCTGTATTGGCGAGAGGAGGAAGAAGGAGCTCTCTTACTCTCACCCACAGATCACCAGTAAAACCCTAGCCAAAACTGAATAGCAGAAAAACCCAACCCTCTCTACAGAAGCCCCAGCCCCCCTTTTATAGAGGAGGCTCGGTTTCTTCCTAGGGCATACGTGGAGGCATATTCTTAGGAATATGCCTCCTCCCAAAGTGGTAAGCCGACCGGGGTGCTTTTCCCCCCGCGTCACACATGCTTTAGCTACGTGAGCCTCTGCGGCGCCCGCGTCAGCCGACATGGGCGTCGTCACCCCTGTCGGCCACGACCCAGTGGTCCTGCTCTTGTCTGCTTCGCTCATGCAGTGCGTACCGGGCCCTCTTTTTGACCAGCAAGATTCCTTCCTTCTCCTAGAAGCCAAACATGACCCGGATCACAGCTGACCCGGGCACCCCTGTTCCTGCATACAAGTAAACATATACTTCCGACTTACAGCTTAAGTCGGTTGAGACTTAGTCAGGCGAACACCCCCTGTTTCAGGTTACTCCGTGATTCGGCCTACCTTGAGGTAACCCGGCCAGCATCTGCTTTGGCCTTGTCGAACCTCGGCTAACTTGGCCTTTATACCCCGGCGTGACCCTACCCGGGGGTATCCCCCCAACATTAGTCCCCGAAGCTGGTGCGATCTTAGCTACCTTGGCCGCTAAGGCCACATCAGGTTCAATTCTGTGCTCCGGTCGTTATTGCCGAGTTACCTCTTTACCTCGGATTATATGGATTTACGTTCCCTTCGCACATTCCAAGTTTTCACTTGCTGGCCGGGTTACCACTTTGACTCGGACCTCCTGGTTTTACTTTCCCTCCGCACATTCCAAGTTTTCACTTGCCGGCCGGGTTACCACAGTTTCATCCGGGTCTTGCTTCCTTCTCTCGTACGCTAACCCATGTGAAGGGTAATCATTATGTCGTCTTATTTTAAGGGCCTGCACAGTAACCGCCGCAGTAATTGTCAGTTATCACTGTGCGCGGGTCACGTCATGCCTGCCTCCTCGTTTATCGCATCACGGTGTCACGTCATGGGATCTTCTCCGCTCTGTGGCCCTCTGTGTGGCTCCCCACTGATTGGTCCGGGCGGGCGATACACGGCCACAGCGTGTGGCCGATCCGTAGGACACGATCCCACTCACCGCACGAGGGCGTGGTTAAATAGCGGAGGGGCGCATCCCTTAGGATTTTTCTCCTTCTGCGCCCCTCTGCCTGTTGCTCTTCTTATTCATCTTCCTCGCGACCGCGCCGCCGCCAGTGCTCCAAATAGCAGTGTCGCCACCGTGCTTTTCCCTCGCATTTCTGCGTCGCAGCCACCGTTACGCAGCTCCTTCGCCACGGGTCCTCGCCAATCCCGATCTCTGCCCCCCGCCGCCGCTAACGCCAGCGAGGGCAGCGAAGATCTGATGACTGAAGAGGAGCTCATCGTTGCTGAGCAGGAGATGGAGGAGGACGCCGCGGCGGCGGACCGTGGTGCGTGGGCCGGGTCCTAGGTCTGCGAAGACGACCTGGACTGGCTCTACCGCACCAGGCGCATCCCCGCCGGCGTTGTGGCTCGCCTCGCCTCCTCCAAACTGCCCCCTCACCCAATCCGGGTGAATACGTCGTCTTCTTGTCCCACTTCGAACGGGGCTTCGGGTTGCTGGTGAGCAATTTTTTCCGGGACTGGCTCAGTACGTACCAGCTCCAGCCGCACCATCTTCCAGCCAACGCCATCACTTCCCTCTCTGCCATTGCTTCTACGATCGAAGGCTATGCCGGACTGTGGCCCACGAAGGAGCTATGGATCCGGTTCTTCAGCCTTCGTCGCAAGGTCATCCCCAACATCCACGCTGATCCGGAGGACAAATAGCTCACTTAGTTCGGAGCAGCTTCCATTTCACCCTGTAGGTTTTCTGTTTTCCCCCGGGTCACCGGTTTAGAGTCCTGCAAAGGATGGGCCCGGACCTTCTTCTATGTCCGGAATACGGGCACCGAAGACTTGATCCGGTTGCTCCCCTACACTCCAGGTCCACCTAACCCGGATCTGTGGGATGAGATCCCCAAGAAGCCCACTGCCTTGGCCAATAAGGTCAACAAGATGTTCGCGGAGCTGAAGAAGCTCGGGCTGCGCAACAAGGATGCCATGATCACTTTCGTGCGCAACTGGATTTCCCCCCTCCAGAAGCGCACCCACAAGGTGTGCCACATGAGCTTCGGCCGCGACCCCAACCGGACCTCATCCTTCGAGCTGAGCAACACAGAGATCTATCGCCGGGTTAAGGCTCTTTTCACCACCCACAAGGACTTCTCCTCCGAGTGGACTTGGGGAATGGAGCATTACTGCCGCGATAGGCTTCCTCCCGTGGTAAGCCTCATGTTGCGAACTTACCCCGGACCAATTATATGTCAGTTATTGTTGCATTTTTGACTCTTGTTCATTCCTTTCCTCAGCAATTTCTTCAGCAGACCATCGAGGACGACACCGATCCGAGCCTTAAGTGGGCGCCGGACCAGGAGACTCCGGATGAGGAGGAGCCGGACCAGGAGATGTTCCTCCCGATGACCGACGCCACGAAACGACCCACGGGTAAATCCTCTTCCATTAGAGATTGGTCCGATGATGAAGATGACTCGGATGTCGAGGTGATTGAACCTGTTGAGGCTGTCCCCCTTTCTTTTGCTTTTCCGCCATCAGCTCACCCCGGTGGTCACATCCACGAGGATCCTCCCCTCGCTATGGGCGAACCTGTTCTGGTGGCTCCGAAGAAGAAGCGCGGGGCTGCTTCAAGTTCATCCTCCGGACCTTCTCAGCCCGCTAAAAGGCGAAAGAAGTCCGGGGACAAGACTGCCTCCAAGCTAGCAGGCAAGGCCCCAACACGAAGGGCTCGGAAACCCAAGGAGGCCCAAACCTCGGATGCGTAAGTTGTTTTGCCTTCTGTAACTTGCTCTCCCTTGCATCGTTGTGATTTCTCTTCTAACATTATTCTCTTTTGCAGGGCTCTGGTGGAGGTCCCTCAAAGTGGATCGAGCATCTCTTCACCTCTCCGACCTACCCCTTCTCCCCGTCGCGACGACGAGTCGCGTCCGCTGAGCCCTATTCCAGAGGGTTCTGCGGCCGCTCCGGGTTCTGCTCCACCTCGGCAAGAGGGGGGTAATCTTGGAGCGGGGGAGACCTGCCCGGCCGAGGCCGCGGCATCCACCACTTCGGCATGGCCGCAACCAACATCCACTGAAGCAACCTCGGCTTCAGCACCAGTACCAACAACCAGACCCGTACCAACACCAATTCCGGCATCAGTACCAACTCCGGTTGCAAAAACATCAGCAGCAGCACCAAGTCCAGCACCAAGAGCACCAGCGCCTAGCTCCTCTGCCTCGTCCGAGTCTTCTCAACCTCGGCGAGGAACCACTCCAGCCGCTCCTAAGGGGAAATTCGCTGCGACGGCTTCCTCTTCCCAGCAAACCAAGGATAAGAAGGCTCTAGACACTACCAAGCCACCATCCATCGAAGCCGGGCAGCGTACCCTCGTGTCAATGCTTCCCAAGAAAGCACCAGCAGCGAAGGACGCGCCTGTCGAGCCAACTGACACACAGCAAATGGTTCTGCACACCAGCCCAGCCCTTGCCTTGATTGAAAGGAAAGAAGCGCATGCAAAGGGCTTGGTGGCGCCCCATATGCCCAGCGGTGAATGGTACCCTCCGAGCTTAATTGAATTCGTCATGAATTGGAATAAGGCAGAGGTGGTTCAAGACACAGATCTTCCGGAGAAGTTCGGCCCTGCCGAGTTTTGCGCTCAGATGAACACAGCCGCAAAGGCAATTAACCTTGCCGGGCGGATGATGGAGGTACGTCGCTTCCCCTTTACAAGTTGTAGATAATAACCATTAGTCCCCGAGCCTCCGGGGGAGTAACATGTTACTCGGCCGGATGCTCTTTAGAAAATAACGTAGCTCCATGAGAACTTCGAATATGCACACACCTAGAGCCGGGTTAAGTTCCACTTGGCCCGGATTTTAGTACACTTCGAATATGCACACACCTAGAGCCGGGTTAAGTTCCATTTGGCCCGAATTTTAGTACACTTCGAATATGCACACACCTAGAGCCGGGTTAAGTTTCACTTGGCCCGGATTTTAGTACACTTCGAATATGCACACACCTAGAGCTGTGTTAAGTTCCACTTGGCCCGGATTTTAGTACACTTCGAATATGCATCGAGCTAACTTGTGTTTCTGTATCCCTTTCAGGTGACCACCAATCGCCGGAGTGCGGAATTCCAACGCTTGCTAGATACCCACAAGATGCTACGCGCCAAGCAGGCCGCACTTATCGCGGAATACGAGAAGAGGGGTAAATTTCTTCCTTATCGCTTCTTCCTTTTTCTTCATCTTCCTTTGCCGAACTAATGTCATCATTCGGTTTCCGCAGCTGGGGTGGAGGCTGAGAACATTATTATGCGAAAAAATCTGGAGCAGATCAAGGGTAAGTCATTTCTGTCCGACCTTGTTGTGCTTTCTACTTCTTTTTCTCCTTGGCTCGGCCAACATTCATACCTCGGCTATGCCGGGCCAACACACTATTTCAGCATCGCTTGAAGATAGTGTGCCTGTGCCTGATATGATGCTGCATTTTCTCGAACAAGTAGGGCAGCACCAAGCCGAGCTTAAGAAGAAAGATGACGAGCCCGCCCTCCTCCGGACCAAGGACGATGAGATTTCTAGGCTCAAGGATGAGATGGAGAAGATGAAGGCCCAGCACCAATCCGAACTTCAAAAGGCTGGCCAGAATTTCACAGAAGAGCGCGAGCGCCTCAACCTCCAGATCGCGAAGGACCAGGATCTTCTCAAGGAGTCCGGCATCCAGCTTGGGTCGGCGAACGCTGAGCTTGAGCAGCTCCGGAAGAGATGTGATGACTGCACGAAGGAGTTGACCCGGATCCTCAGTCATATATCACGTAAGTTTCTTTCCCTTTTCCGACCTACTTTTCCGGGTTACTTCATATGTCTTTTCTTGACCTTTCTTCTTTGTCTCGTTTCCAAGCAAATTTCCAGAGGGCACTCCTATTGCGAGCGCAGCAGTTGCCAACTTCCGCCGACAAAGGGGTACTCTGGCCACTTCTGATAGTGAAGGGATTCCTTATGACCTGGAGGACCTGTTGGTCAGCTTATCATCTCGCGTGGAGCTCATCAAGAATTACGGCAAGGACATCCTCGGCGCTGCAGCTCGCATCTTCAACACTTTCTGGCCCGGCGAAGAAGCCCCGGAGACTACCGCACTTCTCATTGAGAAGTTAATGGAAACCGAGACTCAGCTTGACCTCTGGAGAGAGTCCATTGGACGTGCCACAGCTGATACCATCCTTCACCACATACTCACGTGGTACGAGAAGATTGATCTCAACCTCCTGACACGTCTGCGTACAGGATCTAGATGGACCAATGACCCGGAGTGGGTAGCTCGGCGCCAGGCTTGTGTCTATAGCCTCATTGAATACGCTCCCCTTCATGAATGGGTTGAGGGGCCGAGCTTCCTGGAAGCCACATGAGACGAAGAGGTTGAGCACGGTGAAGATGGCTCGGATGATGAAGGAGAAGATGATGCCTCTGATATTGAGGGCAGCGAGGACGATGCCGAACTTCCTCCTCCTACTGCTCCTTGAGAAAAAACACTTAAAAATTTATCAGATACCCGGTATGCCGGGTGGAGTTGTATTCCAAACACATGTGATATTTTGCTACTAAGTTCTTGTGCCGGATTAACTTGGGCGTAGTCCCCGAGTTTCTTTTTCTTGTTCGTTCAATCTCTTGGCTCGGTTTGTGTCTACCTTGATTCGGTTTTATGACTTACGAACCGAGCTTCAAAAATTGTCTTAACAATATTGGGAAAGTTTTGGACTTAGCACCAAAATAAAACTATATAACAACTTGAAAATAAACGCAGGGTTAGTTTGAAAAACAAATGTCGGCTCGAATAAATTCTTCTCCTTAATCGTTTTTCATGTGCTACGCAATTCCAAACTTGTTCTCTTGCTTGTCATGAAGCCAATTCTTGTTGGACAGCAGCAAGTCGAAGAGTTGGGTTCTTGGTGCTTACACACTACTAATCCGAGTTAAGTAGAATAACTTATTCTAGCTGACGCGCAAAAAACAACAAACATTATTAAGGCAGTCCCCGAGTTACTGCTCGAGGTGCCAACATTTCATTGATAAGCTCATTGCCGACATACATACCGACATATGAGATAGCTCAGATACATAGACTTCTTAGCTAAGTGCAGAAAGGACGAAGTAGAGCTATATTCCATGGTCGCTTGTATTCCTCTCCGGACCTGTCCGCCTTGTTCTTTTCCTGTGGCTTTGCATCTATAAGATAGTAAGAATCATTGTGCAATGCTTTGCTCATGATGAACGGCCCTTCCCATGGGGAGGATAACTTATGTATGCCTGTAGTACGTTGTACCAACCGGAGCACCAGATCGCCTTCCCGAAAGACCCGGGGGCACACTTTCCGGCTATGATAGCGTCGGAGATTTTGCTGATATATGGCGGATCTGGACAGTGCTAGTTCTCTCGCTTCTTCCAGCAGATCAACATCATTTTGCCGGGCTTCTTGCACTTCGGCTTCTGTGTATTGGGTGACCCTAGGCGAATCATGCTCTATGTCGGCTGGTAATACAGCTTCTGCCCCATATACCAGAAAGAACGGCGTATAGCCTCTTGATCGATTCGGAGTTGTTCTTAAACTCCACAGTACCGCTGGTAGTTCTTCTATCCAGCACCCCACTGATCTTTGTAGCAGCTCAATGAGCCGGGGTTTTATCCTGGATAATACTAATCCGTTGGATCTTTCCACTTGCCCGTTTGATGCGGGGTGGGCTACCGAGCTACGTCCAGCCGGATCCTCTTACCCCGGCAGAAACGAGCAAATACTCCTTCCGCAAAATTTGTGCCATTATCAGTTATAATACTGTGAGGATAACCGTACCTCAAGATGATATCTTTGAGAAACGTTACGGCCGTAGCTCCATCACATTTTCTTATAGGCTTTACCTCAATCCACTTCGTAAACTTCTCCACCATCACCAGAATGTGAGTCATATTTCCCCTTGCTGGTTTGAACGGGCCAACCATATCCAAGCACCATACGACAAATGGCCAAGTGATTGGTATGGTCTTGAGTTCCGACATTGGCATATGTGTCTTGGTGGCGTACCTCTGACAACCATTACATTTTCTCACCAGATCTTCCGCTTGCTCTAAGGCATTTGGCTAGTAGAATCCATGCCGGAAAGCTTTTGCCACCAAGGCTCGGGATGAGGCATGATGCCCGCATTCCCCCGATGTATATCTCGGATGATGTCAAGCCCTTCTTCCGGGTCAACGCATCGCTGAAGGACATTGGTCACACTTTTCTTGTATAGTTCAGAATTGATGATCGTGTAGGCCTTTGCCCTCCTCTGTGTTTGTCTGGACAGCACCTCCTCAGTGGGTAACGTTCCATCTTTCAGGAATTGAAATATAGGTAGTGCCCAAGCTGGTATTGTTCGCACAGGGAATACCTCCTCGTCTATCTCCATCTGATCCACCGGCATAACTTCAACCGGATCACGCTGTGCAGTCCTCGGGTCTTGCGAAGCAGTCCCCGGGTCTGCCGAGGCAGTCCCCGGGTCTCGCGCACCACTTCCCATGTCAATGTCCATGGGCACAGCTCCGGATTCGTTGTCCTCCGGGATATAGATCGAGTCGGTTCCAGGGGAGGGCCTGATGGATGGTTTCCTAAGGTGCTCTAATGCTACACCCGGTGGAATTGCTTGTCGGGTTGACCCGAGCTTCGACAGCATGTCGGCAGCCTCATTTTCCACCCGAGGTACATGATGAAATTCGCATCCCTCAAAGTAACCAGATATCTTCTGCACATGAAATCTGTACAGTGCCATGTTCGGATCCAGGGCGTCCCACACTCCCGATACTTGCTGCACCACCAAATCTGAGTCGCCAAAGCATATGATCCGACATATCCCAATCTCTTTTGCTACCTTGAGCCCATGCACAAGTGCTTCATACTCAGCGACATTGTTCGATGCCGTGAAATGGATCTGCAGCACATATTTCAACTGGTCCTTTTTTGGCGACGTGAGTACAACTCCGGCACCTAGCCCGGTTTTGGTTTTTGATTCGTCAAAGTGCATTCGCCAATAGTTCGGATCTAGGAGTGGCTGTTCGTATTGTACCTCGGCCTAATCCACAAAAAAGTCCGCCACAGCTTGAGATTTGATGGCTTCTCTTCGGTCATATTGCGGAGCATAAGGAGCTAGTTCAATTGCCCATTTTGCAATTCTCCCACTCGCATCCTTGTTACTCATTATCTCGGATATGGGGGCCTCACATATGACCCGGATGGGATGCTCCTCAAAGTAGTGCTTCAGTTTCTTGGCGGCCATGTACACGCCATATGCTACCTTTTGATAATGTGGATAGTTCTGCTTTGAGGCTGACAACACCTCGCTCAAGTAATACACTGGCCTTTGCACCGACTTACCTTCCTCGTCGCGCTCCACCACTATCACTGCACTTACAACTCGGTTGGTTGCGGCTATATAGAGCAACATTGGCTCCTTTGATAGTGGTGAGGCTAGCACTGGTGCCGTGGCTAACATCTTCTTCAGGTGGGTAAAGGCTTCATCGGCTTGCGGTGTCCAAACGAACTTATCCGACTTTTTCATGAGTTGGTAAAGAGGCAATGCCTTCTCTCCCAACCGACATACAAACCGACTTAACGAGGCCAGGCAACCTGTGAACTTCTGGACATCGTTAAGACACCTCGGCAGTTCCATTCGTTCGATGGCCCGGATTTTGGTTGGATTAACCTCGATACCTCGGCTGGAAACAAGAAAACCGAGCAATTTTCCAGCCGGGACACCGAAGGTGCATTTTTCCGGGTTAAGTTTCATCCGGAACCTCCTTAGGTTCGCAAACGTTTGCCTGATATCGTCAAGGAGCGTTTTTCTTTCCTTGGTCTTGATAACCACATCATCCACGTATACCTGCACATTTTGACCTATTTGGTCGTGCAAACATTTTTGCATACATCTCTGGTACGTTGCCCCTGCATTACGTAAACCAAACAGCATGGTGCGATAGTAATAAGCCCCATACGGGGTAATAAATGCAGTCTTTATTTGATCATCCGGATTCAGAGGTATCTGGTGGAAACCAGAATATGCATCAATGAATGACAATAGTTCACATCCAGCAGTTGAGTCTATGACCTGATCTATTCTTGGCAGCGGAAATGGATCTTTTGGACATGCCTTGTTCAGGTTCGTGTAATCGATACACATGCGCCAAACCACTGCCACGTTCGGGTCATCCTTCTTCTTTTCCACAAGCACCGGTAGATAGCCAATCCGGGTAAAGAACTTCCATGATAAATCCTGCAGCTAATAACCGAGCTATCTCATCCCTAATGACTTTCCTCCTATCTTCGGCGAAGCGGCGGAGAGGTTGCTTCACCGGCTTAGCTCCGGGTCTCACATTCAAAGAGTGCTCGACCAACTCCCTCGGTACACCTTGCAAGTCCTGTGTGGACCAAGCAAAAATGTCCCGATTCTCACGGAGGAAGCTGACGAGCTCGCTTTCCTATTTATCACTTAACCCGGCACCAATTGTTACGGTTCGCTCTGGGAACATGTCATCCACAGGAACCTTCTTGGTATCTTTCGTGGCTTGAAAGGAGACAGATCCATGCGGGTTACTCAGTGCCGGCATATACTGCTGCGCGGACTGAGCCAAAGCTGCCACTTCTTGAATTTTCCTTTTTTCCTGCGCAATCACAAGTGACTCGGCTAAGTTCGACCCGGCCGACGCACACTCCATCGAACGTCGGAAATCCCCTGCAATGGTTATCACCCCGTTTGGTCCGGGCAACTTCATCTTCAAGTAGCTAATATGACAACTTGCCATGAACTTGTTCAGCGCTGGCCTTCCGAGTAACGCATGATACGTGCTCTCTAAGTTCACCACTTCGAACTCCAGATTTTCAGTTCGGCAGTTGTCCCTCGTGCCGAACAACACATCAACCCGGACCTTGCCTATGGGCTCACAAGAGATGCCGGGCACAATGCCATGGAAAGTTGTCCTCGTGGCCTGCAGCATGTTCTCCGAGATACCCAACTTGCGCATTGTGTCCGCATACATGATGTTAATGCTACTGCCATTGTCGATCAACACCTTTGAGAACCTTACATTAATGCTAGGTCCAATGAGTGTCGGATCCAGCACCAACGCATACGAACCAGGGCTTGGCATGAGCTTGGGATGATCCCTGATGCTCCAGGTGATTTCCTGATCGGACCAAGGCATGTACCTCGTCACTGCAGGCATTACTGCATTCACCTCCATATGCCTACGGTGTAAGCTTTTTCTGTCAGTTTCCTCAGTGGTGAGCACACAGTAGCTCTGATGATGCTCCATGTACTCGTTTCTCCCCTCATTTCCGGGGTACCTCTGATCCGGCTGATGCTGATTTTCTACCTGATGCACTTCATCCCTTCTCTCATTGTTATCATACCTCGGCGGAGGGGGAGGCAACATTAGCTGTTGCCTGCTCGCTCTGGAGAGCAGTTGCTGCCGGGGTAACTCCTGCCGAGGCTGATCATTCCGGGGTGCCTGAGCATTCCCCGAACCACCTTGTTCAATCTTGCGCATCCACTCACATTGCCTCGTCGTATGATCCGCTGGGTTGTTCGGATTTGGTGTATGAAACTTACACGGCTGGTCCAACATCGACTCATAAGTATACCTCGGACGGTCTTTCCTTTCTTGCCACTGCTTCTTTTGCTCTGGTGTCCAAGTTTTCTTGCCATCGTTTCTTGGAGTCCATTGCCCTCCAGTTTTCTGGCGCTGATTGCTCCCTGCCCCGGGTTGATCTTGATTCACAGCTGCAACTTGCTGCGAACTGTATCGGTGGTCCGGTCTATCATCTCTCCTTTTTCCTCTGTAGTCATTCCTCCGGGATGATCCGGCTCCATCCCTCTGATAGCACTCATCGCTTGACTCGTTTGACGCGAGCCTAGGTTGAGTCGGATCACCCAGAGCATACGAATCTGCAATCCGGATCATTTCTGCCAACGTAGTTGGCATTTTCCTTTGCAACTTTATGCACAGCTCGCTTCCATATCTGCACCCCTGTGCAAACCACGCTATGGCCTGTGGTTCTATCACGCCCTCACACGAGTTTCTCACGGTACACCACCGGGTTAAGAACTCCCGGTCTGTCTCATTAGGTCTTTGCTTGCACATAGCTAGGGTCTGCGGCCTGTTTGGCCTCTGATATGTACTCGAGAAATTGCTGATGAACATTTCCTCAAAGTCTATCCAGCAGTTGATGCTCCCTGGTGGCAAATTGTTCAACCATACTCTTGCCGGGCCTTCCAACATCTGGGGTACGTATCGTACTGCCCATCTCAAGTTGCCAGTGGCAATTTTCACGGCTGTAGCATAGTTTATCAGCCAATCCTCCGGCTTGGTACTGCCGTCATACGTCTTCGTGCCCCTGGGTAACTGGAAGTTGGGTACTGGTGGCTCTTTCATGATCCAGGGTCCAAAACAGGCAGGACCCGGTGGACCTTGACATTCGATTTGTTCCGACCTATACAGTCGATCCAGTTTCAACCTGGCATCATCCGGCATCAAATCCCTGCTTCCCAATCTCGACCCTATCACATGATAGTCCGGTCTTGGGTATCCCGCGTTTGCCATCTCCGAATCCCCGTCGTTGTACCGGTTTTGCTCTTGTGGCGCACCTTTCTGTTGCATACCTAGGCCAGCACTTTGCTCTTGCCTTGGTATATTCCGCTGTTGCGGTTGTCCTGCTCCAGCCGAGTTTCACTGTCCGGCATTACCGTTGACAACATTCCCTTGACCGGCATTGCCTTGGTCGCGGTTACCTCGGCCAACTTCACCTCGGCTCACACTCCGTCGATCATCATTTTTCTGCGCTTCTTTTCCTTTCCCTGCCCGCGTTGGGTCATACGGGACGATCTGTCTGTTCCGTCTAGGCGAGGTTACTACCTCCTCTCTCCTTGGACCACCATGAGGGGACGATGCGGCTCTAGCGGATTTCTCCGGGTTACCCATCGCCGAATGGACGATCTTGGAGGCTCCAGCTCTCTCCGGGTTTGCTCTGAGTAGTTCCTCGTTTTGCCTATTTTCAATCCGAACCAGCTCATTAACCCTATCTTGTTGTCTTTGCTGGACTTCACCCGTTAGACCCTCTAACTCGGACGCAGCTGCATCCGCTGCTCTGAGGTTCTCGGCTGGGGTACTATACCTCGGCAGCCCCACGGACAAGCAGTTTTCTGATTCCTCAACTCCATTATCACCTTCTCTGTTCATCTCACTCATGAGATTTCTCCCTTTTACCTTTACCGCCTCAACTTTGTTTGCTTTCGCGTACTCACGCACCGTCATGTTCAACGACTGCTGAGCCGCGGCTATTTTCTTTACACCCTCTAGTATTTTTTGCCTAGTTTCTTCCAGCTCGGCCTGCGCTCGAGCTGGATCTACCGCTGCTACTACAGGGTTTGCCAAGCTGTCCATTGCCTCTCTCAACACATTTTCCGGCCTCTCTAGTGGAGGACCCCTAGCTTTCCTTGGTGCCTTAGGCGTTACCTCCGGATCTGGCGCTGGATCCTTGCTTGCGCCCGCACCAGGCGCAGTCATCATCACTTCTGCGCGGTCCGGGAAGCGAGCGATACGCGCCCCGCGAGCCACAGTGAGGGGTGGTTCCCCTGCTTCGACGACGTGGCGCGGATGAACGCAAGACACGTCCACCGCAACATAGACCTTGTGCGCGCCGAGCTTGACGAAGAGGCCGTTGCGCGGAAGAGGGCGCGTGCCGAAGCAGCCTGCGTTGTCGCTGACGAAATCCAGCGCTCCAAAGCGCTGAACGAGCCTGGAGACGATGCGTTCGCCGGTGGCGATGAGGTTTCCCGTCTAGATCTTGACCCCTGCTAGCGCCGCTGGCCCCACGGTGGGCGCCAACTGTCGTGGTGGTGTCACGGCAGATACCATGGATAGGCTAAAGGTGGGGACTAATACACGCTAGGGGAATCTAGGGAGGGATAGTGGAGTGATTCTCCACATATATGTTTGTATAGCTTTGTCTCCAAGATTACAAGTGCTCCTTGAGCTGTATTGGCGAGATAAGGAAGAAGGAGCTCTCTTACTCTCACCCACAGATCACCACTAAAACCCTAGCGAAAACTGAATAGCAGAAAAACCCAACCCTCTCTACAGAAGCCCCAACCCCCTTTTATAGAGGAGGCTTGGTTTCTGCCTAGGGCATACGTGGAGGCATATCCTCCTCCCAAAGTGGTAAGCCGACCGGGGTGCTTTTTCCCCCGCGTCACACATGCTTTAGCTACGTGAGCCTCTGCGGCGCCCGCGTCAGCCGACATGGGCGTCGTCACCCCTGTCGGCCACGACCCGGTGGTCCTGCTCTTGTCTGCTTTGCTCATGCAGTGCGTATCGGGCCCTCTTTTTGACCAGCAAGATTCCTTCCTTCTCCTAGAAGCCAAACATGACCCGGATCACAGCTGATCCGGGCACCCCTATTCCTGCATACAAGTAAACATATACTTCCGACTTACAGCTTAAGTCGGTTGAGACTTAGTCAGGCGAACACCCCTGTTCCAGGTTACTCCGTGATTCGGCCTGCCTTGAGGTGACCCGGCCAGCATCTACTTTGGCCTTGCCGAACCTCGGCTAACTCGGCCTTTATACCCCGGCGTGACCCTACCCGGGGGTATCCCCCCATCAGGCGCAACCTGAGTGTCCAGCCCGACCATGCCGGAGTGTCCGGCCGGCCCCGGCTCCATCCTAGCATGGACAGTCAGTAGGTCACATCGGCCTGGACACTACCCGGAGTGTCTGGCCACCCTGGACCGTCCGGTCCACCCGACCCGGATTGTCCGGCCTAAGTGATGGGCCTGCGAGCCAACATGTGGGCCCTTGGCCCATGTACCCCTCTTTCCGCACCAAACCCTAGTTTTATGCCCAAACTACCCCTGAACTTGTGGCTGGCCTATAAATAGAGCCCCCACCCCTCATTGTATCCCTTAGGCATAGATGATAGGCTAAAGACAACCCCCTTTGTGGAATCTCTAGTTTTGCCTCATCCCCTTCTACCAAAGGGGATCGACTATGGTCACCACCTCATTGGAGTTTGCATCGCGCCTCCCTCGTTGTACAAGGCCTACGTTTGCGAGTGCGTGAGCGTAGTTGTCAAGACCCTCTCCAAGGTGTTCTTCTCTCTCCGCGTGGGATCGAGGGAGCACGTTGACCGGTCTTTCCTTGTGAGGATTCTATCGGACCGGTGGCCACCAGCGGGAGCAATCGGCCTTGTATCGTGTGAGTTTTGCGTGTGTTCATCGTGTTCTTTGCGAGGTATGCGTCCACTTCTGCTACCTTCTCCCTTTCCCCTCGCTTTCCCATCGATTTGACCATGAGATCCGTGAAGATCGAGCCACCCACGGGGTTACCCCATATCACCTACTAATCATGTCTTTGAGTGATGCTGATGTTGTATTGCAGTAACAGAAGGATGAGGAGCTTGCTACTTGGCGCGAGTCTATTGATGGGAATATCAACGACATGCAAGAGACAGTGGATCAGAATACTTGATGCAGCCCGTCCTATAGACGCTACTACATCTACAACGCCGAGTCCCCAAGATCGTCGACCCACGAGCCCTGAAGCTGCACCTGCCCTGAAGCTGCCTGAGCCAGAGTGTCCGCCCGAATCCAGCCGGAGTGTCCGGCGCCGCCGGAGTGTCCAGCGCGACTCAGCCGGAGTGTCCGGCCTGCCCGAGCCCGGACCTGGCGTGGACATTCAGAAGGTCATATCGGACACTCCCGGGACACCACCCGGAGTGTCCGGTCAGCCCGGACTGCCCGGCCATGCCGACCCGGACTGTTCGGCCCAAGTGATGGGCCTGCGAGCCAACAGCTGGGCCTTTGGCCCATGTACCCCTCTATTTCGCACCAAACCCTAGTTTTATGCCCAAACTACCCCTGAACTTGTGGCTGGCCTATAAATAGAGCCCCCACCCCCTCATGTATCCCTTAGACATAGATGATAGACTAAAGAAAATCCCCTTTGTGGAATCTCTAGTTTTGCCTCATCCCCTTCTACCAAAGGGGATCGACTATCGTCACCACCTCGTTGGAGTTTGCATCGCGCCTCCCTCGTTGTACAAGGCCTTGGCATCGGTCTCCCTTTGCCAAGACGTCAAGACCCTCTCCAAGGTGTTCTTCCCTCTCCGCTTGGGATTGACGGGAGCACGTTGACCGATCTTTCCTTGCGAGGATTCTATCAGACCGGTGGCCACCGGTGAGAGCAATCGACCTTGTATCGTGTGTGTTTTGCGTGTGTTCATCGTGTTCTTCGCGAGGTGTGTGTCCGCTTCGCTACCTTCTCCCTTTCCCCTCGCTTTCCCATCGATTTGACCACGAGATCCCTGAAGATCGGGCCACCCTAGAGGTTTGCCCTCATCATCTGGTATCAGCAGCTTTTGGTTGCCACGAATTCCTCATCGATTTGGTCTTTACCCCCATAAATTCGAAAATCCCCAAAAAATAGCCCCAATTTCGTGTTTTGGACCGATATGTGATTTGAGTGCGTTTTGGTAGGTTTTGATCCGTGGATTACTTGCTAAACTTGTTGATCTACCTTCCCCTGTGTTTCCCTAATTCCTTGATTTGCCCCATCAATTTGAGGTTTTGGTCCCAGTTTTTCCGCCAAAACTCGTCCCGTTCGTGTTCTGGAACTTCTGGATCGACCGGACCGGACTGTCCGGCCAAAATAGACCGGAGTATCCGCCCCGCCGGAGTTTCCGGCCTAAATTGACCGGAATCTCCGCCCTGGCCGTACTGTCCGGCCTGCGCGCACCGGACTATAATCCCCCGCTGACAGAAAAACCTGCTTCACGGTTTTGAGTATAACTTTTGCATACGAACTCGGATTTTGGTATTCTTTAGCTCGTTTTGAAGAGGAGAAATAGCTCTACATCATCATCTCCGTGGTTCACGCTATCTACTCCATCCAAATTCCGTGAGCAAGGCGGAATCCACCAATAAAGGGTGAAGATCGGCGACGAAAGGTATAAAAATTCCGCGACTTCTCCCCACTTGCATCCCTTTGTGAGACACACTATCTTTGCGTTAAACGAACACCTATTGAGACTAGTTCCTCCTATGATTGCTTGGGCTATGCACATTTGATACTTGTAGAATTCCGAGCAAAAGTTGTGAGCGCGCTATCTCATATAGTTATCTTGTATAGTTGTTGGCACAAAGAAGAGGCAAGTGAAAAATAAAAGAAAAAGAGAAAAAATAGAAAACAAAGAAAGAGAAGAAAAAGAGAGAAACAAACAAGTGCCTCATAGAATAGGAAGCGCAAGCTCGATGAACATCAAATAGGTGGTACTTATTGTGCATATCTTGTAGCCCACCAATTTATTGCAATCGAACTAGCGTCTCTCCTTGCACTTGTGCGACACGAGCTTATAGTCTTCGCTAGGTAATCATTTGGTTCTTAGCTCACTTTGTCCGTCGCGCAAGTCCCATTTATCCCACCGTGTGTGTTTCCTTGTACATAATTCCTATCTTGTGGATTGACTTGTTTTGCTTTGTGATCATCGTGGTTCTTTACTTTCCATTACAATATCTTGATTCGGATTGTTCTTGGACACGCCACCTTCCATACCTATCCACCATAAGCTTTGTGTGTGTGTGTTTTTAGTGGTTAGTTGGTTTTGGTGTTCCGCGTGAACTTCACTTTGCTTGGTTTTGATTGCTCTCAAGTGTTGCCACTTGCACGATACTATCTTCCAAGGTAAAGTAAGGTTTGACGTTGCATTCCTAACCCCCTACCACTTCCATATACACCACTTGGTCTTGTGAATCATGTCTAGGGACTCCGGAGCCGAGGATGATATCTATGAAGAATCCATGATGAGCCACCACGACTACGACTCCACAAGTATAGAGGACATGATGGAGCACTACACCGACAATTGCTCCGCATGCTTTGAGGACCCAGAGCATTGCACTTATGATGACTCCACATGCATTGAAGACATGGAGCACGTCATCAACTATGGCTCCTCAAGCATGGAGGACTTGGAGCTCTACATCGACAATGGCTCCTCATGCATGGAGTACATCGAGCACTACACCGACAATGGCTCCACATGCTTGGGTGATATGGAGTACTACATCAACAATGACTCCCCAAGCATGGATGACTTCGAGTGCTACAACGACGACACCTCACCAAGCATGGAGGACATGGTGCTTCACCAACTTTGAGGGATCTTCCATGAGCCATGAAGAATACCTCCACCGCTTGGAGATGGAGGACTACTACGCCAAGCTAGCGGAGACGCATCATCAAGAAACCATGACCTTCAAGGCCAAGCGTGCCACACCAAAGGGCACCACCTACTTCGATGATCCACCTCCAAGGCGTCAAGCGCCATCACCTACATGGCGTCATGCACCACCATCTCCAAGGCGACGAGTGCCATCACCTCCAAACCACCAAGCACCACCATCTCCAGGGCGCCAAGCACCACAACCTCGACAGCGTCAAGTGCAACAACCTCCAAGGCAACAAGTGCCAGCGCCTACAAGAAGAGTGGCGCCGCAATATCATCTTCCCAAAGAGGCGCCACGAAGTAAGAATCTTCATCGACATACATCCTCTAGAGATCATCGCCAACATCAAGAGGATACAAGACGTCGTTCAAGGCATCTTCGCCATGAAGACGGAGAATACATGTTGAGTACCATCCATAATGCTCAACCTAGCTCAAGAAGGCACCACCATAAAGAGAAGAGTGCCAAGGACAAGGAGCATTGTTGCGAGCGTCATGTGGATGACCAAGTGTGCCATCTACATCAACCTTTGGCAAGGCACGCCAATGACCTCCGTCGACACTGTCATAAGGCACCTTCAACCACTCGTGCCACCACCAAAATGGCACCAAGACCAAGCTCTCCTCCATGCCATCAAGCTTCAACGCCCAAACTTGACGTCCTAGATGACGCATGCACCTTCATGGATGAGGAAGACAACGACCTCTAGTTCACCAAGTTGGACGAGTACGTCAAGAGGACTACACAAGCCAAGGTGCAAGATGGCGACGACAAGGTCAAGAATGGTGAGCATGGGACTTTCCCTTCACCAAAGGAGGCGCATGGAGTTGAGAGAACCGAGCCTACCCCTACATGCTTGAGTGATGATGTGGTACCAATCCCATGTGAGCATGAGAGCCACCTAGCCCACTTGAGTGAAAACAAGAGTGAGATGAGTGACTCCACCATATGTGAGATTGAGTGCTTCCACTTGGAGGGCATGGGTGATACACCGAGTGAGTTGAGAGTGGTAGTTGATAGGTCATGTGAGACCACTTTGATTTCTAACGACTTACCCTCTACCTCTAGTGTGTTATCCCATGATGTGCTAGGTTCCATGGATAAAGAAGCGCCAAGCTTGGAGATGATGATGCCTCCGACCGAGAAGATGTACATGGTGGATGAAGATGATGCCATCCCCATACATGATGAAGAAGTCGTCCACATGGATGCCAACACTACCACAAGACCCACTTCATATGAGAGGTATGAACAAGGTATGAATACGGGTGTTGATGATGCCATGATCCCACTAGTGGACATGATGACTTGTGATGATTGGCATGCTATGGATGATGTTTGTGATATCACATTTGCTTCATTGGTATTTCCATGTGATACTTTGCCTTTGCATAATGTTGAGCATGTGAAATTATTTGATTGTGATGATGTTGCCATAGACATGCCATGCTCTAAACATTACGTTGATGATATCATTCCTTGCACTTTGTTGAACAATTGCTCTTTCCAATGTTTTGCTTGCGATGATGTTACCAATGGTACCCATCGAACCATGCTTTGTCATGAATGTTTTACAATCTCTCTCGTTGCTTGCAATAAGTTGAACAATTGCTCTTTCACTTGTTTTGCTTGCAACAATAATTCTCATATGGTTTATATTGAGATGGCCCCCATAGCTTTCTCAAATTTTGGAGATTTTAATGATTGCCATGATAATCATGTTCACCACTTGCATATTCACCATGCATCTACTTCATACTTGATTGACACTCATGGTGATGTGCACAAGAAGAGATACGTCATGATGGATGATGTGTTTCTCTACCATGCACACACGTTCTACCTTTTGTGCTTGATGTGTGTAGGTACCCGCAAGAGAATGTCAACCTCGGTTGAGCACGAGTTGACAAAAAGAGCTCTAGAGAGCATCCCCCACGTGAGTTCAAGATCGAACCCAACTCTGATACCTTCTGCATGCTTTGCATCTTTCATGTTGAAAAATTGCTCTTTCCTATGGTTTGCTTGCAAGCATGTTAATGGTATTCTTTCACCTTGGGACAATCATGTTTCGTCGCTATTGGATATTGATGCTTTGTGTGTTTCCACAAAAATGTTGAACAATTTCTCTTTCCGATGTTTTGTGTGCAACCATAATGCCATTTTGAGCATGTATTGTCATGAGAGCTTCCAAGTCTCTCGTATTGTTGTTGCAACAAACATAAGGACCACTTGCTCTTTCATATGGTTTGTTTGCAAACATGTTGTTTTTGCTTCCGCTTGCGATACTCATACCCCCCTGATTTTGGCTTTTGATGATATGTGTATGGCATCCAACATATTGAACGATTGTTCTTTCCAATGGTTGGTTTGCACACATAATGATGTTGCTTTGGATATTCTTCCTCGTGTGTTTTTGCCGAATTCTCCTAGCTTTGCATCAAAGATGTTGATCAATATTTTAGTCAATTGCTTTGAGTGCCACACTAAGATGTTATATGGAGTTTTTGAGTTCCCACATTGTGATGATGTTCAATTAACTTCCATGCACTTTGACCTTGCATACACATTTCGTTTGCGATATTTGAGTTGTGCTAATAGTGTTGTGCACAAGAATGGACATGCCACAAATAACATGCTCCTCTATCACACACAAACATATTTTGCTTGGTCTTTGTTGTGTGAAGGTACAATTGCTTACGCGTCAACCTCTATGGGCAAAGAGTTGACAAGACGAATCGAAGAGAGTTACCTAGGGCTACCCTTCAATGAGCTATCTCTACATTAGAAGGTGACTTCCTTCTACTTGAGGACTCATGCTATAATCTTCATGAATTGGCTACTCTTTGAGTGTTGCTTTGCTTTTGTTGTGCGCTTTGTAGGCTTCATGGAAGGTGAAGGAACATTGAAGAGTTGCCACATCAAGCTTCTCAAGGACGACTATATGGTGAACCCCATGATCAAGAAGGTCTCTCGACATCATCTTCTTAGGATGAGCATGAAGAGTCGAGGACGACTCTTTTTGAAGGGGGGGAGCTGATGCAGCCCGTCCTTCGGATGCTACTACATCTACAACGCCGAGTCCCCAAGATCGTCGACCCACGAGCCCTGAAGCTGCACCTACCCTGAAGCTGCCTGAGCCAGAGTGTCCGCCCGAATCCAGCCGGAGAGTCCAGCACCACTGGAGTGTCTGGCGCGACTCAGCCAGAGTGTCCGGCCTGCCCGAGCCCGGACCTGGCGTGGACATTCAGAAGGTCATATTGGACAGTCCCCGGACACCACCCGGAGTGTCAGGTCAGCCCGCACTGTCCGGCCGTGCCGACCCAGACTGTCCGGCCCAAGTGATGGGCCTGTGAGCCAACAGCTGGGCCCTTGGCCCATGTACCCCTCTATTTCGCACCAAACCCTAGTTTTATGCCCAAACTACCCCTGAACTTGTGGCTGGCCTATAAATAGAGCCCCCACCCCCTCATGTATCCCTTAGGCATAGATGATAGACTAAAGAAAATCCCCTTTGTGGAATCTCTAGTTTTGCCTCATCCCCTTCTACCAAAGGGGATCGACTATCATCACCACCTCGTTGGAGTTTGCATCGCGCCTCCCTCATTATACAAGGCCTTGGCATCGGTGTCCATTTGCCAAGACGTCAAGACCCTCTCCAATGTGTTCTTCCCTCTCCGCTTGGGATTGACGGGAGCACGTTGACCGATCTTTCCTTGTGAGGATTCTATCGGACTGGTGGCCACCGGTGAGAGCAATCAGCCTTGTATCGTGTGTGTTTTGCGTGTGTTCATCGTGTTCTTCGCGAGGTGTGCGTCCGCTTACGCTACCTTCTCCCTTTCCCCTCGCTTTCCCATCGATTTGACCACGAGATCCGTGAAGATCAGGCCACCCTAGAGGTTTGCCCTCATAAATACTAGCGCAGTCAATAATATTCATACTCAAGTGACAGCAATCAATGTCAATGTCGCCACCTTGGAGCGTTCGATTGAGGCCCTTACAACGGCAATTCAGCAAACACAGGGATACCAACCGGATGATGTGTTTGAGGATCATGATGAGGGTAGTGCGACTGATGCTGCCCCACATCATGGCAGGGGACGTGCCAATCCTCCTGCACCTGCTGCTATTTTTGTTGGAGATATGCCCAAGAGGCAATAATAAAAGTGATTATTATTATATCTTTGTGTTTATGATGAATGTTTACATCCCATGCTATAATTGTATTATTAGGAAACACTAATACATGTGTGTTTTGTAAACATATAAGAGTCCCTAGTAAGCCTCTTGTTGAACTAGCTTGTTGATTAATTGATGATCATGGTTTCCTGATCATGGACATTGGATGTGATTAATAACAAGGTTATATCCTTAGGAGAATGATGTGATGGACACACACCCATAGTAAGCGTAGCATAAGATCAAGTCATTAAGTTCGTATTGCTGTAAGTTTTCAAATACAAAGTAACCTATTCCTTCGACCATGAGGTTGTGTTAATCACCATCACTAGATGGATACTTTGATGACATCAAACGCCGCTTCGTAACTGGGTGGTTATAAAAGTGTCATTGGGTATTCTGAAAGTATGTGTTGAAGCGCATGAACCAAGATTGGGATTTGTCCATCCATATGACGGATAGATATGCTCTGGGCCCTCTCGGTGGAATGTCATCTAGTTAGCTTGCAAGCATGTGACTGGGTCACAAGGGATGACATTTCACGGAACGAGTAAAGAGTACTTATCAGTAACGAGGTAGAACTAGGTATGGAGATACCGACGATCAAACCTCGGATAAGTATAGTATCGCGAGACAAAGGGAATTAGTTTCGTATGTATGTGGTTCAATCGATCGCGGAGTCATCGTTGAGTACGTGGGAGCCATTATGGATCTCCAGGTCCCACTGATGGTTATTGATAGAAGATGTGTCTCTATCATGTCTACATATTCACGACCGTAGGGTGACACACTTAAGGTTCGAAGTTGTTTTAAGTAGATATGGAATGTGCGTTGGAGACCGAATGTTGTTCGGAGTCTCGGATTGGATTCGGGACATCACGAGGAGATCCGGAATGGTCCGGAGAATAAGATTCATATATAGGAGATCATTTTATGAGTTAGGAAATGTTCCGGAGTGTTTGTATGAGGATTTTAGAAGGTTTCGGAATGTTCCGGAAGGTTCTGGAAGATATCTTGGAGTTTTCTTGAAAATCAAGATAGGGATCAAGGAGTCCTGGTGGGTCAAGATAGGGATTCGTGGGGGAGGAGAACTCCTCCCCCCACCTCCAATCCGCCGGCCTAGAGAGGGAGGGGAGTCCTACAAGGACTCCCCCTCCCTAGGCGCCTCCCCTCTTTAAATAGAGGGGCAGGGGCGCCCTCTCCTCCCTTGCTCCCATAACACCCAATCTCTGCCGCCTCTCTCTCCTCCACCATCTTCTGCACAGGCATAGGCGAAGCCCTGCAGAATTCTCTACTCCACCACCACCACCACGCCGTCGTGCTGCTGGGATTCCGTGGAGAAGATCTACTACCTCCGCTGCTCGCTAGAACAGGGAGAGGAAGGTCTGCTTCGACTCCGCACGTGTGACCGACTGCGGAAGCGCTGCCGAATCGTGGCGCCGGAAGAATCGTCTACTTGACCAAGGGCGGAAGCGCTGCTGGAACGCGACGCCGGAAGGATTGTCCACACGATCTTGAGATCGGCAAGTGATCGACTACATCAACCACGAGATCTAATCTCGTTAACGCTTTCGGATCTACGAGGGTTAGTTCTCATCTATCTTGTTGCTCATGTCTAATAGATTAGATCTTGGCTTTTATCTAGATTAGATCTAGGTTTTGTTCGTTCTTGCGGTAGAATTTTTTTGTTTTCCATGCTACGAACCCATCAATTTTCTCTAAGTTTGATTTGCGTAGTGGTTATCATCAATTAGAAAGAAAGAAGGGGATGAGTGGAAAACTGCTTTCAACACAAAATTTGGTTTGTATGAGTGGTTAGTTATGCCGTTTGGTCTTACTAATGCACCTAGTACATTCATGCGATTAATGAATCATGTTTTGAGAGATTTTATTGGTTGTTTTGTGGTTGTTTACTTTGATGATATACTAATCTATAGCCACAACGAAACTAAACATTGTAATCATATCTGACAATTTTTGCAAGTGTTGTGTGATAATAAACTGTATTCTAATCTTGAGAAGTGCATATTTGCAAAAGATAAGGTCATATTTCTAGGATTTGTTGTATCTAAGAATGGGGTAGAGGTAGATCAATCTAAAATTGAATCAATTCAGAATTGGCCTACTCCCATGAATGTGAGTCAAGTGCGTAGTTTTCACGGCTTAGCTGGTTTCTATACGCGCTTTGTGAAGGATTTTAACACTATTGCTGCACCGTTGAATGATTTGACTAAGAAAGGTGTGCCATTTGTATGGGGTGCAGCCCAAGATATTGCATTTGATACATTGAAATGCTTGCTTACTTCTGCACCATTACTTGCATTACCGGATTTTTCGAAGAAATTTGAAGTTGAATGTGATGCTAGTGGTATAGGCATTGGTGGCGTTTTGATGCAAGAGGGTCGCCCTATAGCATATTTTTCTGAGAAACTTACTAGTGCTCGCTTGAACTATCCTATTTATGATAAAGAATTGTATGCACTTGTTAGAGTACTTGAAGTTTGGCCAAAAGAATTTATCATACATTCTGATCGTGAAGCATTGAAATATTTGAAAGCTGAATCAAATTTGCATAGATAATTAGCTAAATGTGTTGAGTTTTATTGAGTCCTTTTCTTACATAATTAAATATAAGAAGGGAAAATAGAATGTTGTTACTGATGCTTTGTCTAGGAAGAACATGCTATTAACCAATCTTGATGTGAAAATTCCTGGATTAGAGAGTATTTGTGCACTTTATGCAACTGACCATGATTTTGCTGAACCATATCGTTTGCGTGCTCTTAGAAACGCATGGGATAAGTATCATATACATGATGGATATTTGTTTCGAGCTAACAAACTATGTATTCCAGAATCATCGTTGCGTTTGTTCTTAGTGCAGGAATCACATGCTAGAGGTTTGATGGGTCACTTTGGGCATGAGAAGACGTTGCTCATGCTTGCTGATCATTTTTATTGGCCCAAGAGGAGGCGTGATGTGTACAGATTTGTGAGCTGATGTATTACATGCGACAAGTCGAAATCCAAGCTGAAACCTCACAGTTTGTATACACCTCTCTCTGCACCTACTACTCCATGGGAAGACATTAGTATGGATTTTGTGCTAGGTCTACCTAAAACTCAAAGAGGTCATGATTCTATATTTGTGATAGTGGTTAGGTTCTCTAAGATGGCTCATCTTCTTGCCTGCCACAAAAGCAACGATGTGTCGCATGTTGCTAACCTGTTTTTCAGGGACATCGTGAGATTACATGGAGTACCTAAGACGATTGTTTCTGATCGTGATGTGAAGTTCATGAGCTACTTTTGGAAGACCTAATGGGGGAAGCTGAGAACAAAGATGCTATTCAACACTACATGTCATCCCCAAACAGATGGTCAAACGGAGGTGGTGAATCGAACATTGTCACAACTGCTAAGGACTATGATAAAGAAGAATCTATGGTAGTGGGGAGAGTGTTTGCCACATGTTGAGTTTGCATACAACATTTCTTTTGACTACTCAACTTTGTCCTTTTGAGGTGGTGTATGGCTTCAAGCCATTAACGCCACTTGATTTGTTGCCTTTGGCATTACATGAGAGAGTTGATATGGAGGCATAAAAACGGCTGAATATGTGAATAAAATTCATGAGAAGACCTGAGATGCTATTGAGAAGAAAGGCAAGAACATTGCTGCTGCAAGGAATCAAGCACGAAAGGAATTGTTGTTCAAGCCTGGCGACATGGTTCGGGTGCATCTACGTAAGGATAGATTTCCACTACTTCGCAAGTCCAAGTTGAAGCCACGTGGTGCTGGTCCTTACAAGGTGTTAGCCAAAATTAATGATAATGCCTACTCGGTTGATATACCTATTGAGGAGTTTGGTGGAGCTAGCAATAGTTTCAACGTTGCTGATTTATCATCATATGTTGGAGAAGACCTTGGAGCATCGAGGTCGACGCCTTTTGAAGGGGGGCGGGAGATGATGAAGACATCCCTACAGTTACACCTACCCCAATTGCTATTGATGATGTTCCAGCTGCTGCAAAGAAAGATCAATCCATTGAGATAAGTATTGGACCAATTACAAGAGCTCGTGCTAAGCTACTAGAACAACAGGTGAACTTGTTTCTTAGCGAACCTGATGTTTTAGTTAATGAGTATTTTATACTACCTAAGTCTTTGAATTATTGCATGATCAGATACTTGGGAGAAGAAGGCGTAGCACGAAGCGAGGAGGTAATGGAACTTGGCATGTTGATCAATGAAGAATGCATGAGGGAGGAAGCACAAGGAGCTATCAAAGGTGAAGATCAACAAGTGGAGGAAGATCTGATATGGGGTGGCCCGATCTTCTCAGTAAGCGGATGGCGATGATGATGGTAGATGGTAGATAACTAGTGCGTAGCTATGGTCTCTCCCGCTCGATCCCTGATGCCAATGCAACAGATCTCGAACCTTGTAGGATATTCACAACACCACACTCTTGCGCACGCAGCCGTGACCATGAACGGTAGTATGCAATCTACTAATTCCCAATGGAACAACAGATCACACTCAATTATAGTTGGTAGATTCGAACACAGGGTAATTCCAGAGGTTCTATGAAAGAAACAACTCCAAAATATTTTAACGTGGTCTAAAACCTAACTAGGGGTCGTCCCAGGGCTTATAAGGGCAGCTGGGGCGGCCAGAAACCAAAACTAAACGCAATCGACTCAAACTGATACAAACCAACCCGGACCAGATTCGGTCAGCGGGCGGACACTCCGGTCGAAATCGGCCGGACAGTCCGGTCAGGCCGGACATTCCGGGTGGAGTGTGCCGGACAGTCCGGTCAGGCAGGACATTCCGGGTGGAGTGTGCCGGACAGTCCGGTCGGGCCGGAAACTTTGAAGTTTCCGGGTGATGTCTGGGTAGTATCCGAACTGGCAGACAGAATGTCCACGCCAGTTTGCCTCTCGACCAGGCCGGACAGTCCGGGTGGATCTGGTCGGACACTCCGGTCGTGGCAGATCTTTTTGCCTCCGTCTTGATGATCTTCTCTTGCGCCTTCCTCCCGCTCCTCCCTCGCGCATCCTTGGGCGATCATCATGTTGGGCTTCTCTTGTAGCCCTTCTCCTCCTCGCGCCATGCTTGTTTCTCCAACGAACCTGATCATACATAAATGCATAGACTTAGGCAGTATAAAGTTCTCATCAATCAAAGTACTAGATTCGTTTAGGAGTAAATTCACCTGTTGATCTAGTAGCTTAGCATGAGCTCTTGTAATAGGTCCAATTCTAATCTCATTGGACTGATCCTGTCTTGCAACAGTTGTAGCATCTTCAGTAGTCATTGGGGTAGGTGTAATTGTAGGGGTGTCCTCATCATCCCCCCTTCAAAAGGCGTCGACCTCGACGCTCCAAGGTCTTCTCCAACATATGGTGACAAATCAGAAACGTTGAAGCTGTTGCTAACTCCACCAAACTCCTCAATAGGTATATCCACTGAGTAGGCGTTATCATTAATCTTGGCTAACACCTTGTAAGGACCAGCACCACGTGGTTTCAATTTGGACTTTCGAAGTAATGGAAACCTATCCTTGCATAGATGCACCCAAACCATATCTCCAGGCTCGAACAACACTTCTTTCCTTGCTTGATTCCTTGCAGTAGCAATGTTCTTGCCTTTCTTCTCAATAGCCTCTCAAGTCTTCTCATGTATTTTCTTCACATAATCAGGACGTTTTGATGCCTCCATATGAACTCTCTCATGTAATGGCAGAGGCAACATATCAAGTGGCGTCAATGGTTTGAAACCATACACCACCTCAAAAGGACAAAGGTGAGTAGTTGAATGCGCAGCCCTGTTGTAAGCAAATTCAACATGTGGTAAACACGTTTCCCACTCCCGTAGATTCTTTTTAATCATGGTCCTTAGCAGCTGTGACAATGTTCGATTCACCACCTCCATTTGACCATCTGTTTGGGGATGACATGTAGTACTGAACAACAACTTCGTTCCTAGCTTTCCCCATAAGGTCTTCCAAAAGTAGCTCATGAACTTCACATCCCGGTGAGAAACAATCGTCTTTGGTACTCCATGTAATCTCACGATGTCCCTGAAAAACAGGTTAGCAACATGCGACGCATCGTCGCTTTTGTGGCAGGCAATAAAATGAGCCATCTTAGAGAACCTACCCACTACCACAAATATAGAATCATGACCTCTCTGAGTTTTAGGTAGACCTAGCACAAAATCCATACTAATGTCTTCCCATGGAGTAGTAGGTGCAGAGAGAGGTGTATACAAACTGTGAGGCTTCAGCTTAGATTTCGACTTGTGACATGTAATACATTGGCTCACAAATCTGTACACATCACGCCTCATCTTGGGCCAATAAAAGTGATCAGCAAGCATGAGCAACGTCTTCTCACGCCCAAAGTGACCCATCAAACCACCAACATGTGACTCCTGCACTAAGAACAAACGCAACGACGATTCTGGAATACATAGTTTGTTAGCTCGAAACAAATATCCATCATGTATATGATACTTATCCCATGCGTTTCTAAGAGCACACAAACGATATGGTTCAGCAAAATCATGGTCAGTTGCATAAACTGCACAAATAGCTTCTAATCTAGGAATTTTAACATCAAGATTGGTTAATAGCATGTTCTTCCTAGATAGAGCATCAGCAACAACGTTCTCTTTTCCCTTCTTATTGTTAATGATGTAAGGAAAAGACTCAATGAACTCAACCCATTTAGCTAATCTTCTATGCGAGTTTGATTGAGCTTTCAAGTATTTCAAAGCTTCATGATCATAACGTATGATGAATTCCTTTGGCCACAAATAATGTTGCCAAACCTCAAGTACTCGAACAAGTGCATACAATTCTTTATCATAGATAGAATAATTCAAACGAGCACCAGTCATTTTCTCAGAAAAATAAGCTATAGGCCGACCCTCTTGCATCAAAACGCCACCTATGCCTATACCACTAGCATCACATTCAACTTCAAATTGCTTTGAAAAATTAGGTAATGCAAGTAATGGTGCAGAAGTAAGCAAACATTTTAATGTATCAAATGCAATGTCCTGGGCCGCGCCCCACACAAAAGGAACACCTTTCTTTGTCAAATCATTTAA
This sequence comes from Avena eriantha, assembly GCA_910589775.1. Taxonomy (NCBI): domain Eukaryota; kingdom Viridiplantae; phylum Streptophyta; class Magnoliopsida; order Poales; family Poaceae; genus Avena; species Avena eriantha. Next base: position 70,912,846 of record OU342746.1, on the reverse strand, counting down.
TGGTGCAGCAATGATGCTAAAATCTTTCATAAAGCGCCTATAGAAACCAGCGAGACCGTGGAAACTACGCACTTGACTAACATTTATTGGAGTAGGCCAATTCTGAATAGATTCAATTTTAGATTGATCTACCTCTACTCCAGGCTTAGAAACAACAAATCCTAGGAATATGACCTTATCTTTTGCAAATGTACACTTCTCAAGATTAGCATACAGTTTATTATCATGTAACACTTGCAAAACTTGTCTAATATGAGTGCAATGTTCAGATTCAGTGTGGCTGTATATAAGTATATCATCAAAGTAACCAACCACGAAACGACCAATAAACTCTCGCAAAACATGATTCATCAAACGCATGAAAGTACTACGTGCATTAGTAAGACCAAACAGCATAACTAACCCTCATACAAACCAAATTTAGTTTTGAAAGCAGTTTTCCATTCATCCCCTTCTTTCATCCTAATTTGATGATAACCACTACGCAAGTCAATTTTAGAGAAAACAGCAGCACCACTCACTTCATCTAGCATATCCTCTAAGCGTGGAATAGGATGACGATATCGAATAGTGATGTTATTAATCGCTCTACAATCAACACACATGCGCCAAGTACTATCTTTATTAGGAACTAAAATAACAGGAACATCACAAGGGCTAAGAGAGACACAGATGTACCCTTTATCCAGCAACGCTTGTACTTGCTTCTGAATTTCCTTTCTTTTTCTTCGGGATTAGTCCGGTAAGGTGCACGGTTGGGAAGTGTGGCGCCAGGAATCAGGTCCACTTGATGTTCTATACCATGCAATGGAGGCAAACCTGCGGGTACGTCTTTTGGAAACACATCCCCAAAGTCCTGCAAAACAGAAGAGACACCAAGAGAAATATGGGTCATGTCGTTAGAAACCAATACCTCGCCCTTATACATGAGCACAAGTGGCATGGCTGTAGGATCCTCACGAAACTCTCTCATATCCTCCTTGGTGGCTAATATCAATAACCCATGCACTCTCTCACCTTTCGTTATATCACTCAATTTAGGCTCAATTACATCAGGAATAGCTGTGACACAGTCTCGCCGACTGGTAGTATCTTCCTTCAAGTTCACCTCCATCTTCTGGCTAGAATCATTCACAATTTCTTGTGGTGTCATTGGCTGCATAGTAATCTTATTTCCTTTGAATTCCAAGTGATATGTATTGGCTCGGCCATTGTGTTGCACATGGCGATCATAGAGCCAAGGCCGACCCAATAGTAGGTGACAAACAGTCATAGGAACCACATCAAAATCAATAGAATCTTTTATGGCCCTTTTTGAAAATTCACACGTACCATATGATTTACCTTCATCTCACCATTGTTGCTCAACCATTGTATGTAGTATGGCTTGGGATGAGGTAAGTATGCCAAATTCAGTTTGGCACATAGTTCCTTACTTGCAAGATTTCTGCAACTACCTCCATCAATAATGACCTTGCAAGCTTTGTTTGGTCCAACGAGAGCTTTTGTTTGGAACAAGTTGCAACGCTGGGATTCCTGAACCGATTGCACACTAAGTACACGTGAAGATACGACAATAGTGGGTGCACGCTCAGCATATGCATCAGCACCAACCTCGCCGTCGTCAATATCATCATCAGAAGCTTCATCTCCACTTTCTAATTCACCTTGTTCATCAACAAACATAACCTTGCTGTTTGGACAATCTTTCTTGTAGTGACCTCTACCTCCACAAGTATGGCACACCACATCATGAGTACGTGCAGTAGACATGTTGGAACCCGAGCTAGCAGCAGGAGCAGCGGGTTTCCGAGCATGTGAACCAAACGAAGGTGTACTTGCTGGCTTGGCTGATGGTGTAAAAGGAGCACCAGCTAGTGGCGCGGCTGTCGAAGGTGTGGACCTGGCCGAAAATCAGCTGGAAGACGAAAAACAAGCCCGTGACTTCGCCTCTTCTGCCAACTGGGATTCGGCATCTCTAGCATGATGCAACAACTCATTCATGGTCTCATACTTGTGATGACGAACAATGCTCTTGATCGGTAACTTCAAATTGTTTAGGAATCGCTGCATGGTCATCTCAATGGACTCACGAATTCTAGCACGCTGCATAAGCATCTCCATCTCCATGTAGTACTCATCAACTGTCATGGTGCCTTGCTTCAGTTGTGTCAATTTATCAAAAACTGTTCGCAAGTAGTTGGTTGGGACGAAACGAGCTTTCATGATTTGCTTCATCTCGCGCCAATCCATCACAGGAAGTTCATTGTCCTCCCTTCTATGTTGCACAAGAGCATCCCACCAACGTAAAGCATAACCATCAAATTTCGATGCTGCAAGCTTGACCTTCTTATCTTTTGAATAGTCAAATAAGCGCCAGAGTTTCTCAATCTTCAACTCCCATGTGAGGTAGTCTTCAGGATCAATGGAACCATCAAACTTAGGAATTGAAAATTTTGGCTTGCCCAAACCGTCATCAGCAGCTTGGTTGGGCACACGTTGACCACGACCAAGATGGGCAAACCCACGACCATGAGCAGGTGCATGGACAGGAGGAATAGCACGTCCCCTGCCAACATGTGGAGCAGCATCAACAGCGCTATCCTCATCGAAATCATCAAAGGCATCATCATGTTGAGGATCTTCCCTTCTATGTAAGGCGGCTGTCAAACCCTCAATGGACTGCTGCAGAGCGGTGACATTGACATTGAGCGTAGCCACTTGCGTTTGGATAGTATCAACCGTCCCAACATGCTGATCCAATCTCATATTCATATCTTGGAGATTCTTATCAATGGCATCTGCCGTGTTAGTAAACACACGTGTCAAGTGGGATTTCAAAGCCTCATATTTACGCCAATTGACGAGCTCCTCATCCTTCTTTTTCTGCAACACAACATCATCATCACTAGTAGACATGATTAGTAGGTTAGTGCAAAAATCAGTTTGTATGGTGGAAACTCTCACAACTCACTCACAACTAATAAGAAAGAAGATCTTACCGTTCCAAAGTGAATAGAGATGCTCTACCAAACGAAATCAAAGAGTGATGCACTTGATGTGATGAAGTAAATATCAAAGGTATAGAGAGCGATCGCAGGGCACACAGGTTATGTAAAGGTGGAGCTATAGGTATGGTATCCTATCTACACCGCAAACAAGTCCTAGTGCTGATCCTACAAATACCCAAGAAACACACGGTGGAGATAAACGTGGCAAAGCAACTTATGAAAAGGAATATTGCAAAGCACAAGAGAGATGCTAGTAATAGCTCAAATAGAACAGGCACAAGATTGCTCAATCTACTAGTGCTATACACAACAAGGTCTCCACTATTGCACACTTCGATATCTCTTTTTGTCAGGCTAGTAGCTCTTTCTCTCTGTTTTTTTAATACTGATTCTCTTTTCTTTTCTCTTTTTTTTTGATTTTTCAACTATATTACTCAAATGCAAACGAGTACAACAACTTATAACAGAACTGGGCCGGATAGTCCGGTTGATATGCGCCGGAGACTCCGGTTGGGCCGGATAGTCCGATGTGGTTCGGCCGGATAGTCTGGTTTTGCCTGTCGAAAATTTCTGCACTTCAAAAACCTAATGAGCAGCCTGTCGGAGCAAAGCAACTAGTCTCGTGGGTACGGTGCTAGGCACAGATGCTGTAGATAGGCTGTGTCTATGATATGCAAACAAAAGTACGCTATGTGGACTCGGAAAAAACGATAAAGACTTGCGGAAACGGTAACGGTGGGAACAGCGGAAAAACAAGATCAAACCCTAAACCTAGACACAAACGAAAACTAGACTCCTACGAGAAAAACCTGCAGATCGGATCTACGAGAAGATACAATCAGCAACTAAAACTCGAAAACGATGCAATCTAGTCTATGGCAAATCTTTTTGTAAGGCTTTTTCTATATAGGACGAAAAACACTCTCTAATCTATGGATGGATTTGTGGATGCTTACTGAGGCAACACTGGAAATCTGATACCAAGATGATATGGGGTGGCCCGATCTTCTCAGTAAGCGGATGGCGATGATGATGGTAGTTGGTAGATAACTAGTGCGTAGCTATGATCTCTCCTGCTCGATCCCTGATGCCAGTGCAACAGATCTCGAACCTTGTAGGATATTCACAACACCACACTCTTGCGCACGCAGCCGTGACCACGAACGGTAGTATGCAATCTACTAATTCCCAATGGAACAACAGATCACACTCAATTATAGTTTGTAGATTCGAACATAGGGTAATTCCAGAGGTTCTATGAAAGAAACAACTCCCAAATATTTTAACGTGGTCTAAAACCCAACTAGGGGTCGTCCCAGGGCTTATAAGGCCAGCTGGGGCGGCCAGAAACCGAAACTAAATGCAATCGACTCAAACCGATACAAACCAACTCGGACCAGATTCGGTCGGCGGGCGGACACTCCGGTCGAAATCGGCCGGACAGTCCGGTCAGGCCGGACACTCAGGGTGGCGTGTGCCGAACAGTCCGGTCGGGCCGGAAACTTTGAAGTTTCCGGGTGATGTCCGGGTAGTATCCGAACTGGCAGACAGAATGTCCACGCCAGTTTGCCTCTCGACCAGGCCGGACAGTCCGGGTGGATCTGGCCGGACACTCCGGTCGTGGCAGATCTTTTTGCCTTCGTCTTGATGATCTTCTCTTGCGCCTTCCTCCCGCTCCTCCCTCGCGCATCCTTGGGCGATCATCATGTTGGGCTTCTCTTGTAGCCCTTCTCCTCCTCGCGCCATGCTTGTTTCTCCAACGAACCTGATCATACATAAATGCATAGACTTAGGCAGTATAAAGTTCTCATCAATCAAAGTACCAGATTCGTTTAGGATTAAATTCACCTGTTGATCTAGTAGCTTAGCAAGAGCTCTTGTAATAGGTCCAATTCTAATCTCATTGGACTGATCCTGTCTTGCGACAGTTGTAGCATCTTCAGTAGTCATTGGGGTAGGTGTAATTGTAGGGATGTCCTCATCAAGATCTCTGCTGCGGCAGAGAAAATCCCTAGTTTTCTGCCATGGCAGGCTGCCGCGGCAGCCAAACCGCGCCAAACTCTGCCACGACAGAGGCATAGTCTGAATCCATGTTGGGTCGGTTGTATCCCTAGTTGAGTGGGATCAACTCGGTCACCACCTTGGCCGCCGCACCGCCAAGACTCTTCAATAGACGGGGCGCACTAGTTTTAGGGTTTAGACCACGTTAAAATTATTTTGGAGTTGTTTCTTTCATAGAACCTATGGAATTACTTGTGATCGATTTCTATCAACTGCAATTGAGTGTGATCTGTTGTTCCACTGGGAATTAGTAGATTGCAAACTGCCATTCATGGTCAACGACTACGTGCGCAAGAGTGTGGTGTTGTGAATATCCTACAAGGTTCGAGAGCTGTTGCATTGGCATCAGGGTTCGAGCGGTAGAGGATCATAGCTACACACTATTTATCTATCATCCACCATCACCATCGACAAGTGCTTGCTGAGAAGATCGGGCCACCCCATATCACTTTTGGATCGGTCTGGCTATCGTACCTCTTCCGACTAGCCAATGCAAGGCGGATAGCATCTCCATGCTCATGACACATGAAACATTGTCATCTTCCAACTTACAAATTAGTCTCGGTAGTGGGTTTCCCTCCCAACCTCAAATGACTAAGGATAAACTGGCTAGAGCTAGATACAAGTTTATGGTTCCACACCTGCAACAATTGCAGTGACATATACAACTAGCTCTAAGTTTGATACTGGGTTGCAAATACAAGGAATGTGAGCCTCTAGGGCATCATTCCTAACAGTCTCCCACTTGCACTAGAGTTGGACACTCAGGCATCTCCAGGACTTAGGCATCTCATGCCCATCGCTCTAACGTGCACCTCAAACTTAGATTATGGAAGCGGCTTGGTCAAGGGCTTTGTAACATTTGCATCCGTGTGTTCCTTGCATAGTTTAATTTCTCCACGATCGACGAACTTCCAAATCAGGTGAAATTTAATGAGTATGTGCTTGTTCTACTGGTGTGCCCGTGGCTCCTTAGCTTGTGCAATAGCACCAGTATTGTCACAGTACATGTGTAACGGACTAGACGAGCCCAGAATAACTCCGAGTTCAATCAGAAAATTTCTGATCCGAACTCCTTCTTTTCCCGCCTCTAAGGCAGCAACATACTCAGCTTCCGTAGTAGAATCGGCCACGGATTCTTGCTTGGAACTTTTCCAGCTCAGTGCACCTCCGTTCACTATGAACACATAGCCGGATTGCAAGAGCGAGTCATCCAGGTCGGTCTGGCATTCGTGTAACACTTTAAACCTAGCTCTTTGTTGAGGGCAAACCTCGAGGGTGGCCCGATCTTTCATGATTCCCTTTCAAATCGAGGATGGAGTGCGGGGAGAGGAGGGGAGGATGAACACGACGAACGCACGCACGAAGAACGCGAAGAACACGCACACACAAAACCACGATACACACCAATAGCTCACGCCGGCGGTGACCGGTCTGGCGCAATCCCTAGGATCAGCGTCGGGCGGAGGACTCTCTTTCGAACCGGCACGGCAAGATGAGAGACTCGGTGAGATCTTGACGTCTAGGCAAAGGGAAACCGATGCCTAGGCCTTGTACAACGCGGAGGCACGATGCAAACTCCAACGAGGTTTGGGGATATTGGTGCCCCTTGGTCAAGGAGCATGAGGCAAGAATTAGATAGATCCACAAAGGGGTTTCCACTAATTCCAATATCATGCCTAGGGTTTACAATGGAGGTGGGGGACTATATATAGGCCAGCCACTTAAACAGGGGTACTTTAGAAATAAAAGACAAGTTCTGGACGGACTAAGGGGTACATGGGCCGCAGGCCCAAAGGCCTTTTCATGCCTGGCGACGGTCGGACCGGAGATTCCGGTCTAGACCAGAGGTTCCGGTTGGTCTCCAGACCAGCCTCTGGAGGGGCCTTCAGATTGGCCCAGGGCTCGGTGCAGGGGCCAGACCGGAGACTGCAGTGTCTTCAGGCCGGAGACTTTGGTGGACCGGAGACTCCGGTGTGCGTAGACCGGAGACTCTAGTCTGAGCAGCTCCAGCGGCTCCTGCTTCATGCTCTGCTCCTTGTTCTCCTTCCTTGGGTGCTTGGTGATGTGTCGAAGCTTCGTACCTGATGATGCATAGGGTAGTTGCATGAAGTACCATACCATCCAAGGAGGTATCAAATTGGCACGAGGAGAGGAGCGAGTTCACCTTAGCTTGTAGGATTTTGGCTCAGGCACGAGTCATGGGTCCACTTGGGGGACTTGTTGGTGTAGATGTAGGAGCGTCCGTAGGACGGGCCGCATCAGCTCCCCCCCTTGGGAAAGAGTCGTCCTCGACTCTTCATGGTTATCATCTTGAACATCTCCATGGTAGGGTGAAAGGTCCTTGACATTGAATGTATTGCTTTCAAGGTACTTGGAGGTTGGTATATCGATGATGTAGGCGTTGTTGTTGATTCTTTTGATACCTTGAAGGGACCATCTCCTCTTGGCTTGAGCTTGGAGTCACATTCCTTGGGGAAGCGGTCTTTGCTTAGGTGTATCCATGCAAGGTCACCTTCTTCAAAGATCATCTCCTTCTTGTCCTTGTTTAACCTTGAAGCTTGGCGAAGGACTTGTTGTTCGATAGTAGCTCTTGTTTCTTCATGAAGTGTCTTCATAGCTTGTGCACGCTTCTCGACGTCCATGTTCGTGCGCTCATGGAGAGGTAGTGGTAGGATGTCGAGTGCGGTTAGGGGCTCGAAACCATAGACGATCATGAATGGACTCATCTTGGTTGTTGAGTGCTTGGCTCGATTGTAGGCGAACTTAGCGTGTGGAATGCATTCCTCCCAATCCTTCAGGTTTTTCTTGATCAACACACGAAGGAGTGTTCCGAGGCTTCGGTTGACAACTTCGGTTTGGCCATCAGTTTGAGGATGCGAGGCGGATGAAAAGAGGAGCTTGACGCCAAGCTTGGCCATGAGGGTCTTCCATAAGTAGCTCATGAATTTGACATCATGGTCGGAGACGATTTTTTGTGGCACACCATGTAGACGGAAGATTTCCCTGAAAAATAGATTTGCAACATGTGAAGCATCGTCGGTCTTATGGCACGGTATGAAGTGTGCCATTTTGGCAAAGCGATCCACAACAACAAATATAGAATCATGAGCATGCTTAGATCTAGGTAATCCTAACATGAAATCCATGCTAATGTCGGACCAAGGTTTATGAGGAATAGGCAATGGCATATAAAGACCATAGGGATTAGCTTGCGACTTAGCTTGAACACATGTCGTGCTCCACGTCACGCTTCATCTTGGGCCAAAAGAAGTGAGTGGAGAGCATGTCCAATGTCTTGTTACGGCCAAAGTGACCCATGAGGCCTCCACCATGAGATTCTTGTAGAAGCAAAAGTTGAAGCGATGACTTCCGAATGCATAGCTTGTTTTGTTTAAATAGAAAGCCCTCATGCTAATAGAAATCATCAACTCCTTTGTCATTGGAGCAATTTTTGAAATTTGGTTCAAAGAACGGATCGGAAGCATACAAAGATTTTATTTCCTCAAGATCCAACACGTTGATTTCAAATCTCGTAAGAAGGCGTGTATGTTTGCGAGACAATGCGTCTGCAACTACATTATCTTTGCCCTTCTTATACTTGACAATGTACGGAAAAGACTCCATGAACTCAACCCACTTAGCGTGTCTCTTGCTCAAGTTAGCTTGGCCTTTGAGATATTTCAATGACTCGTGGTCGGAATATATGATAAATTCCTTGGGACAAAGGTAGTGTTGCCAAACTTGAAGGACACGAACTAAGGAAAAAAGCTCTTTGTCATAAATCGGATAGTTGAGGCGAGCACCATCAAGTTTTTCGCTATGGTAGGCTATAAGACATCCATTTTGCATAAGGACTCCTCCAATGCCAATACCACTAGCATCACACTCTATCTCAAAAGTTTTTGTGAAATCTGGTAACGCAAGGAGAGGTGCTTCGGTGAGCCTCTTTTTAAGTTCATCAAAAGCTTTTTGTTGTGCTTTGCCCCACACGAAGGTGACATTCTTTTTGGTCAATTCATTAAGGGGACAAGCAATGGTTGAAAATTCTTTCACAAAGCGACGATAGAAACCGACCAACCCATGAAAACTTCGGAGTTCACTCACATTTGTTGGGATGGCCAATCTCGTATGTCCTTTTACCTTGGAAACATCAATTTCAATTCCCTTCGAAGAAATGACAAATCCAAGAAAAATCAACTTGTCTTTAGCAAAAGTGCACTTGGGAAGATTAGCATAAAGCTTTTCATGTCGAAGGATTTTGATGAGGATATATACATGGATTATGATGATTCTGACTGCCTGAACTGGAAGGAAATATTGAGTCAAATCAATAATGACTATCAGGTGAATTTATTCCTAATTGAACCTAATGTTTTACTTAATGAGAACTTTATACTAACTAAGTCTATGCATCTTTGTATGATCAGGTTTATTGATAACACATTGCGCGAGGAGGAGGAGGAGAGCTGCAGCAAGAAGGACAAGCGCTGATTTCCAATATCAACAAGTGCGCGAGGGAGGAGCGGGAGGCATGCGCACTAGGAGGCAATGAGGAAATCATGTATGAGCAAGAGAGAGAGATGGCGCACCAAGAATTACATGTTTGAGGTGTTCCACGACGTTTGGACTGCGTGCCAATAAGGCCGAACCCATATATGGGTCGGTATGTATCAGTTTGAGTCGAACCAAGTCAGTTTGGCCAAGTTATGGCTGTTTTTAGGCCCGTTTAGAGGGGAGGACGCCCCAGCCCTCATATAAACCTCCGTAGCCGCACAAGTTAGGTTTTAGACCACGTTAAAATATTTTGGAGTTGTTTCATTCATAGAACCTCTAGAATTACCCTGTGTTCGAATCTGCCAACTATAATTGAGTGTGATCTGTTTATCCATTGGGAATTAGTAGATTGCATACTACCTTTCGTGGTCACGACTGCATGCGCAAGGGTGTGGTGTTGTGAATATCCTACAAGGTTCGAGAGCTGTTGCATTGGCATTAGGGATCGAGCGGGAGAGATCATAGCTACGCACTAGTTATCTATCATCCACCATCACCATCGATAAGAGCTTGCTGAGAAGATCGGGCCACCCCTTATCAGATTTGCAAAAGTTCCTTGACATGTGTTATATGGTCCTCAAGTGATTTGCTATAAACAAGAATATCATCGAAATAGACAACAACACTTTTTCCAACGAGAGAACGCAATATGTGATTCATAAGGCGCATGAAGGTGGATGGGGCATTCGATAAACAAAAGGGCATAACCAACCATTCATAGAGACCAAGATTGGTCTTGAAGGCGGTTTTCCACTCATCACCTTCAGCCATGCGTATTTGATGGTAACCACTACGAAGATCAATTTTCGAAAAAATAGTGGCTCCACACAACTCATCAAGCATGTCATCGAGACGTGGTATGGGATGTCGATAACGCACGGTGATAGCATTGATTGGACGGCAGTCCATGCATAACCGTAACGTATCATCCGTCTTTGGAACAAGAATCACAGGTACGGCACTTGGACTAGTGCTAACTTGGATCAAACCTTTGGAGACGAGTTGGTTGATTTGACGTTCAATCTCCTTTGTCTCCTCTGGGTTCATGCAGTAAGCGGCGCGGTTGGGAAGTGGTGCACCGGGGATGAGGTCAACGCGATGTTCGATGCCGCGGAGAGGAGGTAGTCCATGTGGAAGCTCTTCGGGGAACACATCCTTGAATTCCTGCAAAACACTCATCAAAGATGGAGGAACATTGGTTAATTCGTTAGTTCCTTGTGCTAGTCCCTTGCAAAGGAGGACATAGTGCAAGATGGATGGGTTGTTCCGAACATCTCTCATCTCGCTTTTGGTGGCAAGGAGAACACTCTTAGTTTTTCCACTCGAATTTGGCTTGTGGATTTCACTCACTATGAGGTGGTTCTCTCTGTCACCGCTCTTCTCACAGGTAGGTGTTGTGCTTTGCGCCCTCCCTAAAGCCTTTCCATTGTCCGCAATTATTTGGCTAGGAGTCATCGGTTGCAAAACACATGTTTTGTTGAGCCATTTGAAGGTGTATATATTGGTGCGACCATCATGTTGAGAAGCCTTGTCAAATTGCCATGGTCGACCAACAAGCATAGGGCAAACTTTCATAGGAACCACATCACACTCCACCGTATCTTTGTAAGGACCAATGGCGAAGGAGACCGATACGGTATGCTTGATCTTCACGGACCCTTGGTCACTTAGCCATTGCACGTGGTAGGGGTGCTTGTGTGGATGGAGGGTGAGGTTGAGCTTCTCGCACAACTCGGTGCTAGCAAGGTTGTGACAACTCCCTCCGTCAATGATCACCTTGATAGATTTGCCATTGATGCCGGCTCGTGTTTGGAAGATATTGGAGCGTTGGTCTTCATGCTCCTGCGCTTGAGTGGTCAAGATCCTTGTGACGACAAGCGATGGACTTGCGTCATGTTCACACATGAGGAGTTCTTGATCATCTTCCACTCGTTGCCTTGCCATTGCTTCCTTGACACGGGAATCAAACTCATCTTCAATCAAGTACTCTTCATCACCATTGTCATGGATGAACAAGACTTTCTTGTTTCCACATTCGGCCGACTTGTGTCCTTTACCTCCACACTTGTAGCATTCACCGTTGAAAGGTGTATCACTCTTTGCTTGCTTGCCACTTGGGGGCAGTTTTCCTTGAGGAAGTGTGGGCTTGAAGGAAGGCTTAGAGGTACTTGATGAGCTTCCATTGAAAGTTGTTGGTGTAGGGGTTGAAGCTTGCTTGTAGGTGAAGTACGTCTTAGGCTTGTTGTACTTAATGTCCTCTTGGACTTGACGTTCAGCCTTTGTTGCTATGTGCACAAGCTCAACCATGGTGTTGTATGTTTGGAACTCGACGATGCGCTTGATTGGGTTATTCAAGCTAATAAGGAAACGTGCCATTGTTTGCTCCATGCGCTCATCAATGTTGGTGCGAATCAAGTTGTGTTCCATTTCCTTGAAGTACTCTTCCATGGTCTTTGTCCCTTGACGAAGCGCTTGAAGGTTGTTGAATAGGTCACGCGTGTAGTGCGCGGGGACGAACCGGGATCGCATGTGAGCCTTCATGTCATGCCAAGTTGTGATTGGCGATTCTTGTCTTGCATCACGAGCAACTTGAACTTGTTCCCACCAAAGGTTGGCGTAATCATCAAACTCAAGCGAAGCCATGGCGACCATCTTCTCGTTGCTATAGTTGTGCATGTGGAAGATCTTGTCGACTTTGAGTGCCCACGAGAGGTATTCTTCGGGGTCATTGGATCCGGTGAACTTGGGCATTGTGAACTTGAGCTTGCCAAAAGTTTCTTCATTGTTGCGGTCATTGCAACGAGCTTGGTGACCTTGTTGATGATCTTGTAGTTGGGGAGGTGGAACTTGGTTCTCGCGTCCTTGTTGCGGAGCTTGCTCTTGATATTGTTGTTGAGGAGCTTGCTCTTGCTCTTGTCGCGGTTGTTGACGTGGTTGAGGCGCTTGGGCCTCATGGTGGCGAGGGTGTGGAGCCTCTTGACGCGGTTGATGACGAAGAGGAGGCTCGTTCCTCGGTTGGTGATGTTGGTTAGGCACATGGGCCTCACGACGAAGAACATGGTCATGAGCCTCTTGACGTGGTAGGCGTCGCTCAATTTGTATCACTTGACGCTCCAAGTTTTGTTGAGGTGGAGGAGGCGCCTCGTGATGACCATGGTGTCGGTGTGGACGTTCATGACGTTGATGACGAGGAGGAGGATCTTGGAAAGCTTCACGTCGATGACGAGCTCGATTCTCCAAATTGGAGTCATCACTTGTTGTGTCAAGTATGTGTCACGGTCGATGGTGGTAGACTTGCGGGTTGCACTTGCGGTTGCGCTTGCGGTTCCTCTTGTGTTTGCTCTTGTTGGATCACTAGTGCCCTTGCGTGATGACGGTGTGCTTCTTGCCTTGCTCGTGGCCTTGAAGAGAGGTCACCATCATAGCTTGACGTTGTGGCGTGTCGTGGGGAAGGTACATAGTTCGAAGAGGCTCCATCTTCAACCACGGGGGCATCATTGTGTCTTGGAGCACTTGGTTGAAGATCTTGTGAGGAGGAGCATGACCACGCGATGAGCTTGAAGAGCTTGATGCCCGTGAACGTGGCCTTTCCATTCTGTCGATGAGGCGTCAAAGATTGTCATTTGCTTCGACGATGGAGCATTGGAGCGCTTCATTTTGGTGGCCGAAGTTGTGATGCATTGCATGCATTTTTCGTTCGAGGCCGTCGAAGCGGTTGTCGATGTTCTTGAACTCGGCTTGCGTCTCGCCAAAACTGTTCATCTTGTCTTGTCTCAAGGGCTTGGCAACGTTCACGGGACTCTTGTCGGACGATGAAGTGACTTGCACGCGTCATGTACGGACCTTGATCTTCTTCTTGGGGAGGTGGTTGGCTTGACTCACCGTTCCTAGCCATCATGCAAGACACACAAGTATTGTATATGGAAGTGGAATATGGTGGTGTTAGCCTTGTACCTCACCTTGGGGATTGCACCAAACTAGAAACCACAAGTGAGAGCTATAAGCGTGCAAAGTGGAAATGCAAAGAAAACTCACACTAAAGAAAGAACTAACTCTCAAAAGCTTGTTGGTGGTAGGTTAGGATTGTGGAATGCCAAACAACCAACCAAAAGAAAAGGGATAGTCAAAAGTGGGTAAAATCCAACAAAACTCAAGTCAAAGGCGAAGGTCAACAACTCAAAAGGGTGACGGGAACCTACGACTATATACACACACGTGGAGAAAGTTGGGATTGACACGACTATGAAAATGAGCAAACAAAAAGTCCTAACGAAGACTAAGCTCGTTGTCGTGCTAATGCAAGGAGATACCGTGGCTCGTTTGCAAAGAACAAAAGTGAGCAACGGATTTGTGCACTTGCCTTGGGAGCTCTTCTTTCTCTCTTGCTTACAAGCTTTGAGACTCTCTTTAGCAATGGGAGACTATTTTTCTTTTGCTTTTTCTTTGTATCTTTTTTGTGCTCTCCCTTGATGCTACCTAGTCACACTTGATATTGCTCTTGCAGACTCACTATCCAAGGACAAATGCACAATGCTCAAGCAAACACAAGATGAGCCACTCTCATGGGATATGTACACACAAAGGAAAATAGGGGTTAACAAGGTGACGCAAGTTATACCTTCTTTGATGCTGACCTTGGCGTCGGTGGTGCGGGATGATGTTCGTGGGCCGTGGTGTCGATGAGCGCGGGGGTTGTCGACACGGAAGCTTGTTGTTAGTTGGCGACATGCACACAGGCACAAACAAACAAGAAGAAATTAGCCATTGCAAGATTAGAGGCAAAACTGTCAGAATCAGGCGTCAGGTCGGAGACTCCGGGGTTTTAGGTCGGAAACTCCGGTGCAGGCCGGAGACTCCGGTGTGGGTAGGCCAGAGACTCTGGTGTAGGACGGAGACTCTGGTGTGCAGGCCGGAGAGTCCAGTCTGGAGTCAGAACGCGAACTGCTCGTGTTCTTGGGCGGAAATCCACGCCTTGGGTCCTCAAATCCGCGAAAAATTGGCCAAATTGGTGGGAAAACACAGGACAAAGCTGGACCAACACCTAAGACAAGGTTTGGTCGGATCAAAACCACAAATAACACTCCAAATCAAGAGATCGATCCAAAGGCAAATATGGGCTGTTTTTTGGAGATTTTCAAATTTTTGGTGGATAGAAGAAAAATTTGTGGGGGAAATCGTGAGCAACGAAGCTCTTGATACCAATATGTTGAGGGCAAACCTCGAGGGTGGCCAGACCTTTCACGATTCCCTTTCAAATCGAGGATGGAGTGCGGGGAGAGGAGGGGAGGATGAACACGACGAACGCACGCACGAAGAACGCGAAGAACACACACACACAAAACCACGATACACACCAATAGCTCACACCGGCGGTGACCAGTCCGGCGCAATCCCTAGGATCGGCGTCGGGCGGAGGACTCTCTCTCGAACCGGCACGTCGAGATGAGAGACTCGGTGAGATCTTGACGTCTAGGCAAAGGGACATCGATGCCTAGGCCTTGTACAACGCGGAGGCACGATGCAAACTCTAACGAGGTTTGGGGATATTCGTGCTCCTTGGTCAAGGAGCATGAGGCAAGAATTAGATAGATCCACAAAGGGGTTTCCACTAATTCCAATATCATGCCTAGGGTTTACAATGGAGGTGGGGCACTGTATATAGGCCAGCCACTTAAACAGGGGTAATTTGGGAATAAAAGACAAGTTCTGGACGGACTAAGGGGTACATGGGCCGCATGCCCAAAGGTCTTTTCATGCCTGGCGACGGTCAGACCAGAGACTTCGGTGTGGTGGACCGAAGACTCCGGTCTGGACCGGAGGTTCCGGTCGGTCTCCGGACCGGCCTTCGGAGGGGCCTTCAGATTTTCCCAGGGCTCGGTGCAGGGGCTAGACCGAAGGAGGGACCGGAGACTCTGGTGTTTTCAGGCCGGAGACTTTGGTGGACCGGAGACTCCGGTGTGCGCAGACCAGAGACTCCGGTCTAAGAAGCTCCAGCGGCTCCCGCTTTATGCTCTGCTCCTTGTTCTCCATCCTTGGGGTGCTTCGTGATGTGTCGAAGCTTCGTACCTAATGATGCATAGGGTAGTTGCATGAAGTAGCATACCATCTAGGGAGGTATCAAATTGGCACGAGGAGAGGAGCGAGTTCACCTTAGCTTGTAGGAGTTTGACTCGGGCACGAGTCATGGGTCGACTTGGGGGACTTGTTGGTGTAGATGTAGAGCGTCCGTAGGACGGGCCGCATCACTCTTCCTCACCACCATAGACTAGGAACTCATTTTGAGTATGTCTCAAGTACTTAAAGATATTCTTTACTGCTATCCAGTGGCTTTCGCCAAGATCTGACTGTTATGTGCTTGTTACACTTAGATCATAGGAAATATCTGGCCTAGTACATATCATCGCATACATGATCAATCTTACTACCCAAGCATAAGGAATCCTTTCCATCTGACTTTGCTCATCAGCCAACGCTGGGCATTGAGTCTTACTAAGTCAGATTCGATGCGCCAACTGTAAGGACCCCTTCTTAGACGAATCCATATTGCACTTCTTCAATATCTTATCCAGAGATGTACTCTGGCTCAAACCTATTAGTCTCGGGGATCTATCTCTATAGATCTTAATTCCTAGTATAGATGTCATCTCATCCAAGTCCTTCATTTGGAAACATCATTCCAAAAATTCTTGGCTTCTTGCAACATTGGAACATTTTTTCCAACTATCAATATGTCATCTACTTACAATAGCAGAAAAACAACCGACCTTTCACTAAACTTCTTATATACATAAGAAACTTGTTAGCTTTTGATGAAGCCAAACGATTTGACCGCTTCATCAAAACGAATGTTCCAGCTCCGACTTGCTTACCTCAATCCATAGATGGATTTCCGAGGCTTGGAAACTTTGTTAGGACTAGCCGGATCGACAAAATCTGGCTGTATCATATACATGTCCTCAGTTAAATTTCCATTAAGGAAAGCTATTTTGACATCCATCTGCCATATCTACCAATCAAAATATGCAGCTAGTGCTAACATGATCCTCACCGACTTAAGAATTACTACTGACGAGAAAGTCTCGTCATAGTCAACTCCTTGAACTTGTCGAAACCCTTTCGCAATAAGCTGTGCTTTATAGATAGAAATATTTCTGTCTTGGTCAGTTTTCCCCTTAAAGACCCATTTGCTCTCGATGGATTGTATTCCTCGGCCCTCACGTTTCTAAATCACAAGCCGGTATAACCCGAATCAGGGGAGGACGTACTACCATGGATGTCGCAAGGCCGCTCACAAGTAGTCCACAATGGTAGGGCACGGTACCGGCCAACCATCCACCCTAGTATTCATAGTTATAGTTTCGAGTGCGAGAAACGTGACCGGCTGGCTGCGAGTCTAACGTACACAAGTGAGTATGTACGCCAGCGATATACAAGAGTACATTATAGCAATTCCATCTATAAAATAGAAATATATTGCAATGCCATTACGACAAGATTCAAATTATATAGATAGTAGTAATAATATTTTAGGATTATATCCTCATACATAACTCAACAAATCACCAAGCGGAAGTAGAAACACATATCTGAGTATGGATTAAGAGTCAAATTGGCATAAGATGCCATAGAAATAAGCACATTCCCGCCCACAGATCTCAGAGATCAACATCCCCGGGATCTCTACGAAAGAGGGCCGTTGCCTCCATCATCGGCATCATCAACGTAGTATCCTCCATAGGTATACTTGAGAATCTGGTCAATATTTATGGTGTGAGGCCCTAGGGCACTCAGGAAGTCTTTATGCATCTAAAGGAAACCACCTTGAACAACGTCATGCTACTCCCCCATTGCACCTAAGGTGAACTCCTTCCATCTTTTGACGTCCTTTAGTTCTCACATGAATGAGACTCCACTTGAGCCAAATGCCTATCTTATGCCTAAGCCCCTACCCAAAACCATGATGCCAAGAGGAGATGAAAAGGATGCCCAAGGAGCCAGGAGCCCCAAGCAAGAAGCATGGAAAAGACGGACTGGTGGTCGCCGACTCCACCACCGAAAACATCGGTTGCCGCCAAACCAGCCACCAACCCCCATCGAAATGACATACAGAAGAGGTACGGTATAGGATCGGTGACCACCGAAATGTTCATTCCCTAGGCTGGTCCCACCGACTTATCATCAAAATCAGCTGTATGTGCACACATTTGGGTTTGATGTCCGGGAATATTCCCCTTACCTACTACTTTTCCCCTAATCTCTACTACCTAAAAAGAATATCGCGTTCCTTCGTCCGTCGATACATCGCTCGACAAAGCGTTTCCTTCATCACCCTCGTCATGTCCGCCCTGTCGCACTCAGGAGTTGGGATGCAATTCCCGCTTCTCTATTAACTCTACAAATTCCCCGTCCAGTTATCCTCTTGCCTGCGCCCCTCCCTACAAGCCCTCATCCCACCTCCAGGTCACCTCGATCTAGGGCGCACCACCAAGCTCCCCCTCCTTTGTGCTGATGGACAAGCCGCATAGCTTCTGGGTCCAGCACGACTATGGATGTACGTCCCAACTCCCGCCGCCCATGCACACCACCGAGGCCCTTTTGCACCGTATCGACGATGCCAGCGCCACTGAAGCAGAGTAGAAGGATGCTGGTGTCACTCCCAGCATAGAATCCACTCCCCGATTTGGATCCCGTGGTTTGCTATTTTTCCTCCCCTTTTCTCTGTTGACTCGCGTGTTTGGCTGATCTAATTTGTTGGGGGGATAACCCCGGGTGGGGTCAAGCCGGGGTATAATGGCAGTGTTAGCCGAGGTAGAGCGAAGTCAAAGCAAGTGCTGGCCGAGTTACCTCAAGGCAAGCCAAGTCACGACTAACTCTGCCCGGACGATGTTCACCCAACGTAACCTCCGCCGGCATAGATGTATGTTAGCATCGTCTATTTTGCTTGTATGAAGGTATCCCAAAGCTGAGTTAGCCAAGCGTCAGCCGGGTTACTACTTGGCTTACAAGGGAAGGAAGGAATCTCCTTGGTCAAAGGTTTTCTCTCTCCACTGTAGCATGAGCGCAGAGGATAGGGAGGAGGACCAACGGGTACTGGCCGACAAAGGTGACATTGCCTATGTCGGGTGACATAGCCTATGTCGGGTGACATAGCCTATGTCGGGTGACATCGCGCCGTAGAGGAGCTTAGAGAGGCTTACACCATGAGTCCGGAGTGGCTTACGGAAGGAAAAAGAGGAGCACCGCTTTGCTATTTTGGGAGAAGCATATTCGAAGAATATGCCTTCCATGTATGCCCTAACTTGTAACCTGGCCTCCCCTATATAAGGAGGGCCAGGATCTCCATAGAGGGGTTCGGCTATTTTTACTAAGGGAAAACCCTAGAGAGAAAGGTGTGGGTAGTAGAGAGGGTCTTCTTCCTCCTCCCCACGAACAACTGAAAGAGCGCTTGTAATCCACCATTGATAGAGAGAATAAAAGCTTCTATGTGTGGAATCACCACACCATCCCTCCTTGGATACATCTAGCACATTTTGGCCCCATCTTTAGCCTAACCATGGCATCTGCCGTGCCACCACCACGACAGTTGGCACCCACTGTGGGGCCAGCAGCGACACTAGCTAGAGTGAAGATCTGGATGAGAAAAATCATCATCACTGGGGAACACATCGTCTCTGGGATTGTTTAGTGCTTTGGAGCACTGGACTATGTCAGCAACAACACTGACATCTTCGCCAACTACCTCCTCTGCGCAACGGCCTCTTCATCTACCTTGGCTCTCACAACGTCTATGTGAGCATGGACGAGTCCTGCGCTCACCTGCTGCACGTCGTCGACGGAGGTGAACCACCTCTTAGCGTGGCTCACGGCCCACATATCACTCGCCCTGCTAGTTGCGTTGAGGTCATGATGATGGCTCCAGATGTAGGAACAAGCAAGGACCCGGCACCAGATCCGGACGCTACCCCGAAGGTACCTAGGTCAAGGTTCCCTCCACTAGAGAGGCCAGAGAATGTGTTGCAGCAGGCAATAGATAGCTTAGAAACTCCAATAGCACCTGTAGTAGATCCGGCTCAGGTGCAAGCCGAGCTAGAGGAGACTCGGCAGAAAATGTTAGCATGGGCAAAAAAGGTAGCAGAGCTACAACAGTCACTTAACATTACTCTGCGTGAGTACGCAAAAGCAAACTGGGTTATTCCAAATCGTATGGACAGAGTAAAAATTAGGGGTAGAAACCTCATCACCGAGATAGACAAGGAGTATGTGCCTAGGTCGGGTCGTTCGGCTACACTAGTAACAACAGGTCTAGAGAGGTATAGTACCTGGCAAAGAACCTTAGGGCTGCAGAGGCAGCAGCGTCCGAGTTAGAGGGTCTAACCGGAGAAGCCCGAGAGAGGCAACTAGAAAGAGTAAACCACTTAGTGAGAGTAGCAAACAAGCAGAATGAGGAAATACTCAAAAAAAACCCGGCGGTAGTAGGAGGCTCCCACATAGTTCATTCGACAAGAGGTAACCTGGCGAAATCCGCTGGAGCAGCATCATCCCCTCATATAGGCCCAAGGAGAGAAGAGGTGGTAACCTTGGCGAGAAAGAACAAGCAGATAGTCCCATATGACCCGGCAAGGGCAGGCAAAGGAAAAGCAGTGCAAGGTGATGAGGATCGACACCGTGCCAGCCAAGGTGAAGCTGGCCAAGGTAACCGTGACCAAGGCAATGCCGGTCAGGGAAACACTAGGAACGGCAATGCCGGACAGCATAGCTCGACGGGAGTAGGGCAAAACCCACCACGGCAACAGCAAAATCAGTACATACGTTGACAAGAGCAAAGTGCTAGCCCAACAATGTAGCAACAATATGTTCGTCCGGGTCAATATAGGTACAATGAGGGTTACTCTGACACTGGGTTTCCTAGGCCAGAACACCATGTGATAGGATCAAGACTAGGAAATAGGAATTTGCAGCCGGATGATGCAAGGTTGAAGTTGGACCGAAT
Source organism: Avena eriantha (assembly GCA_910589775.1). Classification (NCBI taxonomy): domain Eukaryota; kingdom Viridiplantae; phylum Streptophyta; class Magnoliopsida; order Poales; family Poaceae; genus Avena; species Avena eriantha. The sequence continues at coordinate 70,892,227 of OU342746.1, read as the reverse complement.
TTATAGGTCGGAGATGATTGAGGGACAAGGTCCTCTGGGTCCAACATGTTTTGGACCTCAGATTACAAGAGAGCCACCTGTGCCAAACTTTTAGTTGGCCAGAGGAACGAAGACATATGACGACAACACCAAGCCGGAGGATTGGCTCATTGACTATGCAACTACTATGAACATTGCCACATGCAATTTCAGATGGGCTATGAGATATGTACCTTAGATGTTGGAAGGGCCAGCAAGAGTCTGGTTAAACAATTTGCCGGCAGGAAGTATCAACTACTGGAAAGATTGTGAGGAGATGTTCATCAGCAACTTCACAAGCACGTATAAAAGGCCGAATAGACCACATACATTGGAAATATGCAAGCAATAGCCGAATGAGACTATCTGGGAGTTTTTAACTCGCTGGTGCAATGTGCGTAACTCCTGTGAAGGGTAATTGAGTCACAGGCCATTGCTTGGTCTGCACAAGGATGTAGGTATGCAAGTATGATGTGGCAGAGACTGCAAAGGGATATGCCAACTACGTTGGCTAAAACAATCCGGATTGCTGACTCGTATGCATTGGGTGATCGGACCTAACCTTGGCTCGTGTCAAATGAGTCAAATGAAGAGTACTACAACCGAGATGGAACCGGGTCATCCCGACGAAATGATTTCTGAGGTAAAACGCGAGATGATCGGCCGGATTATAGATACAGTTCGCAGCAAGTTGCGTATGTGGATCAGGATTAGCCAAATGCAAGTGCTAGCCAGCGTCAGAAAATTGGAGGGCAACAGTGGACTCTGAGAAATGATGGCAAGAAAACCTGGATGCCAGAGCAGAAGAAACAGTGACAGGAAAAGAAGGATAGGCCGAGGTATACATATGAGTCTATGCTGGATTAGCCATGCAAGTTTCACACGCCAAACCCGAGTAGCCCGGCGAATCGCACGACTCGGCAATGTGAATGGATGAGGAAAATGGACCAAGGTGGGTCAGGGAATGCTCAGGCACCTAAGCACGATGCTCCTGGCATGATGGACCTCGGCCCAATGCACCTCAGCAGCCGCAACTCACTGGGGCAAATGGGCAGCAGATGATGTTACCACCACTTCCGCCGAGGTATGAGAACCATGAGAGAAGGGATGTAGTGCATCAGGTGGATAACCAACACCATTAGAACCAAAGGTACCCCGACAATGACGGGGTAAATGAATACAGGGAACACCATCAGAGTTACTGCGTGTTTACCATTGAAGAAACTGACAGAAAGAGCATGCAGCACCGACATATGGAGGTAAATGCGGTTATGTCGGCTGTGACGAGGTATATGCCTTCGTCTAATCAGGAGATTACATGGAATATCAAGGATCACCCCAGGCTCATGCCGAGTCCTGGATCGTATGCACTAGTGCTTGACCCAACTTTCATTGGACCGGATACTAATGTGAGGTTCTCCAAGGTACTGATCGACAATGGAAGTAGCATCAACATTTTGTACAAGGACACAATGCATAAGCTGGGAGTTTCAAAGAACATTCTTCAGGCAACAAAGACCACATTTCACGGCATTGTTCCGGGTTTGTCTTGTGAGCCCATTGGAAAAGTCCGGATTGATGTCTTATTCGGCACCAGAGATAACTGCTGAACTGAGAATCTAGAGTTTGAGGTTGTTGACTTGGATAATGCTTATCACGTGTTACTCGGCATGCCAGCTCTATTTAAGTTTATGGCTAGTGATCACATTGGCTATTTGAAGATGAAAATTCTAGGTCCGAACGGCGTCATTACCATAGCCGGGGACTTTAGGTGCTCCATGGAGTGTGCCTCAGCCAGGTTAAACTTGGCCGAGTCACTCATGATAGCAGAGGAAAAGAAAAGGATGCAAGAGGCTGTGGCACTAGCTTAGTCTACACAACTGAACATGCCGGCATTGAGTAACCCGCGTGGAAGTGCCTGATGAGGATACCAAGAAAGTGCCTGATGCAGCCCGTCCTACGGACGCTACTACATCCACAACGCCAAGTCCCCAAGATCGTCCCCAACTCAACCAAGAAGATGGACCAGGAGCAGCCAGCTCTAGAACGAGAGTGTCCGCCGACATCGCCCCGGAGAGTCCGCCAAAATCTAGCCGGAGTGTCTGGCGCAACCGGACTGTTCGGCGCGACTCAGCCGGAGTGTACGGCCTACCCCAGCCTCGTCCTGGCGCGGACATTCTGTGTGCTACATCAGACTCTACCCGGACACTACCCGGAGTGTCCGGCCACCCCGGAGTGTCCGGCCACCCCGGACTGTCTGGCCCACTCGACCCGGAGTGTCCAGCCTATGCGATGGGCCTGCGTGCCAACATCTGGGCCCTTGGCCCATGTACCCCTCTATTCCGCACTAAACCCTAGTTTTATGCCCAAACTACCCCTGAACTTGTGGTTGGCCTATAAATAGAGCCGCCACCCCCTCATGTATCCCTTAGGCATAGATGATAGACTAAAGAAAACCCCCTTTGTGGAATCTCTAGTTTTGCCTCATCCACTTCTATCAAAGGGGATCGACTATCGTCACCACCTCGTTGGAGTTTGCATCGCGCCTCCCTCGTTGTACAAGGCCTTGGCATCGATGTCCCTTTGCCAAGACGTCAAGACCCTCTCCAAGGTGTTCTTCCCTCTCCGCTTGGGATTGACGGGAGCACGTTGACCGATCTTTCCTTGCGAGTATTCTATCGGACCGGTGGCCACCGGTGAGAGCAATCGGCCTTGTATCGTGTGTGTTTTGCGTGTTTTCATCGTGTTCTTCGCGAGGTGTGCGTTCGCTTCCGCTACCTTCTCCCTTTCCCCTCGCTTTCCCATCGATTTGACCACGAGATCCGTGAAGATCGGGCCACCCTAGAGGTTTGCCCTCATCATCTGGCATCAGCAGCTTTTGGTTGCCATGGATTTCTCATCGATTTGGTCTTTCCCCCCCTAAATTCGAAAATCCCCCAAAAATAGCCCCAATTTCGAGTTTTGGACCGATCTGTGATTTGAGTGCGTTTTGGTAGGTTTTGATCCGTGGATACTTGCTAAACTTGTTGATCTACCTTCCCCTGCGTTTCCATAGCCTAATTCCTTGTTTTCCCCCATCAATTTGAGGTTTTGGTTCGAGTTTTTCCGCCAAAACTCGTCCCGTTCGTGTTCTGGAAGTTCTGGTTCGACCGGACCGGACTGTCTGGCCAAAACAGACCGGAATATCCATCCCACCGGAGTTTCCGGCCTAAACTAACCGGAATATCCGGCCCGGCCGGACTGTCCCGCCTGCGCGCCCCGGACTGTCTGCCCCCCCCCCCCCCCCCCCCCCCCGCTGACAGAAAAATCTGCTTCACGGTTTTGAGCATAACTTTTACATACGAACTCGGATTTTGGTGTTCCTTAGCTCGTTTTGAAGAGGAGAAGGAGCTCTACATCATCATATCCGTTGTTCATGCTACCTACTCCATCCAAATTCCGTGAGCAAGGCGGAATCCACCAATAAAGGGTGAAGATTGGAGACGAAAGGTATAAAAATTCCACGCCTTCTCCCCACTTGCATTCCTTTGTGAACCACACTATCTTTGCGTTCAACAAAAACCTATTGAGACTAGTTCCTCCTATGATTCCTTGGGCTATGCACATTTGATACCTTGTAGAATTCCGAGCAAAAGTTGTGAGGGCGCTATCTCTTACAGTTATCTTGTATAGTTGTTGGCACAAGGAAGGGGCAAGTGAAAAAGAAAAGAAAAAGAGAAAAAAATAGAAGAAAAAAAAGAAAGAGAAGAAAAAGAGAGAAAGAAACAAGTGCCTCATAGAATAGGAAGCGCAAGCTCGATGAACATCAAATAGGTGGTACTTATTGTGCATATCTTGTAGCCCACCAATTTATTGCAATCGAACTAGAGTCTCTCCTTGCACTTGTGCGACACGAGCTTATAGTCTTCGCTAGGTAATCATTTGGTTCTTAGCTCACTTTCTCCGTCGCACAAGTCCCATTTATCCCATCGTGTGTGTTTCCTTGTACATATTTCCTCTTGTGGATTGACTTGTTTTGCTTTGTGATCATCGTGGTTCTTTACTTGCCATTACAACATCTTGAGTTCAGATTGGTTCTTAACATGCCACCTTCCATACCCATCCACCATAAGCTTTGTGTGTGTGTTTTTTTAGTGGCTAGTTGGTTTTGGTGTTCCGCGTGAACTTCACTTTGCTTGGTTTTGATTGCTCTCAAGTGTTGCCACTTGCACGATACTATCTTCCAAGGTAAAGTAAGGTTTGACGTTGCATCCCTAACCCCCCTACCACTTCCATATACACCACTTGGTCTTGTGAATCATGTCTAGGGACTCCGGAACCGAGGATGATATCTATGAGGAATCCATGATGAGCCACCACGATTACGACTCCACAGGTATAGAGGACATGATGGAGCACTACACCAACAATGGCTCCGCATGCTTTGAGGACCCGGAGCATTACATCTATGACGGCTCCACATGCATGGAAGACATGGAGCGCGTCATCAATTATGGCTCCTCAAGCATGGAGGACTTGGAGCTCTACATCGACAATGGCTCCTCATGCATGGAGTACATGGAGCACTACACCGACAATGGCTCCACATGCTTGGGTGATATGGAGTACTACATCAACAACGACTCCCCAAGCATGGACGACTTCGACTGCTACAACGACGACGCCTCACCAAGCATGGAGGACATGGCGAGCTTCACCCACTTCGAGGGCTCTTCCATGAGCCATGAAGAATACCTCCACCGCTTGGAGATGGAGGACTACTACGCCAAGCTAGCGGAGACGCATCATCAAGAAACCATGACCTTCAAGCCCAAGCGTGCCACACCAAAGGGCACCACCTACTTCGATGATCCACCTCCAAGGCGGCAAGCGCTACCACCTACATGGCGTCATGGGTCACCATCTCCAAGGCAGCGAGGGCCATCACCTCCAAGCCGTCAAGCACTACCATCTCCAAGGCGCCAAGAACCACCATCTCCAAGACGCCAAGCAAGGCCACCTCGAAGGCGTCATGTGCAACAACCTCCTAGGCATCAAGTGCCACCAACTACAAAAAGAGCGGCGCCCCAACATCACCTTCCAAAAGAGGCGCCAAGAAGCAAGAATCTTCATCAACATACATCCTCTCGTGATCATCACCAACATCAAGAGGATACAAGACGCCGTTCAAGGCATCTTCGCCATGAAGACGAAGAATACATGTTGAGCACCATCCATAATGCTCAACCAAGCTCAAGAATGCACCACCATCACAAGAAGAGTGCGAAGGACAAGGAGCATCGTCGCGAGCGTCATGTGGATGATCAAGTGCGCCATCTACATCAACCTTTGGCAAGGCACGCCAATGACCTCCGTCGACACCATCATAAGGCACCTTCAACTACTCGTGCCACCACCAAAATGGCACCAAGAGAAAGCTCTCCTCCACGCCATCAAGCTTCAACGCCAAGACTTGACGTCCTAGATGACGCATGCAACCTCATGGATGAGGAGGACGAAGACCTCTACTTCGCCAAGTTGGACGAGTACGTCAAGAGGACTACACAAGCCAAGGTGCAAGATGGCGATGACAAGGTCAAGAATGGTGAGCATGGGACTTTCCCTTCACCAAAGGAGGCGCAAGGAGTTGAGAGAACCTAGCCTACCCCCATATGCTTGAGTGATGATGTGGTACCAATCCCATGTGAGTATGAGAGCCACTTAGCCCACTTGAGTGAAAACAAGAGTGAGATGAGTGACTCCACCATACGTGAGATTGAGTGCTTCCACTTGGAGGGCATGAGTGATACACCGAGTGAGTTGAGAGCGGTAGTTGATAGGTCATGTGAGACCACTTTCATTGCTAACAACTTACCCTCTACCTGTAGTGTGTTTCCTCATGATGTGCTAGGTTCCATGGATCAAGAAGCGCCAAGCTTGGAGATGATGATGCCTCCAACCAAGAAGATGTACATGGTGGATGAAGATGATGCCATCCCCATACATGATGAAGAAGTCGTCCACATGGAGGCCAACACTACCACAACACCCACTTCATATGAGAGGTATGAACAAGGTAAGAATAAGGGTGTTGATGATGCCATGATCCCACTAGTGGACATGATGACTTGTGATGATTGGCATGCTATGGATGATGTTTGTGATATCACATATGCTTCATTGATATTTCCATGTGATACTTTGCATTTACATATTGTTGAGCATGTGAAATTATTTGATTGTGATGATGTTGCCATAGACATGCCATGCTATAAACGTTACATTGATGATATCATTGCTTGCACTTTGTTGAACAATTGCTCTTTCCAATGTTTTGCTTGCAATGATGTTACCAATGGTACCCCTCAGATAATGCTTTGTCATGAATGTTTTACAATCTCTCCCGTTGCTTGCAATAAGTTGAATAATTGCTATTTCACTTGTTTTGCTTGCAACAATAATTCTCATATGGTTTATATTGAGATGGCCCCCATAGCTTTCTCAAATTTTGGAGATTTTGATGATTGCCATGATAAGCATGTTCACCACTTGCATATTCACCATGCATCTACCTTCATACTTGATTGACACTCATGGTGATGTGCACAAGAAGAGATGTGTCATGATGGATGATGTATTTCTCTACCATGCACACACGTTCTTCCTTTTGTGTTTGATGTGTGTAGGTACCGCATGATCATGTCAACCTCGGTTGAGCACGAGTTGACAAAAAGAGCTCTAGAGAGCATCCCCCTAGTGAGTTCAAGATCGAACCCAGCTCTGATACCTTTTGCATGCTTTGTATCTTTCATGTTGGCAAATTGTTCTTTCCTATGGTTTCCTTGCAAGCATGTTAATGGTATTCTTTCACCTTGTGACAATCATGTTTCGTTGCTATTGGATATTGATGCTTTGTGTGTTGTCAACAAAATGTTGAACAATTTCTCCTTCCGATGTTTTGTGTGCAACCATAATGCCATTTTGAGCATGTATTGTCACCATATGTTGGAGAAGACCTTGGAGCGTCGAGGTCGACGCCTTCTCAAGGGGGGGGGAGATGATGAGGACATCCCTACAATTACACCTACCCCAATGACTACTGAAGATGCTACAACTGTTGCAAGAAAGGATCAGTCCAATGAGATTAGAATTGGACCTATTACAAGAGCTCGTGCTAAGCTACTAGAACAACAGGTGAATTTACTCCTAAACGAATCTGGTGCTTTGATTGATGAGAACTCTATACTGCCTAAGTCTATGCATTTATGTATGATCAGGTTCGTTGGAGAAACAAGCATGACGCGAGGAGGAGAAGGGCTACAAGAGAAGCCCAACATGATGATCGCCCAAGGATGCGTGAGGGAGGAGCGGGAGGAAGGCGCAAGAGAAGATCATCAAGACGAAGGCAAAAAGATCTGCCACGACCGGAGTGTCCGGCCAGATCCACCCGGACTGTCCGGCCTGGTTGAGAGGCAAACTGGCGTGGACATTCAGTATGTCAGTTCGGACACTACACGGACTCCACCCGGAAACTTCAAAGTTTCCGGCCAGACCGGACTGTCTAGCACGCTCCACCCGGAGTGTCCGGCCTGACCGGACTGTCCGGCCGATTTCGACCGGAGTGTCCGCCCGCCGAACGAATCTGGTCCGAGTCGGTTTGTATCAGTTTGAGTCGTTTGCGTTTAGTTTCAGTTTCTGGCCGCCCCAGCTGCCCTTATAAGCCCTGGGACGACCCCTAGTTAGGTTTTAGACCACGTTAAAATATTTTGGAGTTGTTTCTTTCATAGAACCTCTAGAATTACCCTGTGTTCGAATCTACCAACTATAATTGAGTGTGATCTGTTGTTCCATTGGGAATTAGTAGATTGCATACTACCGTTCATGGTCACGGCTATGTGCGCAAGAGTGTGGTGTTGTGAATATCCTACAAGGTTCGAGATCTGTTGCACTGGCATCAGGGATCGAGCGGGAGAGATCACAGCTACTCACTAGTTATCTATCATCCACCATCATCATCGCCATCCGCTTACTGAGAAGATCGGGCCACCCCATATCATCTTGGTATCGGAGTTCCAGTGTTGCCTCGGTAAGCATCCACAAATCCATCCATAGATTAGAGAGTGTTTTTCGTCCTATACAGAAAAAGCCTTACAAAAAGATTTGCCATAGACTAGATTGCATCGTTTTCGAGTTTTAGTTGCTGATTGTATCTTCTCGTAGATCCGATCTGCAGGTTTTCCTCGTAGGAGTCTAGTTTCCGTTTGTGTCTAGGTTTAGGGTGTGATCTTGTTTTCCGCTGTTCCCACCGTTACCGTTTCCGCAAGTCTTTATCGATTTCCGAGTCCACATAGCGTACTTTTGTTTGCTTACCATAGACACAGCCTATCTACAGCATCTGTGCCTAGGAACGTACCCACGAGACTAGTCGCTTTGCTTCGACAGGCTGCTCATTAGGGTTTTGAAGTGCAAAAAATTTCGACAGGCAAAACCGGACTATCCGGCCGAATCACACCGGACTATGCGGCCCCACCGGAGTCTCCGGCGCATATCAAGTGGACTATCCGGCCCAGTTCTGTTATACGTTGTTGTACTCGTTTGCTTTGAGTAATATAGTTGAAAAAAAGAGAAAAGAAAAGAGAATCAGTATAAAAAAAAGAAAAGAGCTACAAGCCTGACAAAAAGAGATATCGAAGTGTGCAATATTGGAGGCCTTGTTTTGTATAGCACTAGTAGATTGAGCAATCTTGTGCCTGTTCTATTTGAGCTATTACTAGCGTCTCTCTTGTGCTTTGCAATATTCCTTTTCATAAGTTGCTTTGCCACGTTTATCTCCACTGCGTGTGTTTCTTGGGTATTTGTACGATCAGCACTAGGACTTGTTTGCGGTGTAGATACGATACCATACCTATAGCTCCACCTTAAATAACCTGTGTGCCCTGCGATCGTTCTCTATACCTTTGATATTCACTTCATCACATCAAGTGCATCAGTTTTTGATTTCATTTGGTAGAGCATCTCTATTCACATTGGAACGGTAAGATCTCCTTTCTTATTAGTTGTGAGTGAGCTGTGAGAGTTCCACCATACAGCTTTTGATTTTTGTGCACTAACCTGCTAATCATGTCTTCTAGTGATGATGATGTTGTGATGCAGAAAAAGAAGGATGAGGAGCTTGTTAATTGGCGTGAATATGAGGCTTTGAAGTCCCACTTGACACGTGTGTTTACTAACATGACAGATGCCATTGACAAGAACCTCCAAGATATGAATATGAGATTGGATCGACATGTTGGGACGGTTGATACTATCCAAACACAAGTGGCTACGCTCAATGTTAATGTCACCGCTTTGCAGCAGTCCATTGAGGGTTTGACAGCCGCTTTAAATAGAAGGGAAGATCCTCAACATGATGATGCCTTTGATGATTTCGATGAGGGTAGCGCTGTTGATGCTGCTCCACATGTTGGCAGGGGACGTGCTATTCCCCCTGTCCATGCACCTGCTCATGGTCGTGGGTTTGCCCATCTTGGGCGTGGTCCACGTGTGCCCAACCAAGCTGCTGATGACGGTTTGGGCAAGCCAAAATTTTCAATTCCTAAGTTTGATGGTTCCATTGATCCTGAAGACTACCTCACATGGGAGTTGAAGATTGAAAAACTCTGGAGCTTATTTGACTATCCAGAAGATAAGAAGGTCAAGCTTGCAGCATCGGAATTTGATGGTTATGCTCTACGTTGGTGGGATGCTCTTGTGCAACATAGGAGGGAGGACAATGAACTTCCTGTGAGGGATTGGGGCGAGATGAAGCAAATCATGAAAGCTCGTTTCGTACCAACCAACTACTTGCGATCAGTTTTTGATAAATTGACGCAACTGAAGCAAGGCACCATGACAGTTGATGAGTATTACATGGAGATGGAGATGCTTATGCAGCGTGCTAGAATTCGTGAGTCCATTGAGATGACCATGCAGTGATTCCTAAACAATTTGAAGTTACCAATCAAGAGCATTGTTCGTCATCACAAGTATGAGACCCTGAATGAGTTGTTACATCATGCTAGAGAGGCCGAATCCCAGTTGGCAAAACAGGCGAAGTCATGTGCTCGTTTTCCATCCTCCAGCAGATTTTCGGCCAGACCTACTCCTCCTACAGCTGCGTCACCAGCTGCTGTTCCGTTTACACCATCGGCCAAGCCCGCAAGTACACCTTCGTTTGGTTCTAATGCTCGGAAAAACCGCTGCTCCTGCTGCTAGCTCGGGTTCCAACATGTCTACTGCACGTACTCGTGATGTGGTGTGCCATACTTGTGGAGGTAGAGGTCACTACAAGAAAGATTGTCCAAACAGCAAGGTTATGTTTGTTAATGAACAAGGTGAAGTAGAAAGTGGAGATGAAGCTTCTGATGATGATATTGATGACGGCGAGGTTGGTGCTGATGCATATGCTGAACGTGCACCCACTATTGTCGTATCTTCACGTGTACTTAGTGTGCAACCGGTTGAGGAATCCCAGCGTTGCAACTTGTTCCAAATAAAAGCTCTCGTTGGACCAAACAAAGCTTGCAAGGTCATTATTGATGGAGGTAGCTGCAGAAATCTTGCAAGTAAGGAACTATGTGCCAAACTGAATTTGACATACTTACCTCATCCCAAGCCATACTACATACAATGGTTGAGCAACAATGGTGAGATGAAGGTAAATCATATGGTACGCGTGAATTTTCAAATAGGGCCATACAAAGATTCTATTGATTTTGATGTGGTTCCTATGACTGTTTGTCACCTACTATTGGGTCGATCTTGGCTCTGTGATCGCCATGTGCAACACAATGGCCGAGCCAATACATATCACTTGGAATTCAAAAGGAAGAAGATTACTATGCAGCCAATGACACCACAAGAAATTGTGAATGATTCTCGCCAAAAGATAGAGGTGAACTTGAAGGAAGATACTACCACTCGGCGAGACTATGTTACAGCTGTTCCTGATGTAATTGCACCTAAATTGAGTGATCTAACGAAAAGTGAGAGAGTGCCTGGGTTATTGATACTGGCCACCAAGGAGGATATGAGAGAGTTTCGTGAGGATCCTACAGCCATGCCACTTGTGCTCATGTATAAGGACGAGGTATTGTTTTCTAACGACATGACCCCTATTTCTCTTGGTTTCTCTTCTGTTTTGCAGGACTTTGGGGATGTGTTTCCAGAAGACGTACCCGTAGGTTTGCCTCCATTGCGTGGTGTAGAACATCAAGTGGACCTGATTCCTGGCGCCACACTTCCCAACCGTGCACCTTACAGGACTAATCCCGAAGAAACCAAGGAAATTCAGAAGCAAGTACAAGCGTTGCTGGATAAAGGGTACATCCGTGTCTCTCTTAGCCCTTGTGCTGTTCCTGTTATTTTAGTTCCTAAGAAAGATGGTACTTGGCGCATGTGTGTTGATTGTAGAGCGATTAATAACATCACTATTCGATATCGTCATCCTATTCCACGCTTAGAGGATATGCTAGATGAATTGAGTGGTGCTGCTGTTTTCTCTAAAATTGACTTGCGTAGTGGTTATCATCAAATTAGGATGAAAGAAGGGGATGAATGGAAAACTGCATTCAAAACTAAATTCGGCTTGTATGAGTGGTTAGTCATGCCGTTTGGTCTTACTAATGCACCTAGTACTTTCATGCGTTTGATGAATCATGTTTTGAGAGAGTTTATTGGTCGTTTCGTGGTTGTTTACTTTGATGATATACTTATATATAGCCACACCGAATCTGAACATTGCACTCATATTAGACAAGTTTTGCAAGTGTTACGTGATAATAAACTTATGCTAATCTTGAGAAGTGTACATTTGCAAAAGATAAGGTCATATTCCTAGGATTTTTTGTTTCTAAGCATGGAGTAGAGGTAGATCAATCTAAAATTGAATCAATTCAGAATTGGCCTACTCCAATGAATGTAAGTCAAGTGCGTAGTTTCCACGGTCTCGCTGGCTTCTATAGGCACTTTGTGAAAGATTTTAGCACCATTGCTGCACCTTTGAATGATTTGACAAAGAAAGGTGTTCCTTTTGTATGGGGTGCGGCCCAAGACATTGCCTTTGATACATTGAAACGTTTGCTTACTTCTGCACCATTGCTTGCATTACCTGATTTTTCGAAGCAATTTGAAGTTGAATGTGATGCTAGTGGTATAGGTATAGGTGGCGTTTTGATGCAAGAGGGTCGGCCTATAGCTTATTTTTCTGAGAAATTGACTGGTGCTCGTTTGAATTATTCTATCTATGATAAAGAACTGTATGCACTTGTTAGAGTACTTGAGGTTTGGCAACATTATTTGTGGCCAAAGGAATTCATCATACATTCTAATCATGAAGCATTGAAATACTTGAAAGCTCAATCAAACTTGCATAGAAGATTAGCTAAATGGGTTCAGTTCATTGAGTCTTTTCCTTACATCATTAATTATAAGAAGGGAAAAGAGAATGTTGTTGCTGATGCTCTATCTAGGAAGAACATGCTATTAACCAATATTGATGTTAAAATTCCTGGATTAGAAGCTATTTGTGCACTTTATGCAACTGACCATGATTTTGCTGAACCATATCATTTGTGTGCTCTTCGAAACGCATGGGATAAGTATCATATACATGATGGATATTTGTTTCGAGCTAACAAACTATGTATTCTAGAATCGTCGTTGCGTTTGTTCTTAGTGCAGGAATCACATGCTGGTGGTTTGATGGGTCACTTTGGGCATGAGAAGACGTTGCTCATGCTTGCTGATCACTTTCATTGGCCCATGTGTACAGATTTGTGAGCCGATGTATTACATGCCACAAGTCGAAATCTAAGCTGAAGCCTCACGGTTTGTATACACCTCTCTCTACACCGACTACTCCATGGGAAGACATTAGTATGGATTTTGTGCTAGGTCTACCTAAAACACAGAGAGGTCATGATTCTATATTTGTGGTAGTGGATAGGTTCTCTAAGATGGCCCATTTTATTTCCTGCCACAAAAGCGACGATGCGTCGCATGTTGCTAACCTGTTTTTCAGGGACATCGTGAGATTACATGGAGTACCAAAGATGATTGTTTGTGACCGTGACGTGAAGTTCATGAGCACTTTTGGAAGACCTTATGGGGGAAGCTAGGAATGAAGCTGCTGTTCAGTACTACATGTCATCCCCAAACAGATGGTCAAACGGAAGTGGTGAACCGAACATTGTCACAGCTGCTAAGGACCATGATCAAAAAGAATCTGCGGGAGTGGGAAGAGTGTTTGCCACATGTTGACTTTCCTTACAACAGGGCTGTGCATTCAACTACTCAGCTTTGTCCTTTTGAGGTGGTGTATGGTTTCAAGCCATTGACGCCACTTGATATGTTGCCTCTGCCATTACATGAGAGAGTTGATATGGAGGCGTCAAAACGTGCTGATTATGTGAAGAAAATACATGAGAAGACTCGAGAGGCTATTGAGAAGAAAGGCAAGAACATTGCTGCTACAAGGAATCAAGCAAGGAAAGAAGTGTTGTTCAAGCCTGGAGATATGGTTTGGGTGCATCTACGCAAGGATAGGTTTCCACTACTTCGAAAGTCAAAATTGAAGCCACGTGGTGCTGGTCCTTACAAGGTGTTAGCCAAGATTAATGATAACGCCTACTCGGTTGATATACCTATTGAGGAGTTTGGTGGAGTTAGCAATAGCTTCAACGTTGCTGATTTCTCACCATATGTTGGAGAAGACCTTGGAGCGTCGAGGTCGACGCCTTTTCAAGGGGGGGAGATGATGAGGACATCCCTACAATTATACCTACCCCAATGACTACTGAAGATGCTACAACTGTTGCAAGAAAGGATCAGTCCAATGAGATTAGAATTGGACCTATTACAAGAGCTCGTGCTAAGCTACTAGAACAACAGGTGAATTTACTCCTAAACGAATCTGGTACTTTGATTGATGAGAACTTTATACTGCCTAAGTCTATGCATTTATGTATGATCAAGTTCGTTGGAGAAACAAGCAGGACGCGAGGAGGAGAAGGGCTACAAGAGAAGCCCACCATGATGATCGCCCAAGGATGCGCGAGGGAGGAGCGGAAGGAAGGCGCAAGAGAAGATCATCAAGACGAAGGCAAAAAGATCTGCCACGACTGGAGTGTCCGGCCAGATCCACCCGGACTGTCCGGCCTGGTCGAGAGGCAAACTGGCGTGGACATTCAGTATGTCAGTTCGGACACTACACGGACTCCACCCGGAAACTTCAAAGTTTCCGGCCAGAAGGGACTGTCCGGCACGCTCCACCCGGAGTGTCCGGCCTGACCGGACTGTCCGGCCGATTTCGACCGGAGTGTCCGCCCGTCGACCGAATCTGGTCCGAGTCAGTTTGTATCAGTTTGAGTCGTTTGCATTTAGTTTCGGTTTCTGGCCGCCCCAACTGCCCTTATAAGCCCTGGGACGACCCCTAGTTAGGTTTTAGACCACGTTAAAATATTTTGGAGTTGTTTCTTTCATAGAACCTCTGGAATTACCCTGTGTTCGAATCTACCAACTATAATTGAGTGTGATCTGTTGTTCCATTGGGAATTAGTAGATTGCATACTACCGTTCGTGGTCACGGCTACGTGCGCAAGAGTGTGGTGTTGTGAATATCCTACAAGGTTCGAGATCTGTTGCACTGGCATCAGGGATCGAGCGGGAGAGATCATAGCTACTCACTAGTTATCTATCATCCACCATCATCATCGCCATCCGCTTACTGAGAAGATCGGGCCACCCCATATCAAGAAATCTCAGACTTCTATGGCGCATTTCTTCATATGCGCCACATGAATATGTTTAGTGGCGCATTTCTACATATGTGCCACAGAACGTATATGCGCCACAGACATCTTTTCTGTATGCGCCACTGACTATATTACATGTATTCAAAGTAAAATATGTTCCTGGTGTATAATCAGGTATTTATACAGTATTTATCTATATCAATATAAACAGTACATTGCACATGTAGTATATGAAAACCGACATATAATACAAACACAAGTATAATGTCATCACACTTAGAGCCTGATCGAGATACATATATAGTATCAAGTGCCGAATTTTTACACGAGTGTCGAATACAAAGTTCATATCATCTCACATTACAAATATGAAGTGGTCACCGCCTACACTAGGATCAAATAGTATACAGCTGTGATGATGGTGAGCAAGAGCATGAGCCCGACCTGATGCAGCCCGTCCTACGGACGCTCCTACATCTACACCACCAAGTCCCCCAAGTGGACCGATGACCCGTGCCCGTGCCAAACTCCTTCAAGCTAAGGTGAATTCGCTCCTTGTCTCATGTCACTTCGACAATCCTTGGATGGCTTGCTACTTCATGCCAATACCTTATGCATCCTCATGTACGAACCCCATGAAGAGATGCCAAGAGAAGGAGCCAAGACAACGCGAACCAGAGTCCCAGGCCAAACCCATGCCAGAACCGGCAGACCGAACTCCTCGCCGGAACATCCGGCGCACGCCTCGGCGGACCGAACCAACGACCGGAATTTCCGGCGCTCGCCAAAACAAACCGGCGCTGACCGAAACGCGTCTCTGCCTGTGGTTCCGGTCGCAGACCGGAATTACCGGCGCAGACTAGAATTTCCGGCGACCAGTCCGGCGCCACCGGACTTATCACCGGAACGACTTCTGTCTCGATTTGACTAGGGTTTGACGCCCGAGAATATTCCCTTTTCTGTCCAGTTTTACCCTTTTATGCCCAAACTACTCCTGAACTTATGGCTGGCCTATATATAGCCCTCCACCTCTATTGTAAACCCTAGGCATGATATTGGAATTAGTGGAAACCCCTTTGTGGATCTATCTAGTTCTTTCCTCATGCTCATTGACCAAGGAGCACCAATATCCCCAAACCTCGTTGGAGTTTGCACCGTGTCTCCGCGTTGTACAAGGCCTAGGCATCGGAGTCCCTTTGCTTAAACGTCAAGATCTCACCGAGTCTCCCATCTCGCTATGCCGGTTCGAGAGAGAGTCCTCCGCCCGACGCCGATCCTAGGGATTGTGCCGGACCGGTCACCGCCGGCGTGAGCTATTGGTGTGTATCGTGGTTTTGTGTGTGTGTTCTTCGCGTTCTTCGTGCGTGCGTTCGTCATGTTCATCCTTCCCTCCTCTCCCCGCACTCCATCCTCAACTTGAGTGGGATTCGTGAAAGATTGGGCCACCCTAGAGGTTTGCCCTCAACATATTGGTATCAAGAGCTTCACTGCTCACAAATTTCCCCACAAATTTTTCTTCTATCAACCAAAAATTCGAAAATCCCCAAAAAAGAGCCCCAATTTTGCCTTCGGATCGATCTCTTGATTTGGTGCGTTTTTCGCGGTTTTGTTCCATAGATTTGTTGCTTTGGGTACCGATCTACCTTCCTATAACCTTTTCCCAGCCCAATATGGACAAATTTCCGATTTTTTTTATAGATTTGACTTTGGGAGTTCGTCACGAATTCAAACCAGCGCCAGGCTCGGCGGACCGACCCAGCCGCCGGAATTTTCGGCGCACGTTCAGGCGAACCGGAAACGCGACCGGAATTTCCGACGCCAGGTCCGGTGCCGTCGGTTTGGCCGCGGAAATCCCTATGTTGCCCATTTTTTGACAGTTTTTCCTCAAGCGTTGTTCGTGTTTCGTGTGCGTGTCGCCCAACTAACTTCAAGCTTCCGCAACAATATCCACATACCGCGCTCATTGACACCGTGACACCGAACATCATCTCCAACACCGGAAGCAGGACATCAATACCGAAGGTATAACTTGCTCCACCTTGTTAACCCTCCTTCCTTGTGTGTATCTATCCTATGAGAGTAATTCATCTTGTGTTTGCCTAAGCATTGTCCAGTTGTCCTTGGAAAGTGAGAGTGTGAGAGAAAAAAGAAGAGTTAACATAGTAGTATAGAAAGGGAGAAAAAGAATAAAAAAAGAGAGGGAAAAAGAAAAATAGAAAGATACATAGTCTCCCAATACAAAGAGAGTATCAAGCTTGTAAGCAAAGAGAGAAAAAGAGCGCGACCGAGGCAAGTGCACAAATCCGTTGCTTATTTCTCTTTTGGTGAACGAGTTGTGGTCTCTCCTTGTGTTGGCACGACACCGAGCGTAGTCTTTGTTAGGACCTTTTGTGCTCATTTTCATAGTCGTGCTAACCACCGTCTCCACATGTGTGTATCCTAGTGTTTTGTAGATCGATTCCTATTTGCTTTTGATCTTTTGGTTCTCTACCACGTTTGACAATAACCTTTTCTTTGGATCGTTTCGTTTGGTTTTCCACAACCCTAACCTTCCACCCACAGCTTTTGAGAGTTAGTTCTTTCTTTAGTGTGAGTTTTCTTTGCATTCCCACTTTGCACGCTTATAGCTCTCACTTGTGGTTTCTAGTTTGGTGTAATCCCTAAGGTGAGGTACAAGGCTAACACCACCATATTCCAATTCCATATACAATACTTTTGTGTTTTGCATGATGGATAGGCAAGGTGAGTCGAGCCAACCACCCCCCCAAGAAGAAGATCCGTACATGACGTGCGAAGTCACTTCATCGTTCGACAAGAGTTCCGTGAACGTTGCCAAGCCCTTGAGACGCGACAAGATGAACAATTTGGTGAGACGCAAGCCGAGTTCAAGAACATCGACAACCGCTTCGATGGCCTCGAAAGACAAATGCAAGCAATGAAGCGCTTCAACGCTCCATCGCTGAAACAAATGACAATCTTCGACGCCTCATCGATGGAATGGCAAAACAGCGTTCACGTGCATCAAGATCTTCAAGTTCTTCACGTCGTCATGCACCTCCGCAACAAGATCTACATCCAAGTACTACAAAACGCAATGACGCCCCCGTGGTTGAAGATGGAACCTCTTTGAACTATGTACCTTCCCCACGGCACGCCGCAATGTCAAGCTATGATGGTGATTTCTCTTCAAGGCCACGAGCAAGGCAAGAAGCACACCGTCATCACACAAGGGCACTATTGATCCAACATGAGCAACCACAAGAAGAACTGCAAGTGCAACCGCAAGCTTACAACCATCGACCGCGACACATACTTGACACAACAAGTGATGACTCCAATTTGGAGACTCAAGCTTGCCAGCGACATGAAGCTCTCCAAGATCCTCCTCCTTGTCATCACCGTCATGAATGTCAACACCGACACCATGGTCATCACGAGGCGCCTCCTCCACCACAACAAAACATGGAGCGTCAAGTGGTACAAGTTGAGCGATGCCCACCACGTCAAGAAGCTCAACACCATGATCTTCGTCGTGAGGCCCATGTGCCTAATCAACATCACCAACCGAGGAACGAGCCTCCTCTTCGCCATCAACCGTGTCATGAGGCTCCACATCCTCATCACCCTCATGAGGCCCAAGTGCCCCAACATCATCAACAACCGCGCCAAGAGCAAGAGCAAGGTCCACAACAACAACATCAAGAGCAAGAGCAAGGTCCACAACAACAACATCAAGAGCAAGCTCTTCACCAAGGTCATGAGAACCAAGTTTCACCGCATCCACAACAAGATCATAAACAAGGTCACCAAGCTCGTCGCAATGACCACAATGATGAAGAAACTTTCGGCAAGCTCAAGTTCACAATGCCCAAGTTCACCGGATGCAATGACCCCGAAGAATACCTTTCATGGGCACTCAAAGTCGACAAGATCTTTCGCATGCACAACTATAGCAATGAAAAGATGGTCGCCATGGCTTCACTTGAGTTTGATGATTATGCCAACCTTTGGTGGGAACAAGTTCAAGTTGCTCGTGATGCAAGACAAGAACCGCCAATAATAACTTGGCATGACATGAAGGCTCACATGAGATCCCGGTTCGTCCCCACGCACTACACGCGTGTCCTCTTCAACAACCTTCAATCGCTTCATCAAAGTACAAAGACCGTGGAACAGTACTTCAAGGAAATGGAACTCAACTTGATTCGCGCCAACATCGATGAGCGCATGGAGCAAACTATGGCACGTTTCCTTATTGGGTTGAACCATCCCATCAAGCGCATCGTCGAGTTCCAAACATACAACGACATGGTTGAGCTTGTGCACATTGCAACAAAGGCTGAACGTCAAGTGCAAGAGGACATCAAGTACAACAAGCCCAAGACGTATTTCACCTACAAGCAAGCTTCAACCGCTACGCCAACAACCTTCAATGGAAGCTCCTCAAGTACCTCCAAGCCACCCCACAAAAAAAAGTACCTCCAAGCCTTCCTTCAGGACCACACTTCCTCAAGGAAAACTGGCCCCAAGTGGCAAGCAAGCAAAGAGTGATACACCCTTCAATGGTGAATGCTACAAGTGTGGAGGCAAATGACACAAGTCGGCCGAATGTGGAAACAAGAAGGTATTGTTCATCCATGACAATGGCGACGAAGAGTACTTGAGTTAAGATGAGTTTGATGCCCGCGTCAAGGAAGCAATGGCAAAGCAACGAGTGGGTAGATGACCAAGAACTCCTAATGTGTGAACAAGACGCAAGTCCATCGCTTGTCGTCACAAGAATCTTGACCACTCAAGCACCAGAGCATGAAGACCAACACTCCAATATCTTCCAAACACGAGCTGGTATCAATGGAAAATCTATCAAGGTGATCATTGACGGAGGGAGTTGCCACAACCTTGCTAGCACCGAGTTGTGTGAGAAGCTCAATCTCACCTCCAACCGCACAAGCACCCCTACCACGTGCAATGGCAAAGTGACCAAGGGTCCGTGAAGATCAAGCATACCGTATCGGTCTCCTTTGCCATTGGTCCTTACAAAGACACGGTGGAGTGTGATGTGGTTCCTATGACAGTTTGCCACATGCTTCTTAGTCGACCATGGCAATTTGACAAGGCTGCTCAACATGATGGTCGCACCTATGTATACACCTTCAAATGGCTCAAGAAAACATGTATTTTGCAACTAATGACTCCTAGCAAAATAATTGCGGATAATGCAAAGCTTTAGCGAGGGCGCAAAGCACAACACCAACTTGTGAGAAGAGCGGTGAGAGAGAGAACCACCTCATAGTGAGTGAGAGCCACAAGCCAAACTCGAGTGGAAAAAATAAGAGTGTTCTCCTTGCCACCAAAAGTGAGATGAGGGATGTTCGGAACAACCCATCCATCTTGCACTATGTCCTCCTTTGCAAGGGACTAGCGCAAGGAACTAATGAATTAACCAATGTTCCTCCCTCTTTGATGATTGTTTTTCAGGAATTCAAGGATGTGTTCCTCGAAGAGCTCCCACATGGACTACCTCCTCTTCGCGGCATCGAACATCGCATTGACCTCGTCCCCGGCACACAACTTCCCAACCGCGCTGCTTACCGCATGAACCTAGAGGAGACGAAGGAGATTGAACGTCAAATCAACCAACTCGTCTCCAAAGGTTTGATCCAAGTTAGCACTAGCCCAAGTGTTGTACCCATGATTCTTGTTCCAAAGACGGATGATACATTACGGTTATGCATGGACTATCGTTGATATGGGGTGGCCCGATCTTCTCAGTAAGCGGATGGCGATGATGATAGATGATAGATAACTAGCGCGTAGCTATAATCTCTCCTGCTCGATCCCTGATGCCAGTGCAACAGATCTCGAACCTTGTAGGATATTCACAACACCACACTCTTGCCCACGCAGCCGTGACCATGAACGGTAGTATGCAATCTACTAATTCCCAATGGAACAATAGATCACACTCAATTATAGTTGGTAGATTCGAACACAGGGTAATTCTAGAGGTTCTATGAAAGAAACAACACCAAAATATTTTAACGTGGTCTAAAAACTAAAGCTATAGCGCCCCCATCTATTTAAGGGTCTAAGAGGCGGCGGCCTAAGGGTGGATCCGAGTTGGTCCCACCCACCTATGGATACAAACCGACCCAACTTGGGTTTGGCCCAACTGGCTCTGCCATGGCAGAGTTGTTGTCGCTTTCTCTGCCGCGGTAGCCTGCCGTGGCAGAGTTGTAGTCGCTTTCTCTGCCGCGACAGCCTGCCGTGGCAGAGTAGGACTTGGTTTTCTTGCCGTGGCAGAGAAACGACGCTTTTCTCTGCCGTGGCAGAGAACGTCCTCCTCTTGTTGATCTTCGTCTTGGACAGCTCCTTGCGTTTCCTCCCTCTCCTCCCGCATTCTCCATTGATCAACACACCTTGTTCCATTAGCTCCTCGCTCCGTGCTTCACCTTCTTCTCCTAAGTACCTGATCATGCAATAATTCAAAGACTTAGGTAGTATAAAATTCTCATTAATTAAAACACCAGGTTCATTAAGAAACAAGTTCACCAGTTGTTCTAGTAGCTTGGCACGAGCTCTTGTGATTGGTCTAATCCTTATCTCATTGGATTGATCCTTCTTTGCAATTGGAACATCTTCATTAGCAGTTGGGGTAGGTGTAATTGTAGGGATGTCCTCATCATCTCCCCCCTTCAAAAGGCGTCGACCTCGACGCTCCAAGGTCTTCTCCAGCATAAGGTGACAAATCAGTAACGTTAAAGCTCTTGCTAACTCCACCAAACTTGGATAACACCTTATAAGGACCAGCACCACGTGGCTTCAATTTTGACTTTCGAAGTAGTGGGAACCTATCCTTGCGTAGATGCACCCAAACCATATCTCCAGGCTTGAACAACACTTCTTTCCTTGCTTGATTCCTTGCAGCAGCAATGTTCTTGCCTTTCTTCTCAATAGCCTCTTGAGTCTTCTCATGTATTTTCTTCACATAATCAGCATGTTTTGATGCCTCCATATCAACTCTCTCATGTAATGGCAGAGGCAACATATCAAGTGGTGTCAATGGCTTGAAACCATACACCACCTCAAAAGGACAAAGCTGAGTAGTTGAATGCACAGCCCTATTGTAAGCAAACCCAACATGTGGCAAACACTCTTCCCACTCCTGCAGATTCTTTTTAATCATGGTCCTTAGTAGCTGTGACAATGTTCTATTCACCACCTCCGTTTGACCATCTGTTTGGGGGTGACATGTAGTACTGAACAGCAACTTCGTTCCTAGCTTCCCCCATAAGGTCTTCCAAAAGTAGCTCATGAACTTCACATCACGGTCAGAAACAATCGTGTTTGATACTCCATGTAATCTCACGATGTCCCTGAAAAACAGGTTAGCAACATGCGACACATCGTCGCTTTTGTGGCAGGCAATAAAATGAGCCATCTTAGAGAACCTATCCACTACCACAAATATAGAATCATGACCTCTCTGAGATTTAGGTAGACCTAGCACAAAATCCATACTAATGTCTTCACATGGAGTAGTCGGTGCAGAGAGAGGTGTATACAAACCGTGAGGCTTCAGCTTCGATTTCGACTTGTGGCATGTAATACATCGGCTCACAAATCTGTACACATCACGCCTCATCTTGGGCCAATAAAAATGATCAGCAAGCATGAGCAACGTCTTCTCACGCCCAAAGTGACCCATCAAACCACTAGCATGTGATTCCTGCACTAAAAACAAATGCAACGACGATTCTGGAATACATAGTTTGTTAGCTCGAAACAAATTCCATCATGTATATGATACTTATCCCATGCGTTTCTAAGAGCACACAAACGATATGGTTCAGCAAAATCATTGTCAGTTGCATAAAGTGCACAAATAGCTTCTAATCCAGGAATTTTAACATCAAGATTGGTTAATAGCATGTTCTTCCTAGATAGAGCATCAGCAACAACATTCTCTTTTCCCTTCTTATAATTAATGATGTAAGGAAAATACTCAATGAACTCAACCCATTTAGCTAATCTTCTATGCAAGTTTGATTGAGCTTTCAAGTATTTCAAAGTTTCATGATCAAAATGTATGATGAATTCCTTTGGCCACAAATAATGTTGCCAAACCTCAAGTACTTGAACAAGTGCATACAATTCTTTATCATAGATAGAATAATTCAAACGAGCACCAGTCAATTTCTCAGAAAAATAAGCTATAGGCCGACCCTCTTGCATCAAAACGCCACCTAAGCCTATACCACTAGCATCACATTCAACTTCAAATTGCTTTGAAAAATCAGGTAAGGCAAGTAATGGTGCAGAAGTAAGCAAACGTTTCAATGTAACAAATGCAATGTCGTGGGTCGCGCCCCATACAAAAGGAACACCTTTCTTTGTCAAATCATTCAAAGGTGCAGCACTGGTGCTAAAATCTTTCACAAAGCGCCTATAGAAACCAGCGAGACCGTGGAAACTACGCACTTGACTTACATTCATTGGAGTAGGCCAATTCTGAATTGATCCACTTTTAGATTGATCTACCTCTACTCCATGCTTAGAAACAACAAATCCTTTTGCAAATGTACACTTCTCAAGATTAGCATACAGTTTATTATCACGTAACACTTGCAAAACTTGTCTAATATGAGTGCAATGTTCAGATTCGGTGTGGCTGTATATGAGTATATCATCAAAGTAAACAACCACAAAACGACCAATAAACTCTCTCTCAAAACATAATTCATCAAACGCATGAAAGTACTAGGTGCATTAGTAAGGCCAATCGGCATGACTAACCACTCATACAAGCCGAATTTAGTTTTGAAAGCAGTTTTCCATTCAGCCCCTTCTTTCATCCTAATTTGATGATAACCACTACGCAAGTCAATTTTAGAGAAAACAGCAGCACCACTCAATTCATCTAGCATATCCTCTAAGCGTGGAATAGGATGACGATATCGAATAGTGATGTTATTAATTGCTCTACAATAAACACACATGCGCCAAGTACCTTTTTTTAGGGACTAAAATAACAGGAACAGCACAAGGGCTAAGAGAAACACGAATGTACCCTCTATCTAGCAACGCTTGTACTTGCTTCTGAATTTCCTTAGTTTCTTCAGAATTAGTCCTGTAGGGTGCACGGTTGGGAAGTGTTGCGCCAGGAATCAAGTCCACTTGATGTTCTATACCACGCAATGGAGGCAAACCTGCGGGTACGTCTTCTGGAAACACATCCCCAAAGTCCTGCAAAACAGAAGAGACACCAAGAGAAATAGGGGTCATGTCGTTAGAAACTAATACCTCGCCCTTATACATGAGCACAAGTGGCATGGCTGTAGGATCCTCATGAAACTCTCTCATATCCTCCTTGGTGGCGAATATCAATAACCAAGGCACTCTCTCACTTTTCGTTATATCACTCAACTTAGGCTCAATTACGTCAGGAACAGTTGTGACACAGTCTCGCCGAGTGGTAGTATCTTCCTTCAAGTTCACCTCTATCTTCTGGCGAGAATCATTCACAATTTCTTATGGTGTCATTGGCTGCATAGTAATCTTCTCTCCTTTGAATTCCAAGTGATATGTATTGGCTCGGCCATTGTGTTGCACATGGCGATCATAGAGCCAAGGCCAACCCAATAGTAGGTGACACACAGTCATAGGAACCACATCAAAATCAATTGAATCTTTGTATGGCCCTATTTGAAAATTCACACGTACCATATGATTTACCTTCATCTCACCATTGTTGCTCAACCATTGTATGTAGTATGGCTTGGGATGAGGTAAATATGTCAAATTCAGTTTGACACATAGTTCCTTACTTGCAAGATTTCGGCAGCTACCTCCATCAATAATGACCTTGCAAGCTTTCTTTGGTCCAACTAGAGCTTTTGTTTGGAACAAGTTGCAACGCTGGGATTCCTCAACCGGGTGCACACTAAGTACACGTGAAGATAATACAATAGTTGGTGCACGCTCAGCATATGCATCAGCACCAACCTCGCCATCATCAATATCATCATCAGAAGCTTCATCTCCACTTTCTACTTCACCTTGTTCATTAACAAACATAACCTTGCTGTTTGGACAATCTTTCTTGTAGTGACCTCTACCTCCACAAGTGTGGCACACTACATCACGAGTACGTGCAGTAGACATGTTGGAACCCGAGCTAGCAGCAGGAGCAGTGGGTGTCCGAGCATTAGAACCAAATGAATGTGTACTTGCTGGTTTGGTCGATGGTGTAAACGGAACGACAGCTGGTGATGCAGCTGTAGGAGGAGTAGGTCTGGCCGAAAATCTGCTGGAGGATGGAAAACGAGCACGTGACTTCGCCTCTTCTGCCAACTGGGATTCGGCCTCTCTAGCATGATGCAACAACTCATTCATGGTCTCATACTTGTGATGACGAACAATGCTCTTGATTGGTAACTTCAAATTGTTTAGGAATCGCTGCATGGTCATCTCAATGGACTCGCGAATTCTAGCACGCTGCATAAGCATCTCCATCTCCATGTAATACTCATCAACTGTCATGGTGCCTTGCTTCAGTTGCGTCAATTTATCAAAAACTGATCGCAAATAATTGGTTGGTACGAAACGAGCTTTCATGATTTGCTTCATCTCGCGCCAATCCCTCACAGGAAGTTCATTGTCCTCCCTCCTATGTTGCACAAGAGCATCCCACCAACGTAAAGCATAACCATCAAATTCCGATGCTGCAAGCTTGACCTTCTTATCTTCTGGATAGTCAAATAAGCGCTAGAGTTTTTCAATCTTCAACTCCCATGTGAGGTAGTCTTCAGGATCAATGGAACCATCAAACTTAGGAATTGAAAATTTTGGCTTGCCCAAACCATCATCAGCAGCTTGTTTGGGCACATGTTGACCACGCCCAAGATGGGCAAACCCACGACCATGAGCAGGTGCATGGACAGCGGGAATAGCACGTCCCCTGCCAACATGTGGAGCAGCATCAACAGCGCTACCCTCATCGAAATCATCAAAGGCATCATCATGTTGAGGATCTTCCCTTCTATGTAAGGCGGTTGTCAAACCCTCAATGGCCTGCTGCAAAGCGGTGGCATTGACATTGAGCGTAGCCACTTGTGTTTGGATAGTATCAACCGTCCCAACATGCTGATCCAATCTCATATTCATGTCTTGGAGATTCTTGTCAATGGCATCTGTCGAGTTAGTAAACACACGTGTCAAGTGGGATTTCAAAGCCTCATATTCTCGCCAATTGACGAGCTCCTCATCCTTCTTTTTCTGCAACACAACATCATCATCACTAGTAGACATGATTAGTAGGTTAGTGGAAAAATCAGAATTTTTATGGTGGAAACTCTCACAACTCATTCACAACTAATAAGAAAGGAGATCTTACCGTTCCAAAGTGAATAGAGATGCTCTACCAAACGAAATCAAAGACTGATGCACTTGATGTGATGAAGTGAATATCAAAGGTAGAGAGAACGATCGCAGGGCACACAGGTTATTTAAGGTGGAGCTATAGGTATGGTATCCTATCTACACCGCAAACAAGTCCTAGTGCTGATCGTACAAATTCCCAAGAAACACACACGTGGAGAACAAACGTGGCAATGCAACTATGAAGGGTGTTGCACTACGCTCGAGAGACACTAGCAAAGCTCAAAGTAAACAGGCAAGATTGCTCAATCTACTGGTGCAGAAAGATATCACTAGGCCTCTTGATGAAATTCTCTTTTTCCACAATTTTTTTCTTTTTCTTTTGTATAGCTTTTCCTTTTGCTCTCTTGCTCTCTTTTTTTTTGATAACACACGGCCAATTACAAAGTACCGCACCAAAAATCCTAAGAGCAGCCTGTAGGAGCGGAAACTAGTCTCAATAGGCAAGTTCCTACACCTATGTAGTAGATTGGCTGTGGCTAAGGTTTGGAAAATTGCAAAATTTAACAATTTTTTATATGGCTGCCGCGGCAGAAAAAACAGGGCAAAACTGTGCCATGGCAGACTCGGTAACCTGGAAAGTATACTCGGTAACTTGGAAAGTATACTCGGTAACTTGGAAAGTATACTCGGTAACTTGGTAAGTATATATATATATTTTTTAATTCTGACTCGGCCAAGATTAGATGACTAGGAATCTTAGAGTAGATCGGATCTGACTTGATGGTGGCGGAAAACAATGGTGGAAAACGACTAAAAACAAAGAGGAAACAAATCTACTAAGAAACAGATCTAGATCTAAACTAAAGGATGAACACGACCAGCAACTATTACTCGTCTACGATGCAATCTAGTCTATGACAACTCTTTTTGTGGGGCTTTTTCTGTATAGGACTAAAAACACTCACCAATCTATGGATGGATTGCGGATTGCTTACCGAGGCAATGAGGAAATCTGATACCAAAATGATATGGGGTGGCCCGATCTTCTCAGTAAGCGGATGGCGATGATGATGATAGATGATAGATAACTAGCGCGTAGCTATGATCTCTCCCGCTCGATCCCTGATGCCAGTTCAACAGATCTCGAACCTTGTAGGATATTCACAACACCACACTCTTGCGCACTCAGCCGTGACCACGAACGGTAGTATGCAATCTACTAATTCCCAATGGAACAACAGATCACACTCAATTGTAGTTGGTAGATTCGAACACAGTGTAATTCCAGAGGTTCTATGAAAGAAACAACTCCAAAATATTTTAACGTGGTCTAAAAACTAAAGCTATAGCGCCCCCCATCTATTTAAGGGTCTAAGAGGCGGCGGCCTAAGGGTGGATCCGAGTTGGTCCCACCCACCTATGGATACAAACCGACCCAACTTGGGTTCGGCCCAACTGGCTCTGCCGTGGCAGAGTTGTAGTCGCTTTCTCTGCCGTGGCAGCCTGCCGTGGCAGAGTAGGACTCGGTTTTCCTGCCGCGACAGCCTGCCGTGGCAGAGAAACGACGCTTTTCTCTGCCGCGGCCGAGAACGTCCTCCTCTTGTTGATCTTCGTCTTGGACAGCTCCTTGCGCTTCCTCCCTCTGCTCCCTCACGCATTCTCCATTGATCAACACACCTTGTTCCATTAGCTCCTCGCTCCGTGCTTCACCTTCTTCTCCTAAGTACCTGATCATGCAATAATTCAAAGACTTAGGTAGTATAAAATTCTCATTAATTAAAACACCAGGTTCATTAAGAAACAAGTTCACCTATTGTTCTAGTAGCTTGGCACGAGCTCTTGTGATTGGTCCAATCCTTATCTCATTGGATTGATCCTTCTTTGTAATTGGAACATCTTCATTAGCAGTTGGGGTAGGTGTAATTGTAGGGATGTCCTCATCGGTCGTCCAATCAATGCTATCACCGTGCGTTATAGACATCCCATACCACGTCTCAATGACATGCTTGATGAGTTATGTGGAGGCACTATTTTTTCGAAAATTGATCTTCGTAGTGGTTACCATCAAATACGCATGGCTGAAGGTGATGAGTGGAAAACCGCCTTCAAGACCAAACTTGGTCTCTATGAATGGTTGGTTATGCACTTTGGTCTATCTAATGCCCCATCCACCTTCATGCGCCTTATGAATCATATCTTGCATTCTCTCATTGGAAAAAGTGTTGTTGTCTATTTCGATGATATACTTGTTTATAGCAAGTCACTTGAGGACAATATTAAACATGTCAAGGAAGTTTTGCAAATCCTTCAGCATGAAAAGCTCTATGCTAATCTTCCCAAGTGCACCTTTGCTAAAGACAAGTTGATTTTTCTTGGATTTGTTGTTTCTTCGAAGGGCATTGAAGTTGATGTTTCCAAGGTAAAGGGCATACGAGATTGGCCCATCCCAACAAATGTGAGTGAACTCCGAAGTTTTCATGGGTTGGCCGGTTTCTATCGTCGCTTTGTGAAAGACTTTTCGACCATTGCTTGTCCTCTCAATGAATTGACAAAAAAGAATGTCACCTTCATGTGGGGCAAAGCTCAACAAAAAGGTTTTGGTGAACTTAAAAAGAGGCTCACCGAAGCACCTCTCCTTGCGTTACCGGATTTCACAAAAACTTTTGAGATAGAGTGTGATGCTAGTGATATTGGCATTGGAGGAGTCCTTATGCCAAACGGACGCCCTATAGCCTACCATAGCGAGAAACTTGATGGTTCTCACCTTAATTATCCAATTTATGACAAATAGCTTTTTGCCTTAGTTCGTGTTCTTCAAGTTTGGCAATACTACCTATGGCCCAAAGAATTTATCATACATTCCGACCATGAGTCGTTGAAATATCTCAAAGGCCAAGCTAACTTGAGTAAGAGACACGCTAAGTGGGTTGAGTTTATGGAGTCTTTTCCTAAAAGTGTCAAGTATAAGAAGGGCAAAGATAATGTAGTTGCGGACGCTTTGTCTCGCCAACACACAATCCTTCTTACGAGACTCGAAATCCACGTGTTAGGTCTTGAGGAAATAAAATCTTTGTATACTTCCGACCCGTTCTTTGAACCAATTTTAGCAAAGTGCTCCATGGATAAAGGAGCCGATGATTTCTATTTGCATAAGGGCTTTCTATTTAAACAAAACAAGTTGTGCATTCTGAAGTCGTCGCTTCAACTTTTGCTTCTCCAAGAATCTTATGGTGGAGGCCTTATGGGTCACTTTGGCCGTGACAAGACATTGGACATGCTCTCCAATCACTACTTTTGGCCCAAGATGAAGCGCGACGTGGAGTGCTACGTTCAATGATGCATGTCATGTGTTCAAGCTAAGTGGCAGGCTAACCCTTATGGTCTTTACATGCCATTGCCTATTCCTCATACACCTTGGTCCGACATTAGCATGGATTTTGTGTTAGGATTGCCCAGGTCTAAGCATGGTCATGATTCTATATTTGTTGTTGTGGATCGCTTTTCCAAAATGGCAAACTTCATACCGTGCCATAAGACCGACGATGCTTCACATGTTGCAAATCTATTTTTCAGGGAAACCGTCCGTCTTCACGGTGTGCCAAGGACAATTTCCCTAAAAAACGGATTTGCAACATGTGAAGCATCGTCGGTCTTATGGCACGTTATGAACTGTGCCATTTTGGAAAAGCGATCCACAACAACAACTATAGAATCGTGACCATGCTTAGATCGAGGCAAGCCTAACACAAAATCCATGCTAATGTCGGACCAAGGTGTATGTGGAATAGGCAATGGCATATAAAGACCATAGGGGTTAGCTTGCGACTTAGCTTGAACACATGTCGTGCATCGTTGAGTGTAGCGCTCCACGTCACGCTTCATCTTGGGCCAAAACTAGTGATTGGAGAGCATGTCCAATGTCTTGTCATGGCCAAAGTGACCCATTAGGCCTCCACCATGAGATTCTTGGAGAAGCAAAAGTTGAAGCGACGACTTTGGAATGCATAGCTTGTTTTGTTTAAATAGAAAGCCCTTATGCAAATAGAAACCATCGAGTCCTTTGTCATTGGAGCACTTTGCTAAAATTGGTTCAAAGAACGGGTCAGGAGAATACAAAGATTTTATTTCCTCAAGACCTAACACGTGGATTTCGAGTCTCGTAAGAAGGATTGTGTGTTTGCAAGACAAAGCGTCCGCAACTACATTATCTTTGCCCTTCTTATACTTGACAATGTAAGGAAAAGACTCCATGAACTCAACCCACTTAGTGTGTCTCTTACTCAAATTGGCTTGCCCTTTGAGGTATTTCAACGACTCATGGTCAGAATGTATGATAAATTCTTTGGGTCATAGGTAGTGTTGCCAAACTTGAAGGACACGAACTAAGGCAAAAATCTCTTTGTCATAAATTGGGTAGTTAAGGCGAGCACCATCAAGTTTCTCGCTATGGTAGGCTATAGGACATCCGTTTTGCATAAGGACTCCTGCAATGCCAATATCACTAGCATCACACTCTATCTCAAAAGTTTTTGTGAAATCTGGTAACGTAAGGAGAGGTGCTTCGGTGAGCCTCTTTTTGAGTTCATCAAAAGCTTTTTGTTGTGCCTTGTCCCACACGAAGGTGACATTCTTTTTGGTCAATTCATTGAGGGGACAAGCAATGGTCGAAAAGTCTTTCACAAAGCGACGATAGAAACCGGCCAACCGATAAAAACTTTGGAGTTCACTGACATTTGTTAGGATGGGCCAATCTCGTATGTCCTTTACCTTGGAAACATCAACTTCAATTCCTTTCGAAGAAATGACAAATCCAAGAAAAATCAACTTGTCTTTAGCAAAGGTGCACTTGGGAAGATTAGCATAGAGCTTTTCATGTCGAAGGATTTGCAAAACTTCCTTGACATGTGTTATATGGTCCTCAAGTGATTTCTATAAACAAGAATATCATCGTAAAAGACAACAACACTTTTTCCAATGAGAGAACGCAATATGTGATTCATAAGGCGCATGAAGGTGGATGGGGCATTCGATAAACCAAAGGGTATAACCCACCATTCATAGAGACCAAGCTAGGTCTTGAAGGCGGTTTTCCACTCATCACCTTTAGCCATGCGTAATGATGGTAACCACTACGAAGATCAATTTTTGAAAAAATAGTGGCTCCACACAACTCATCAAGCATGTCATCGAGATGTGGTATGGGATGTGAATAACGCACGGTGATAGAATTGATTGGACGGCAGTCCATGCATAACCGTAACGTATCATCCGTCTTTGCAAAAAGAATCACGGGTACGGCACTTGGACTAGTGCTAACTTGGATCAAACCTTTGGAGATGAGTTGGTTGATTTGACATTCGATCTCCTTCGTCTCCTCTAGGTTCGTGTGGTAAGCGGCGCGGTTGGGAAGTGGTGCGCTGGGGATGAGGTCAGTGCGATGTTCGATGCCGCGAAGAGAAGGTAGTCCATGTGGGAGCTATTCGAGGAACACATCCTTGAATTCCTACAAAACAATCATCAAAGATGGAGGAACATTGGTTAACTCATTAGTTTCTTGCGCTAGTCCCTTGCAAAGGAGGACAAAGTGCAAGATGGATGGGTTGTTCCGAACATCTCTCATCTCACTTTTGGTGGAAAGGAGAACACTCTTAGTTTTTCCACTCGAGTTTGGCTTGTGGCTCTCACTCACTATGAGATGGTTCTCTCTCTCTCACCGCTCTTCTCACCAGTAGGTGTTCTGGTTTGCGCCCTCGCTAAAGCCTTTGCATTGTCCGCAATTATTTGGCTAGGAGTCATTGGTTGCAAAACACATGTTTTGTTGAGCCATTTGAATGTGTATGCATTGGTGCGACCATCATGTAGAGCAGCCTTGTCAAATTGCCATGGTCGACCAAGAAGCATGTGGCAAACTGTCATAGGAACCACATCATACTCCACCGTGTCTTTGTAAGGACCAATGGCAAAGGAGACCGATACGGTATGCTTGATCTTCACGGACCCTTGGTCACTTAGCCATTGCACGTGGTACGGGTGCTTGTGCAGATGGAGGGTGAGGTTAAGCTTCTCACACAACTCGATGGTAGCAAGGTTGTGGCAACTCCTTCCATCGATGATCACTTTGATAGATTTGCCATTTATGTCGGCTCGTGTTTGGGAGATATTTGAGTGCTGGTCTTCATGCTCTTGTGCTTGAGTGGTCAAGATCCTTGTGACGAAAAGCGATGGACTTGCGTCATGTTCACACATGAGGAGTTCTTTGTCATCTTCCACTCATTGTCTTGACATTGCTTCCTTGACTCGGGCATCAAATTCATCTTCACTCAAGTACTCTTCGTCGCTATTGTCATGAATGAACAAAACTTTCTTGTTTCCACACTCGGCCGACTTGTGTCCTTTGCCTCCACACTTGTAGCATTCACCGTTGAAAGGTGAATCACTCTTTTCTTGTTTGCCACTTGGGGGCAGTTTTCCTTGAGGGAGTGTTGGCTTGAAGGAAGGCTTGGAGGTACTTGAGGAGCTTCCATTGAAGGTTGTTGGCGTAGTGGTTGAAGCTTGCTTGTAGGTGAAATACATCTTGGCTTGTTGTACTTGATTTTGTCTTGCACTTGACATTCAGCCTTTGTTGCGATGTGCACAAGCTCAACCATGGTGTTGTATGTTTAGAACTTGACGATGTGCTTGATTGGGTGGTTCAACCCAATAAGGAAGAGTGCCATAGTTTGCTCCGTGCACTCGTCAATGTTGGCGTGAATCAAGTTGAGTTCCATTTCCTTGAAGTACTCTTCCACGGTCTTTGTCCCTTGACGAAGCGATTGAAGGTTGTTGAAGAGGTCACGCGTGTAGTGCGTGGGGACAAAACGGGATCTCATGTGAGCCTTCATGTCATGCCAAGTTGTGGTTGGCGGCTCTTGTCTTGCGTCACGAGCAACTTGAACTTGTTCCCACCAAAGGTTGGCGTAATCATCAAACTCAAGCGAAGCCATGGTGACCATCTTCTCGTTCCTAGAATTGTGCATGCGGAAGATCTTGTCGACTTTGAGTGCCCATGAGAGGTATTCTTCGGGGTCATTGGATCCGGTAAACTTGGGCATTGTGAACTTGAGCTTGCCAAAAGTTTCTTCATCATTGCGGTCATTGCGACGAGCTTGGTGACCTTGTTGATGATCATGTTGTTGATGGGGTGGAACTTGGTTCTCGCGACCTTGTTGCGGAGCTTGCTCTTGATATTGTTGTTGCGGAGCTTGCTCTTGGCGTGGTTGTTGACGGGGTTGAGGCGCTTGGGCCTCATGGTGTCGAGGGTGTGGAGCCTCATGACACGGTTGATGACGAAGGGGAGGCTCATTCCTCGATTGGTGATGTTGATTAGGCACATGGGCCTCACGGCGAAGATCATGGCCTTGAGCCTCATGACGTGGTGGGCGTCGCTCAATTTGTACCACTTGTGATAGGGTAAAGGTGCCCGATCTTTCGATGAGACGATATCTGTCGATTATGGTGGAGGTCGATGTTGACGATCCGACTACAAACGTGCGAGACGTTGCGCCTTAGCAATCGATACACCAACTTTCGAGGCTATTGATCACGCCGGAGCTAGATCAACCTAATCACGAGGATCAATCCCTGCAAGCAATCGAAGAACCAGCAAGAATTATAGATGCAATCAAGATATTGCGAATATAGATGAAAGCTTTATTGAAGAGGTGGGATTATGTCTGTGCGTAGTACAAAAGGTCGGTTTGACACTTGTGCCTATGGTGAAGAGTAGCTCGTGGCTAAGTCTTTTACTAAACAAAATCCGAGTCTAAACGATGACCTAATGGGAGTGTATATGGAGGAACAGAAGGGAATTTTGGCCAGCCTTGGGGAGGAGGTCGAAATCCATCTCCAGGCCGGTTTCCTCCACTATACGGACTCTAAGAGTTCAGCCCCTTTATTTGGACGAAAATTACATGGGCCTGGCCCATATTTAAAGGTGACGCAGCACCATCTAATCACATGGAAGAAAATTTGAAGTGCGTAGCTCTCTAGTTCGTCCATGTCTTCATCTTTTCATTATGGTGGCTTCAAAGTTCTGAAATCTTCACTTGCAGCGTCATCCTGGATCCTCACACGATTGCTGCCATCATCTCCATGCATGATCATGCTCCAATGCTTTGTCCCTCTCATCCATGCTAGGCCCATCATTCCTAAGTAACATACACACATCTGATTTAGGAAGCATCATATTCTCATGAATATTAGGAATAGTTCCTAGAAACGAAAGTACCTGATAATTTAGTTGGCGTGCACGAGCTCTTGTGAGAGGTCCTTGGAAAAATTGTGGAACGTGAGGAAGTGTGGCTGTAGGTGCAACGGTTGTATCAACCGTAGGAATGTCCTCATCATCCTCCCCTTCTTGAATTGAAGTCGTCCTCGACGATTCTCATCTTCTTCTCCAAAGTATGGTTTCAAATCTGCAATGTTAAATGAGGGACTTACCGTGCCCATCTCTGCAGGAAGCTCAAGTTTATATGCATTATCATTCATTTTCTCTAACACTTTAAAAGGACCAGCAACACGTGGCATTAATTTAGACTTGTGCAAATCAGGAAAACGATCTTTGCGCAAATGCAACCAAACTAAATCTCCCACATCAAACACAATATGCTTGCGTCCTTTATCGCCAGCAACTTTATATTTAGCATTCATACGTTCTATATTTTCCTTAGTAATCCTATGCAACGTAAGAATCTGTTCAGCACGTTGTGTAGCATCAAAATTATGTTGCACCGAAGATGGAATAGGTAATAAATCAATAGGTTCACGAGGAACAAAACCATACACAATCTCAAAAGGGCATAACTTAGTTGTAGAATGCACGGAATGATTTAAGAAAATTCAATATGAGGTAAACAATCTTCCCACATTTTAAGTTTGTCTTTAAAACAACCCGTAACATGGTAGACAAAGTTCTATTAACTACTTCAGTTTGTCCATCAGTTTAGGTATGACATGTAGTACTAAACAACAACTTAGTCTCCAACTTAGCCCATAAACAATTCCAAAAATGGCTAAGAAATTTAGTATCACGATCTGAAACAATAGTATTAGGCACACCATGCAAGCGAACAACATCGCGAAAGAATAATTCAGCAACATGAGCAGCATCATCACTCTTATGACAAGGAATAAAGTGTGCCATCTTAGAAAATCTATCCACAACCACAAAAATACTATCCCTCCCCTTCTGTGTTCGAGGTAATCCTAAAACAAAGTCCATAGAAATATCCTCCCAAGGTACACTAGGAACAGGAAGAGGCATATATAAACCATGTGGATTAAGGCGTGACTTAGCTTTTTGACATGTTGTGCAGCGAGCAATAAACCTCTCAACATCCTGTCGCATGCGTGGCCAAAACAAGTGTGTAGCAAGTACGTCTTTTGTCTTCTTTACTCGAAAGTGACCCATCAATCCTCCTCCATGCGCCTCCTGCAACAACAAAAGACGAGCGGAACCTTCTGGAATGCATAGTTTGTTAGCACGGAACACAAACCCATCATTGAGGATGAATTTGTTCCAAGTTCTACCCTTTAGACAATGCTGCAAAACATCTTTAAAATCTGCATCTTTCATATATTGTTCTTTAAT
This sequence comes from Avena eriantha, assembly GCA_910589775.1. Taxonomy (NCBI): domain Eukaryota; kingdom Viridiplantae; phylum Streptophyta; class Magnoliopsida; order Poales; family Poaceae; genus Avena; species Avena eriantha. Next base: position 70,856,428 of record OU342746.1, on the reverse strand, counting down.
AGTTTCCAATCCAAAGATTTTGAAGTCAAGTTGAGATAACATGGTATAATGACGTGACAAAGCATCAGCAATAATATTATCTTTACCCTTTTTGTGTTTAATAACATAAGGAAAAGATTCAATGAATTCAACCCAATTTGCATGACGTTTATTCAACTTAGCTTGACTACGGATATGCTTCAAAGATTTATGATCAGAATGTCTAACAAATTCTTTAGGCCATAAATAATGTTGCCAAGTTTGTAATTTCCAAACAAGAGCATATAATTCCTTATCATAAGTAGAATAGTTCAAACTAGCTCCACTCAATTTCTCACTGAAATATGCAACAGGTTTTCCCTCTTGTAACAACACTCCTCCCAAACCAATTCCACTAGCATCACATTCCAACTCAAAGGTCTTATTAAAATCAGGAAGTTGGAGTAAAGGAGCATGTGTAAGCTTATCTTTGAGTAGCATGAAGGCTTCTTGTTGTGCATCGCCCCAAACAAAGGGCACATCTTTCTTAGTAAGCTCGTTCAGCGGCGCTGCAATGGAACCAAAATCTTTGACAAAGCGCCTATAAAATCCAGCGAGGCCAAGGAAGCTCGTCACTTGTGTGACTGTTTTGGGTTGTGGCCAACTCGAAATTGCTTCAATCTTGGCGGGGTCAACATCAATACCCTGTGCTGTAACAACATAGCCAAGAAAAGCAACTCTATCCGTGCAAAAGGTGCACTTCGCAATGTTACCAAACAAACGTGCAGCACGTAAAGCATCAAAAATAGCACGTAAATGTTGCAAATGTTCTTCTACAGATTTGCTATATATCAATATATCATCAAAAAGACCACCACAAAATGTCCAATAAAAGCACGTAAAACTTCATTCATTAATCTCATGAAAGTGATGGGAGCATTAGTTAAACCAAAGGGCATCATTAACCACTCATATAGGCCAAATTTAGTTTCAAATGCAGTTTTCCATTCATCTCCTAACTTCATACGAATCTGGTGGTAACCACTACGCAAATCAACCTTAGAGAACATGGTAGAGCCACTCAATTCATCAAGCATGTCATCTAAACGAGGAATAGGATGACGATATCGAATAGTAATATTATTGATTGCTCTACAATCAGTACACATGCGCGAAGAACCATCTTTCTTTGGTACCAAAATAATAGGAACATCACATGGACTAAGAGACTCACGAATATGACCTTTGTCAAGAAGTTCTTCAATTTGTCGCTGAATCTATTTCGTCACCTCCGGATTGGTACGATATGGCGCACGGTTGGGCAAAGATGCTCCAGGAATCAAATCAATTTGGTGCTCAATTCCACGAATATGTGGCAGTCCTGGAGGTACATCTTGGGGGAAAACGTCCTCGTACTCCTGCAAAATGTTAGCAATAGCAGGTGGCAACGGAGGAGGAATCTCCTCAGCCGAAAACAACACTTCTTTGCAAATGATAGCATAACATGCAGTAGTACTCACATCAATTTCAGAAATATCAGATTTGCTAGCTAGCAAACAAGTACTTTTCAAACGAATTTCATTACCATGTTTTGGATCAGATTTAGAAGTTCTGGGAGAAGGCATAAGTTCCTTAGCAACAATCTGATTTTCGCTCAGCTTTTTCCTCTCATTATGTGCTCTACTAGCTCTAGCAAGATTATCTTTTAAAATACTTTCAGGAGACATGGGAAGTAACACAATTTTCTTATCATTATGAACAAGAGAATACTGATTTGTGCTACCATAGTGTATACAATTTGTATCAAATTGCCATGGTCTACCAAGTAAAAGAGCACACGCTTGCATAGGAACAATATCACACTCAACATATTCAGCATATGCAGCAATAGTAAAATGCACACGAACTGTACGTGTTACCTTAACCTTGCCGCTATTATTAAACCATTGAATGTGATATGGACGAGGATGGGGTCGTGTCGTGAGAGAAAGATTTTCAACCATCTCCATGCTCGCCAAGTTGTTGCAGCTCCCTCCATCAATAATAATGCGAATACAGCGATCTTTAACCACACCCTTGGTATGGAACAGATTATGGCGCTGGTCAGGCTCGACCTTTGTAATTTGTGCACTCAAGCCTCGCTGTGCAATTAAACTCGGGTATTTCTCCGCATGTTCCGCATCCATATATTCACAATCTTGCTCCATGGGTGCTGCAGCACATTGCTCATCATATGCAATAAGAGCCAAAGTATCTTCCTCATAATCACTGGCAGAATTGTATCCACCATCCTCAAGAGCAATCATCACACGAGAGGAGGCACAATCACATGCAAAGTGACCAAGTCCACCACATTTGCGGCACTAAATTTGGCTGGATTTGCCCGTAGATGCCATGGAGGACACAGCACTCGGAGCTGGTCCCGTAGTAGTCTTCCGTGTAGCAAACGGAGGTGGTGTAGATGCTGCAGATCGCGTGGATGTGGTCGCTGGAGGTGTAGGTGCAACAGCCCGTGACGCCGAATTCGGTGATCTCCAAGTAGAACGCCCTGCAGAATAATTAGTTCGTATCGCCTCGCGTCGATCATGCACTTCACATTCAGCATTGCAAGCAAGATGGAACAAATGGGTAATAGTGTGATAAGATTTATATCGAAGAATGGTCTGAATTTCCTTATTTAACCCACCTACGAATCGTGCCATTAATGCTTCATTATCCTCCTCTATACCACAACGCAGTATGCCAGTTTGCAACTCCTGATAGTAATCCTCTACAGGATTTTTGCCTTGATCTAGACGTGCTAATTTGGTAAGCATGGAACGCTGATAATATGGTGGAACAAAACGAATACGCATAGCATGTTTTAAAGCATCCCACGTAGTGATTGGATTAGCATGATTAGCACGACAATATTCAGACCATATGGAAGCAAAACTAGTGAACTCACACGTAGCAGCACTAACATGTCTATCCTCGGGATAATTTAAGCATGCAAAATGCTGGTCTAATTCTAATTCCCAAGAGAAGTGTGCATCAGGATTATAGCGACCATTAAATGTAGGAATATTTAATTTCAGTTTAGCAACATGGTCATCATCACGTACCAATGGAAAAGGAGGTGGACGGCGAATGTGGGGATTGTATTGCCTAGGACAACCAGCCGGCTGATCAACTGTGAAATTGTCCGCGTACTTGCCCTCGTCCTCATCTTCCCCTTAGTAATCATCCAACTGAGCATCATGGGCCTGTGTGACGCCCGTAGCTCCTGCAACGCCAGCAGCAGCAGTGCCCGCGGCAGCAGCAGCACCCGCATCCGAAGTTTGTGCCGGATGTTTGAGAATGCGTTGTGCACGTCCCAACAAGTGCGGTGTAGGAGCCCCACGAGTCGGCTGTGGAGGAGGCGCGTGAGCCGTCGGTGGTGGAGGTAAGCGTGCTAGCACCTCCTGGAATTTAGCATCGAGTTTGGTGGTGAAGGCGGTCTCGAGTTCCTCGAGTTGCTCCATCGTGTCAGTAAAACGCTTGTCCACATCTTGCATATGGTCAGCCAAAAGTGTGGTGACGTAAGCCTGCAAGGCTTCCCCTTCCAGTGGTTGTGCCTCGGTGTTTTCTGGTGGCATGATTTGTATGCAAAAAAACACAGGTATATAATAGAGAGACAACAGGAACAGTGGTGGAAAGCGCTTAATCTGTCAAGCAAACCAAGACTCTTACCCGTTCTTACCCTGCGGCAGGTGCTGAGCAGCAACTGTCGTGATCAAGCTTCAGGAAGATTGAATACAGCGATTGCCAGGTGGTGTCAATGCACGGTATAGGAATATATGGAGTTCTGGGTGGCTGCAATATCTGTAGACACAATTTCAAAACAGCAATGCAAGGTTGAATAACAGCTCAACGACGGAACTGTGCTGGTCCTAGACTATCCCAAACTAGAGACGCGAGCCTAGAACACTACGAGGCACGCCGCGACACCGAGAAGCAACAGGCACCAGTGCTCTGAACAGCGCGCGAATGAGGCGCAAATCACTAGTATGGAAAGTGTCTCAAAACGATCAGCAAAGTGGAATATCAGGATAGGCTCAAGATTTTTTTTTGAAATTTCCGAAAACTGCTCTGGAAAGCGTGCAGACGCTAATTGTTTTTCACTATAATGGCATATAGCTCAAAACGATCCCAGAAGCCTAAAAACAGTATAGGCCGAATTTTTTTTTGCTCTCCCCTCCTCTTCCCTTGCCGAAACATTCTGGAACTCGGATCAAGTTACAACGCGGATCGGATCTACAATGATGGAAAGCAAGAGCAGGAAAACGAATAACCAACCTAACTAGACTGGAACAAGGATATGTGGTGGCGGAGGCGGTAGGTGGGCGTAGGGTTGTAGCAAGTGTACGGCGGTGGTGATAGCGGAATCGGTGGTGATGGCGGAATCGGTGGTGGCGGTGGTGATGACTGTGAGCAGAACTCGAAACTCTAAAGATCTAGATCTAAAACCAGCACTGGACACGACGATGTAGACTAGAACTCAACAAAGCAAATACTGAAAAGAAACGATGCAATAGGCCCGAAAGTGTTTCTAGGATACAGATCTAACCCTAATTTGTTGGCTTTTTATGGTTTATAGGAAGAAGAACAGATGCAATCGAAACTACGAAAACTGGAAGATCTCACTGAGAAACCCGAAATCTGATACCACTTGATGAGACGATATCTGTCGATTATGGTGGAGGTCGACGTTGACGATCCGATTACAAACGTGCGAGACATTGCGCCTTAGCAATCAATACACCAACTTCCGAGGTTATTGATCACACCGGAGCTAGATCAACCTGATCATGAGGATCAATCCCTGCAAGCAATCGAAGAACCAGCAAGAATTATAGATGCAATCAAGATATTGCGAATATAGATAAAAGCTTTATTGAAGAGGTGGGATTCTATCTGTGCGTAGTAGAAAAGGTCGGTTTGACACTTGTGCCTATGGTGAAGAGTAGCTCGTGGCTAAGTCTTTTACTAAACAAAATCCAAGTCTAAATGATGACCTAATGGGAGTATATATGGAGGAACAGAAGGGAATTTCAGCCAGCCTTGGGGAGGAGGTCGAAATCCATCTCTAGGCCGGTCTCCTCCACTATACGGACTCTAAAAGTTCAGCCCCTTTATTTGGACGAAAATTACATGGGCCTGGCCCATATTTAAAGGTGACGCAGCACCATCTAATCACATGGACGAAAATTTGAAGTGTGTAGCTCCCTAGTTTGTCCATGTCTTCATCTTTTCATTATGGTGGCTTCAAAGTTCTGAAATCTTCACTTGCAGTGTCATCCTGGATCCTCACACGATTGCTGTCATCATCTCCATGTATGATCATGCTCCAATGCTTGTCCCTCTCATGCATGCTAGGCCCATCATTCCTAAGTAACATACACACATCTGATTTAGGCACCATCATATTCTCATGAATATTAGGAATAGTTCCTAGAATCAAAAGTACCTGATAATTTAGTTGGCGTGCACGAGCTCTTGTGAGAGTTCCTTGGAATTGTGGAACGTGAGGAAGTGTGGCTGTAGATGCAACGGTTGTATCAACCGTAGGGATGTCCTCATCAACTTGGCGCTCCAAGTTTCATTGTGGTGGAGGAGGCGCCTCGTGATGACCATGGTGTCGGTGCAGACGTTCATGACGGCAATGACGAAGATGAGGATCTTGGAGAGCTTCATGACGATGGCGAGCTTGATCCTCCAAATTGGAGTCATCACTTGTTGTGTCATGTACGTGTCGCGGGCGATGGTGGTTGACTTGCGGTTGCACTCGTGGTTCTTCTTGTTCTTGTGCTTGTTGGATCACTAGTGCCCTTGCGTGATGATGGTGTGCTTCTTGCCTTGCTTGTGGCCTTGAAGAGAAATCACCATCATAGCTTGATGTTGTGGCATGCCGTGGGGAAGGTACATAGTTTGAAGAACTCCCATCTTCAACCATGGGGGCGTCATTGCGTCTTGGAGCACTTGGATGTATATCTTGATGAAGAGGTGCATGACGACGCGAAGAACTTGAAGAGCTTGATGCACGTGAACGCGGTCTTACGATTCCATCAATGAGGACACGAAGCTTGTCATTTGTTTCGGCAACGGAGCGTTGGAGCGCTTCATTTTGGTGGCCAAAGTTGTGATGCATTGCATTCATTTGTCGTTTGAGGCCATCGAAGCGGTTGTCGATGTTCTTGAACTCGGCTTGCGTCTCGCCAAATTGTTCATCTTGACACGTCTCAAGGGCTTGACAACGTTCACGGAACTCTTGTCGGACGATGAAGTGACTCGAAGCGGTCTTCTTTAGGAGGTGGTTGGCTCGACTCACCATGCCTATCCATCATGCAAAACACACAAGGATTGTATATGGAATTGGAATATGGTGGTGTTAGCCTTGTACCTCACCTTGGGGATTTCACCAAACTAGAAACCACAAGTGAGAGCTATAAGCGTGCAAAGCGGAAATGCAAATAAAACTCACACTAAAGAAAGAACTAATTCTCAAAAGCTTGTTAGTGGTAGGTTAGGATTGTGGCATGCCAAAGAACCAACCGAAAGAAAAGGGATAGTCAAAAGTGGGTAAAATCCAACAAAACTCAAGTCAAAATGGAGGGTCAACAACTCAAAAGGGTGATGGGACCTACGACTATATACACACACGTGGATATTGTTGGGATTGACACGAGTATGAAAATGAGCAAACAAAAAGTCCTAACGAAGACTAAGCTCGTTGTCGTGCCAATGCAAGGAGAGACCGTGGCTTGTTTTGCAAGGAAGAAAAATGAGCAACGGATTTGTGGACTTGCCTTGGGCGTTCTTCTTTTTCTTTTGCTTACAAGATTTGACACTCTCTTTTGCTAGGGGAGACTATTTTTCTTTTTCTTTGTATCTTTTTCTTTCTTTTGCATTTTTTCTCTCCCTTGATGCTACCAAGTCACTCTTGCTATTGCTTTTACACTCTCACTATCCAAGGACAAGTGCACAATGCTCAAGCAAACACAAGATGAGCCACTCTCGTGCGATAGGTACACACAAAGGAAGATAAGGGTTAACAAGGTGACGCAAGTTCTACCTGTTGGAAATATGCCCTAGAGACAAAAAGTAATAAGGACTATTATCATATTTCATATAGTTTATGATTAAGTTTTATATCATGCTATAACTGTATTGAGTAGAAACATCAATACACGTGTGATATATAAACAACTAGGGGTTCCCAGTGAAACTCTAGTCACTAGTTCATTGGTCAACAAATGATCAAGTTTCCTGAGAATGTGGCATGTATGCCAGTTGGAAATGGAGTCAACTCATTCTGAGAAAGAGATGATGAACCAATACCTAAACTAAACATTGTCACCCGATCATGTCACGCAGTTCAAGTTATGATGATTAGAAATGGATCCTCATAGACTATTCCTTAGACCGTGAGGCTATATCAATCACTGTCTCCCGAGAGTGCTTAGATAGCATCAAGCGCCATCTGGTAATACGGTGGTTATAAAGGTGTGTTCATGTACTCGGAGGAAACCGTAGAGGCAATATATGTCAAGAGCAGGATTTGTCCATCCATGTGATGGAAATATACTCAAGGGCCCACTCGGAGAAGTTATATCCAATAGCTGCGCAGCGTGTGATTTGATCACAGGGATATCACTTCTCGAAACGAGTCAAGTAGCATTGTTCGGTAACGAGATTGAACAAGACATGGTGATGTCATTGATCAGATCTCGGGCAATGCAAGTATCGATAGACAAAGGGAATGAGACACGACCGTCCCGGTTCAAACGACGAAAGATCTTCATGGAACACAAAAGGGTCACATGGCAATCCAGGTCCCTCTGTTGATCATTGGTCCAGGAGTGTCCCGACCATGTTTGGAGTGTTCCCGAATCGTAGGGTATCACGCTTAAGGGTTTGATGATGCTTAGAGAGTGTTTATAGGATCAGAAGAATCGCCAAAGAATAGAAGAGAGAAACCTAGAAGGGTTTCGGTAAGTCCGGAGGATGTCCGGAGTGGAGGTGGAAGGTGTTCCATAACCACGGAGATTGAATAATATGTGAATGAATGTTAAATATTGATTTAATCATTTATTCGTAATTATTTAATAAAAGAGAAAATTAATTAAATGGTTAAAAGGCTTAATGGGCTAATTCTGGAAGGAAGAGGGACCATTAGGGAAAGGTAAGAGGGAGAAGGGCCAAAGGGGGTGGCCGGCGCCCTAGTGCCCCCCCCCCCTCGCGCGGGGCCCATGGGGGAGGCCGGTGGCGCCACCCGTCCCCCTCTCCCCTCCTTTAGTCCCACCCCGGGGCTTTGAGGGAGGTAGTACCTCCCCTCCCCTATATATAGTGGGGGTATTTGGCCAGATAAATACACACAATATTCAATAAAGGTCTTCTCACTTTTGGGAAGACCTCTAATGGATATTCTCTCTCTCTCTCTCTCTGTTGAGGGCAAACCTCTAGGGTGGCCCGATCTTTCACGATTCCCTTTCAAATCGAGGGTGGAGTGCGGGGAAAGGAGGGGAGGATGAACACGACGAACACACGCACGAAGAACACGATGAACACACACACGCAAAACCACGATAAACACCAATAGCTCACGCCGGCGGTGACCGGTCTGGCGCAATCCCTAGGATCGGCGTCGGGCGGAGGACTCTCTCTCGAACCGGCACGGCGAGAAGGGAGACTCGGTAAGATCTTGACGTCTAGGCAAAGGAACACCGATGCCTAGGCCTTGTACAACGCGGAGGCACGATGCAAACTCCAACGAGGTTTGGGGATATTGGTGCTCCTTAGTCAAGGAGCATGAGGCAAGAACTAGATAGATCCACAAAGGGGTTTCCACTAATTCCAATATCAAGCCTAGGGTTTACAATGGAGATGGGGGTCTATATATAGGCTAGCCACAAGTTCAGGGGTAATTCAGGCATTAAAGTAGAGTTCTGGGCGAAGTAGAGGGGTACATGGGCCATAGGGCCCAGCTAGGCTCGCAGGCCCATCACTTGGGTCGGACACTCCGGGTCGAGTGGGCCGGACAGTCCGGGGTGGCCGGCCACTCTGGGAAGTGTCCGGGCAGTGTCCGATTTGACCTTCTGAATGTCCACGTCAGGTTCGGGCTCGGGCAGGCCGGACACTCCGGCTGAGTCGGGCCGAACACTCCGACAGGATTCGGGCAGACACTCCGGCAGCTTCAGCTCAGGTGCAGCTTCAGGGCTCGTGGGTCGACACGGCGGGGGTTCGTACCTGATGATGCATAGAGTAGAGGTATGAAGTAGGACGCCATCCAAGAAGGTATCAAATTGGCACGAGGAGAGGAGTGAGTTCACCTTAGCTTGGAGGAGTTTGGCTCGGGCACGAGTCATGGGTCCACTTGGGGGACTTGTCGGTGTAGATGTAGAAGCGTCCGTAGGACGGGCTGCATCAGCTCCCCCCTTAGGAAAGAGTCGTCCTCGACTCTTCATGGATATAATCTTGAGCATCTCCATGGTAGGGTGAGAGATCCTTGACATTGAATGTATTGCTTGCTAGGTACTTGGAGGTCGGGATGTCCATGATGTAGGCGTTGTTGTTGATTCGTTTGAGGACCTTGAAGGGACCATCTCCTCTTGGCTTGATCATGGAGTCACGTTCCTTGGGGAAGCGCTCCTTGCTTAGGTGTATCCACACAAAGTCACCTTCTTCAAATATCATATCCTTCTTGTCCTTGTTTAACCTTGAAGCTTGGCGAAGGACTTGTTGTTCGATAGTTGCTCTTGTTTCTTCATGAAGCTTCTTCATAGCTTGTGCGCGCTTGTCGACGTCCATGTTTGTGCGCTCATGGAGAGGTAGTGGTAGGATGTCGAGCGCGGTGAGGGGCTCGAAACCATAGATGATCATGAATGGACTCATCTTGGTTGTTGAGGTCTTGGCTCGATTGTAGGCGAACTCGGCGTGTGGAATGCATTCCTCCCAATCCTTCAGGTTTTTCTTGATCAACACACGAAGGAGGGTTCCGAGGCTTCGGTTGACAACTTCAGTTTGGCCATCAGTTTGAGGATGTGATGCGGATGAAAAGAAGAGCTGGACGCCGAGCTTGGCCATGAGGGTCTTCCACAAGTAGCTCATGAATTTGACGTCGCGGTCGGAGACGATTGTCCTTGGCACACCGTGAAGACAGACGATTTCCCTGAAAAACAGATTTGCAACATGTGAAGCATCGTCGGTCTTATGGCACGGTATGGAGTGTGCCATCTTGGAACAACGATCCACAACAACAAATATAGAATCATGACCATGCTTAGATCTAGGCAATCCTAACACGAAATCCATACTAATGTCGGACCAAGGAGTATGAGGAATAAGCAATGGCATATAAAGACCATAGGGATTAGCTTGCGACTTAGCTTGAACACATGTCGTGGATCGTTGAACGTAGCGCTCCACGTCACGCATCATCTTGGGCCAAAAGTAGTGATTGGAGAGCATGCCCAATGTCTTGTCGCGACCAAAGTGACCCATAAGGTCTCCACCATGAGATTCTTTGGAGACAAGTTGGTTGATTTGACGTTCGATCTCCTTCGTCTCCTCCGGGTTCGTGCGGTAAGCGGTAAGCGGCACGGTTTGGAAGTGGTGCACCGGGGATGAGGTCGATGCGATGTTCAATGCCGCGAAGAGGAGGTAGTCCATGTGGAAGCTCTTCGGGAAACACATCCTTGAATTCCTGCAAAACACTCATCAAAGATGGAAGAACATTGGTTAATTTGTTAGTTCCTTGCGCTAGTCCCTTGCAAAGGAGGACATAGTGCAAGATGGATGGGTTGTTCCGAACATCTCTTATCTCACTTTTGGTGGCAAGGAGAACACTCTTAGTTTTTCCACTCGAATTTGGCTTGTGGCTCTCACTCACTATGAGGTGGTTCTCTCTCTCACCGCTTTTCTCACAAGTAGGTGTTGTGCTTTGCGCCCTCGCTAAAGCCTTTGCATTGTCCGCAATTATTTGGCTAGGAGTCATCGGTTGCAAAACACATGTTTTGTTGAGCCATTTGAAGGTGTATATATTGGTGCGACCATCATGTTGACCAACTTTTTCAAATTGCCATGGTCGACCAAGAAGCATGTGGCAAACTGTCATAGGAACCACATCACACTCCACCGTATCTTTGTAAGGACCAATGGCGAAGGAGACCGATACGGTATGCTTGATCTTCACGAACCCTTGGTCACTTAACCATTGCACGTGGTAGGGGTGCTTGTGTGGATGGAGGTTGAGGTTTAGCTTCTCACACAACTTGGTGCTAGCAAGGTTGTGACAACTCCCTCCGTCAATGATCACCTTGATAGATTTGCCGTTGATGCCGGCTCGTGTTTGGAAGATATTGGAGCGTTGGTCTTCAGGCTCTTGTGCTTGAGTGGTCAATATTCTTGTGACAACAAGCAATGGACTTGCGTCATGTTCACAAATGAGGAGTTCTTGATCATCTTCCACTCGTTGCCTTGCCATTGCTTCCTTGACACGGGCATGAAACTCATCTTCACTCAAGTACTCTTCATCACCATTGTCATGGATGGACAAGACTTTCTTGTTTCCACATTTGGCCGACTTGTGTCCTTTACCTCCACACTTGTAGCATTCACCGTTGAAAGGTGTATCACTTTTTGCTTGCTTGCTATTTGGTGGCAGTTTTCCTTGAGGAAGTGTGGGCTTGGAGGAAGGCTTGGAGGTACTTGAGGAGCTACCATTGAAAGTTGTTGTTGTAGCGTTTGAAGCTTGTTTGTAGGTGAAGTACGTCTTGGGCTTGTTGTACTTGATATCCTCTTGCACTTGACGTTCAGCCTTTGTTGCAATGTGCACAAGCTCAACCATGGTGTTGTATGTTTGGAACTCGACGATGCGCTTGATTGGGTGATTCAAGCCAATGAGGAAACGTGCCATTGTTTGCTCCATGCGCTCATCAATGTTGGCACGAATCAAGTTGAGTTCCATTTCCTTGAAGTATTCTTCCACGGTCTTTGTCCCTTGACGAAGCGCTTGAAGGTTGTTGAAGAGGTCACGCGTGTAGTGTGCGGGGACGAACCGGGATCTCATGTGAGCCTTCATGTCATGCCAAGTTGTGATTGGCGGCTCTTGTCTTGCATCACGAGCAACTTGAAATTGTTCCCACCAAAGGTTGGCGTAATCATCAAACTCTAGCGAAGCCATGGCGACCATCTTCTCGTTGCTATAGTTGTGCATGCGGAAGATCTTGTCGACTTTGAGTGCCCACGAGAGGTATTCTTCAGGGTCATTGGATCTGGTGAACTTGGGCATTGTGAACTTGAGCTTGCCAAAAGTTTCTTCATCGTTGCGGTCATTGCGACGAGCTTGGTGACCTTGTTGATGATCTTGTAGTTGTGGAGGTGGAACTTGGTTCTCGCGTCCTTGTTGCGGAGCTTGCTCTTGGTATTGTTGTTGATGAAGAGCTTGCTCTTGCTCTTGCCGTGGTTGTTGACGTGGTTGAGGTACTTGGGCCTCATGGTGGCGAAGGTGTGTAGCCTCTTGACGCGGTTGATGACGAAGAGGAGGCTCGTTCCTTGGTTGGTGATGTTGGTTAGGCACAAGGGCCTCACGGCGAAGAACATGGTCATGAGCCTCTTGACGTGGTGGGCGTCGCTCAACTTGTATCACCTGATGCTCCAAGTTTTGTTGATGTGGAGGAGGCGCCTCGTGATGACCATGGTGTCGTTGTTGACATTCATGACGTTCATGACGAGGAGGAGGATCTTGAAGAGCTTGACGTCGATGACGAGCTTGATTCTCCAAATTGGAGTCATCACTTGTTGTGTCAAGAATGTGTCATGGTCGATGGTGGTAGACTTGCGGTTGTACTTGTGGTTGCGCTTGCGGTTCCTCTTGTGGTTGCTCATGTCGGATCACTAGTGTCCTTGCGTGATGACGGTGTGCTTCTTGCCTTGCTCGTGGCCTTGAAGAGAGGTCACCGTCATAGCTTGACGTTGTGGCGTGCCGTGGGGAAGGTACATAGTTCGAAGAGATTCCATCTTCAACCACGGGGGCATCATTGCGTCTTTGAGCACTTTGATGTAGATCTTGGGGAATAGGTGCATGGAGATGTGAAGAACTTGCCGAGCTTGATGCGCGTGAACGTGGTCTTGCCATGCCATCGATGAGGCATCGAAGATTGTCATTTGTTTCGGCGACGGAGCGTTGAAGCGCTTCATTTTGGTGGCCGAAGTTGTGATGCATTGCATGCATTTGTCGTTCGAGGCCGTCGAAGCGGTTGTCGATGTTCTTGAACTCGGCTTGCGTCTCGCCAAATTGTTCATCTTGACACGTCTCAAGGGCTTGACAACGTTCACGGAACTCTTGTCGGACGATGAAGTGACTCGAAGCGGTCTTCTTTAGGAGGTGGTTGGCTCGACTCACCATGCCTATCCATCATGCAAAACACACAAGGATTGTATATGGAATTGGAATATGGTGGTGTTAGCCTTGTACCTCACCTTGGGGATTTCACCAAACTAGAAACCACAAGTGAGAGCTATAAGCGTGCAAAGCGGAAATGCAAATAAAACTCACACTAAAGAAAGAACTAATTCTCAAAAGCTTGTTAGTGGTAGGTTAGGATTGTGGCATGCCAAAGAACCAACCGAAAGAAAAGGGATAGTCAAAAGTGGGTAAAATCCAACAAAACTCAAGTCAAAATGGAGGGTCAACAACTCAAAAGGGTGATGGGACCTACATCACCCTTCTTGGGGAGGTGGTTGGCTCGTCTCACCATGCCTATCCATCATGCAAAACACACAAGTATTGTATATGGAAGTGGAATACGGTGGTGTTAGCCTTGTACCTCACCTTGGGGATTGCACCAAACTAGAAACCACAAGTGAGAGCTATAAGCGTGCAAAGTGGAAATGCAAAGAAAACTCACACTCTCAAAAGCTTGTTGGTGGTAGGTTAGGGTTGTGGAAAGCCAAAGAAACAACCAAAAGAAAAGGGATAGTCAAAAGTGGTAACAATCCAACAAAACTCAAGTCAAAGGCGAAGGTCAACAACTCAAAAGGGTGACGGGAACCTACGACTATGTACACACACGTGGAGAAAGTTGGGATTGACACGACTATGAAAATGAGCAAACAAAATGTCCTAACGAAGACTAAGCTCGTTGTCGTGCCAATGCAAGGAGAGACCGTGGCTCGTTTGCAAAGAGGAAAAGTGAGCAACGGATTTGTGCACTTGCCTTGGGCGCTCTTCTTTCTCTCTTGCTTACAAGCTTTGAGACTCTCTTTTGCAAGGGGAGACTATTTTTCTTTTTGCTTTTTCTTTGTATCTTTTTCACTTTTTTTTGCTCTCCCTTGATGCTACCTAGTCACACTTGCTATTGCTCTTGCACTCTCACTATCCAAGGACAAATGCACAATGCTCAAGCAAACACAAGATGAGCCACTCTCATGGGATAGGTACACACAAAGGAAGATGGGGTTAACAAGGTGACGCAAGTTATACCTTCTTTGATGATGAACTTGGCGTCCGTGGTGTGGGATGATGTTCGTGGTCCGTGGTGTCGATGAGCGTGGAAGTTGATGATGCGGAAGCTTGCTGGTACTTGCTGACATGCACACGGGACACGAGCAAACAAAGGAGATTAGCCAATGCGAAAAATGAGGCAAAACTGTCAAAACTGGCGTTACAGCCGGACACTCCGGTCTGTCTGGGCCGGACACTCCAGTCTGGCTGGACACTCCGGTCTGATTCGGCCGGACACTCCGGTCGATATGAGCCGGACACTCCGGCGCGGGTTTCCTGCTCGTGTTCTTGACCGGAAATCCTCGCCTTCGGGCCTCAAATCCGCGAAAAATTGGCCAAATCGGGCTGGGGAAACACAGGATAAAGCTGGACCAACTCCTTAGACAAGGCTTGGTCGGATCAAAACCACAAATAACACTCCAAATCAAGAGAACGATCCAAAGGCAAATATGGGCTGTTTTTGTGGGGATTTTCGAATTTTTGGTGGATAGAAGAAAAAATTGTGGGGGAAATCGTGAGCAACGAAGCTCTTGATACCAATATGTTGAGGGCAAACCTCTAGGGTGTCCCGATCTTTCACGATTCCCTTTCAAATCAAGGGTGGAGTGTGGGGAAAGGAGGGGAGGATGAACACGACGAACACACGCACGAAGAACGCGATGAACACACACACGCAAAACCACGATAACACCAATAGCTCACGTCGGCGGTGACCGGTCCGGCCCAATCCCTAGGATCGGCGTTGGGCGGAGGAGTCTCTCTCGAACCGGCATGGCGAGAAGGGAGACTCGGTGAGATCTTGACGTCTAGGCAAAGGAACACCGATGCCTAGGCCTTGTACAACGCGGAGGCACGATGCAAACTCCAACGAGGTTTGGGGATATTGGTGCTCTTTAGTCAAGGAGCATGAGGCAAGAACTAGATAGATCCACAAAGGGGTTTCCACTAATTCCAATATCAAGCCTAGGGTTTACAATGGAGGTGGGGGTCTATATATAGGCCAGCCACAAGTTCAGGGGTAATTCAGGCATTAAAGTAGAGTTCTGTGCGAAGTAGAGGGGTACATGGGCCACAGGGCCCAGCTAGGCTCGCATGCCCATCACTTGGGCCGGACACTCCAGCTCGAGTGGGCCGGACACTCCAGCTCGAGTGGGCCGGACAGTCCGGGGTGGCCGGACACTCTGGGAAGTGTCCGGGCAGTGTCCGATTTGACCTTCTGAATGTCCACGCCAGGTTCGGGCTCTGGCAGGCCGGACACTCCGGCTGAGTCGGGCCAGACACTCCGGGGTGGCCGGACACTCCTGTAGGATTCGGGCGGACACTCCGGTAGCTTCAGCTCAGGTGCAGCTTCAGGGCTCGTGGGTCGACGCGGCGGGGGTTCGTACCTGATGATGCACAGAGTAGAGGTATGAAGTAGCACGCCATCCAAGGAGGTATCAAATTGGCACGAGGAGAGGAGTGAGTTCACCTTAGCTTGCAGGAGTTTGGCTCGGGCACGAGTCATGGGTCCACTTGGGGGACTTGTTGGTGTAGATGTAGAAGTGTCCGTAGGACGGGCTGCATCACTCACTCTCACTCTCTCTCTCTCTCTCTCTCTCTCTCTCTCTCTCTCTCTCTCTCTCTCTCTCTCTCTCTCGTGACCATGATCCCCAGTTCGGACTGCGCGAACGAGAGACATCTTCACCGCAGAGCGTCGTCACGCTGCGGGATTCGGATCCAGGAGCTCTACTTCTGCAACTGCTGCTGGATCGGGGAAGCGGGAGTCATCGTCATGCACCGGACCTGTGTAACTCCCCACAAGGTGTCACACTTGAGGCACTCAAGTCGTTGGAGCCGTTGGAGCGCAAGGACTTCATCACGACCTTGAGGTCGGCTTCGGCTCGTCTACATCAACCACGCTCTCCTGAGTGTTGACAATGCTTTTCGATCTTCAAGGGTAAGTTCGCGAAAAGCCCCTCGCGTTACTGTATTACTAATAGATAGGTCCTGGTAGCATCAGGGGTTCAGGGGCGTAGGGTAAAAATTTATTGTTTTCATGCGCGGAACCCCTACAGTGGTATCAGAGCTAGATCTGTGTGTAGTAATGCTAGTACAGGTAGAACACACGAGATGTAGCGTGTGGGCGTTGATCTTTTAGTTGTTACCCTCCCACGTGTACTTGTGTATACCGCAGTAATGCTTGATGAAGCGGCCCCCAACCAACTTCACGCGTTCATTCGTGAGACTAGTCCACGCTCGACATACGGCTTGTATCGTATAAAGTGGCTTAGGGGGTGTCTGTCTCTCTCGCATTAGTCCGTATGCCATTTACAACGGAGGGCCCCGAAAGGGGTGTAGTAGAGACAACTACTTGATCAGCATTGTGCTAAAAGTTCATAGGTAAGAACGGTTCTTGTGCGAAAGCCCATTCAGCCACGTAAAACATGCAAAGATAAATTAGAGGCGTCTAACTTTGTTTTGCAGGGGGCGTTGCTTTGTGATATGGTTGTGGAAAAGGTAAATTGATTACCTTATGTAACGTAGTAGTAGATAGTCACAGAGGTGACAGACTACCACGCCGGAAAGACACCGGTACCCTGGTGTCTACGGTGCCGGAACCCTAGCGCCGGAATCTGGTGACGGCGGATGGAGATCACGACGTGAAGGACCATATCACATCACATTTACATTCAATGTTATTTTTTGTATATCTTATTGTGTGGTAGTATTAGATACTCGACGGTAGCCTAATAAGATGACCCCTATTAAAATTACCAACGATTGTGTTCCCCCTTAGTGTGCACCACCAAGAAAGTTCTTTGGTATGAGGCGATCCACGGTACAGGCGTGGGTGTCAGACATATCTATGTTCGCATACAGGGGGTGTAAGTCATGTTGGATAGTGAATACACTAAGGTTGAGTTGGCGAGCCTAGCATGTGTAGATATGGCCTTGGAACGCGGATGGTTGAAAGATTGAGCACAAGTCGCATGAATGATGTGACCGACGTTTAGCGTCCACCCTTGAACCCACATTGATGGCCGTGACGATCGGGGGAGATGTGGGGAAAAGGGGTCGTGTTATCACTAGGAACCCTTATGCGGATAGGTGTTTCTCAGGGGATTGTTCGTCTGCGGTACCAAAGTTGGCAGGCCAGCGCATGGCGGTACCTAAGTTGCCTAAAATTACCGCGTTTCGAAAAGTTGGGCCGCCAACTACTGAGAGGGGCCAATTCGAGGCAAACTCATCTCACCCCTGCCAAATACAAACATTCTGTTAAACCGCCCCATGAAGTAGATGGTCGGGACCCACATGTCAGTTACCTATCCGTGACGCGGGCGCGAACGCGGCAACCTCTTAGGCAAATCGAGCAGCTAAGTGGATTGGATGCGTTGACCAATTTCACAAATCCATTCCCAGCTTTCCCCTAGTACCGGCGGCGTTGGAATCCACCCTCTAGGCAGGACGATCCTTGCGGACATTTGACTTCCGGCGCCAAGTTGCTGCGGCCAGTTGCTGGGGAGCGCCCAGTCGCTGATCCCGAGCTCTAATGGCTCTAGCCCGCCTCCGCCACCGATGAGCGGAGCAGCTCGGAGGATGGCAGATCCTACTATCAAGAAAGAAGAAGTTCTATCTACAAGCGGGTGAGCTACCCTTCTGTTTGCTCTTCGCACTAATTACAACTGCTAGTTGGTTACTGAACCTCAAATTGTTTGTTAGCCCAACACTGACAAACATATTTTGTCCACAGTTTTCTGTCAAGTGGGATTTGCGTGGACCCCCCTTATCTGGTTACGGTAGTCCTCTACTGGTACGACTCTAATGGAAAGTGGTATGGAAGCCATTATTTCATGATGGAAGAAGCTCCTGCACAAATCTGCACTATATCTAGTATGGTTTCTGCTCTGCGTAATCATGTTGAATTATGTCCGAAGCAGACAGCAAAGTTCAGCTTCATGGATGAACGTGTGATGAGGGCAAACCTCTAGGGTGGCCCGATCTTCACGGATCTCGTGGTCAAATCGATGGGAAAGCGAGGGGAAAGGGAGAAGGTAGCAGAAGCGGACGCACACCTCGCGAAGAACACGATGAACACACGCAAAACACACACGATACAAGGCCGATTGCTCTCACCGGTGGCCACCGGTCCGATAGAATCCTCGCAAGGAAAGATCGGTCAACGTGCTCCCGTCAATCCCAAGCGGAGAGGGAAGAACACCTTGGAGAGGGTCTTGACGTCTTGGCAAAGGGACACCGATGCCAAGGCCTTGTACAACGAGGGCGGCGCGATGCAAACTCCAACGAGGTGGTGACCATAGTCGATCCCCTTTGGTAGAAGAGGATGAGGCAAAACTAGAGATTCCACAAAGGGGGGTTGTCTTTAGTCTATCATCTATGCCTAAGGGATACATGAGGGGGTGGGGGCTCTATTTATAGGCCAGCCACAAGTTCAGGGGTAGTTTGGGCATAAAACTAGGGTTTGGTGCGAAATAGAGGGGTACATGGGCCAAGGGCCCAGCTGTTGGCTCGCAAGCCCATCACTTGGGCCGGACAGTCCGGGTCGGAGTGACCGGACAGTCCGGGGTAGCCGAACACTCCGGGTAGTGTCCGGGTAGTGTCCGAACTGGCCTTCTGAATGTCCACGCCAGGTTGGGGCTAGGGCAGGCCGGACACTCTGGCCGAGTCGCGCCGGACACTCCGGCTGGTTCCGGGCGGACTCTCTGGGGCGATGACGGCGGAGACTCTTGTTCTGGAGCTGGCTACTCCTGGTCCATCTTCTTGGTTGACTTGGGGACGATCTTGGGGACTTGGCGTTGTGGATGTAGTAGCATCCGCAGGACGGGCTGCATCAACCTGGCATCATGGTTCCTATAACGTGTGACAGTCAGGTAATTGGGTTGATGAAAAGGTATGCTTCGGCTGCCATGTTTGACCTGAAATGTCATGTACTGGATGTGGAAGCTGCTGCAACTGGGAGTCGCCCTTCTATTCTTGGACAGGGTGGTTGCTCGAACCCAATTAGCTCCTGGTAAGCAAAGGTCGCTTGGGGTTCGCATGTTTGTGTTGAATTGTAATTTGTTTTATATTTACTCTGTAGATATTAGGCAGTTATGCAACAGCCTTGTTGCTTTGACAGGAAGCGCCGCAAGGTTAGAAACATGACCGCCGGGTCACTGATTTTGCTACCCGAAGAAATAAAAAACGAGTGGAAAGATGATGCTGGACACGATTATGGTGCCCATTGTCCCGGCGATGCAGAGTACGTGAAGCTAAGAAAATTGGCACCAGGGAAGAGGAAGAAGTGATATGGGTGAGCTTCTCAGTAAGCGGATGGCGATGATGATGGTGGTTGATAGATAACTAGTGCGTAGCTATGATCTCTCCCGCTCGATCCCTGATGCTAGCGCAACAGATCTCGAACCTTGTAGGATATTCACAACACCACACTCTTGCGCACGCAGCCGTGACCACGAACGGTAGTATGCAATCTACTAATTCCCAATGGAACAACAGATCACACTCAATTATAGTTGGCAGATTCAAACACAGGGTAATTCCAGAGGTTCTATGAAAGAAACAACTCCAAAATATTTTAACGTGGTCTAAAACCCTAACTTGTGACGGCTACGGAGGTTTATATGAGGGCTGGGGCGTCCTCCCCTCTAAACGGGCCTAAAAATAGTCATAACTTGGGCCAAACTGACTTGGTTCGACTCAAACTGATACATACCGACCCATATATGGGTTCGGCCTTATTGGCACGCAGTCCAAATGTCGTGGAACACCTCAAACATGTAATTCTTGGTGCACCATCTCTCTCTCTTGCTCATACGTGATTTCCTCATTGCGTCCTAGTGCGCCTGCCTCCCGCTCCTCCCTCGTGCACTTGTTGATATTGGAAATCAGCGCTTGTCCTTCTTGTTGCAACTCTCCTCCTCCTCGCGCAATGCTTTTTTATCAATAAACCTGATCATACAAAGATGCATAGACTTAGGTAGTATAAAGTTCTCATTAAATAAAACATCAGGTTCAATTAGGAATAAATTCACCTGATAGTCATTATTGATTTGACTCAATATTTCCTTCCAGTTCAGGCAGTCAGAATCATCATAATCCATGTATATATCCTCATCATCCTCCCTTTCTTCATGAAAAGCCGTCCTTGGCTTTGGGTAAGCTGAAAGTGGGAGAAACAAAAAGAACAACGTGTATGCAAAGTATATGTATATATAACATGTTGTATTGTTGTTGTTCACATGAAAAGTATGTCCAGTATACATCAAGCAACTTAAATTGCAGGTATATGTGAAGTACAAAGAATCATGATCATGGTGAAAAACAACCAAATAGATAGTCATGTTCTTCAATATTAAATTCAGTTTTCTCAAAGAAGATCTATGATCAAATTTGTGAACAAGATCAAACCAATTCAATATGTCTGAAAACCAAATTGAATCATGACATGCTTCAACTGCGCTACTCTGATTATTATGAACATGATCATGTTGTCCAGTATGTAAAATGCAACTCAATTTGCAAATATCAAGGAAGTCTAAAGTAGTAACAAAACTAGACAAAGACTTTTGGGACAAACATAGTGAATATGAAAACTTGGGTCCTATTCTAGCAAGATTAGAACAATCCAACATAGGTAAAATTACTTGTATTGGTTGCAATATATCAACTAGACCAGAATGTATTTCCATAATATCTGGAACATGAGCTATTGTCCCATAGCAAACACTTTGTGATGTATGGCTGAAAACAGCATGTTTCAGTTCAGCGATTCTATCACAAGTAATGCATATGTGATCCACAAGAAAATTTTCATGCATGCTATAGTCACCAATCAGATTGAAAGTGAAACAAGGAGAATATGTGCTAGAATTCAGAAATGAAATTTCAGAAATCTTATCCATAGCACAACTCATACTCATAGGTTCATTTAGCATGATGGAATACACAATATCAGCAGGTGGTATTCGAGCAAGTATTTCCTTATGTGTTATCAGTACCACATGATCAAAATTTGAATTTGGTAAACTATCACATGGTGCTGAAACAGTAGTGCAAGGCAAATTACAAGGAGGCTTCAGTAAAGGAATAGACTCACAATATGTCACACATGTTGGCTGAAGCTCCAAAACAGTACCAATGTTATCAACAATCTCCTTAGTTGTAGTAGGTACTAAAACATCCACCGCAAGTGACAATGCACAGTCCGACGATGTAGGTTGTAAAATAGATTGCTCCCTTTCTTCAAAAGCAACCTGCATAGCACAAGAAACAATACCAGGAGTAGAGATGATTACATTAGTAGAAATATCCTCACATGTATTAGCATCTACTGCACTGATGTTTTCTTTTTCTCTCATACTCTTAGAATGGATGCTCTCAACCTCACGTTTAGTGGAATCACACAACTCACTTTTCATAACACTCTCACTCAGCTTGGCTATGTGGCTCTCATTCACACATGGGTTGTAATGCACACCGTGTTCAAGATGACAAATAATAGAATTGTCACCATTCATCATGACCTTGTACTTAGCAGACAAACTGAACTCTTTTGTCCTCTCCTTGCGAAGAAGATGATACTCATGAAATTTTTCTACTGAAATCCTGAGCATAACACGCCTCTTCATGTTCCATTTGAAAGAAATCCTTCCAACAACAGGACATATTTGAGCGTCAAACCTTCTACTCCAAGGTTCTCCCAATAGTATGTGACAAGAATCAAGTGGTATAGGAGATACATCACAGCGC
Organism: Avena eriantha; assembly: GCA_910589775.1. NCBI lineage: Eukaryota > Viridiplantae > Streptophyta > Magnoliopsida > Poales > Poaceae > Avena > Avena eriantha. The sequence goes on along the minus strand of OU342746.1, from coordinate 70,834,200 downwards.
ACAATCTCAGTATGCTCTTTAAAAGTCATAGGAACATCAGCGGTGTCTGAAATCAGCAATGTGCCATATGATGAATGCAAGAGATATGGCACCGCACGGGCACATGTGGGTAGCTGCAACTTTTGTACAACTTCAACGCTGATCAAATTAATAGTAGAGTTACTATCAATGGTAATGGAAGCACATCGCTCACCAATCATCACACTATGGTGGAAAAGACCATCACCATCAAAAATACCGCGTTCTTCCTTCCAAAAAGTTCCACTACAACGCCAATTGTCGATGAATTTGTAACTGTACGTCTCCACATTATTTGTAACATCACCTGCCTCCATTTTCTGCATCACATCAACACTACTAGAAGACATGATTAGTACATTAGTGCACAAATCAAAATCAGTATGGTGGAAACTCTCACAACTCACTCACAACTGATAAGAAAGAAGATCTTACCGTTCCAAAGTGAATAGAGATGCTCTACCAAACTTAATCAAAGACTGGTGCACTGAAGTGATGAAGTGAATATCAAAGGTATAGAGAACGATCACAGGGCACACAGGTTATTTATGGTGGAGCTATAGGTATGGTATCCTAACTACACCGCAAACAAGTCCTAGTGCTGATCGTATGACAAAGACCCACGGAAACACACACGGTGAAGATAAATGGGGCAATTGCAACTATGAAAATGAGCTTAAAAAAGTGAGGTATGTCGGAGGAACGCTCGTGTTGCAATGCACAAGGAGAGACGCTAGCAATGTCTCAACGAAACGGGTTCAAGATTGCTAAACTGAGCAGCCCGCGGAGCACTAAGCACGCTAGTCTCGTAGGATAGTTTTAGACACAAAGAAAGGTTTACTAAGGCTCACAAGGATAGGTACGCTATCTGGACTCAGTAAAAAAAATAAAAAAAAATAATTTTTTTTGACCTGAGAATTGGTCTCTGCCACGGCAGAAAACCGGCCTAAAATCCTGCTACGGCAGGATGGCGGCAGAATTTTTTTGTTCTCGTACTAGCACAGACTGGTCTGTGGTAAGGCGACGGTTCGATTTTTTTTTTCAGAATTTTTTTTGTCACGCTGGAGCACAGACTTGTCTGCGGTCAGGCGTGAGGCAGCGAGCCGAATTTTTTAATTCCTACTCGCCAAGTAGTACACAACTAGGACTCTTTACTTGGATCAGATCTGACTTGATGGTAGCGGAAAAAGATGGTGGAAAACAACTAGAACAACAAATCTACGAAGAACATATCTAGATCTAATCAAATAGAGGAACGCGACCAACAACTATTACTCGAATACGATGTAATCTAGGCTATGGCAACTCTTTTTGTGGGGCTTTTTCTGTATAGGATGAAAAACACTCTCTAATCTATGGATGGATTGTGGATTGCTTACCGAGGCAATGAGGAAATCTGATACCAAGATGATATGGGGTGGCCCGATCTTCTCAGTAAGCGGATGGCGATGATGGTGGGGGATGATAGATAACTGGTGCGTAGCTATGATCTCTCCCGCTCAATCCCTGATGCCATCGCAACAGATCTCGAACCTTGTAGGATATTCACAACACCACACTCTTGCGCACGCAGCCGTGACCATGAACGGTAGTATGCAATCTACTAATTCCCAATGAAACAACAGATCACACTCAATTATAGTTGGCAGATTCGAAGACAGGGTAATTCCAGAGGTTCTATGAAAGAAACAACTCCAAAATATTTTAACGTGGTCTAAAACCCTAACTTGTGACGGCTACGGAGGTTTATATGAGGGCTGGGGCGTCCTCCCCTCTAAATGGGCCTAAAAACAGCCATAACTTGGCCCAAACTGACTTGTTTCGACTCAAACTGATACATACCGACCCATATATGGGTTCGGCCTTATTGGCACGCAGTCCAAACGTCGTGGAACACCTCAAACATGTAATTCTTGGTGCACCATCTCTCTCTCTTGCTCATACGTGATTTCCTCATTGCGTCCTAGTGCGCCTGCCTCCCGCTCCTCCCTCGCGCACTTGTTGATATTGGAAATTAGCGCTTGTCCTTCTTGCTGCAACTCTCCTCCTCCTCGCGCAATCCTTGTGTTATCAATAAACCTAATCATACAAAGATGCATAGACTTAGGTAGTATAAAGTTCTCATTAAATAAAACATCAGGTTCAATTAGGAATAAATTCACCTGATAGTCATTATTGATTTGACTCAATATTTCCTTCCAGTTCAGGCAGTCAGAATCATCATAATCCATGTATATATCCTCATCAAGAAGGCAGGAAATGAAGAAGCCAGTGGACGTGAAGGCTTGGCACCCAGGCTGTGGAAGAAGGCTGCTGGCAATGAAGATGCATAGTAATGCGTTGAACTTGATCCTATATATGTAATTCTGTTAAATTCTAATCACTATTGAGAAACTTGTAAGCAAGAGAGAAAGAAGAGTGCCCAAGGCAAGTGCACAAATCTGTTGCTCACTTTTAATCTTTGCAAACGAGCCACGGTCTCTCCTTGCATTGGCACGACAACGAGCTTAGTCTTCGTTAGTACGTTTTGTTTGCTCATTTTCATAGTCGTGTCAATCCCAACTTTCTCCACGTGTGTGTATATAGTCGTAGGTTCCCGTCACCCTTTTGAGTTGTTGACCTTCACCTTTGACTTGAGTTTTGTTGGATTTTACCCACTTTTGACTATCCCTTTTCTTTTGGTTGGTTCTTTGGCTTTTCACAATACTAACCTACCACCAACAAGCTGTTGAGAGTTAGTTCTTTCTTTAGTGTGAGTTTTCTTTGCAATTCCACTTTGCACTCTTATAGCTCTCACTTGTGGTGTCTAGTTTGGTGCAATCCCCAAGGTGAGGTACAAGGCTAACACTTCCATATACAATACTCGTGTGTTTTGCATGATGGATAGGCACGGTGAGACGAGCCAACCACCTCTCCAAGAAGAAGATCAAGGTCCGTACATGATGCGCGCAAGTCACTTCATCGTTCGACAAGAGTTCCGTGAACGTTGCCAAGCCCTTGAGATGCAACAAGATGAACAATTTGGCGAGACGCAAGCCGAGTTCAAGAACATCGACAACCGCTTCGACGGCCTCGAACGACAAATGCATGCAATGCATCCCAACTTCGGCCACCAAAATGAAGCGCTCCAATGCTCCGTCGCCGAAACAAATGACAATCTTCGACACCTCATCGACGACATGGCAAGACCACGTTCACGCGCATCAAGCTCAGCAAGTTGTTCGCATCGTCATGCACCTCTTCCACAAGATCTACATCAAAGTGCTCAAAGACGCATTGATGCCCCTGTGGTTGAAGATGGAATCTCTTCGAACTATATACCTTCCCCACGGCACGCCGCAACGTCAAGCTATGATGGTGACCTCTCTTCAAGGCCACGAGCAAGGCAAGAAGCACACCGTCATCACGCAAGGGCACTAGTGATCCGACAAGAGCAACCACAAGAGGAACCGCAAGTACAACCGCAAGTCTACCACCATCGACCGCGACACATACTTGACACAACAAGTGATGACTCCAACTTGGAGAATCAAGCTCGTCATCGACGTGAAGCTCTCCAAGATCCTCCTCCTCGTCATCAACGTCATGAACATCAACAACGACACCATGGTCATCACGCGACACCTCCTCCACATCAACAAAACTTGGAGCGTTAAGTGATACAAGTTGAGCGACGCCCACCACGTCAAGAGGCTCAGGACCATGTTCTTCGTCGTGAGGCCCATGTGCCTAACCAACATCACCAACCGAGGAACGAGCCTCCTCTTCGTCATCAACCGCGTCAAGAGGCTCCACACCCTCGCCACCATGAGGCCCAAGTGCCTCAACCACGTCAACAACCACGCCAAGAGCAAGAGCAAGCTCCTCCTCAACAACAATATCAAGAGCAAGCTCCACAACAAGGACGCGGCAACCAAGTTCCACCTCCCCAACTACAAGATCATCAACAAGGTCACCAAGCTCGTCGCAATGACCGCAACGATGAAGAAACTTTTGGCAAGCTCAAGTTCACAGGATCCAATGACCCTGAAGAATACCTCTCGTGGGCACTCAAAGTCGACAAGATCTTCCGCATGCACAACTATAGCAACGAGAAGATGGTCGCCATGCCTTCGCTTGAGTTTGATGATTACGCCAACCTTTGGTGGGAACAAGTTCAAGTTGCTCGTGGTGCAAGACAAGAGCCGCCAATCACAACTTGGCATGACATGAAGGCTCACATGAGATCCCGGTTTTTCCCCGCGCACTACATGCGTGACCTCTTCAACAACCTTCAAGCTCTTCGTCAAGGGACAATGACCGTGGAAGAATACTTCAAGAAAATGGAACTCAACTTGATTCGCGCCAACATTGATGAGCGCATGGAGCAAACAATGGCATGTTTCCTTATTGGCTTGAATCACCCAATCAAGCGCATCGTCGAGTTCCAAACATACAACACCATGGTTGAGCTTGTGCACATCGCAACAAAGGCTGAACGTCAAGTGCAAGAGGATATCAAGTACAACAAGCCCAAGACGTACTTCACCTACAAGCAAGATTTAACCCCTACACCAACAACTTTCAATGGTAGCTCCTCAAGTACCTCCAAGCCTTCCTTCAAGCCCACACTTCCTCAAGGAAAACTGCCCCCAAGTGGCAAGCAAGCAAAGAGTGATACACCTTTCAACGGTGAATGCTACAAGTGTGGAGGTAAAGGACACAAGTTGGCCGAATGTGGAAACAACAAAGTCTTGTTCATCCATGACAATGGTGATGAAGAGTACTTGAGTGAAGATGAGTTTGATGCCTGTGTCAAGGAAGCAATGGCAAGGCAACAAGTGGAAGATGATCAAGAACTCCTCATGTGTGAGCATGACGCAAGTCCATCGCTTGTCGTCACAAGGATCTTGACCACTCAAGCACAAGAGCATGAAGACCAACGCTCCAATATCTTCCAAACACGAGCCGGCATCAACGGCAAATCTATCAAGGTGATCATTGACGGAGGGAGTTGTCACAACCTTGCTAGCACTGAGTTGTGTGAGAAGCTCAACCTCAACCTCCATCCACACAAGCACCCCTACCACATGCAATGGCTAAGTGACCAAGGGTCCTTGAAGATCAAGCATACCGTATCGGTCTCCTTCGCCATTGGTCCTTACAAAGATATGGTGGAGTGTGATGTGGTTCCTATGACAGTTTCCCACATGCTTCTTGGTCGACCATGGCAATTTGACAAGGCTACTCAACATGATGGTCGCACCAATATATACACCTTCAAATGGCTCACCAAAACATGTGTTTTGCAACCAATGACTCCTAGCCAAATAATTGCGGACAATGCAAAGGCTTTAGCGAGGGCGCAAAGCACAGCACCTACTTGTGAGAAGAGCGGTGAGAGAGAGAACCACCTCATAGTGTGTGAGAGCCACAAGCCAAATTCGAGTGGAAATACTAGGAGTGTTCTCCTTGCCACCAAAAGGGAGATGAGAGATGTTCGGAACAACCCATCCATCTTGCACTATGTCCTCCTTTGCAAGGGACTAGCACAAGGAACTAACGAATTAACCAATGTTCCTCCATCTTTGATGAGTGTTTTGCAGGAATTCAAGGATGTGTTGACCTCATCCCCGGTGCACCAATTCCCAACCGCGCCGCTTACCGCATGAACCCAGAGGAGACAAAGGAGATTGAACGTCAAATCAACCAACTCGTCTCCAAAGGTTTGATCCAAGTTAGCACTAGTCCAAGTGCCGTACCTGTGATTCTTGTTCCAAATACGTATGATACGTGACGGTTATGCATGGACTGCCGTCCAATCAATGCTATCACCGTGCGTTATCGACATCCCATACCATGTCTCGATGACATGCTTGATGAGTTGTGTGGAGCCACTATTTTTTCGAAAATTGATCTTCGTAGTGGTTACCATCAAATACGCATGGCTGAAGGTGATGAGTGGAAAACTGCCTTCAAGACCAAACTTGGTCTCTATGAATGGTTGGTTATGCCCTTTGGTTTATCAAATGCCCCATCCACTTTCATGCGCCTTATGAATCACATCTTGCGTTCTCTCATTGGAAAAAGTGTTGTTGTCTATTTCAATGATATTCTTGTTTATAGCAAATCACTTGAGGACCATGTAACACATGTCAAGGAAGTTTTGCAAATCCTTCGACATGAAAAGCTTTATGCTAATCTTCCCAAGTGCACCTTTGCTAAAGACAAGTTGATTTTTCTTGGATTTGTTGTTTCTTCGAAGGGAATTGAAGTTGATGTTTCCAAGGTAAAGGACAAACGAGATTGGCCCATACCAACAAATGTGAGTGAACTCCGAAGTTTTCATGGGTTGGATGGTTTCTATCGTCGCTTTGTGAAAGACTTTTCAACCATTGCTTGTCACCTTAATGAATTGACCAAAAAGAATGTCACCTTCGTGTGGGGCAAAGCACAACAAAAAGCTTTTGATGAACTTAAAAAGAGGCTCACCGAAGCACCTCTTCTTGCTTTACCGGGATTCACAAAAACTTTGGAGATAGAGTGTGATGCTAGTGGTATTGGCATTGGAGGAGTCCTTATGCAAAACAGACATCCTATCGCCTACCATAGCGAGAAACTTGATGGTGCTCGCCTTAACTATTCGATTTATGACAAAGAGCTTTTTGCCTTAGTTCGTGTCCTTCAAGTTTGGCAACACTACCTTTGTCCCAAGGAATTTATCATACATTCCGACCACGAGTCGTTGAAATATCTCAAAGGCCAAGCTAACTTGAGCAAGAGACACGCTAAGTGGGTTGAGTTCATGGAGTCTTTTCCGTACATTGTCAAGTAAAGAAGGGCAAAGATAATGTAGCTGCGGACGCATTGTCTCGCAAACATACAAGCCTTCTTACGAGACTTGAAATCAACGTGTTGGGTCTTGAGGAAAGAAAATCTTTGTATGCTTCCGATCCGTTCTTTGAACCAATTTTCGCAAACTGCTCCAATGACAAAGGAGTTGATGATTTCTATTTGCATAAGGGCTTTCTATTTAAACAAAACAAGCTATGCATCCCGAAGTCGTTGCTTCAACTTTTGCTTCTCCAAGAATCTCATGGTGGAGGCCTTATGGGTCACTTTGGTCGCGACAAGACATTGGACATGCTCTCCAATCACTACTTTTGGCCCAAGATGAAGTGTGACGTGGAGCGCTACGTTAAACGATGCACGACATGTGTTCAAGCTAGGTCGCAAGCTAATCCCTATGGTCTTTACATGCCATTGCCTATTCCTCATACACCTTGGTCCGACATTAGCATGGATTTTGTGTTAGGATTGCCTAGATATAAGCATGGTCATGATTCTATATTTGTTGTTGTGGATCGTTTTTCCAAAATGGCACACTTCATACCGTGCCATAAGACCGACGATGCTTCACATGTTGCAAATCTATTTTTCAGGGAAATCGTCCGTCTTCATGGTGTGCCAAGGACAATCGTCTCCGAGCGCGACGTCAAATTCATGAGATACTTGTGGAAGACCCTCATGGACAAGCTTGGCGTCAAGCTCCTCTTCTCATCCGCATCACATCCTCAAACTGATGGCCAAACCGAAGTTGTCAACCGAAGCCTCGGAACTCTCCTTCGTGTGTTGATCAAGAAAAACCTGAAGGATTGGGAGGAATGCATTCCACACGCCGAGTTCACCTAAAATCGAGCCAAGCACTCAACAACCAAGATGAGTCCATTCATGATCGTCTATGGTTTCGAGCCCCTCGCCGCGCTCGACATCCTTCCACTACCTCTCTATGAGCGCACGAACATGGACGTCGAGAAGCGCGCACAAGCTATGAAGACGCTTCATGAAGAAAGAAGAGCTACTATCGAACAACAAGTCCTTCGCCAAGCTTCAAGATTAAACAAGGACAAGAAGGAGATGATATTTGAAGAAGGTGGCCTTGTGTAGATACACCTAAGAAAGGACCGCTTCCCCAAGGAACGTGACTCCAAGCTCAAGCCAAGAGGAGATGGTCCCTTCAAGGTCCTCAAAAGAATCAACAACAACGCCTACATCATCGACATACCGACCTCCAAGTACCTTGCAAGCAATACATTCAATGTCAAGGACCTCGCACCCTACCATGGAGATGCTCAAGATGATATCCATGAAGAGTCGAGGACGACTCTTTCCCAAGGGGGGGAGCTGATGCAGCCCGTCCTACGGACGCTTCTACATCTACAACAACAAGTCCCCCAAGTGGACCCATGACTCGTGCCCGAGCCAAACTCCTCCAAGCTAAGGTGAACTCGCTCCTCTCCTCGTGCCAATTTGATACCTTCTTGGATGGCGTGCTATTTCATACCACTACTTTGTGCATCATCAGGTACGAGCCCCCACCACGTCGATCCACGAGCCCTGAAGCTGCACCTGTGCTAAAGCTGCCAAAGCCGGAGTGTCCGGCGTGACTCAGCCAGAGTGTCCGGCATGACTCAGCCGGAGTGTCCGGCCTGCCCGATCCCGAACCTGGCGCGGACATTTTGTGTGCCAGTTCGAACACTGCCCGGAGTGTCCGGCCACCCCGGACTGTCCGCCCACTCGACCCGGAGTGTCCGGCCACCCCGGACTGTCCCGCCCACTCGACCCGGAGTGTCCGTCCCAAATGATGGGCCTGCGAGCCTAACTGGGCCCTATGGCCCATGTACCCCTCCATTTCGCCCAGAACTCTACTTTAATGCCTGAATTACCCCTGACTTTGTGGTTGGCCTATATATAGACCCCCACCTCCATTGTAAACCCTAGGCTTGATATTGGAATTAGTGGAAACCCCTTTGTGGATCTATCTAATTCTTGCCTTATGCTCCTTGACTAAGGAGCACCAATATCCCCAAACCTCGTTGGAGTTTGCATTGTGCCTCCGCGTTGTACAAGGCCTAGGCATCGGTGTCCCTTTGCCTAGACGTCAAGATCTCACCGAGTCTCCCATCTCGCCGTGCCGGTTCGAGAGAGAGTCCTTTGCCCGACGCCGATCCTAGGGATTGTTTATCGTGGTTTTGCGTGTGTCTGTTCATTGCGTTCTTCGTGCGTGTGTTTGTCGTGTTCATCCTTCCCTCCTTCCCCCGCACTCCACCCTCGATTTGAAAGGGAATCGTGAAAGATCGGGCCACCCTAGAGGTTTGCCCTCAACAGAAGGACTCTCCTTGGTCAAAGGTTTTCTCTCTCCACTGTAGCATGAGTGTAGAGGACAGATGGGAGGACCAGCGGGTACTAGCCGATAAAGGTGACGTTGCTTATGTCGGTTGACGTAGCCTATGTCGGGTGACACCGCGCCACAGAGGGGCTCAGAGAGGCTTACGCCATGAGTCCGGAGCGCCTTACGGAAGGAAAAAGAGGAGCACCGCTTTGCTATTTTGGGAGAAGCATATTCAGAGAATATGCCTTCTACGTATGCCATAACTTGTAACCTGGCCTCCCCTATATAAGAAAGGCCAGGATCTCCATAGAGGGGATTAGCCATTTTTACTAAGGGAAAACCCTAGAGAGAAAGATGTGGGCAGTAGAGAGGGTCTTGTTCCTCCTCCCCACGAACAGCTCAAGGAGCGCTTGTAATCCACCATTGATAGAGAGAATAAATGCTTCTGTGTGTGGAATCACCACACCATCCCTCCCTGGATAGCTCTAGCGCACTTTGGCCCCATCTTTAGCCTACCCATGGCGTCTGCCGTGCCACCACCACGACATAATTTGACTTGCATGTTTGGTTGGATTTAATTTGATGGTTGCTGACTCGACGTGCTTCCATGAAACCTAGCTTAGATTTCCCTCTTTTGATTACAGAGCTAGAGTATTAGCAGAGACAGAGTTTTGACCGACCCATGTTGTTGCCGTTAATTAGTGCAAATGTGGAAGGCTATGGTGCAGGAGCCAGAAAACAACCAGGCTTCATTTGGATCCTACAGCAGCGACAACGTTCAACACTGGTGGCACGATGGAGACGAGACACCAACATAGCAATAGCTTAAGCCGACACAACATCAACTTAATGCTTGATCTACTACCAAATTGAAGATGATTAGTATGTCACCTTCCTTAAAATGTCATTTCTTATATATTTAGCTTGAATTGTTTACATATCAACTACTAAATAGGATAAATATTTCTATCTTTGATGAGGACATCCCTACAATTACACCTACCCCAATTACTACTAAAGATGTTCCAACTGCTGCAAAGAAGGATCAATCTAATGAGATTATAAATGGACCCATTACAAGAGTTCGTGCTAAGCTACTAGAACAACATGTGAACTTGTTTCTTAATGAACCTGATGTTTTAGTTAATGAGAATTTTATACTACCTAAGTATTTGTACTATTGTATGATTAGGTACATGGGAGAAGAAGGCGTAGCATGGAGCGAGGGGATGAAGCATATGGAGCATGGCATGTTGATCAATGCAGAATGCACGAGGGAGGAGAGGGAGGAAGCGCAAGGAGCTGACAAGAATTCAGATCAACACTTGGTGGAAGATCTCTGCCGCGGCAGAGAAAAGCCACTAATCTCTACCACTACAGGCTACCACGACGCAAGAACAGCTTAATTCTCTGCCATGACACAGAAATCGCCACAAAGTCTGCCATGGCAGAACCGACCTGTGTGCCTTGGACCGAACCCACTATGAGTCGGTTTGTATCTAGGTTAGGTTGAACCATGCATGTTTCCTAGTATTGGACGTAGGCCCCTAGTCCCTTAAATAGATGGGGCACCACATCAATTAGTGTTTAAACCACATTGAAATTATTTTGGAGTTGTTTCTCTTTAGAACCTCTGGAATTACTTGTGATCAAATTACCAACTACGATTGAGTGTGATCTGTTGTTCCACTGGGAATCAGTAGATTGCAAACTACTCTTCGTGGTCGACGGTTGCGTGCGCAAGAGCGTGGTGTTGTGAATATCCCATAGGGTTCGAGAGCCGTTGCATTAGCATCAGGGTTCGAGCAGGAGAGTTCATAGCTACAAGCTAGTTATCTACCATCCACCATCATCATCATCAAGTGCTTGCTGAGAAGATCGGGCCACCCCATATCATCTTGTATCCGATTTCCTCGTTTACTCGGTGAGCAATCCACAATCCATCCATAGATATCAGAAAAATCCACACAAAAAGATTTGCCATAGCCTAGATTGCATTGTTTTCAAGTTTTAGTCGCTGATCGTCTATCTCGTAGATCCGATCTATAGTAATCCATAGGAGTCTAGGTTCAATTTTCATTGTTTAGATCTAGTTGTTCATACATGTTTCCCCATCAATTGTTTCCGCTGCCACCAAGTCAGATCCGATCCATGCAAAGAGTCCTGGTTGTCACCTCTTGGCCGAGTCGGAAATGAACCAAAAATATATATATTGGTTAACGACTCTGTCGTGGCACAGAAACCGGTTGTTTCTCTACCATGAGTTCGTGTCTGCCATGGATCAAAGTCCTGACGTGACATGATTTCCAGTTGTTTCCCTGCCACGCGCCAGCTGCTGCTGCCTATGTTCTGCCGTGGCACGTTTTCTGCCCCATTTTTCGCCACGGTACGTACTGCTTGCCGTGGCACAATTTAGACCTATTTTCTGCCACGGTACGTATACACACTTGGTGATCTTTTATATTTTCCAAACCATAGCTACAACCAATCTATATATATATGTTAGGAACTTGCCCATTGAGAATAGTTTCCGCTCTTACAGGCTGCTCTTAGGTATTGAGTGATGTACATTATAATTTGGCTGTGATACATATTCAAAAGAGAGAGAGAATATAGCAAAAGAAAAAGCAAAAAGATAAAGAATCAATACAAAAGAAAAATTGAAACAGAAGGAGAGTTGAGTAAGAGGCCTAGTGATATATTTGTGCACGGGCAGATTGAGCAATCTTGTGCCTGCTTACTATGAGCTTTGATAGTGTCCCTCTGGAGCAGTGCAACACTCTTCATAGTTGTATTGCCACGTTTATCTCCACGTGTGTATTTCTTGGGTTTTGTACGATCAACACTAGGACTTGTTTGTGGTGTAGTTAGGATACTATACCTAGAGCTCCACCATAAATAACCTGTGTGTCCTGTGATCATTCTCCATACCCTTGATATTCACTTCATCACATCAGTGCATAAGTCTATGATTTTGAATTGGTAAAGCATCTCTATTCACTTTGGAATGTTAAGACCTGCTTTCTTGTCAGTTTGGAGTGAGTTGTGAGTGTTCCACCCAATAGATTTTGATTTTTGCACTAACCTACTAATCATGTCTCTTAGTGATGATGATGTTGTGTCGCAAAAAAGAAAGATGAAGATCTTGTTACTTGGCGCGAATATGAAGCATTGAAATCTCATTTGACACGTGTGTTTAATAACACGACAGATGCCATTGACAAGAATACTCAGGACGTGCAAGTGGCATTGGGAGAAAATGAAGAGGCGGTCACTAACATTCAAACACAAGTGACGACTATCAATACCAATGTTGCAGCTTTGCAGTGTTCTATTGATGCTTTCATAGTAGCACTTCAGCAACAGCAGCAACAACCACTTGATGATACCATTGAAGAAGATGCCGAAGGAAGCATTGCTGGTGCTACCCCAAATCTTGGCAGGGGACGTGCTAAACCCCAGCACCTGCACCTGCACCTACACATGCACGCGGATGTGTTGAGGACAAACCTCTAGGGTGGCCCGATCTTTCACGATTCCCTTTCAAATCGAGGATGGTGTGCAGGGAGAGGAGGGGAGGATGAACACGACGAACTCATGCATGAAGAAACAATGAACACACACACACAAAACCATGATACACACCAATAGCTCACGCCGGTGGTGACCGGTCCGGCGCAATCCCTAGGATCGGCGTCGGGCGGAGGACTCTCTCTCTCGAACCGGCACGGCGAGATGCGAGACTCGGTGAGATCTTGTCATCTTGGCAAAGGGACACCGATGCCAAGGCCTTGTACAATGCGAAGGCACGATGCAAACTCCAACGAGGTTTGGGCATATTGGTGCTCCTTGGTCAAGGAGCATGATGCAAGAATTAGATAGATCCACAAAGGGGTTTCCACTAATTCCAATATCATGCCAAGGGTTTACAATGGAGGTAGGGGACTATATATAGGCCAACCACTTAAACAGGGGTACTTTAGGAATAAAAGACAAGTTCTGGACGGACTAAGGGGTACATGGGCCATAGGCCCAAAGGCCTTTTACATGCCTGGCAACGGTCGGTCCGGAGACTCCGGTGTGGTGGACCGGAGATTCCGGTCGGTCTCCGGACCAGCCTCCGGAGGGGCCTTCAGATTGTCCCAGGGCCCAGTGTAGGGGTCAGACCGGAGGTGGGGCCGGAGACTCCGGTGTCTTTAGGCCGGAGACTTTGGTCGACCGGATACTCCGGTGTGCGCAGACCGGAGACTCCGGTCTGAGGAGCTCTAGCGTCTTCTGCTTCACGATCTGCTCCTTGTTCTCCATCCTGGCGTGCTTCGTACCTGATGATGCATAGAGTAGTTGCATGAAGTAGCACACCATCCAAGGATGTATCAAATTGGCACGAGGCGAGGAGCGAGTTCACCTTAGCTTGTAGGAGTTTGGCTCGAGCACGAGTCATGGGTCCACTTGGGGGACTCGGTGGTGTAGATGTAGGAGCGTCCATAGGACGGGCCGCATCGGCTCCCCCCCTTGGGAAAGAGTCGTCCTCGAATCTTCATGGTTATCATCTTGAACATCTCCATGGTAGGGTGAGAGATCCTTGACATTGAATGTATTGCTTGCAAGGTACTTGGAGGTTGGTATGTCGATGATGTAGGCGTTGTTGTTGATTCTTTTGAGGACCTTGAAGGGACCATCTCCTCTTGGCTTGAGCTTGGAGTCACGTTCCTTGGGGAAACGGTCTTTGCTTAGGTGTATCCACACAAGGTCACCTTCTTCAAATATCATCTCCTTCTTGTCCTTGTTTAACCTCGAAGCTTGGCGAAGGACTTAATGTACGATATTAGCTCTTGTTTCTTCATGAAGCGTCTTCATAGCTTGTGCACGCTTCTCAACGTCCATGTTCGTGCGCTCATGGAGAGGTAGTGGTAGGATGTCGAGCGCGGTGAGGGGCTCGAAACCATAGACTATCATGAATGGACTCATGTTGGTTGTTGATTTCTTTGCTCGGTTGTAGGCAAACTCGGCGTGGGGAATGAGTTCACTCACATTTGTTGGGATGGGCCAATCTCATAGTCCTTTACCTTGGAAACATCAGCTTCAATTCCCTTCGAAGAAACGACAAATCCAAGAAAAATCAACTTGTCATTAGCAAAAGTGCACTTGGGAAGATTAGCATAAAGCTTTTCATGTCGAAGGATTTGCAAAACTTCCTTGACATGTGTTATATGGTCCTCAAGTGATTTGCTATAAACAAGAATATCATCGAAATAGACAACAACACTTTTTCCAATGAGAGAACGCAAGATGTGATTCATAAGGCGCATGAAGGTGAATGGGGCATTAGACAAACCAAAGGGTATAACCAACCATTCATAGAGACCAAGTTTGGTCTTGAAGGCGGTTTTCCACTCATCACCTTTAGCCATGCGTATTTGATGGTAACCACTACGAAGATCAATTTTCGAAAAAACAGTGGCTCCACACAACTCGTCAAGCATGTCATCGAGACATGGTATGGGATGTCATTAACACACGGTGATAGCATTGATTGGATGGCAGTCCATGCATAACTGTAATGTATCATCCGTCTTTGGAACAAGAATCACGGGTATGGCACTTGGACTAGTGCTAACTTGGATCAAACCTTTGGAGACAAGTTGGTTGATTTGACGTTCGATCTCCTTCGTCTCCTCCGGATTCGTGCGGTAGGCGGCGCGGTTTGGAAGAGGTGCGCCAGGGATGAGGTCTATGCAATGTTCAATGCCGCGAAGAGGAGGTAGTCCATGTGGGAGCTCTTCGGGGAACACATCCTTGAATTCCTACAAAACACTCATCAAAGATGGAGGAACATTGGTTAATTCATTAGTTCCTTGCGCTAGTCCCATGCAAAGTAGGACATAGTGCAAGATGGATGGGTTGTTCCGAACATCTCTCATCTCACTTTTGGTGGCAAGGAGAACACTGTTAGTTTTTCCACTCGAGTTTGGCTTGTGGCTCTCACTCACTATGAGGTGGTTCTCTCTCTCACCGCTCTTCTCACAAGTAGGCGTTGTGCTTTGCGCCCTCGCTAAAGCCGCATGTGGCAAACTGTCATAGGAACCACATCACACTCCACCGTATCTTTGTAAGGACCAATGGCGAAGGAGACCGATACGGTATGCTTGATCTTCACGGACCCTTGGTCACTTAGCCATTGCACGTGGTAGGGGTGCTTGTGTGGATGGAGGGTGAGGTTGAGCTTCTCGCACAACTTGGTGCTAGCAAGATGTGACAACTCCCTCCGTCAATGATCACCTTGATAGATTTGCCATTGATGTCGGCTCGTATTTGGAAGATATTGGAGCGTTGGTCTTCATTCTCTTGTGCTTGAGTGGTCAAAATCCTTGTGACGACAAGCGATGGACTTGCGTCATGTTCACACATGAGGAGTTCTTGATCATCTTCCACTTGTTGCCTTGCCATTGCTTCCTTGACACGGGCATCAAACTCATCTTCACTCAAGTACTCTTCATCACCATTGTCATGGATGAACAAGACTTTCTAGTTTCCACATTCGGCCGACTTATGTCCTTTACCTCCACACTTGTAGCATTCACCATTGAAAGGTGTATCACTCTTTTCTTGCTTACCACTTGGGGGCAGTTTTCCTTGAGGAAGTGTGGGCTTGAAGGAAGGCTTGGAGGTACTTGAGGAGCTTCCATTGAAAGTTGTTGGTGTAGCGGTTGAAGCTTGCTTGTAGGTGAAGTACGTCTTGGGCTTGTTGTACTTGATATCCTCTTGCACTTGACGTTTAGCCTTTGTTGCAATGTGCACAAGCTCAACCATGGTGTTGTATGTTTGGAACTCGACGATGCGTTTGATTGGGTGATTCAAGCCAATAAGGAAACGTGCCATTGTTTGCTCCATGCGCTCATCAATGTTGGTGCGAATCAAGTCGAGTTCCATTTCCTTGAAGTACTCTTCCACGGTCTTTGTCCCTTGACGAAGCGCTTGAAGGTTGTTGAAGAGGTCACGCGTGTAGTGCGTGGGGACGAACCGAGATCTCATGTGAGCCTTCATGTTATGCCAAGTTGTGATTGGCGGTTCTTGTCTTGCATCACGAGCAACTTGAAGTTGTTCCCACCAAAGGTTGGCGTAATCATCAAACTCAAGCGAAGCCATGGCGACCATCTTCTCGTTGCTATAGTTGTGCATGCAGAAGATCTTGTCGACTTTGAGTGCCCACGAGAGGTATTCTTCGGGGTCATTGGATCTGGTGAACTTGGGCATTGTGAACTTGAGCTTGCCAAAAGTTTCTTCATCGTTGCGATCATTGCGACGAGCTTGGCGACCTTGTTGATGATCTTGTAGTTGGGGAGGTGGAACTTGGTTCTCGCGACCTTGTTGCGGGGCTTGCTCTTGATATTGTTGTTGAGGAGCTTGCTCTTGCGCTTGGCGCGGTTGTTGACGTGGTTGAGGCGCTTGCGCCTCATGGTGGCGAGGGTGTGGAGCCTCTTGACGCGGTTTATGACAAGGAGGAGGCTTGTTCCTAGGTTGGTGATGTTGGTTAGGCACATTGGCCTCACGGTGAAGAACATGGTCATGAGCCTCTTGACGTGGTGGGCATCGCTCAACTTCTATTACTTGACGCTCCAAGTTTTGTTGAGGTGGAGGTGCCTCGTGATGACCATGGTGTCGGTGCAGACGTTCAGGACGTTGATGACGAGGAGGAGGATCTTGGAGAGCTTCACGTCGATGACGAGCTTGATTCTCCAAATTGGAGTCATCACTTGTTATGTCAAGTATCTGTCGCGGGCGATGGTGGTAGACTTGCTGTTGTACTTCCGGTTGCACTTGCGGTTCCTCTAGTGGTTGCTCTTGTTGGATCACTAGTGCCCTTGCGTGATGACGGTGTGCTTCTTGCCTTGCTCGTGGCCTTGAAGAGAGGTCACCATCATAGCTTGACGTTGCGGCGTGCCGTGGGGAAGGTACATAGTTCGAAGAGGTTCCATCTTCAACCACGGGGGCATCATGGCGTCTTGGAGCACTTGGAGGTAGATCTTGTTGCGGAGGCGCATGATGACGCGAAGAACTCGAAGAGCTTGAAGCACGTGAACGCGGTCTTGACATTCTGTCGATGAGGCGTCGAAGATTGTCATTTGTTTCGGCGATGGAGCGTTGAAGCGACTCATTTTGGTGGCCGAAGTTGTGATGCATTGCTTGCATTTGCCGTTCGAGGCCATCAAAGCGGTTGTCGATGTTCTTGAACTCGGCTTGCGTCTCACCAAATTTTTCATCTTGTCGCGTCTCAAGAGCTTGGCAACGTTCACGGAACTCTTGTCGAACGATGAAGTGACTTGCGCGCGTCATGTACAGTCCTTGATCTTCTTCTTGGGGAGGTGGTTGGCTCGGCTCACCGTGCGTATCCATCATGCAAGACACACAAGTATTGTATGTGGAAGTGTAATATGGTGGTGTTAGCCTTGTACCTCACCTCGGGGATTGCACCAAACTAGAAACTACATGTGAGAGCTATAAGTGTGCAAAGTGGAATTGATGTGGCCCATCCTACGGACGCTCTTACATCTACTCCAACAAGTCCCCCAAGTGGACCCATGACTCGTGCCCGAGCAAAACTTCTACAAGCTAAGGTGAACTCGCTCCTCTCCTCGTGCCAATTTGATACCTCCTTGGATGGTATGCTACTTCATGCAACTACCCTATGCATCATCAGGTACGAAGCTTCGACACACCACCAAGCACCCAAGGATGGAGAACAGGGAGCAGAGCATAAAGCAGGAGCCGCTGGAGCTGCTCAGACCGGAGTCTCCGGTCTACGCACACCGGAGTCTCCGGTCCAGCAGAGTCTCCGGCCCCACCTCTGGTCTGCCCCCAGAACTAGGCCCTAGGACAATCTGAAGGCCCCTCCAGAGGCCAGTCCGGAGACCGACCGGAGTCTCCGGCCTAGACCGGAGTCTCCGGTCCGACCGTCGCTAGGCATGAAAAGGCCTTTGGGCCTACGGCCCATGTACCCCTTAGTCCGTCCAGAACTTGTCTTTTATTCCTAAAGTACCCCTGTTTAAGTGGCTGGCCTATGTATAGTCCCCCTGATGAGGGCAAACCTCTAGGGTGGCCCGATCTTCACGGATCTCGTGGTTAAATCGATGGGAAAGCGAGGGGAAAGGGAGAAGGTAGCGGAAGCGGACGCACACCTCGCGAAGAACACGATGAACACATGCAAAACACACACGATACAAGGCCGATTGCTCTCACCGGTGGCCACCGGTCCGATAGAATCCTCGCAAGGAAAGATCGGTCAACGTGCTCCCGTCAATCCCAAGCGGAGAGGGAAGAACACCTTGGAGAGGGTCTCGACGTCTTGGCAAAGGGACACCGGTGCCAAGGCCTTGTACAACGAGGGAGGCGCGATGCAAACTCCAACGAGGTGGTGACGATAGTCGATCCCCTTTGGTAGAAGGGGATGAGGCAAAAATAGAGATTCCACAAAGGGGGTTGTCTTTAGTCTATCATCTATGCCTAAGGGATACATGAGGGGGTGGGGGCTCTATTTATAGGCCAGCCACAAGTTCAGGGGTAGTTTGGGCATAAAACTAGGGTTTGGTGCGAAATAGAGGGGTACATGGGCCAAGGGCCGAGCTGTTGGCTCGCAGGCCCATCACTTGGGCCGGACACTCCGGGTTGAGTGGGCCGGACAGTGCGGGGTGGCCGGACACTCCGGGTAGTGTCCGGGTAGAGTCCGATGTAGCACACAGAATGTCCGCGCCAGGACGGGGCTGGGGTAGGCCGGACACTCCGGTTCTGATATAGGGTGGCCCGATCTTCTCAGTAAGCGGATGGCAATGATGATGGTAGATGGTAGATAACTAGTGCGTTGCTATGATCTCTCCCGCTCAATCCCTGATGCCAGTGCAACAGATCTCGAACCTTGTAGGATATTCACAACACCACACTCTTGCGCATGCAGCCGTGACCACGAACGGTAGTATGCAATCTACTAATTCCCAATGGAACAACAGATCACACTCAATTATAGTTGGTAGTTTCGAACACAGGGTAATTCCAGAGGTTCTATGAAAGAAACAACTCCAAAATATTTTAACGTGGTCTAAAACCTAACTAGGGGTCGTCCCAGGGCTTATAAGGGCAGCTGGGGCGGCCAGAAATCGAAACTAAATGCAAACAACTCAAACTGATACAAACCGACTCGGACCAGATTCAGCCGACCGGCGGACACTCCGGTCGAAATCGGCCGGATACTCCGGTCAAGCCGGACACTCCGGGTGGAGTGTGCCGGACAATCCGGTCGGGCCGGAAACTTTGAAGTTTCCGGGTGATGTCTGGGTAGTATCCGAACTGGCAAACAGAATGTCCACGCCAGTTTGCCTCTCGACCAGGCCGGACAGTCCAGGTGGATCCAGCCGGACACTCCGGTCATGGTAGATCTTTTTGCCTCCGTCTTGATGATCTTCTCTTGCGCCTTCCTCCCGCTCCTCCCTCGCGCATCCTTGGGCGATCATCATGTTGGGCTTCTCTTGTAGCCCTTCTCCTCCTCGCGCCATGCTTGTTTCTCCAACGAACCCGATCATACATAAATGCATAGACTTAGGCAGTATAAAGTTCTCATCAATCAAAGTACCAGATTCGTTTAGGAGTAAATTCACCTGTTGATCTAGTAGCTTAGCACGAGCCCTTGTAATAGGTCCAATTCTAATCTCATTGGACTGATCCTGTCTTGCAACAGTTGTTGCATCTTCAGTAGTCATTGGGGTAGGTGTAATTGTAGGGATGTCCTCATCATCTCCCCCCCCTTCAAAAGGCGTCGACCTCGACGCTCCAAGGTCTTCTCCAACATATGGTGACAAATCAGCAACGTTGAAGTTGTTGCTAACTCCACCAAACTCCTCAATAGGTATATCCACCGAGTAGGCGTTATCATTAATCTTGGCTAACACCTTGTAAGGACCAGCACCACGTGGTTTGAATTTGGACTTTCGAAGTAATGGAAACCTATCCTTGCATAGATGCACCCAAACCATATCTCCAGGCTCGAACAACACTTCTTTCCTTGCTTGATTCCTTGCAGCAGCAATGTTCTTGCCTTTCTTCACAATAGCCTCTCGAGTCTTCTCATGTATTTTCTTCACATAATCAGCACGTTTTGATGCCTCCATATCAACTCTCTCATGTAATGACAGATGCAATGTATCAAGTGGCGTCAATGGTTTGAAACCATACACCACCTCAAAAGGACAAAGCTGAGTAGTTGAATGCACAGCCCCATTGTAAGCAAATTCAACATGTGGCAAACACTCTTTCCACTCCCGCAGATTCTTTTTAATCATGGTCCTTAGTAGCTGTGACAATGTTCAATTCACCACCTCCGTTTGACCATCTGTTTGGGGATGACATGTAGTACTGAACAGCAACTTCGTTCCTAGCTTTCCCCATAAGGTCTTCCAAAAGTAGCTCATGAACTTCACATCCCGTCAGAAACAATCGTCTTTGGTACTCCATGTAACCTCACGATGTCCCTGAAAACTAGGTTAGCAACATGCGACGCATCGTCGCTTTTGTGGCAGGCAATAAAATGAGCCATCTTAGAGAACCTATCCACTACCACAAATATAGAATCATGACCTCTCTGAGTTTTAGGTAGACCTAGCACAAAATCCATACTAATGTCTTCCCATGGAGTAGTAGGTGCATAGAGAGGTGTATACAAACCGTGAGGCTTCAGGTTAGATTTCGACTTGTGGCATGTAATACATCGGCTCACAAGTATGTACACATCATGCCTCATCTTGGGCCAATAAAAGTGATCAGCAAGCATGAGCAACGTCTTCTCACGCCCAAAGTGACCCATCAAACCACCAGCATGTGACTCCTGTACTAAGAACAAACGCAATGACTATTCTAGAATACATAGTTTGTTAGCTCGAAACAAATATCCATCATGTATATGATACTTATACCATGCGTTTCTAAGAGCACACAAATGATATGGTTCAGAAAAATCATGGTCAGTTGCATAAAGTGCACAAATAGCTTCTAATCCAGGAATTTTAACATCAAGATTGGTTAATAGCATGTTCTTCCTAGATAGAGCATCAGCAACAACATTCTCTTTTCCCTTCTTATAGTTAATGATGTAAGGAAAAGACTCAATGAACTCAACCCATTTAGCTAATCTTCTATGCAAGTTTGATTGAGCTTTCAAGTATTTCAATGCTT
Source organism: Avena eriantha (assembly GCA_910589775.1). Lineage (NCBI taxonomy): Eukaryota > Viridiplantae > Streptophyta > Magnoliopsida > Poales > Poaceae > Avena > Avena eriantha. The sequence continues at coordinate 70,812,815 of OU342746.1, read as the reverse complement.
CATGATCAGAATGTATGATGAATTCCTTTGGCCACAAATAATGTTGCCAAACCTCAAGTACTCGAACAAGTGCACACAATTCTTTATCATAGATAGAATAATTCAAACGAGCACCAGTCAATTTCTCAGAAAAATAAGCTATAGGCCGACCGTCTTGCATCAAAATGCCACCTATGCCTATACCACAAGCATCACATTCAACTTCAAATTGCTTTGAAAAATCAGGTAATGCAAGTAATGGTGCAGAAGTAAGCAAAGGTTTTAATGTATCAAATGCAATGTCCTGGGCCGCGCCCCACACAAAAGGAACACCTTTCTTTGTCAAATCATTTAATGGTGCAGCAATGGTGCTAAAATCTTTCACAAAGCGCCTATAGAAACCAGCGAGACCGTGGAAACTACGCACTTGACTAACATTTATTGGAGTAGGCCAATTCTGAATTGATTCAATTTTAGATTGATCTACCTCTACTCCATACTTAGAAACAACAAATCCTAGGAATATGACCTTATCTTTTGCAAATGTACACTTCTCAATATTAGCATACAGTTTATTATCATGTAACACTTGCAAAACTTGTCTAATATGAGTGCAATGTTCAGATTCGGTGTGGCTTTATATAAGTATATCATCAAAGTAAACAACCACAAAACGACCAATAAACTGTCTCAAAACATGATTCATCAAACGCATGAAAGTACTAGGGGCATTAGTAAGACCAAACGGCATAACTAACCACTCATACAAACCAAATTTAGTTTTGAAAGTAGTTTTCCATTCATCCCCTTCTTTCATCCTAATTTGATGATAACCACTACGCAAGTCAATTTTAGAGAAAATAGCACCACCACTCAATTCATCTAGCATATCCTCTAAGCGTGTAATAGGATGACGATATCGAATAGTGATGTTATTAATCGATCTACAATCAACACACATGCGCCAAGTACCATCTTTCTTAGGAACTAAAATAACAGGAACAACACAAGGGCTAAGAGAGACACGGATGTACCCTTTATCCAGCAACGCTTGTACTTGCTTCTGAATTTCCTTAGTTTCTTCGGGATTAGTCCTGTAAGGTGCACGGTTGGAAAGTGTGGCGCCAGGAATCAGGTCCACTTGATGTTCTATACCACGCAATGGAGGCAAACCTGTGGGCACGTCTTCTAGAAACACATCCCCAAAGTCCTGCAAAACAGAAGAGACACCAAGAGAAATAGGGGTCATGTCGTTCGAAACCAATACCTCGCCCTTATACATGAGCACAAGTGGCATGGCTGTAGGATCCTCACGAAACTATCTCATATCCTCCTTGGTGGCTAATATCAATAACCCAGGTACTCTCTCACTTTTCGTTATATCACTCAATTTAGGCTCAATTACATCAGGAACAGCTGTGACACAGTCTCGCCGAGTGGTAGTATCTTCCTTCAAATTCACCTCTATCTTCTGGCGAGAATCATTCACAATTTCTTGTGGTGTCATTGGCTGCATACTAATCTTCTTTCCTTTGAATTCCAAGTGATATGTATTGGCTCGGCCATTGTGTTGCACATGGCGATCATAGAGCCAAGGCCGACCCAATAGTAGGTGACAAACAGTCATAGGAACCACATCAAAATCAATAGAATATTTGTATGGCCCTATTTGAAAATTCACACGTACCATATGATTTACCTTTATCTCACCATTGTTGCTCAACAATTGTATGTAGTATGGCTTGGGATGAGGTAAGTATGTCAAATTCAGTTTGGCACATAGTTCCTTACTTGCAAGATTTCTGCAGCTACCTCCATCAATAATTACCTTGCAAGCTTTGTTTGGTCCAACTAGAGCTTTTGTTTGGAACAAGTTGCAACGCTGGGATTCCTCAACCGGTTGCACACTAAGTACACGTGAAGATACGAATAGTGGGTGCACGCTCAGCATATGCATTAGCACCAACCTCGCCGTCATCAATATCATCATCAGAAGCTTCATCTCCACTTTCTACTTCACCTTGTTCATTAACAAACATAACCTTGCTGTTTGGACAATCTTTCTTGTAGTGACCCCTACCTCCACAAGTATGGCACACCACATCACGAGTACGCGCAGTAGATATGTTGGAACCCGAGCTAGCAGTAGGAGCAGCGGGTTTCTGAGCATGTGAACCAAACGAAGGTGTACTTGCTGGCTTGGCCGATGGTGTAAAAGGAGCAGCAGCTGGTGGCGCGGCTGTAGAAGGTGTGGACCTGGCCAAAAATCTGTGGGAGGACGAAAAACGAGCCCGTGACTTCGCCTCTTCTGCCAACTGGGATTCGGCCTCTCTAGCATGATGCAACAACTCATTCATCGTCTCATACTTGTGATGACGAACAATGCTCTTGATCGGTAACTTCAAATTGTTTAGGAATCGCTACATGGTCATCTCAATGGACTCACGAATTCTAGCATGCTGCATAAGCATCTCCATCTCCATGTAGTACTCATCAACTGTCATGGTGCCTTGCTTCAGTTGCGTCAATTTATCAAAAACTGATCGCAAGTAGTTGGTTGGGACGAAACAAGCTTTCATGATTTGCTTCATCTCGCGCCAATCCATCACAGGAAGTTCATTGTCCTCCCTTCTATGTTGCACAAGAGCATCCCACCAACGTAAAGCATAACCATCAAATTCCGATGCTGCAAGCTTGACCTTCTTATCTTCTGGATAGTCAAATAAGCGCCAGAGTTTCTCAATCTTCAACTCCCATGTGAGTTAGTCTTCAGGATCAATGGAACCATCAAACTTAGGAATTGAAAATTTTGGCTTGCCCAAACCGTCATTAGCAGCTTGGTTGGGCACACGTTGACCACGACCAAGATGGGCAAACCCACGACCATGAGCAGGTGCATGGACATGGGGAATAGCACGTCCCCTGCCAACATGTGGAGCAGCATAAACAGCGCTACCCTCATTGAAATCATCAAAGGCATCATCATGTTGAGGACCCTCCCTTCTATGTAAGGCGGCTGTCAAACCCTCAATGGATTGCTGCAGAGCGGTGACATTGACATTGAGCGTAGCCACTTGCGTTTGGATAGTATCAACCGTCCCAACATGCCGATCCAATCTCATATTCATATCTTGGAGATTCTTGTCAATGGCATCTATCGTGTTAGTAAACACACATGTCAAGTGGGATTTCAAAGCCTCATATTCACGCCAATTGACGAGCTCCTCATCCTTCTTTTTCTGCAACACAACATCATCATCACTAGTAGACATGATTAGTAGGTTAGTGCAAAAATCAGAATTTGTATGGTGGAAACTCTCACAACTCACTCACAACTAATAAGAAAGGAGATCTTACCGTTCCAAAGTGAATAGAGATGCTCTACCAAACAAAATCAAAGACTGATGCACTTGATGTGATGAAGTGAATATCAAAGGTATAGAGAGCGATCGTAGGGCACACAGGTTATGTAAAGGTGGAGCTATAGGTATGGTATCCTATCTACACCGCAAACAAGTCCTAGTGCTGATCGTACAAATACCCAAGAAACACACACAGTGGAGATAAACGTGGCAAAGCAACTTATGAAAAGGAATATTGCAAAGCACAAGAGAGACGCTAGTAATAGCTCAAATAGAACAGGCACAAGATTGCTCAATCTACTAGTGCTATACACAACAAGGTCTCCACTATTGCACACTTCGATATATCTTTTTGTCAGGCTTGTAGCTCTTTCTCTCTTTTGTTTAATACTGATTCTCTTTTCTTTTCTCTTTTTTTTTGATTTTTCAACTATATTACTCAATGCAAATGAGTACAGCAATGTATAACAGAACTGGGCCGGATAGTCCGGTTGATATGCGCCGGAGACTCCGGTTGGGCCGGATAGTCCGGTGTGGTTCGGCCGAATAGTCCGGTTTTGCCTGTCGAAAATTTCTGCACTTCAAAAACCTAATGAGCAGCCTGTCGGAGCAAAGCAACTAGTCTCGTGGGTACGTTCCTAGGCACAGATGCTGTAGATATGCTGTGTCTATGGTATGCAAACAAAAGTATGCTATGTGGACTCGGAAAAAACGATAAAGACTTGCGGAAACGGTAACGGTGGGAACAGCGGAAAACAAGATCAAACCCTAAAACTAGACACAAACGGAAACTAGACTCCTACGAGGAAAACCTGCAGATCGGATCTACGAGAAGATACAATCAGTAACTAAAACTCGAAAACGATGCAATCTAGTCTATGGCAAATCTTTTTGTAAGGTTTTTCCTGTATAGGACGAAAAACACTCTCTAATCTATGGATGGATTTGTGGATGCTCACCGAGGCAACACTAGAAATCTGATACCAAGATGATAAGGGATGGCCCGATCTTCTCAGTAAGCGGATGGCGATGATGATGGTAGATGGTAGATAACTAGTGCGTAGCTATGATCTCTCCCGCTCGATCCCTGATGCCAGTGCAACAGATCTCGAACCTTGTAGGATATTCACAACACCACACTCTTACGCATGCAGTCGTGACCATGAACGGTAGTATGCAATCTAGTAATTCCCAATGGAACAACAGATCACACTCAATTATAGTTGGTAGATTCGAACATAGGGTAATTCCAAAGGTTCTATGAAAGAAACAACTCCAAAATATTTTAACGTGGTCTAAAACCTAACTAGTGGTCGTCCCAGGGCTTATAAGGGCAGCTGGGGCGGCCAGAAACCGAAACTAAACGCAAACGACTCAAACTGATACAAACCGACTCGGACCAGATTCGGTCGGCGGGCGGACACTCCGGTCGAAATCGGCCGGACAGTCCGGTCGGGCCGGAAACTTTGAAGTTTCCGGGTGATGTCCAGGTAGTATCCGAACTGGCAGACAGAATGTCCACGCCAGTTTGCCTCTCGACCAGGCCGGACAGTCCGGGTGGATCCGGCCGGACACTCCGGTCGTGGCAGATCTTTTTGCCTCCGTCTTGATGATCTTCTCTTGCGCCTTCCTCCTGCTCCTCCCTCGCACATCCTTGGGCGATCATCATATGTTGGGCTTCTCTTGTTGCCCTTCTCCTCCTCGCGCCATGCTTGTTTCTCCAACGAACCTGATCATACATAAATGCATAGACTTAGGCAGTATAAAGTTCTCATCAATCAAAGTACCAGATTCGTTTAGGAGTAAATTCACCTATTGATCTAGTAGCTTAGCACGAGCTCTTGTAATAGGTACAATTCTAATCTCATTGGACTGATCCTGTCTTGCAACAGTTGTCGCATCTTCAGTAGTCATTGGGGTAGGTGTAATTGTAGGGATGTCCTCATCAGGTTGAGTCACGCCGGACACTCCGGCCGGATTCAAGCGGACTCTCTGGGACGATGACGGCGGAGACTCTCGTTCTGGAGCTACCTGCTCTTGGTCCATCTTCTTGGTTGACTTGGGGACGATCTTGGGGACTTGGCGTTGTGGATGTAGTAGCGTCCACAGGACGGGCTGCATCACCCCCACCTCCATTGTAAACCCTAGGAATGATATTGGAATTAGTGGAAACCCCTTTGTGGATCTATCTAATTCTTGCCTCATGCTCCTTGACTAAGGAGCACCAATATCCCCAAAACTCGTTGGAGTTTGCATCGTGCCTCCGCATTGTACAATGCCTAGGCATCGGTGTCCCTTTGCCTAGACGTCAAGATCTCACCGAGTCTCCCATCTCGCAGTGCCGGTTCGAGAGAGAGTCCTCTGCCTGACGCCGATCCTAGGGATTGCGCCGGACCGTTCACCGCCAGCGTGAGCTATTGGTGTGTATCGTGGTTTTGTGTGTGTGTGTTCTTGAACTCGGATCTAGTTTGGTGCAATCCCATCTAGTTTGGTGCAATCCCAACTTCTTGAACACGCTTATAGCTCTCACTTGTGGTTTCTAGTTTGGTGAAATCCCCAAGGTGAGGTACAAGGCTAACACCACCATATTCCACTTCCATATACAATACTTGTGTGTCTTGCATGATGGATAGGCACGGTGAGCCGAGCCAACCACCTCCCCAAGAAGAAGATCAAGGTCCGTACATGATGCGCACAAGTCACTTCATTGTTCGACAAAAGTTCCGTGAACGTTGCCAAGCCCTTGAGACGCGACAAGATGAACAATTTGGCGAGACGCAAGCCGAGTTCAAGAACATCGACAACCGCTCGATGGCCTCGAAAGGCAAATGCAAGCAATGCATCAGAACTTCGGCCACCAAAATGAAGCGCTTCAACGCTCCGTCACCGAAACAAATGACAATCTTCGACGCCTCATCGACGGAATGGCAAGACCGCTTTCATGTGCTTCAAGCTCTTCAAGTTCTTCGTGTCGTCATGCACCCCTTCAATAAGATCTACATCAAAGTGCTCCAAGACGCAATGATGCCCCCGTGGTTGAAGATGGAACCTCTTCAAACTATGTACCTTCCCCACGGCACGCCGCAACGTCAAGCTATGATGGTGACCTCTCTTCAAGGCCACGAGCAAGGCTAGAAGCACACCGTCATCACGCAAGGGCACTAGTGATCCAACAAGAGCAACCACAAGAGGAACCGCAAGCGCAACCGCAAGCGGAACCGCAAGTCTACCACCATCGGCCGCGACACATACTTGACACAACAAGTGATGACTCCAACTTGGAGAATCAAGCTCGTCATCGACATGAAGCTCTCCAAGATCCTCCTCGTCATCAACATCATGAACGTCAACAACGACACCATGGTCATCACGCGGCGCCTCCTCCACATCAACAAAACTTGTAGCGTCAAGTGATACAAGTTGAGTGACGCCCACCACGTCAAGAGGCTCATGACCGTGTTCTTCGCCGTGAGGCCCATGTGCCTAACCAACATCACCAACCGAGGAACGAGCCTCCTCTTCGTCATCAACCGCGTCAAGAGGCTCCACACCCTCGCCACCATGAGGCCCAAGCGCCTCAACCACGTCAACAACCGCACCAAGAGCAAGAGCAAGCTCCTCCTCAACAACAATATCAAGAGCAAGCTCCGCAACAAGGACGCGAGAACCAAGTTCCACCTCCCCAACTACAAGATCATCAACAAGGTCACCAAGCTCGTCGCAATGACCGCAACGATGAAGAAACTTTTGGCAAGATCAAGTTCACAATGCCCAAGTTCACCGGATCCAATGACCCTGAAGAATACCTCTCGTGGGCACTCAAAGTCAACAAGATCTTCCGCATGCACAACTATACCAACGAGAAAATGGTCGCCATGGCTTCGCTAGAGTTTGATGATTACGCCAACCTTTGGTGGGAACAAGTTCAAGTTGCTCGTGATGCAAGACAAGAGCCGCCAATCACAACTTGACATGACATGAAGGCTCACATGAGATCCCGGTTTGTCTCCGCGCACTACACGCGTGACCTCTTCAACAACCTTCAAGCTCTTCGTCAAGGGACAAAGACCGTGGAAGAATACTTCAAGGAAATGGAACTCAACTTGATTCGCGCCAACATTGATGAGCGCATGGAGCAAACAATGGCACGATTCCTTATTGGCTTGAATCACCCAATCGAGCGCATCGTCGAGTTCCAAACATACAACACCATGGTTGAGCTTGTGCACATCGCAACAAAGGCTGAACGTCAAGTGCAAGAGGATATCAAGTACAACAAGCCCAAGACGTACTCCACCTACATGAAAGCTTCAACCCCTACACCAACAACTTTCAATGGTAGCTCCTCAAGTACCTCCAAGCCTTCCTTCAAGCCCACACTTCCTCAAGGAAAACTGCCCCCAAGTGGCAAGCAAGCAAAGAGTGATACACCTTTCAACGGTGAATGCTACAAGTGTGGAGGTAAAGGACACAAGTCGGCCGAATGTGGAAACAAGAAAGTCTTGTTCATCCATGACAATGGTGATGAAGAGTACTTGAGTGAAGATGAGTTTGATGCCCGTGTCAAGGAAGCAATGGCAAGGCAACGAGTGGAAGATGATCAAGAACTCCTCATGTGTGAGCACGACGCAAGTCCATCGCTTGTCGTCATAAGGATCTTGACCACTCAAGCACAAGAGCATGAAGACCACTCCTCCAATATCTTCCAAACACGAGCCAGCATCAACGGCAAATCTATCAAGGTGATCATTGACGGAGGGAGTTGTCACAACCTTGCTAGCACCGAGTTGTGTGAGAAGCTCAACCTCAACCTCCATCCACACAAGCTCCCCTACCACGTGCAATAGCTAAGTGACCAAGGGTCCGTGAAGATCAAGCATACCGTATCGTTCTCCTTCGCCATTGGTCCTTACAAAGATACGGTGGAGTGTGATGTGGTTCCTATGACAGTTTGCCACATGCTTCTTGGTCGACCATGGCAATTTGACAAGGCTGCTCAACATGATGGTCGCACCAATATATACACCTTCAAATGGCTCAACAAAACATGTGTTTTGCAACCGATGACTCCTAGCGAAATAATTGCGGACAATGCAAAGGCTTTAGCGAGGGCGCAAAGCACAACACCTACTTGTGAGAAGAGCGGTGAGAGAGAGAACCACCTCATAGTGAGTGAGATCCACAAGCCAAATTCGAGTGGAAAAACTTAGAGTGTTCTCCTTGCCACCAAAAGTGAGATGAGAGATGTACGGAACAACCCATCCATCTTGCACTATGTCCTCCTTTGCAAGGGACTAGCGCAAGGAACTAATGAATTAACCAATGTTCCTCCATCTTTGATGAATGTTTTGCAGGAATTCAAGGATGTGTTTCCTGAAGAGCTTCCACATGGACTACCTCCTCTTCGTGGCATCGAACATCGAATTGACCTCATCCACGGTGCACCACTTCCCAACCGCCCCGCTTACCGCACGAACCCGGAGGAGACGAAGGAGATCGAGCGTCAAATCAACCAACTCGTCTCCAAAGGTTTGATCCAAGTTAGCACTAGTCCAAGTGTCGTACACGTGATTCTTGTTCCAAAGATGGATGATACATTACGGTTATGCATGGACTGCCATCCAATCAATGCTATCACCGTATGTTATCGACATCCCATACCACGTCTCGATGACATGCTTGATGAGTTGTGTGGAGCCACTATTTTTTCGAAAATTGATCTTCGTAGTGGTTACCATCAAATACGCATGGCTGAAGGTGATGAGTGGAAAACCGCCTTCAAGACCAAACTTGGTCTCTATGAATGGTTGGTTAGGCCCTTTGGTTTATCAAATGCCCCATCCACTTTCATGGGCCTTATGAATCACATCTTCCGTTCTCTCATTGGAAAAAGTGTTGTTGTCTATTTCGATGATATTCTTGTTTATAGCAAATCACTTGAGGACCATGTAACACATGTCAAGGAAGTTTTGTAAATCCTTCGACATGAAAAGCTTTATGCTAATCTTCCCAAGTGCACCTTTGCTAAAGACAAGTTGATTTTTCTTGGATTTGTCGTTTCTTCGAAGGGAATTGAAGTTGATGTTTCCAAGGTAAAGGACATACGAGATTGGCCCATACCAACAAATGTGAGTGAACTCCGAAGTTTTCATGGGTTGGCCGGTTTCTATCGTTGCTTTGTGAAACACTTTTCAACCATTGCTTGTCCCCTTAATGAATTGACCAAAAAGAATGTCACCTTCGTGTGGGGCAAAGCACAACAAAAAGCTTTTGATGAACTTAAAAAGAGGCTCACCGAAGCACCTCTTCTTGCTTTACCGGATTTCACAAAAACTTTTGAGATAGAGTGTGATGCTAGTGGTATTGGCATTGGAGGAGTCCTTATGCAAAACGGACGTCCTATTGCCTACCATAGTGAGAAACTATGGTGCTCGCCTTAACTATCCGATTTATGACAAAGAGCTTTTTGCCTTAGTTCGTGTCCTTCAAGTTTGGCAACACTACCTTTGGCCCAAGGAATTTATCATACATTCCGACCACGAGTCGTTGAAATATCTCAAAGGCCAAGCTAACTTGAGAAAGAGACACGCTAAGTGGGTTGAGTTCGTGGAGTCTTTTCCGTACATTGTCAAGTATAAGAAGGGCAAAGATAATGTAGTTGCGGACGCATTATCTCGCAAACATACAAGCCTTCTTACGAGACTTGAAATCAACGTGTTGGGTCTTGAGGAAATAAAATCTTTGTATGCTTCCGATCCGTTCTTTGAACCAATTTTCGCAATGTGCTCCAATGACAAAGGAGTTGATGATTTCTATTTGCATAAGGGCTTTCTATTTAAACAAAGCAAGCTATGCATCTCGAAGTCGTCGCTTCAACTTTTGCTTCTCCAAGAATCTCATGGTGGAGGCCTTATGGGTCACTTTGGTCGCGACAAGACATTGGACATGCTCTCCAATCACTACTTTTGGCCCAAGATGAAGCGTGACGTGGAGCGCTACGTTCAGCGATGCACGACATGTGTTCAAGCTAAGTCGCAAGCTAATCCCTATGGTCTTTATATGCCATTGCCTATTCCTCATACACCTTGGTCCGACATTAGCATGGATTTCGTGTTAGGATTGTCTAGATCTAAGCATAGTCATGATTCTATATTTGTCGTTGTGGATCGTTTTTCCAAAATGGCACACTTCATACCGTGCCATAAGACCGATGATGCTTCACATGTTGCAAATCTATTTTTTAGGGAAATCGTCCGTCTTCACGGTGTGCCAAGGACAATTGTCTCCGACTGCGACGTCAAATTCATGAGCTACTTGTGGAAGACCCTCATGGCCAAGCTCGGCGTCAAGCTCCTCTTCTCATCCGCATCACATCCTCAAACTGATGGCCAAACCGAAGTTGTCAACAGAAGCCTCGGAACTCTCCTTCGTGTGTTGATCAAGAAAAACCTGAAGGATTGGGAGGAATGTATTCCACACGCCGAGTTCGCCTACAATCCAGCCAAGAACTCAACAACCAAGATGAGTCCATTCATGATCGTCTATGGTTTCGAGCCCCTCACCACGCTCGACATCCTTCCACTACCTCTCCTGAGCGCACGAACATGGACGTCGAGAAGCGCGCACAAGCTATGAAGACGCTTCATGAAGAAACAAGAGTTACTATCGAACAACAAGTCCTTCGCCAAGCTTCAAGATTAAACAAGGACAAGAAGGAGATCATATTTGAAGAAGGTGACCTTGTGTGGATACACCTAAGCAAGGACCGCTTCCCCAGGGAACGTGACTCCAAGCTCAAGCCAAGAGGAGATGGTCCCTTCAAGGTCCTCAAAAGAATCGACAACAACGCCTACATCATCGACATACCGACCTCCAAGTACCTTGCAAGCAATACATTCAATGTCAAGGACCTCTCACCCTACCATGGAGATGCTCAAGATGATATCCATGAAGAGTCGAGGACAACTCTTTCCCAAGGGGGGGAGCTGATGCAGCCCATCCTACGGACGCTTCTACATCTACAACAACAAGTCCCCCAAGTGGACCCATGACTCGTGCCCGAGCCAAACTCCTCCAAGCTAAGGTGAACTCGCTCCTCTCCTCGTGCCAATTTGATACCTCCTTGGATGGTGTGCTACTTCATACCACTACTTTGTGCTTCATCAGGTAAGAGCCCCCACCGCATCGATCCACGAGCCCTGAAGCTGCACCTGTGCTGAAGCTGCCAAAGCCGGAGTTTCTGGCACGACTCAGCCGGAGTGTCCGGCCTGCCCGAGCCCGAACCTGGCGTGGACATTCTGTGTGCCAATTCGGACACTGCCCGGACACTGCCCGGAGTGTCCAACCACCCGGACTGTCCGGCTCACTCGACCCGGAGTGTCCAGCCCAAGTGATGGGTCTGCGAGCCTAGCTGGGCCCTATTGCCCATGTACCCCTCTATTTCGCCCAGAACTCTACTTTAATGCCTGAATTACCCCTGACTTTGTGGTTGGCCTATATATAGACCCCCACCTCCATTGTAAACCCTAGGCTTGATATTGGAATTAGTGGAAACCCCTTTGTGGATCTATCTAATTCTTGCCTCATGCTCCTTGACTAAGGAGCACCAATATCCCCAAACCTCGTTGGAGTTTCCATTGTGCCTCCACGTTGTACAAGGCCTAGGCATCGGTGTCCCTTTGCCTAGACGTCAAGATCTCACCGAGTCTCCCATCTCACCGTGCCGGTTCGAGAGAGTCCTCCGCCCGACGCCGATCCTAGGGATTGTGCCGAACTGGTCACAGCCGGCGTGAGCTATTGGTGTTTATCGTGGTTTTGCTTGTGTGTGTTCGTCGTGTTCTTCGTGCGTGTGTTTGTCGTGTTCATCCTTCCCTCCTTCCCCCGCACTCCACCCTCAATTTGAAAGGGAATCGTGAAAGATCGGGCCACCCTAGAGGTTTGCCCTCAACAGATGATCTTTGAAGAAGGTGACCTTGTGTGAATACACCTAAGCAAAGACCGCTTCCCCAAGGAAAATGACTCCAAGCTCAAACCAAGAGGAGATGGTCCCTTCAAGGTCATCAAAAGAATCAACAACAACGCCTACATCATCGACATACCGACCTCCAAGTACCTTGCAAGAAATACATTCAATGTCAAGGATCTCTCACCCTACCATGGAGATGTTCAAGATGACAACCATGAAGAGTCGAGGACGACTCTTTCCCAAGGGGGGAGCTGATGCGGCCCATCCTACGGACGCTCCTACATCTACTCCAACATGTCCCCCAAGTGGACCCATGACTCGTGCCCGAGCAAAACTCCTACAAGCTAAGGTGAACTCGCTCCTCTCCTCGTGCCAATTTGATACCTCCTTGGATGGTATGCTACTTCATGCAACTACCCTATGCATCATCAGGAACGAAGCTTCGACACACCACCAAGCGCCCAAGGATGGAGAACAGGGAGCAGAGCATAAAGCAGGAGCCGCTGGAGCTGCTCAGACCGGAGTCTCCTGTCTACGCACACCGGAGTCTGCGGTCCACCAGAGTCTCCGGCCTGAAGACACCGGAGTCTCCGGCCCCATCTCCGGTCTGCCCCCAGAACTAGGCCCTGGGACAATCTGAAGGCCCCTCCAGAGGCCAGTCCGGAGACCGACCGGAGTCTCCGGTCCACCACACCGGAGTCTCCGGTCCGACCGTCGCCAGGCAAGAAAAGACCTTTGGGCCTGCGGCCCATGTACCCCTTAGTCCGTCCAGAACTTGTCTTTTATTCCTAAAGTACCCCTGTTTAAGTGGCTGGCCTATATATAGTCCTCCACCTCCATTGTAAACCCTAGGCATGATACTGGAATTAGTGGAAACCCCTTTGTGGATCTATGTAATTCTTGCCTCATGCTCCTTGACTAAGGAGCACCAATATTGATGAGGATATCTACAGGTATTATGATGATTCTGACTGCCTGAACTAGAATACTCGGTGAGCAATATCATCTTGGTATCAGATTTCCTCGTTGCCTCGGTAAGCAATCCACAATCCATCCATAGATTAGAGAGTGTTTTTCATCCTATACAGAAAAAGCCTCACAAAAAGAGTTGCCATAGCCTAGATTACATCGTATTCGAGTAATAGTTGCTGGTCGCGTTCCTCTATTAGATTAGATCTAGATCTGTTCTTTGTAGATTTGTTTTCTAGTTGTTCTAGTTGTTTTCCACCACCTTTTTCCGCTATCATCAAGTCAGATCCGATCCAAGTAAAGTGTCCTAGTTGTGTACTACTTGGCGAGTCGGAAAAAAAAATTCGGCTCGCTGCCTCACGCCTAACCGCAGACAAGTCTGTGCTCTAGCGTGACCAAAAAAAAAATTCCGAAAAAAAAGAAAACAAATCGTACCGTCGCCTTACCACAGACCAGTCTGTGCTAGTACGATAAAAAAAATTCTGCCGCCATCCTGCCGCGGCAGGATTTTAGGCCGTATTTCTGCCGTGGCAGAGACCAATTCTCAGGTCAAATTTTTTTCTTTTTTTGTTTATTTTTTTTACTGAGTCCACATAGCGTACCTATCCTTGTGAGCCTTAGTAAACCTTTCTTTGTGTCTAAAACTATACTACGAGACTAGCGTGCTTAGTGCTCTGCGGGCTGCTCAGTTCAGCAATCTTGTGCCCGTTTCATTGAGACAGTGCTAGCGTCTCTCCTTGTGCATTGCAACACGAGCATTCCTCCGACATACCTTACTTTTTTGAGCTCATTTTCATAGTTGCAATTGCCCCATTTATCTCCACCGTGTGTGTTTCCGTGGGTCTTTGTCTTACGATCAGCACTAGGACTTGTTTGCGGTGTAGTTAGGATACCATACCTACAGCTCCACCATAAATACCCTGGGTGCCCTGTGATCGTTCTCTATACCTTTGATATTCACTTCATCACATCAGTGCATCAGTTTTTGATTTCGTTTGGTAGATCATCTCTATTCACTTTGGAACGGTAAGATCTCCTTTCTTATTAGTTGTGAGTGAGTTGTGAGAGTTTCCACCATACTGATTTTGATTTGTGCACTAATGTACTAATCATGTCTTCTAGTAGTGTTGATGTGATGCAGAAAACGGAGGCAGGTGATGTTACAAATAATGTGGAGACGTATAGTTACAAATTCATCGACAATTGGCGTTGTAGTGGAACTTTTTGGAAGGAAGAACGCGGTATTTTTGATGGTGATGGTCTTTTCCACCATAGTGTGATGATTGGTGAGCGATGTGCTTCCATTACCATTGATAGTAACTCTACTATTAATTTGATCAGCGTTGAAGTTGTACAAAAGTTGCAGCTATCCATATGTGCCCGTGCGGTGCCATATCTCTTGCATTCATCATATGGCACATTGCTGATTTCACACACCGCTGATGTTCCTATGACTTTTAAAGAGCATACTGAGATTGTGCGCTGTGATGTATCTCCTATACCACTTGATTCTTGTCACATACTATTGGGAGAACCTTGGAGAAGAAGGTTTGACGCTCAAATATGTCCTGTTGTTGGAAGGATTTCTTTCAAATGGAACATGAAGAGGCGTGTTATGCTCAGGATTTCAGCCGACAAATTTCATGAGTATCATCTTCTTTGCAAGGAGAGGACAAAAGAGTTCAGTTTGTCTGCTAAGTACAAGGTCATGATGGATGGTGACAATTCTATTATTTGTCATCTTGAACACGGTGTGCATTACAACCCATGTGAGAATGAGAGCCATATAGCCAAGCTGAGTGAGAGTGTTATCAAAAGTGAGCTGTGTGATTCCACTAAACGTGAGGTTGAGAGCATCCATTCTAAGAGTATGAGAGAAAAAGAAAACATCAGTGCAGTAGATGCTAATACATGTGAGGATATTTCTACTAATGTAATCATCTCTACTCCTGGTATTGTTTCTTGTGCTATGCAGGTTGCTTTTGAAGAAAGGGAGCAATCTATTTTACAACCTACATCGTCGGACTGTGCATTGTCACTTGCGGTGGATGTTTTAGTACCTACTACAACTGAGGAGATTGTTGATGACATTGGTACTGTTTTGGAGCTTCAGCCAACATGTGCGGCATATTGTGAGTCTATTCCTTTACTGAAGCCTCCTTGTGATTTGCCTTGCACTACTGTTTTAGCACCATGTGATAGTTTACCAAATTCAAATTTTGATCATGTGGTACTGATAACACATAAGGAAATACTTGCTCGAATACCACCTGCTGATATTGTGTATTCCATCATGCTAAATGAACCTATGAGTATGAGTTGTGCTATGGATAAGATTTCTGAAATTTCATTTCTGAATTCTAGCACATATTCTCCTTGTTTCACTTTCAATCTGATTGGTGAATATAGCATGCATGAAAATTTTCTTATGGATCACATATGCATTACTTGTGATAGAATCGCTGAACTGAAACATGCTGTTTTCAGCCATACATGTTGTGTGTCGACAATTTTGTGTTGTGAGATATATGCTAAAATTTGTGATAATATGAAACTAAAGTCAGGTCTAGTTGATATAATGCAGCCAACACAAGTAATTTTACCTATGTTGGATCGTTGTAATCTTGCTAGAATAGAACCCCAGTTTTCATATTCATTGTGTTTATCCCAAAATTCGTTGTCTAGTTGTGCTAATGCTTTATACTTCACTTATATTTGCAAATTGAGTTGCATTTTACATACTGGACAACATGATCATGTTCATAATAATCAGAGTAGCGCAGTTGAAGCATGGCATGATTCAATTTGGTTTTCAGACATATTGAATTGGTTTGACCTTGTTCACAAATTTGATCATAGATCTTCTTTGAGAAAACTGAATTTAATATTGAAGAACATGACTATCTATTTAGTTGTTTTTTACCATGATCATGATTCTTTGTACTTCACTTATACCTGCAATTTAAGTTGCTTGACGTATACTGGACATACTTTTCATGTGAACAACAATAATACAACATGTTATATATACATATACTTTGCGTACACGTTGTTCTTTTTGTTTCTCCCACTTTCAGCTTACCTAAAGCCGAGGACGGCTTTTCATGAAGAAAGGGAGGATGATGAGGATATCTACAGGGATTATGATGATTCTGACTACCTGAACTAGAAGGAAATATTGAGTCAAATCAATAATGACTATCAGGTGAATTCATTCCTAATTGAACCTGATAACACAAGCGTTGCGTGAGGAGGAGGAGAGTTGCAGCAAGAAGGACAAGCGCTGATTTCCAATATCAACAAGTGCGTGAGGGAGGAGCGGGAGGCAGACGCACTAGGACGCAATGAGGAAATCACGTATGAGCAAGAGAGACAGATGGCACACCAAGAATTACATGTTTGAGGCGTTCCACGACGTTTGGACTGCGTGCCAATAAGGCCGAACCCATATATGGGTCGGTATGTATCAGTTTGAGTCGAACCGAGTCAGTTTGGGCCAAGTTATGGCTGTTTTTAGGCCCGTTTAGAGGGGAGGACGCCCCAGCCCTCATATAAACCTCCGTAGCCGTCACAAGTTAGGTTTTAAGACCACGTTAAAATATTTTGGAGTTGTTTCTTTCATAGAACCTCTGGAATTACCCTGTGTTCGAATCTGCCAACTATAATTGAGTGTGATCTGTCGTTCCATTGGGAATTAGTAGATTGCATACTACCGTTCGTGGTCACGGCTGCGCGCGCAAGAGTGTGGTGTTGTGAATATCCTACAAGGTTCGAGAGCTGTTGCATTGGCATCAGGGATCGAGCGGGAGAGATCATAGCTACGCACTAGTTATCTATCATCCACCATCCCCATCAACAAGAGCTTGCTGAGAAGATCGGGCCACCCCATATCAAATATCCCCAAACCTCGTTGGAGTTTGCATCGTGCCTCCGCGTTGTACAAGGCCTAGGCATCGGTGTCCCTTTGCCTAGACGTCAAGATCTCACTGAGTCTCCCATCTCGCCATGGCGGTTCGAGAGAGAGTCCTCCGCCTGACACCGATCCTAGGGATTGCGCCGGACCGGTCACCGTCGGCGTGAGCTATTGGTGTGTATCGTCCTTTTGTGTGTGTATTTTTCGCGTTCTTCGTGCGTGCGTTTGTCGTGTTCATCCTCCCCTCCTCTCCCCGCACTCCATCCTCGATTTGAAAAGGAATCGTGAAAGATTGGGCCACCCTAGAGGTTTGCCCTCAACAAGAAATTGCAAAGAAAACTCGCACTAAAGAAAGAACAAACTCTCAAAAGCTTGTTGGTGGTAGGTTAGGATTGTGGAAAGCCAAAGAACCAACCAAAAGAAAAGGGATAGTCAAATGTGGGTAAAATCCAACAAAACTCAAGTCAAAGGCGAAGGTCAACAACTCAAAAGGGTGACGGGAACCTACGACTATGTACACACACGTGGAGAAAGTTGGGATTGACACGACTATGAAGATGAGCAACCAAAATGTCCTAACGAAGACTAAGCTCATTGTCGTGCCAATGCAAGGAGAGACCGTGGCTCGTTTGCAAAGAGGTAAAATGAGCAACGGATTTGTGCACTTGTCTTGGGCGCTCTTCTTTCTCTCTTGCTTACAAGCTTTGACACTCTCTTTGGCAATGGGAGACTATTTTTCTTTCGCTTTTTCTTTGTATCTTTTTTTTCTCTCCCTTGATGCTACCTAGTCACACTTGATATTGCTCTTGCACTCTCACTATCCAAGGAAAAATGCACCATGGTCAAGCAAACACAAGATGAGCCACTCTCATGGGATAGGTACACACAAAGGAAGATAGGGGTTAACAAGGTGACGCAAGTTATACCTTCTTTGATGATGAACTTGGCGTCGGTGGTGCGGGATGATGTTCGTGGGCCGTGGTGTCGATGAGCGCGGGGGTTGTCGACACGGAAGCTTGTTGTTAGTTGACGACACACACATGGTCACAAACAAACAAGAGGAAATTAGCCAATGCAAGATTAGAGGCACAACTGTCAAAATCAGGCGTCAGGCTGGAGACTCCGGGGTTTCAGGCCGGAAACTCCGGTGCAGGCCGGAGACTCTGGTGTTGGTACGACGGAGACTCCGGTGTAGGCCGGAGACACTGGTGTGCAGGCCGGAGACTCCGGTCTGGAGTCAGATCGCGAACTGATCATGTTCTTGAGCAGAAATCCACGCCTTGGGTCCTCAAATCCGCAAAAAAAATTGGCCAAATTGGGCTGGGAAAACGCAGGATAAAGCTGGACCAACATCTAAGACAAGGTTTGGTTGGATCAAAACCACAAATAACACTCCAAATCAAGAGATCGATCCAAAGGCAAATTTGGGCTGTTTTTTGGGGATTTTCGAATTTTTGGTGGATAGAAGAAAAATTTGTGGGGGAAATCATGAGCAACGAAGCTCTTGATACCAATATGTTGAGGGAAAACCTCTAGGGTGGCCCGATCTTTCACGATTCCCTTTCAAATCGAGGATGGAGTGCGGGGAGAGGAGGGGAGGATGAACACGACAAACTCACGCACGAAGAAACGATGAACACACACACAAAACCACGATACACACCAATAGCTCAAGCCGGCGGTGACCGGTCTGGCGTAATCCCTAGGATCGGCATCGGGCTGAGGACTCTCTCTCAAACCGGCACGGTGAGATGGGAGACTCGGTGAGATCTTGTCATCTTGGCAAAGGGACACCGATGCCAAGGCCTTGTACAACACGGAGGCATGATGCAAACTCCAGCGAGGTTTGGGGATATTGGTGCTCCTTGGTCAAGGAGCATGAGGCAAGAATTAGATAGATCCACAAAAGGGTTTCCACTAATTCCAATATCATGCCTAGGGTTTACAATGGAGGTGGGGGACTATATATAGGCCAGCCACTTAAAAAGGGGTACTTTAGGAATAAAAGACAAGTTCTGGATGGACTAAGGGGTACAAGGACCGCAGGCCCAAAGGCCTTTTACATGCCTGGTGACGGTTGGTCCGGAGACTCCGGTTTGGACCGGAGATTCCAGCCGGTCTCCGGACCAGCCTCCGGAGGGTCCTTCAGATTGTCCCAGGGCCCGATGTAGGGGTCAGACCGGAGGTGGGGCCGGAGACTAGTGTCTTCAGGCCGGAGACTTTGGTTGACCGGAGACTCCAGTGTGGTGGACCGGAGACTCCGGTCTAGATCGGAGATTCCGGTCGGTCTCCAGACCAGCCTCCGGAGGGGCCTTCAGATTGTCCCAGGGCCCGGTGCAGGGGTCAGACCAGAGGTGGGGCCGGAGACTCCGGTGTCTTCAGGCCAGAGACTTTGGTCGACCGGAGACTCCGGTCTGAGGAGCTCCAACATCTTCTGCTTCACGATCTGCTCCTTGTTCTCCATCCTGGGGTGCTTCATACCGGATGATGCATAGAGTAGTTGCATGAAGTAGCACACCATCCAAGGATGTATCAAATTGGCACGAGGCGAGGAGCGAGTTCACCTTAGCTTGTAGGACTTTGGCTCGAGCACGAGTCGTGGGTCCACTTGGGGGACTCAGTGGTGTAGATGTAGGAGCATCCGTAGGACGGGCCACATCAGGATGGCTCCTATTGGGCGTGCTCAGCATGCAACTAACCAAGCCGTTGATGATGGTTTGGGCAAGCCAAAATTTTCAATTCCCAAGTTTGATGGTTCACTTGATCTTGAAGATTACCTCACATGGGAGTTGAAGATTTAGAAGCTATGGCGTTTGTATGAGTATACAAAAGAAAAGAAAGTAAAGCTTGCAGTGTGAGAATTTGATGGATATGCCTTACGTTGGTAGGATGCCATTGTGCAAAATACAAGAGACGACAATGACCTTCCTGTGATCACTTGGAGAGAGATGAAGCGCATCATGAAGGATCGTTTTGTGCCCACTAACTACTTGCGTTTAGTTTTTGACAAGTTGACACAATTGAGGCAAGGAACCATGTATGTTGATGAGTACTACATGAAGATGGAGATGCTTATGGCTTATGCAGCGTGCTCGAGTCTATGAATCTCTTGAGATGACTATGCAACGATTCCTCAACAATCTGAAGCTACCCATAAAAAGTATTGTTCGTCATCACAAGTACGAGACTATGAATGAGTTGTTGCATCATGCAAGAGAGGCCGAATCACAACTTGTTGAAGAGGAAAAGGCACGTGCAAGGTATCCTTCTACAAGCCGGTTTTCAGCAAGGACTACACCGCCACCTCCTATGGCATCATCTGCAGCAGCTGCTAGCCACCCTTCCCCATCTTCGGCCAAGACTACACCGCATCCATCCTATGGTTCCAATGCAAAGAAACCTGATGTTCCTGCTGCTAGCTCGGGTTCCAATATGTCAACTACTCGTACTCACGATGTGGAGTGCCATACTTGTGGAGGTAGAGGTCACTATAAGAGAGATTGTCCAAACCACAAGGTTATGTTTGTCAATGAACAAGGTGAGTATGAAAGTGGAGATGAAGTTGATGCTAATTGTGCTGATGATGATGGTTATAACATCATGGAAGGTTTGGACGCTTTCCCTGAGCATGCGCCCACCATTGTGGTGTCTCCACGTATACTTAGTGTGCAGCCTATTGTTGATTATCAACGCTGCAACTTGTTCCAAACAAAAGCACTAGTTGGTCCTAACAAAGATTGCAAAGTAATCATTGATGGAGGTAGCTGCGGAAATCTTGCAAGCAAGGAGTTATGTGCCAAGCTGAATTTGACTTATTTACCTCATCCCAAGCCATA
The DNA here is from genome assembly GCA_910589775.1 of Avena eriantha. Lineage (NCBI taxonomy): Eukaryota > Viridiplantae > Streptophyta > Magnoliopsida > Poales > Poaceae > Avena > Avena eriantha. The sequence goes on along the minus strand of OU342746.1, from coordinate 70,791,791 downwards.
GTACATCCAATGGCTGAGTGACAATGGTGAGATGGAGGTAAACCATATGGTACATGGGAATTTTGAAATAGGGCCATACAAGGATTCTATTGATTTTGATGTGGTTCCTATGACTGTATGTCATCTATTATTGGGTCGGCCTTGGCTTTATGATCGCCATGTGCAACACAATGGTCGAGCCAATACCTATCACTTGGAATTCATGGCAATAAAATTAATATGCAGCCGATGACACCACAACAGATTGTGAATGAATCTCGTCAAAAGATAGAAGTGAACTTGAAGGATGCATCTGTAGATAGGCGAGATAGTGTTGCAGCTGTACATGATGTATAGAGCCTAAAAAGAGTGATATAACGAAAAGAGAGAGAGAGTGCCTAATCTTTTGATGTTAGCCACCAAGGAAGATATGAGAAAGTTTCGTGAGGATCCTACAGCCATGCCGCCTGTGCTCATGTATAAGGGCGAGGTATTGGTTTCTAACGACATGACCCCTATTTCTCTTGGTGTATCTACTGTTTTGTAGGATTTTGGCGATGTGTTTCCAGAAGATGTGCCCGCAGGATTGCCTCCATTGCGTGGCATTGAGCATCAAATAGACTTGATACTTGATACTTGGCGCCACATTACCAAACCGTGCACCCTACAGAACCAACCCCGAAGAAACAAAGGAGATGGATAAAAAAGTACAGGCGTTGCTGGATCAAGGGTACATTCGTGTTTCTCTTAGCCCTTGTGATGTTCCTATTATTTTAGTGCCTAAGAAAGATGGTACATGGCGCATGTGTGTAGATTGTAGAGCTATTAATAACATCACTATTTGATATCATCATCCTATTCCACACTTAGAGGATATGCTAGTTGAATTGAGTGGTGCTGCTATTTTCTCTAAGATTGATTTGCATAGTGGATACCATCAAATTAGAATGAAAGAAGGGGATGAATGGAAAACTTCTTTCAAAACAAAATTTGGGTTGTATGAGTGGTTAGTCATGCCGTTTGGTCTTACTAATGCACCTAGTACTTTCATGAGATTAATGAATCATGTTTTGATAGAATTTATTGGTTGCTTTGTGGTTGTTTATTTTGATGATATACTTATATATAGCCACAATGAAACTGAACATTGTAACCATATCCCACAAGTTTTTCAAGTGTTGCATGATAACAAATTGTATGCTAATCTTGAGAAGTGCACATTTGCAAAAGATAATGATGCAGCCCGTCCTACGAATGCTCCTACATCTACACCACCAAGTCCCCCAAGTGGACCAATGACCCATGCCCGAGCCAAACTCCTTCAAGCTAAGGTGAATTCGCTCCTCTCATCATGTGACTTTGACATTCACATGGATGGCTTGCTACTTCATACCACTACTCTGTGCACTATCAGGTACGAAACCACGCCGCGTCGACCCAGGAGCCCTGAAGCTGCCTCTATTCTGAAGCTAATTGAGCCGAAGTGTTCGCCCCGATCCAGCCGGAGTGTCTGGCCTACCCCAGTCCCATCCTGGCGCGGACAATCAGTATGCCACTTCGGACACTACCCGGACACTACCCGGAGTGTCCGGCCACCCCGCACTGTCTGATCCACTCGACCCGGACTGTCTGGCCTGAAGATGGGCCTGCGAGCCATAGCTGGGCCCTGTGGCCCATGTACCCCTCTGCTTTGCCTAGAACTCTACTTTAATACTTAAATTACCCCTGAACTTGTGGCTGGCCTATATATAGCCCCCCACCTCTATTGTAAACCCTAGGCTTGATATTTGGAATTAGTGGAAACCCCTTGTGGATCTACCTAGTTCTTGCCTCATCTCCTTTGATAGAGAAGCACCAAATATTCCAAACCTCGTTGGAGTTTGCATTGTGCCTCCGTGTTATACAAGGACTAGGCACCAGAGTCCCTTTTCCTAGACGTCAAGATCTCACCGAGTCTCCCTCCTCGCCCTGCCGGTTCGAGAGAGAGTCCTCTGCTCAACACCGATCCTAGGGATTGCGACGGACCAGTAGCCGTCGGCTTGAGCAATTGGCTTGTATAGTGTCTTCGTGTGTGTGTGTGTTCATCGTGTTCTTCATGCGTGAGTTCACGTTTTTGCTCTCTCCCCTCATCCCCCTCACTTACTCCGCCTCGATTTGAAGGGATTCGTGAAAGATCGGGACATCCCCGACATTGCCCCGCAACATATGGTATCAAGAGCTTCGTTTCTCACGAATTTCCCCACAAATTTTTCTTCTATCCACCAAAAATTCAATAATCCCAAAAAAAGAGCCCCAAATTTGCCTTTTGATTGATCTCTTGATTTGGAGTGTTATTGCTGGTTTTGATCCGACCAAACCTTGTCTTAGGCATTGGTCCAGCTTTCTCCTGCATTTTCCAAGCCCAATTTGGCCAGTTTTTCACGGATTTGAGGTCTTAAGGCGAGGATTTCCGCTTAAGAACACGAGCAGAAACCCGCACCGGAGTGTTCGGCTCGACCTGACCGGATTTTCCGGCTAGACCCGAGTGTCCGGCCCAACCAGACCGGAGTGTTCGGCCAGAGTAGAATATCTGGCAGAAACAGACCAGAGCGTCCAGCTGGAACGCTAGTTTTGACAGTTTTGCCTTATTTTTCGCATTGGCTAATTTCCTTTGTTTGCTCGTCTCCCGTGTGCGTGTCAGCAACTAACAACAAGCTTCCACATCGTTACCTCTGCGCTCATTGACACCACGCCACCGAGCATCCTTCTGCACCACCGACGTCAAGTGCATCATCACCAACGAAGGTATAACTTGTGTCACCTTGTTAACGCCTATCTTCCTTTGTGTGTATCTATCCCATGAGAGTGGCTCATCTTGTGTTTGCTTGAGCATTGTGCATTTGTCCTTGGATAGTGAGAGTGCAAGAGCAATAGCAAGTGTGACTAGGTAGCATCAAGGGAGAGCAAAAAAATTAAGAAAAAGAAAAAGATACGAAGAAAAAGAAAATTAGTCTCCCATAGCAAAAGAGAGTCTCAAAGCTTGTAAGCAAGAGGGAAAGAAAGAGCGCCCAAGGCAAGTGCACAAATCCGTTGCTCATTTTTCCTCTTTGCAAACGAGCCATGGTCTCTCCTTGTATTTGCACGACACTGAGCGTAGTCTTTGTTAGGACATTTTGTTGCTCATTTTCATAGTCGTGTCAATCCCAACAATCTCCACGTGTGTATATAGTCGTAGGTTCCTGTCACCCTTTCGAGTTGTTAATCTTTTGCCTTTGACTCGAGTTCTTATTGGATTTTACCCACTTTTGACTACCCTTTTCTTTTGGTTGGTTCTTTGGCATTCCACAATCCTAACCTACCACCAATAAGCTTTTGAGAGTTAGTTCTTTATTTAGTGCGAGTTTTCTTTGTGTTGTCACTTTGCAAGCTAATAGCTCTAACTTTTGGTTTCTAGTTCAGTGCAATCCCCAAGGTGAGGTTGAAGGTTCCCCACACCACATATTGCTCTCCATATACAACCCTTTGTGTTTTGCATGATGGATATGCACGGTGAGTCGAGCCAACCACCTCCCCAATAATGTTGAGGGCAAACCTCTAGGGTGGCCCGATCTTTCACGATTCCCTTTCAAATCGAGGATGGAGTGCTGGGAGAGGAGGGGAGGATGAACATGATGAACGCACGCACGAAGAACACGATGAACACACACACAAAACCATGATACACACCAATAGCTCACGCGGGCGGTGACCGGTCTGGCGCAATCCCTAGGATCGGGGTCGGGTGGAGGTCTCTCTCTCGAACCGGCACGGCGAGATGGGAGACTCGGTGAGATCTTGACGTCTAGGCAAAGGGACTCTGATGCCTAGGCCTTGTACAACACGGAGGCACGATGCAAACTCCAACGAGGTTTGGGGATATTGGTTCTCCTTGGTCAAGGAGCATGAGGCAAGAATTAGAAAGATCCACAAAGGGGTTTCCACTAATTCCAATATCATGTCTAGGGTTTACAATGGAGGTGGGGGACTATATATAGGCCAGTCACTTAAACAGGGGTACTTTAGGAATAAAAGACAAGTTCTGGACGGACTAAGGGGTACATGGGCCGTAGGCCCAAACTCCTTTTCTTGCCTGGCGACGGTCAGACCGGAGACTCCGGTGTGGTGGACCGGAGACTCCGGTCTAGGCCGGAGATTCCGATCGGTCTCCGGACCAGCCTCTGGAGGGGCCTTCAGATTGTCCCAGGGCCCGTTGTAGGGACCAGACCGGAGGTGGGACCGGAGACTCCGGTGTCTTCAGGCTGGAGACTTTGGTGGACCAGAGACTCCGGTGTCTTCAGGCCGGAGACTTTGGTGGACCAGAGACTCCGGTGTGCGTAGACTAGACACTCCGGTTTGAGCAGCTCCAGTGTCTTCTGCTTCACGATCTGCTCCTTGTTCTCCATCCTGGGGTGCTTGGTGATGTGTTGGTGCTTCGTACCTGATGATGCATAGAGTAGTTGCATGAAGTAGCACACCATCCAAGGATGTATCAAATTGGCACGAGGCGAGGAGCGAGTTCACCTTAGCTTGTAGGAGTTTGGCTCGAGCACGAGTCATGGGTCCACTTGGGGGTCTCAGGGGTGTAGATGTAGGAGCGTCCGTAGGACGGGCCGCATCAGCTCCCCCCTTGGGAAAGAGTCGTCCTCGACTCTTCATGGTTGTCATCTTGAGCATCTCCATGGTAGAGTGAGAGATCCTTGACATTGAATGTATTGCTTGCAAGGTACTTGGAGGTCGGTATGTCAATGATGTAGGCATTGTTGTTGATTCTTTTGATGACCTTGAAGGGACCATCTCCTCTTTGCTTGAGCTTGGAGTCACGTTCCTTGGGGAAGCGGTCTTTGCTTAGGTGTATCCACACAAGGTCACCTTCTTCAAAGATCATCTCCTTCTTGTCCTTGTTCAACCTTGAAGCTTGGCGAAGGACTTGTTGTTCGATAGTAGATCTTGTTTCTTCATGAAGCGTCTTCATAGCTTTTGCACGCTTCTCGACGTCCATGTTCGTGCGCTCATGGAGAGGTAGCGGTAGGATGTCGAGCGCGGTGAGGGGCTCGAAACCATAGACGATCATGAATGGACACATCTTGGTTGTTGAGTACTTTGCTCGGTTGTAGGCGAACTCGGCGTGGGGAATGCATTCCTCCCAATCCTTCAAGTTTTTCTTGATCAACACACATAGAAGAATTCCGAGGCATCGGTTGACAACATCGGTTTGACCATCGGTTTGAGGATGCGACGCGGATGAAAAGAGGAGCTTAACGCCGAGCTTGGCCATGAGGGTCTTCCATAAGTAGCTCATGAATTTGATGTCGCGGTCGGAGACGATTGTTCGTGGCAAACCATGTAGACGGATGATTTCCCTGAAAAACAGATTTGCAACATGTGAAGCATCGTCGGTCTTATGGCACGGTATGAAGTGTGCCATTTTGGAAAAGCGATCCACAACAACAAATATAGAATCATGACCATGCTTAGATCTAGGTAATCCTAACACGAAATCCATGCTAATGTCGTACCAAGGTGTATGAGGAATAGGCAATGGCATATAAAGACCATAGGGATTAGCTTGCGACTCAGCTTGAACACATGTCGTGCATCGTTGAACGTAGCGTTCTACGTCGCGCTTCATCTTGGGCCAAAAGTAGTGAGTGGAGAGCATGTCCAATGTCTTGTTACGGCCAAAGTGACCCATGAGCCCTCCTGTTGAAGGCAAACCTCAAGGGTGGCCCGATGTTTCACGATTCCCTTTCAAATCGAGGATGGAGTGCGGGGAGAGGAGGGGAGGATGAACACGAAGAACTCACGCACGAAGAAACAATGAACACACACACACACAAAACCACGGTACACACCAATAGCTCACGCCGGCGGTAACCGGTCCGGCGCAATCCCTAGGATCGGTGTCGGGCGGAGGACTCTCTCTCGAACCGGCACGGCGAGATGGGAGACTCGGTGAGATCTTGATATCTAGGCAAAGGGACACCGATGCCTAGGCCTTGTACAACGCGGAGGCACGATGCAAACTCCAATGAGGTTTGGGGATATTGGTGCTCCATAGTCAAGGAGCATGAGGCAAGAATTAGATAGATCCACAAAGGGGTTTCCACTAATTCCAATATCATGCCTAGGGTTTACAATGGAGGTGGGGGACTATATATAGGCTAGCCACTTAAACAGGGGTACTTTAGGAATAAAAGACAAGTTCTAGTTGGACTAAGGGGTACATGGGCCGCAGGCCCAAAGGCCTTTTACATGCCTGGCGATGGTCGGTCCGGAGACTCCGGTCTGGACCGGAGACTCCGGTCAGTCTCCGGACCAGCCTCCAAAGGGGCAGTCAGATTAACCCCGAGCTCGATTCTAGGGGCAGACCAGAGGTGGGGCCGGAGACTCCGGTGTCTTCAGATCGGAGACTTTGGTGGACCGGAGACTCCGGTGTGCACAGACCGGAGACTCCGGTCTGAGCAGCTCCAGCGGCTCCTGCTTCATGCTCTGCTCCTTGTTCTCCATCCTTGGGTGCTTGGTGATGTGTCGAAGCTTCGTACCTGATGATGCATAGGGTAGTTGCATGAAGTAGCATGCCATCCAAGGAGGTATCAAATTGGCACAAGGAAATGAGTGAGTTCACCTTAGCTTGTAGGAGTTTGGCTCGGGCACGAGTCATGGGTCCACTTGGGGGACTTGTTGGTGTAGATGTAGGAGCGTCCGTAGGACGGGCTGCATCAGCTCCCCCCCTTGGGAAAGAGTTGTCCTCGACTCTTCATGGTTATCATCTTGAACATCTCCATGGTAGGGTGAGAGATCCTTGACATTGAATGTATTGCTTGCAAGGTACTTGGAGGTCGGTATGTTGATGATGTAGGCGTTGTTGTTGATTCTTTTGAGGACCTTGAAAGGGACCATCTCCTCTTGGCTTGAGCTTGGAGTCACGTTCCTTGGGGAAGCGGTCTTTGCTTAGGTGTATCCACACAAGGTCACCTTCTTCAAAGATCATCTCCTTCTTGTCCTTGTTTAACCTTGAAGCTTGGCGAAGGACTTGTTGTTCGATAGTAGCTCTTGTTTCTTCATGAAGTTTCTTCATAGCTTGTGCGCGTTTCTCGACGTCCATGTTCGTTCGCTCATGGAGAGGTAGTGGACGGATGTCGAGTGCGGTTAGGGGCTCGAAACCATAGACGATCATGAATGGACTCATCTTGGTTGTTGAGTGCTTGGCTCGATTGTAGGCGAACTCGGCGTGTGGCATGCATTCCTCCCAATCCTTCAGGTTTTTCTTTATCAACACATGAAGGAGAGTTCCGAGGCTTCGGTTGACAACTTCGGTTTGGCCATCAGTTTGAGGATGTGATGCGGATGAGAAGAGGAGCTTGACGCCGAGCTTGTCCATGAGGGTCTTCCACAAGTAGCTCATGAATTTGACGTCGCGGTCGGAGACGATTGTCCTTGGCACACCGTGAAGACGGACGATTTCCCTGAAAAACAGATTTGCAACATGTGAAGCATCGTCGGTCTTATGGCACGGTATGAAGTTTGCCATTTTGGAAAAACGATCCACCACAACAAATATAGAATCATGACCGTGCTTGGATCTAGGCAATCCTAACACGAAATCCATGCTAATGTCGGACCAAGGTGTATGAGGAATAGGCAATGCCATATAAAGACCATATGGAATAGCTTGCGACTTAGCTTAAACACATGCCATGCATCGTTGAACATAGCGCTCCATGTCACGCTTCATCTTGGGCCAAACGTAGTGATTGGAGAGCATGTCCAATGTCTTGTCGCGGCCAAAGTGACCCATGCGGCCTCCACCATGAGATTCTTGGAGGAGCAAAAGTTGAAGCGACGACTTCGGAATGCATAGCTTGTTTTGTTTAAATAGAAAGCCCTTATGCAAATAGAAATCATCAACTCCTTTGTGATTGGAGCACTTGGCGAAAATTGGTTCAAAGAACGGATCGGAAGCATACAAAGATTTTATTTCCTCAAGACCCAACACGTTGATTTCAAGTCTTGTAAGAAGGCTTGTATGTTTGCGAGACAATGCGTCCGCAACTACATTATCTTTGCCCTTCTTATACTTGACAATGTACGGAAAAGATTCCATGAACTCAACCCACTTAGCGTGTCTCTTGCTCAAGTTGGCTTGGCCTTTGAGATATTTCAATGAGTCGTGGTCGGAATGTATGATAAATTCCTTGGGCCAAAGGTAGTGTTTCCAAACTTGAAGGACACAAACTAAGGCAAAAAGCTCTTTGTCATAAATCAGATAGTTGAGGCGAGCACCATCAAGTTTCTCGCTATGGTAGGCTATAGGACGTCTGTTTTGCATAAGGACTCCTCCAATACCAATATCACTAGCATCGCACTCTATCTCAAAAGTTTTTGTGAAATCCGGTAACGCAAGGAGAGGTGCTTCGGTGAGCCTCTTTTTAAGTTCATCGAAAGCTTTTTGTTGTGCTTTGCCCGTAACAAAGGTGACATTCTTTTTGGTCAATTCATTAAGGGGACAAGCAACAGTTGAAAAGTCTTTCACAAAGCGATGATAGAAACCGGCCAACCCATGAAAACTTCGGAGTTCACTCACATTTGTTGGGGTGGGCCAATCTCGTATGTCCTTTACCTTGGAAACATCAACTTCAATTCCCTTCGAAGAAACAACAAAATCCAAGAAAAATCAGCTTGTCTTTAGCAAAAATGCACTTGGGAAGATTAGCATAAAGCTTTTCATGTCAAAGGATTTGCAAAACTTCCTTGACATGTGTGATATGGTCCTCAAGTGATTTGCTATAAACAAGAATATCATCGAAATAGACAACAACACTTTTTCCAATTAGCAAATGCAAGATATGATTCATTAGGCGCATGAAGGTGGATGGGGCATTAGACAAACCAAAGGGCATAACCAACCATCCATAGAGACCAAGTTTGGTCTTGAAGGTGGTTTTCCACTCATCACCTTCAGCCATGCGTATTTGATGGTAACCACTACGATGATCAATTTTCAAAAAAATAGTGGCTCCACACAACTCATCAAGCATGTCATCGAGACATGGTATGGGATGTCGATAACGCACGGTGATAGCATTGATTGGACGGCAGTCCATGCATAACCGTAACGTATCATCCGTCTTTGGAACAAGAATCACGGGTACGGCACTTGGACTAGTGCTAACTTGGATCAAACCTTTGGAGACGAGTTGGTTGATCTAACGTTCGATCTCCTTTGTCTCCTCCGGGTTTGTGCGGTAGGCGGCGCAGTTGGGAAGTGGTGCACCGGGGATGAGGTCAATGCGATGTTCGATGCTGCGAAGAGGAGGTAGTCCATGTGGAAGCTCTTCGGGGAACACATCCTTGAATTCCTGCAAAACACTCATCAAAGATGGAGTAACATTGGTTAATTCATTAGTTCCTTGTGCTAGTCCCTTGCAAAGGAGGACATAGTGCAAGATGGATGGGTTGTTCCGAACATCTCTCATCTCACTTTTGGTGGCAAGGAGAACACTCTTAGTTTTTCCACTCGAATTTGGCTTGTGGCTCTCACTCACTATGAGGTGGTTCTCTCTCTCACCGTTCTTCTCACAAGTAGATGTTGTGCTTTGCACCCTCGCTAAAGCCTTTGCATTGTCCGCAATTATTTGGCTAGGAGTCATCGGTTGCAAAACACATGTATTGTTGAGCCATTTGAAGGTGTATACATTGGTGCGACCATCATGTTGAGCAGCCTTGTCAAATTGCCACAGTCGACCAAGAAGCATGTGGCAAACTGTCATAGGAACCACATCATACTCCACCGTATCTTTGTAAGGACCAATGGTGAAGGAGACCGATACGGTATGCTTGATCTTCACGGACCCTTGGTCACTTAGCCATTGCACGTGGTAGGGGTGCTTGTGCGGATGGAGGGTGAGGTTGAGCTTCTCACACAACTCGGTGCTAGCAAGGTTGTGGCAACTCCCTCCGTCAATGATCACCTTGATAGATTTGCCATTGATGCGGCTCATGTTTGGAAGATATTGGAGCGTTGGTCTTCATGCTCTTGTGCTTGAGTGGTTAAGATCCTTGTGACGACAAGCGATGGACTTGTGTCATGTTCACAGATGAGGAGTTTTTGATCATCTTCCACTCGTTGCCTTGCCATTGCTTCCTTGACATGGGCATCAAACTCATCTTCACTCAAGTACTCTTCATCACCATTGTCATGGATGAACAAGACTTTCTTGTTTCCACATTCGGCCGATTTGTGTCCTTTACCCCCACACTTGTAGCATTCACCGTTGAAAGGTGTATCACTCTTTGCTTGCTTGCCACTTAGGGACAGTTTTCCTTGAGGAAGTGTCGGCTTGAAGGAAGGCTTGGAGGTAATTGAGGAGCTTCCATTGAAAGTTGTTGGTGCAGGGGTTGAAGCTTGCTTGTAGGTGAAGTACGTCTTGGGCTTGTTGTACTTGATGTCCTCTTGCACTTCACGTTCAGCCTTTGTTGCGATGTGCACAAGCTCAACCATGGTGTTGTATGTTTGGAACTTGACAATGCGCTTGATTGGGTGATTCAAGCCAATAAGGAAACGTGCCATTGTTTGTTCCATGCGCTCATCAATGTTGGCCCGAATCAAGTTGAGTTCCATTTCCTTGAAGTATACTCTTCCACGGTCTTTGTCCCTTGACGAAGCGCTTGAAGGTTGTTGAAGAGGTCACGCGTGTAGTGCGCGGGGACGAACCGGGATCTCATGTGAGCCTTCATGTCATGCCAAGTTGTGATTGGCGGTTCTTGTCTTGCATCACGAGCAACTTGAACTTGTTCCCACCAAAAGGTTGGTGTAATCATCAAACTCAAGCGAAGCCATGGCGACCATCTTGTCGTTGCTATAGTTGTGCATGCGGAAGATCTTGTCGACTTTGAGTGCCCACGAGAGGTATTTTTCGAGGTCATTGGATCCGGTGAACTTGGGCATTGTGAACTTGAGCTTGCCAAAAGTTTCTTCATCGTTGCGGTCATTGCGACGAGCTTGGTGACCTTGTTGATGATCTTGTAGTTGGGTAGGTGGAACTTGGTTCTCGCGTCCTTGTTGTGGAGCTTTCTCTTGGTATTGTTGTTGAGGAGCTTGCTCTTTCTCTTGGCACGGTTGTTGACGTGGTTGAGGCTCTTGGGCCTCATGGTGGCAAGGGTGTGGAGCCTCTTGACGCGGTTGATGGCGAAGAGGAGGCTCGTTCCTTGGTTATTGATGTTGGTTAGGCATATTGGCCTCACGGCGAAGAACATGGTCATGAGCCTCTTGACGTGGTGGGCGTCGCTCAACTTGTATCACTTGACGCTCCAAGTTTTGTTGATGTGGAGGAGGCGCCTCGTGATGACCATGGTGTCGTTGTTGATGTTCATGATGTTGATGACGAGGACGAGGATCTTGGAGAGCTTCACGTCGATGACGAGCTTGATTCTCCAAATTGGAGTCATCACTTGATGTGTCAAGTATGTGTCGCGGTCGATGGTTGCAATTGCGGTTGCAATTGTGGTTCCTCTTGTGGTTGCTCTTGTTGGATCACTAGTGCCCTTGCATGATGACAGCGTGCTTCTTGCCTTGCTCGTGGCCTTGAAGAGAGGTCACCATCATAGCTTGACGTTGCGGCGTGCCATGGGGAAGGTACATAGTTCGAAGAGGTTCCATCTTCAACCACGGGGGCATCATTGCGTCTTGGAGCACTTGGATGTAGATCTTGTTGAGGGTTGCATGACGACGCGAAGAACTTGAAGAGCTTGATGCGCGTGAACGTGGCCTTGCCATTCCGTCGATGAGGCTTCGAAGATTGTCATTTGTTTCGGCGACAGAGCGTTGAAGCGCTTCATTTTGGTGGCCAAAGTTGTGATGCAATGCATGCATTTGTCGTTCGAGGCCGTCGAAGTGGTTGTCGATGTTCTTGAACTCGGCATGCGTCTCGCCAAATTGTTAATCTTGTCTTGTCTCAAGGGCTTGGCAACGTTCATGGAACTCTTGGCGGATGATGAAGTGACTTGCACGCGTCATGTACGGACCTTGATCTTCTTCTTGGGTATGTGGTTGGCTCGACTCACCGTGCCTATCCATCATGCAAGACACAAAAGTATTGTATATGGAAGTGGAATATGGTTGTGTTAGCCTTGTACCTCACCTTGGGGATTGCACCAAACTAGAAACCACAAGTGAGAGCTATAAGCGTGCAAAGTGGAAATGCAAATAAAACTCACACTAAAGAAAGAACTAACTCTCAAAAGCTTGTTGGTGCTAGGTTAGGATTGTGGAAAGCCAAAGAATCAACCAAAAGAAAAGGGATAATCAAAAGTGGGTAAAATCCAACAAAACTCAAGTCAAAGGCGAAGGTCAACAACTCAAAAGGGTGACAGGAACCTACGACTATATACACACACGTGGAGAAAGTTGGGATTGACACGATTATGAAAATGAGCAAACAAAATGTCCTAATGAAGACTAAGCTCGTTGTCGTGCCAATGCAAGGAGAGACCGTGGCTCGTTTGCAAAGAGGAAAAATGAGCAACGGATTTGTGCACTTGTCTTGGGCGCTCTGCTTTCTCTCTTGCTTACAAGCTTTGATACTCTCTTTGGCAATGGGAGACTATTTTTCTTTTGCTTTTGCTTTTGCTTTGTATCTTTTTTTTTGCTCTCCCTTGATGCTACCTAGTCACACTTGATGTTGCTCTTGCACACTCACTATCCAAGGACAAATGCACAATGCTCATGCAAACACAAGATGAGCCACTCTCATGGGATAGGTACACACAAGGAAGATAGGGGTTAACAAGGTGACGCAAGTTATACCTTCGTTGATGATGAACTTGGTGTCGGTGGTGCGGGATGATGTTCGTGGGTTGTGGTGTCGATGAGCACGGGGTTTGTTGATGCGGAAGCTTGTTGTTAGTTGACGACACGCACACGGGCACAAACAAACAAGGAGAAATTAGCCAATGCAAGATTAGAGGCAAAACTGTCAAAAGCAGGCGTCAGGGCCGGAGACTCCGGGGTCTCAGGCCGGAAACTTCGGTCCAGGCCGGAGACTCCGGTGTGGGTAGGCCGGAGACTCCGGTGTGCAGGCCGGAGACTCCGGTCTGGAGTCAGATCGCGAACTGCTCGTGTTTTTGAGTGGAAATCCACGCCTTGGGTCCTCAAATCCGCGAAAAATTGGCCAAAGGAAAATTGGCCTTGGGAAAATGCAGGATAAAGCTGGACCAACACCTAAGACAAGGTTTGGTCGGATCAAAACTACAAATAACACCCTAAATCAAGAGATTGATCCAAAGGAAAATTTGGGCTGTTTTTTGGGGGGGATTTTCGAATTTTTGGTGGATAGAAGAAAAATTTGTGGGAGAAATCGTGAGCAACGAAGCTCTTGATACCAATATGTTGAAGGCAAACCTCAAGGGTGGCCCGATCTTTCACGATTCCCTTTCAAATCGAGGATGGAGTGCGGGCAGAGGAGGGGAGGATGAACACGAAGAACTCACGCACGAAGAAACAATGAACACACACACACAAAACCACGATACACACCAATAGCTCACGCCGGCGGTAACCGGTCCGGCGCAATCCCTAGGATCGGTGTCGGGCGGAGGACTCTCTCTCGAACCGGCACGGCGAGATGGGAGACTCGGTGAGATCTTGATATCTAGGCAAAGGGACACCGATGCCTAGGCCTTGTACAACGCGGAGGCACGATGCAAACTCCAACGAGGTTTGGGGATATTGGTGCTCCTTAGTCAAGGAGCATGAGGCAAGAATTAGATAGATCCACAAAGGGGTTTCCACTAATTCCAATATCATGCCTAGGGTTTACAATGGAGGTGGGGGACTATATATAGGCCAGCCACACAGTCAAGGGTACTTTAGGAATAAAAGACAAGTTCTGGACGTACTAAGGGGTACATGGGCCGAAGGCCCAAAGGCCTTTTACATGCCTGGTGAAGGTCGGTCCGGAGACTCCGGTGTGGTGGTCCGGAGACTCCGGTCTGGTCCGGAGTCTCCGGTCGGTCGGTCTCCGGACCAGCCTCCGGAGGGGCAGTCAGATTGACACCGAGCTCGATTCTAGGGGCAGACCGGAGGTGGGGCCGGAGACTCCGGTGTCTGATGTCTACGTACTTCTATCCTTGTAGACAGTCGTTGGGCCTCCAAGTGTAGAGGTTTGTAGAACAGCAGCAAGTTTTCCCTTAAGTGGATCACCCAAGGTTTATCGAACTCAGGGAGGAAGTGGTCAAAGGTATTCCCTCTCAAGCAACCCTGCAATCAAGATATAAGAAGTCTTTTGTGTCCCCAACACACCCAATACACTTGTCAGGTGTATAGGTGCACTAGTTCGGCGAAGAGATAGTGAAATACAAGTGGTAAAGATAATTATAAGTGGTAACGGTGATAGAAAATAACTTGATGGCGTGGAAAAGACTAAAGGCAAACTGAAATAAAGAAGGAAGCAAGCAAACATGTAACAGATCTAGTAGCAAACGGTGTATCAATGCTTAGAAACAAGGCCTAGGGATCATACTTTCGCTAGTGAACACTCTCATATAAATATATTCTCTTCATGATACTACTCTAAACTACTCTCCGATTGAACACTCTAATCGATGGTAGGGCTATAACAGCACACCTCAAAGTGCATCTTTCCCATCTAGAAAACCCCACACTGTCACCTTGAGTACTAGATGAGTCCAACAAACACCACAATTTCATAAAGACATCCAACTCCAAATATAACTCATAACAAGTATTTGTAATCTCTAGCCTAGGTGCCACCATGGTGAGCACGTTGTCACTTTCGCACACATGGGGAGAGCAGAGATCTAATAAAGCACTTGAGTAGCAAGGTAGATCTACTTGATTACAAAGCTCATGACCAAAACAAGATCATGCATAGATAGAGAGATGAACACATAGCTACGGGTAGAACCCTTAGCCTCGAGAGAGAACTACTCCCTCCTCATCATGGGAATCAACAATGGTGATGGAGATGGCGGTGGAGATCGATGGAGATGGCTCCGGGGGCACTTCCTCGTCCTGGCAGGGTGCTGGAACAGAGACTTTCTGTCCCCCGAATCTCCCCTTCGGTGGCGGCGGCACAGCGGAACTTTTCATGGATTTCTGATTGATGACTTAGGGTTTTGGCTTTGGGAGGCTTCTTATAGGCCAGAGGGCAAGGTCGGTGGGCGGCCAGGGGGCCCACACCATGCCCTGGCGCGGCCTAGGTGGACCCGCGCCTAGGGGTGGTGTGGCCACCCTATGGCCCCTCTCCGACTCTCCTTCTGGCTCCGTGAGTCTTCCGGGAAAATAGTAACTTTGGCTTTTGTCCCGTCCAATTCCGAGAATATTCATTTTCTGACTTCCTGGAACCAAAAACAGCAGAAAACAGCAACTGGCACTATGGCATCTTGTTAGTAGGTTAGTCCAAGAAATCTTATGAAAAGTACTCCAAAGTTGGAACAAAACACAAGAAAGTGGATAAAACCAAGCATGGAACATCAAAAATTATAGATACATTTGCAATGTATCAACATCCCCAAGCTTAACTCCTGCTCGTCCTCGAGTAAAGTGATAAAAAGAAAGAATAATTTTGAGGTGACATGCACCATCAAAGACTTGATCAAAGTATTTGCAAAACATTCAAAGTTGGGATCATAGTACTTCAATCATAACATGAAAGACAAAGTTCTAGCAATAAGCAAAGAAACTATGATGCAACATGAAAAGGCACAAACAAAAGATTCATGAATAACAATGCTTGCAAGACGTTTGTTTGTTTCACATAAAGAAAACATAGCATAATAGTATTCAGCTAGTCCCTCAATAGAGTAGCAAATATAAATGCATAGGGCACCTTCAAAGTTCATAAGAGTGACTAGATACAATAGTTTAAAACAAGCAATAACAAGTTATGCATCAATCAACTAGTCTTGGGACAATGCACATAGAACTAAGAATGGCCACTATGCTCTCAAAGTAGGTGCATAAAGATAGAAGCTGGAGACTCAATATAATGGTGGAAGAAAAGCCTTTTGTAAAAGGAAGTAGGGATTCAAGTCTCATAAAGAGCTTCCAAAAATTATGGTACTTGTAGTTTTCAGCTCTCATTGCCCCTATCATAAGCATCTTGAAGTGATTAAGGTTAAAGTGAACAAACTATGGTGTACATGCTTGATGAAGTATAAGTCAGAAATCTCATGTCCCTTGTATACGAGGGTCGTTCCTCATGCTACTCAAGTTTAGTTACCGGTAAGTTCTTGTCATCGTAAGTATATGTGTATCATTGAGAACCGCCAACGGGGTACGCCTTGCCCGATGATACGAAAGAATCCCCATATCAAAATGACAAGGCAAGCAGACAACGAGCATCTCAGCATTCTTCTTATTTACCATGGGAATATGGTGCTTTTTTCTCTCTTTCCTCTTTTCATAGTATCTTTTTTTTCTTTTATCTTTTTTTTCTCAATATAGGACTCTCTTTTTTTATAAGAAGAATGCTTCATAGACAGCTCATTATGGTTACGCTGCAGGTTTCCACCATGTCAGCATGGATTAGACCAGCGGCCCAGGCGTTTCTCTAACACATATACATAACTCCATGGACTTACAAGCTCCCCTTTCATTTCACATCGACGACATCCATATACAAAAGAGCATGATATCAACTAGGTACAAGTACCAAGTGCAATGTTGAAAGCGTTCCCCATGAAAGCATGGTTCTGCTAATTCCCGACAAATAAGTGCAAGCATATACAACATAGAAGACACAATGGTTCAAGTTTATTAAGGGCAAGTAAAGTAAAGTGTGCCATCAAGTTCGTGAGAGCTTTAATCACTAGTTTTCTCATAACAAGTGGAAGGTAAACAAAAGCATGAATATACTTGGAATAGCATAAGCTAGTAGGTAGGTATGGTGGACTCTTTGGAATAACTCGGTTTACGGAGTTGGATGCATGAGTGGAACTCATACTTTGTTGTGGAGGCTAGCAAAAGACTGGGAGCGACAAACTAAGAGAGCAATAATGGCCATAATCATGCAGAACGACAAAACATCATTGATCAAAGCATAAAGTGATACTACGAGTTGAAAACTAAAGGATCATACAGGCTATACTGACTTGAGATAGTCATAACATGGTGTGAGCATGCGCCAAGTCAACCCAAATAAAGCATCAAAGGAGAATACCACTATACTATGCTTTAATATGCTAAAACAACGCATGATTCATCCAAGGCACATTAAGAAATCTTAATTGTTTATAACAAGCCATGCTACAGCAAAGAATACTAAGCATAAAGCCAAAACAATATCAAGCATGGCATGACAAAGCATAGGCCACAGTCAAAAATGAGCTCTTTTTACCACATAAGTATGAACTTTCCTACTCTTTTCCAAACCAAACCAAACTATTTGCAAACCAATGTATGAAAGAGGGGGTCCAACCAACTTATTCAGAAAACTAAGCAAACCAAGCAAACTAAAAACGAAAACGAAAACGAAAAAGAAGACGCTCGAAGAAAAACACAACTGTGCATGAAACAATAAAAATGAAACGTTTGGAAGAAACCTGTGATTTTTATTGATGAAGAAGGGGATGCCTTGGGCATCCCCAAGCTTTGACGCTTGTACTTCTTCGATATTTCTTGGGGTGACACGCATGGCATCCCTAAGCTTGAGATTTAGTCCATCCTTCATCTCATTACTCATTCCTTCCATACACCTGAAAATTTTCCTTCATAAAAAACTTCACACAATCTCATTAGCAACATTAGTGCACTTAAGATAAATAAGTCTCAAGGTTCAGTTTTAGCACCAAATAAACGTCCATTAGAACACTATCTACTGTAGCACTTCCCTCAAAAAGCTCAATTCCCCATAGGAACTCAAGAAGGAACTAACAAGAAGCAAATGCAGAAAAATGGCAGAAATCTGTCAAAACAGACCAGCAGGTAAAGACGAATTTTTTCGAAGACCTTCTGTTTCTCAATTCAAAAAGTGTTGAACTAACGAAAGTTAGATAACAACCTTGGGCAGAAGCACAAAATATTGCAGCTTAATCCGACGTACCGAGCTCTCTCAGGAATTTTTACGGTGAAGCATAGAAATCTGTTTCAGGACAGCAACTTTCCCAATCATTACTTCACTCTCATTAGAGGTTACTCTTGACACAAAAAGAAAATAAAAAGGAGAAGGAGAGGTTATTACAGAGGTAATAACTTCCAAGACTCAACGAAAACTCTTGGGTTATCTCCCAACAAGTACTTTTCTTTAACGCCTTTAAGTTAGGCATAAGAAGCAAAGAAAGAATCAAGTGTTCTCAAATGAAGAAGCATTAAGACCAAATTTTGTTTTCATAGGAGAAGCAAAAGAAATCTTTTCTTTATTTTTAGGGAAGTGTTCTATACCTTTCTTGAGTGGGAGTTGATAATTAATGGTGCCTTCTTTCATATCAATGATGGCACCAACAGTTCTAAGAAAAGGTCTTCCCAAAGTAATAGGACAAAAAGCATTGTATTCAACATACAAAACATAGAAATCAACGGGGACATATGAATCGTTAACCAAAATAAGAACATCATTAAGACTCCCCATGAGTTTCTTTTTAGCATTAGCATCAAGTGGGACATTCAAATAACAATCTTCAAGAGGAGGCAAATCAAGCATATCATAAATCCTTCTAGGCATAATATAAACATTACTATCAAGATCACACAAAGCTTTCAAATCAAAGTCATTCACTTTCAAATTAATGATGGGTTCCCAACCATCTTCTTGCTTTATAGGGATAGAAGCTTTATGTTTCATCTTTTCTTCTTTAATCTTTATGAGAGCATCAGTAATGTGTTTTGTAAAAGCCATGTTCACAGCACTAGCATTAGGACTTTTAGCAAGCTTTTGTAGGAACTTAATAATTTCAGAGATATTGCAACCATCAAGATCAAAATCAAATTTATCATCTAAAGTAGTAGAACTATTACTAGCCTCAGCACTAGTGGTGGTGATAGTAGAAACACTAATGTTTCTAGCAATTTCATCTTCTCTTTCCCATTTAGCATGTAATTCAGCTAATAGTCTAACATTTTCATCAATTCTTACTTGTATTGCTGCAGCCCGTCCTACGACCGCTTCTACATCTACACCAACAAGTCCTCCAAGTGGACCCATGACTCGTGCTCGAGCCAAACTCCTACAAGCTAAGGTGAACTCGCTCCTCTCTTCGTGCCAATTCGATACCTCCTTGGATGGCGTGCTACTTCATACCACTACTTTTTGCATCATCAGGTACGAGCCCCCGCCGCGTCGACCCATGAGCCCTGAAGCTGCACCTGAGCTGAAGCTGCCGGAGTGTCCGCCCGAATCCAGCCGGAGTGTCCGGCCACCCCGGAGTGCCCGGCCCGACTCAGCCGGAGTGTCCGGCCTGCCCGAGCTCGGACTTGGCATGGACATTTAGAAGGTCGAATCGGACACTCCCTAGACACCACCCGGAGTGTCCGCCCTGCCCGGACTGTCCGGCCTTGCCGACTCGGACTGTCCGGCCCAAGTGATGGGCCTGCGAGCCTAGCTGGCCCTATGGCCCATGTACCCCTCTACTTCGCCTAGAACTCTACTTTAATGCCTGAATTACCACTAAACTTGTGGCTGGCCTATATATAGACCCCCACCTCCATTGTAAACCCTAGGCATGATATTGGAATTAGTGGAAACCCCTTTGTGGATCTAACTAATTCTTGCCTCATGCTCCTTGACTAAGGAGCACCAATATCCCCAAACCTCGTTGGAGTTTGCATTGTGCCTCCGCGTTGTACAAGGCCTAGGCATCGGTGTCCCTTTGCCTAGACGTCAAGATCTCACCGAGTCTCCCATCTCGCCGTGCTGGTTCAAGAGAGAGTCCTCCGCCCGACGCCGATCCTAGGGATTGCGCCGGACCGGTCACCGCCGGCGTGAGGTATAGGTGTTTATTGTGGTTTTGCTTGTGTGTGTGTTCATCGCGTTCTTCGTGCGTGTGTTCGTCGTGTTCATCCTTCCCTCCTTTCCCTGCACTCCACCCTCGATTTGAAAGGGAATCGTGAAAGATCGGGCCACCCTAGAGGTTTGCCCTTAACATATTAGTATCAAGAGCTTCGTTGCTCACGATTTCCCCCGCAAATTTTTCTTCTATCCACCAAAAATTCGAAAATCCCCACAAAAAACAGCCCATATTTTTCTTTGGATCGATCTCTTGATTTGGAGTGTTATTTGTGGTTTCGATCCGACCAAACCTTGTCTAAGGAGTTGGTCTAGCTTTATCCTGCGTTTCCCCATCCTGATTTGGCCAGATTTTCGCGGATTTGAGGCCCGAAGGCGAGAATTTCCGCTCAAGAACACGAGCAGGAAACCCGCGCCGGAGTGTCCGGCTCATACCAACCGGAGTGTCTGGCCCGACCGGAGTGTCTGGCCGAACCAGACCAGAGTGTCCGGCCCAGACAGACCGGAGTGTCCGGCTGTAACGCCAGTTTTGACAGTTTTGCCTCATTTTTCGCATTGGCTAATCTCCTTTGTTTGCTCGTGTCCCGTGTGCGTGTCGGCAAGTACCAGCAAGCTTCCGCATCATCAACTTCCGCGCTCATCGACACCATGGACCACGAACATCATCCTGCACCACCGACGCCAAGTTCATCATCAAAGAAGGTATAACTTGCGTCGCCTTGTTAACCCCCATCTTCCTTTGTGTGTCCCTATCCCATGAGAGTGGCTCATCTTGTGTTTGCTTGAGCATTGTGCATTTGTCCTTGGATAGTGAGAGTGCAAGAGCAATATCAAGTGTGACTAGGTAGCATCAAGGGAGAGCAAAAAAAAAGGAAAAAGATACAAAGAAAAAGCAAAAGAAAAATAATCTCCCCTTGCAAAAGAGAGTCTCAAAGCTTGTAAGCAAGAGAGAAATAAGAGCGCCCAAGGCAAGTGCACAAATCCATTGCTCACTTTTCCTCTTTGCAAACGAGCCACGGTCTCTCCTTGCATTGGCACGACAACGAGCTTAGTCTTCGTTAGGACATTTTGTTTGCTGATTTTCATAGTCGTGTCAATCCCAACTTTCTCCACGTGTGTGTACATAGTCGTAGGTTCCCGTCACCCTTTTGAGTTGTTGACCTTCGCCTTTGACTTGAGTTTTGTTGGATTTTTACCACTTTTGACTATACCTTTTCTTTTGGTATGTTCTTTGGCTTTCCACAACCCTAACCTACCACCAACAAGCTTTTGAGAGTTAGTGTGAGTTTTCTTGGCATTTCCACTTTGCACGCTAATAGCTCTCACTTGTGGTTTCTAGTTTGGTGCAATCCCCAAGGTGAGGTACAAGGCTAACACCACCATATTCCACTTCCATATACAATACTTGTGTGTTTTGCATGATGGATAGGCACGGTGAGACGAGCCAACCACTTCCCCAAGAAGAAGATAAAGGTTTGTACATGATGCGCGCAAGTCACTTCATCGTTCGACAAGAGTTCCATGAACGTTGCCAAGCACTTGAGACACGACAAGATGAACAATTTGGCGAGACGCAAGCCGAGTTCAAGAACATCGACAACCGCTTCGACGGCCTCGAACGACAAATGCATGCAATGCATCACAACTTCGGCCACCAAAATGAAGCGCTTCAATGCTCCGTCGCCGAAACAAATGACAATCTTCGACGCCTCATCGATGGCATGCAAGACCACGTTCACGCGCATCAAGCTCGGCAAGTTCTTCGCATCGTCATACACCTCTTCCACAAGATCTACATCAAAGTGCTCAAAGACGCAATGATGCCCCCATGGTTGAAGATGGAATCTCTTCGAACTATGTACCTTCCCCACGGCATGCCGCAACGTCAAGCTATGACGGTGACCTCTCTTCAAGGCCACGAGCAAGGCAAGAAGCACACCGTCATCATGCAAGGGCACTAGTGATCCGACAAGAGGAACCACAAGAGGAACCGCAAGCGCAACCACAAGTACAACCGCAAGTCTACCACCATCGACCGTGACACATTCTGGACACAACAAGTGATGACTCCAATTTGGAGAATCAAGCTCGTCATCAACGTCATGAACGTCAACAACGACACCATGGTCATCACGAGGCGTGATGAGGGCAAACCTCTAGGGTTGCCCGATCTTCACGGATCTCGTGGTCAAATCGATGGGAAAGCGAGGGGAAAGGGAGAAGGTAGCGGAAGCGGACGCACACCTCGCGAAGAACACGATGAACACACGCAAAACACACACGATACAAGGCTGATTGCTCTCACCGGTGGCCACCGGTCCGATAGAATCCTCGCAAGGAAAGATCGGTCAACGTGCTCCTGTCAGTCCCAAGCGGGGAGGGAAGAACACCTTGGAGAGGATCTTGACGTCTTGGCAAAGGGACACCGATGCCAAGGCCTTGTACAACGAGGGAGGCGCGATGCAAACTCCAACGAGGTGGTGACGATAGTTGATCCCCTTTGGTAGAAGGGGCTGAGGCAAAACTAGAGATTCCACAAAGAGTGGTTTTCTTTAGTCTATCATCTATGCCTAAGGGATACAATGAGGAGTGGGGGCTCTATTTATAGGCCAGCCACAAGTTCAGGGGTAGTTTGGGCATAAAACTAGGGTTTGGTGCGAAATAGAGGGGTACATGGGCCAAGGGCCCAGCTGTTGGCTTGCAGGCCCATCACTTGGGCCGGACAGTCCGGGTCGGCATGGCCGGATAGTCCGGGCTAACCGGACACTCCGGGTGGTGTCCCGGGAGTGTTCGATATGACCTTCTAAATGTCCACGCCAGGTCCGGGCTCGGGCAGGCTGGACACTCCGGCTGAGTCGTGCCGGACACTCCGGTGGCGCCGGACACTCCGGCTAGATTCAGGCGGACACTCCAGCTCAGGCAGCTTCAGGACAGGTGCAGCTTCAGGGCTCGTGGGTCGACGATCTTGGGGACTCGGCGTTGTATATGTAGTAGCGTCCACAGGACGGGCTGCATCAGCTCCCCCCTTCAAAAAGAGTCGTCCTCGACTCTTCATGCACATCACTAAGAAGATGATGTCGAAAGACCTTCTTGACCCTGGGGTTCACTATACAGTCGTCCTTGAGAAGCTTGATGTGGCAACTCTTCAATGTTCCTTCACCTTCCATGAAGCCTACAAAGCTCACAACAAAAGCGAAGCAACACTCAAAGAGTAGCCAATTCATGAAGATTATAGCATGAGTCCTCAAGTAGAAGGAAGTCACCTTATGATGTAGAGATAGCTCATTGAAGGGTCGCCCTAGGTAACTCTCTTCGATTCGTCTTGTCAACTCTTTGTCCATAGAGGTTGACGCGTACGCAATTGTACCTTCATACAACAAAGACCAAGCAAAATATGTTTGTGTGTGATAGAGGAGCATGTCATTTGTGGCATGTCCATTCTTGTTCACAACACTATTAGCACAACTCAAGTATCGCAAATGAAATGCATATGCCAGGTCAAAGTGCATGGATGTCGTTTGAACATCATCAAAATGTGGGAACTCAAAAACTCTATAAAGCGTCTTAGTGTGGCACTCAAAGCAATTGACTAAGAAATGGATCAACATCTTTGATGCAAGATTAGGAGAATTCGGCAAAAACACATGAGGAAAGATATCCAAAACAACATCATTATGTGTGCAAACCAACCATTGGAAAGAACAGTTGTTCAATATGTTGGAGGCCATAC
Source organism: Avena eriantha (assembly GCA_910589775.1). Taxonomy (NCBI): domain Eukaryota; kingdom Viridiplantae; phylum Streptophyta; class Magnoliopsida; order Poales; family Poaceae; genus Avena; species Avena eriantha. The sequence goes on along the minus strand of OU342746.1, from coordinate 70,768,103 downwards.
ACATATCATCAAAGGCCAAAATCATGGGGGTACGAGTATCGCAAGCGGTAGCAAAAACAACATGTTTGCAAACAAACCATATGAAAGAGCAAGTGGTCCTTATGTTTGTTGCAACAACAATACGAGAGACTTGGAAGCTCTCATGACAATACATGCTCAAAATGGCATTATGGTTGCACACAAAACATCGGAAAGAGAAATTGTTCAACATTTTTGTGGAAACACACAAAGCATCCATATCCAAAAGCAATGAAACATGATTGTCACAAGGTGAAAGAATACCATCAACATGCTTGCAAGCAAACCATAGGAAAGAGCAATTTTTCAACATGAAAGATGCAAAGCATGCAAAAGGTATCAGAGCTGGGTCGATCTTGAACTCACTTGGGGGATGCTCTCTAGAGCTCTTTTTGTCAACTCGTGCTCAACCGAGGTTGACATGATCATGCGGGTACCTACACACATCAAACACAAAAGGAAGAACGTGTGTGCATGGTAGAGAAATACATCATCCATCATGACATATCTCTTCTTGTGCACATCACCATTAGTGTCAATCAAGTATGAAAAATATGCATGGTGAGTATGCAAGTGGGGAACATGCTTATCATGGCAATCATCAAAATCTCGAAAATTTGAGAAAGCTATGGGGGCCATCTCAATATAAACCATATGAGAATTATTGTTGCAAGCAAAACAAGTGAAAGAGCAATTATTCAACTTATTGCAAGCAACGGGAGAGATTGTAAAAAATTCATGACAAAGCATTATCCGAGGGGTACCATTGGTAACAGCATTGCAAGCAAAACATTGGAAAGAGCAATTGTTCAACAAAGTGCAAGCAATGATATCATCAATGTAACGTTTATAGCATGGCATGTCTATGGCAACATCATCACAATCAAATAATTTCACATGCTCAACATTATTCAAAGGCAAAGTATCACATGGAAAAATCAATGAAGCATATGTGATATCACAAACATCATCCATAGCATGCCAATCATCACAAGTCATCATGTCCACTAGTGGGATCATGGCATCATCAACACCCTTATTTTTACCTTGTTCATACCTCTCATATGAAGTGGGTGTTGTGGTAGCATTGGCCTCCATGTGGGCTACTTCTTCATCACGTATGGGGATGGCATCATCTCCATCCACCATGTACTTCTTCTTGGTTGGAGGCATCATCATCTCCAAGCTTAGCGCTTCTTTATCCACGGAACCTAGCACATCATGGGATAACACACTAGAGGTAGAGCGTAAGTCGTTAGAAATCAAACTGGTCTCACATGACCTATCAACTACCACTCTCAACTCACTAGGTGTATCACTCATGCCCTCCAAGTGGAAGCACTCAATCTCATGTATGGTGGAGTCACTCATCTCACTCTTGTTTTCACTCAAGTGGGCTAAGTGGCTCTCATACTCACATGGGATTCGTACCACATCATCACTCAAGCATGTAGGGGTAGGCTCGGTTCTCTCAACTCCATGCGCCTCCTTTGGTGAAGGGAAAATCCCATGCTCACCATTCTTGACCTTGTCGTCGCCATCTTGCACCTTGGCTTGTGTAGTCCTCTTGACGTACTCGTCCAACTTAGCAAAGTAGACGTCTTCGTCTTCCTCATCCATGAAGGTGCATGCGTCATCTAGGACGTCAAGTTTGGGCGTTGAAGCTTGATGGCGTGGAGTAGAGCTTGCTCTTGGTGCCATTTTGGTGGTGGCACGGGTAGTTGAAGGTGCCTTATGATGGTGTCGACGGAGGTCATTGGCGTGCCTTGCCAAAGGTTGATGTAGATGGCACACTTGATCATCCACATGACGCTCGCGACGATGCTCCTTGTCCTTGGCACTCTTCTTGTGATGGTGGTGCATTCTTGAGCTTGGTTGAGCATTATGGATGGTGCTCAACATGTACTCTCCGTCTTCATGGCGAAGTTGCCTTGAACGATGTCTTGTATCCTCTTGATGTTGGCAATGATCTCTAGAGGATTTATGTCGATGAAGATTCTTGCTTCGTGGCGCCTCTTTGGGAAGATGATGTTGGGGCGCCACTCTTCTTGTAGGCGGTGGCACTTGTTGCCTTGGAGGTTGGTGCACTTGACGCCTTGGAGATGGTCGTGCTTGGCGCCTTGGAGATGGTGGCGCTTGACGGCTTGGTGGTGATGCCTCTCGTCGCCTTGGAGATGGTGGCGCATGAAGCCATGTAGGTAGTCGTGCCTGACGCCTTGGAGGTGGATCATCGTAGTAGGTGGTGCCCTTTGGTGTGGCACGCTTGGCCTTGAAGGTCATGATTTCTTGATGATGCGCCTCCGCTACCTTGGCGTAGTAGTCCTCCATCTCCAAGCGGTGGAGGTATTCTTCATGGCTCATGGAAGAGCCCTCGAAGTGGGTGAAGCACGCCATCTCCTCCATGCTTGGTGAGGCGTCGTCGTTGTAGCACTCGAAGTCATCCATGCTTGGGGAGTCGTTGCTGATGTAGTACTCCATATCACCCAAGCATGTGGAGCCATTGTCGGTGTAGTGCTCCATGCATGAGGAGCCATTGTCGATGTAGAGCTCCAATTCCTCCATGCTTGAGGAGCCATAGTTGATGACGTGCTCCATGTCTTCCATGCATGTGGAGCCATCATATGTGCAATGCTCTGGGTCCTCAAAGCATGCGGAGCCATTGTCGGTGTAGTGCTCCATCATGTCCTCTATACTTGTGGAGTCGTAGTCATGGTGGCTCATCATGGATTCTTCATATAAATTATCCTCGGTTCCGGAGTCCCTAGACATGATTCACAAGACCAAGTGGTGTATATGGAAGTGGTAGGGGGTTTAGGAATGCAACGTCAAACCTTACTTTACCTTGGAAGATAGTATCGTGCAAGTGGCAACACTTGAGAGCAATCAAAACCAAGCAAAGTGAAGTTCACGCGGAACACCAAAACCAACTAACCACTAAAAAACACACACACACAAAGCTTATGGTGGATAGGTATGGAAGGTGGCGTGTCCAAGAACAATCTGAATCAAGATATTGTAATTGTAAGTAAAGAACCACGATGATCACAAAGCAAAACAAGTCAATCCACAAGATAGGAATTATATACAAGGAAACACACACGGTGGGATAAATGGGACTTGTGCGACGGAGAAAGTGAGGTAAGAACCAAATGATTACCTAGCGAAGACTATAAGCTCGTGTCGCACAAGTGCAAGGAGAGACGCTAGTTCGATTGCAATAAATTGGTGGGCTACAAGATATGCACAATAAGTACCACCTATTTGATGTTCATCGAGCTTGCGCTTCCTATTCTATGAGGCACTTGTTTCTTTCTTTTTATTTTTCTGCTTTTTATTTTTCTATTTTTTCACTTTTTCTTTTATTTTTCACTTGCCTCTTCTTTGTGCCAACAACTATACAAGATAACTATATGAGATAGCGCGCTCACAACTTTTGCTCGGAATTCTACAAGGTATCAAATGTGCATAGCCCAAGCAATCATAGGAGGAACTAGTCTCAATAGGTGTTTGTTGAACGCAAAGATAGTGTAGCTCACAAAGGAAAGCAAGTGGGGAGAAGTCGCGTAATTTTATACCTTTCGTCGCCGATCTTCACCTTTTATTGGTGGATTCCGCCTTGCCCACGGAATTTGGATGGAGTAGATAGCATGAACCACGGAGATGATGATGTAGAGCTCTTTCTCCTCTTCAAAACGAGCTAAAGAACACCAAAATCCAAATTCGTATGCAAAAGTTATGCTCAAAACCTTGAAGCAGATTTTTCTGTCAGCTGGGGGGGCGGACAGTCCGGTGCGCATAGGCCGGACAGTCCGGCCTGGCCGGATATTTCGGTCAGTTTAGGCCGGATACTCCGGTGGAGCGGATATTCCGGTCCGTTTTGGCCGGACAGTCTGGTCCGGTCGAACCAGAACTTCCAAAACACGAACATGACGAGTTTTGACAGAAAAACTAGGACCAAAACCTAAAATTGATGGGGGAAATCAAGGAATTAGGCTATGGAAAGGCAGAGAAAGGTAGATCAACAAGTTTAGCAAGTAATCCACGGATCAAAACCTACCAAAACGCAATCAAATCACAGATCGGTCCAAAACACAAATTGGGGCTATTTTTGGTGGAATTTTCGAATTTATGGGGAAAAAGACCAAATCGAGGAGAAATCCGTGGCAACCAAAAGCTGCTGATACCAGATGATGGGGGCAAACCTCTAGGGTGGCCCGATCTTCACGGATCTCGTGGTCAAATCGATGGGAAAGCGAGGGGAAAGGGAGAAGGTAGCGGAAGCGGACGCACACCTCGCGAAGAACACGATGAACACACGCAAAACACACACGATACAAGGCCGATTGCTCTCACCGGTGGCCACCGGTCCGATAGAATCCTCGCAAGGAAAGATTGGTCAACGTGCTCCCGTCAACCCCAAGCGGAGAGGGAAGAACACCTTGGAGAGGGTCTTGACGTCTTGGCAAAGGGACACCGATGCCAAGGCCTTGTACAGCGAGGGAGGCGCGATGCCAACTCCAACGAGGTGGTGACGATAGTCGATCCCCTTTGGTAGAAGGGGATGGGGCAAAACTAGAGATTCCACAAAGGGGGGTTTTCTTTAGTCTATCATCTATGCCTAAGGGATACAATGAGGAGTGGGGGCTCTATTTATAGGCCAGCCACAAGTTCAGGGGTAGTTTGGGCATAAAACTAGGGTTTGGTGCGAAATAGAGGGGTACATGGGCCAAGGGCCCAGCTGTTGGCTCGCAGGCCCATCACTTGGGCCGGACAGTCCGGGCTGACCGGACACTCTGGGTGGTGTCCGGGGAGTGTCCGATATGACCTTCTGAATGTCCACGCCAGGTCCGGGCTCAGGTAGGCCGGACACTCCGGCTAAGTCGCGCCGGACACTCCGGTGGCGCCGGACACTCCGGCTGGAATCGGGCGGACAGTCCGGCTCAGGCAGTTTCAGGACAGGTGCAGCTTCAGGGCTCGTGGGTCGACGATCTTGGGGACTCGGCGTTGTAGATGTAGTAGCGTCCGCAGGACGGGCTGCATCAAGGCGCCTCCTCCACATCAACAAAACTTGGAGCGTCAAGTGATACAAGTTGAGCGACGCCCACCACGTCAAGAGGCTCATGACCATGTTCTTCGCCGTGAGGCCCATGTGCCTAACCAACATCACCAACCAAGGAACGAGCCTCCTCTTCATCATCAACCGCGTCAAGAGGCTACACACCTTCGCCACCATGAGGCCCAAGTACCTCAACCACGTCAACAACCGCGCCAAGAGCAAGAGCAAGCTCCTCATCAACAACAATACCAAGAGCAAGCTCCGCAACAAGGACGCGAGAACCAAGTTCCACCTCCCCAACTACAAGATCATCAACAAGGTCACCAAGCTCGTCGCAATGACCACAATGACGAAACTTTTGGCAAGCTCAAGTTCACAATGCCCAAGTTCACCCAATCCAATGACCCTAAAGAATACCTCTCATGGGCACTCAAAGTCGACAAGATCTTCCGCATGCACAACTATAGCAACGAGAAGATGGTCGCCATGGCTTCGCTAGAGTTTGATGATTACGCCAACCTTTGGTGGGAACAAGTTCAAGTTTCTCGTGATGCAAGACAAGAGCCGCCAATCACCACTTGGCATGACATGAAGGCTCACATGAGATCCCGGTTTGTCCCCGCGCACTACACGCGTGACCTCTTCAACAATCTTCAAGCGCTTCGTCAAGGGACAAAGACCGTGGAAGAGTACTTCAAGGAAATGGAACTCAACTTGATTCGCGCCAACATTGATGAGCGTATGGAGCAAACAATGGCACGTTTCCTTATTGGCTTGAATCACCCAATCAAGCGCATCGTCGAGTTCCAAATATACAACACCATGGGTGAGCTTGTGCACATCGCAACAAAGGCTGAACGTCAAGTGCAAGAGGATATCAAGTACAACAAGCCCAAGACGTACTTCACCTACAAGCAAGCTTCAACCCCTACACCAACAACTTTCCATGGTAGCTCCTCAAGTACCTCCAAACCTTCCTTCAAGCCCACACTGCCTCAAGGAAAACTGCCCCCAAGTGGCAAGCAAGCAAAGAGTGATACACCTTTCAACGGTGAGTGCTACAAGTGTGGAGGTAAAGGACACAAGTCGGTCGAATGTGGAAACAAGAAAGTCTTGTTCATCCATGACAATGGTGATGAAGAGTACTTGAGTGAAGATGAGTTTGATGCCCGTGTCAAGGAAGCAATGGCAAGGCAACGAGTGGAAGATGATCAAGAACTCCTCATGTGTGAACATGACGCAAGTCCATCGCTTGTCGTCACAAGAATCTTGACCACTCAAGCACAAGAGCATGAAGACCAACGCTCCAATATCTTCCAAACACGAGCCGGCATCAATGGCAAATCTATCAAAGGCATCATTGACGGAGGGAGTTGTCACAACCTTGCTAGCACCGAGTTGTGTGAGAAGCTCAACCTCAACCTCCATCCACACAAGCACCCCTACCACGTGCAATGGCTAAGTGACCAAGGGTCCGTGAAGATCAAGCATACCGTATCGGTCTCTTTCGCCATTGGTCCTTACAAAGATACGGTGGAGTGTGATGTGGTTCCTATGATAGTTTGCCACATGCTTCTTGGTCGACCATGGAAATTTGACAAGGCTGCTCAACATGATGGTCGCACCAATATATACACCTTCAAATGGCTCAACAAAACATGTGTTTTGCAACCGATGACTCCTAGCCAAATAATTGCGGACAATGCAAAGGCTTTAGCAAGGGCGCAAAGCACAACACCTACTTGTGAGAAGAGCGGTGAGAGAGAGAACCACCTCATAGTGAGTGAGAGCCACAAGCCAAATTCGAGTGGAAAAACGAAGAGTGTTCTCCTTGCCACCAAAAGTGAGATGAGAGATGTTCGGAACAACCCATCCATCTTGCACTATGTCCTCCTTTGCAAGGGACTAGCGCAAGGAACTAACAAATTAACCAATGTTCCTCCATCTTTGATGAGTGTTTTGCAGGAATTCAAGGATGTGTTTCCCGAAGAGCTTCCACATGGACTACCTCCTCTTCGCGGCATTGAACATCGCATCGACCTCATCCCCGGTGCACCACTTCCCAACCGCGCCGCTTACCGCACGAACCCGGAGGAGACAAAGGAGATTGAACGTCAAATCAACCAACTCGTCTCCAAAGGTTTGATCCAAGTTAGCACTAGTCCAAGTGTCGTACACGTGATTCTTGTTCCAAAGACGGATGATACATTACGGTTATGCATGGACTGCCGTCCAATCAATGCTATCACCGTGCGTTATCGACATCCCATACCACGTCTCGATGACATGCTTGATGAGTTGTGTGGAGCCACTATTTTTTTGAAAATTGATCTTCATAGTGGTTACCATCAAATATGCATGGCTGAAGGTGATGAGTGGAAAACCGCCTTCAAGACCAAACTTGGTCTCTATGAATGGTTGGTTATGCCCTTTGGTTTATCAAATGCCCTATCCACCTTCATGCGCCTTATGAATCACATCTTGCATTCTCTCATTGGAAAAAGTGTTGTTGTCTATTTCGATGATATTCTTGTTTATAGCAAATCACTTGAGGACCATATAACACATGTCAAGGAAGTTTTGCAAATCCTTCGACATGAAAAGCTTTATGCTAATCTTCCCAAGTGCACTTGTGCTAAAGACAAGTTGATTTTTCTTGGATTTGTCGTTTCTTCGAAGGGAATTGAAGTTGATGTTTCCAAGGTAAAGGACATACGAGATTGGCCCATACCAACAAATGTCAGTGAACTCCGAAGTTTTCATGGGTTGGCCGGTTTCTATCGTCGCTTTGTGAAAGACTTTTCAACCATTGCTTGTGGGGCAAAGCACAACAAAAAGCTTTTGATGAACTTAAAAAGAGGCTCACCGAAGCACCTCTTCTTGCTTTACCAGATTTCACAAAAACTTTTGAGATAGAGTGTGATGCTAGTGGTATTGGCATTGGAGGAGTCCTTATGCAAAACGGACGTCCTATAGCCTACCATAGCGAAAAACTTGATGGTGCTCGCCTTAACTATCCGATTTATGACAAAGAGCTTTTTGCCTTAGTTCGTGTCCTTCAAGTTTGGCAACACTACCTTTGGCCCAAGGAATTTATCATACATTCCGACCACAAGTCATTGAAATATCTCAAAGGCCAAGCTAACTTGAGCAAGAGACACGCTAAGTGGGTTGAGTTCATGGAATCTTTTCCGTACATTGTCAAGTATAAGAAGGGCAAAGATAATGTAGTTGCGGACACATTGTCTCGCAAACATACAAGCCTTCTTACGAGACTTGAAATCAACATGTTGGGTCTTGAGGAAATAAAATCTTTGTATGCTTCCGACCCGTTATTTGAACCAATTTTCGCAAACTGCTCCAATGACAAGGGAGTTGATGATTTCTATTTGCATAAGGGCTTTCTTTTTAAACAAAACAAGCTATGCATTCCGAAGTCATCGCTTCAACTTTTGCTTCTCCAAGAATCTCATGGTGGAGGCCTTATGGGTCACTTTGGTCGCGACAAGACATTGGACATGCTCTCCAATCAATTCTTTTGGCCCAAGATGAAGCGTGGTGTGGAGCGCTATGTTCAACGATGCACGACATGTGTTCAAGCTAAGTCGCAAGCTAATCCCTATGGTCTTTATATGCCATTGCCTATTCCTCATACACCTTGGTCCGACATTAGCATGGATTTCGTGTTAGGATTGCCTAGATCTAAGCATGGTCATGATTCTATATTTGTTGTTGTGGATCATTTTTCCAAGATGGCACACTTCATACCGTGCCATAAGACCGACGATGCTTCACATGTTGCAAATCTGTTTTTCAGGGAAATCGTCCGTCTTCACGGTGTGCCAAGGACAATCTTCTCCGACCGCGATGTCAAATTCATGAGCTACTTGTGGAAGACCCTCATGGCCAAGCTCGGCGTCAAGCTCCTCTTTTCATCCGCATCACATCCTTAAACTGATGGCCAAACCGAAGTTGTCAACCGAAGCCTCGGAACTCTCCTTCGTGTGTTGATCAAGAAAAACCTGAAGGATTGGGAGGAATGCATTCCACACGCCGAGTTCGCCTACAATCGAGCCAAGCACTCAACAACCAAGATGAGTCCATTCATGATCGTCTATGGTTTCGAGCCCCTCACCGCGCTCAACATCCTACCACTACCTCTCCATGAGCGCACAAACATGGACGTCGAGAAGCACGCACAAGCTATGAAGAAGCTTCATGAAGAAACAAGAGCAACTATTGAACAACAAGTCCTTTACCAAGCTTCAAAGTTAAACAAAGACAAGAAGGAGGTGATATTTGAAGAAGGTGACCTTGTGTGGATACACCTAAGCAAGGACCGCTTCCCCAAGGAACGTGACTCCAAGCTCAAGCCAAGAGGAGATGGTCCCTTCAAGGTCCTCAAACGAATCAACAACAACGCCTACATCATCGACATCCCGACCTCCAAGTACCTTGCAAGCAATACATTCAATGTCAAGGATCTCTCACCCTACCATGGAGATGCTCAAGATCATATCCATGAAGAGTCGAGGACGACTCTTTCCCAAGGGGGGGAGCTGATGCAACCCATCCTACGGACGCTTCTACCTCTACACCAACAAGTCCCCCAAGTGGACCCATGACTCGTGCCCGAGCCAAACTCCTCCAAGCTAAGGTGAACTCGTTCCTCTCTTCGTGCCAATTCGATACCTCCTTGGATGGCGTGCTACTTCATACCACTAATTTGTGCATCATCAGGTACGAGCCCCCGCCGCGTCGACCCACGAGCCCTGAAGCTGCACCTGAGCTAAAGCTGCCAGAGTGTCCGCCCGAATCCAGCCGGAGTGTCCGGCCACCCCGGAATGTTCGGCCCGACTCAGCCAGAGTGTCCGGCCTGCCCGAGCCCGGACCTGGCGTGGACATTCAGAAGGTCAAATCGGACACTCCCCGGACACCACCCGGAGTGTCCGCCCTGCCCTGGCTGTCCGGCCCAAGTGATGGGCCTGCGAGCCTAGCTGGGCCCTATGGCCCATGTACCCCTCTACTTCGCCTAGAACTCTACTTTAATGCCTGAATTACCCCTGAACTTGTGTCTGGCTTATATATAGACCCCCACCTCCATTGTAAACCCTAGGCATGATATTGGAATTAGTGGAAACCCCTTTGTGGATCTATCTAATTCTTGCCTCATGCTCCTTGACTAAGGAGCACCAATATCCCCAAACCTCGTTGGAGTTTGCATTGTGCCTCCGCGTTGTACAAGGCCTAGGCATCGGTGTCCCTTTGCCTAGACGTCAAGATCTCACCGAGTCTCCCATCTCGCCGTGCCGGTTCGAGAGAGAGTCCTCCGCCCGACGCTGATCCTAGGGATTGCCGCGGACCGGTCACCGCCGGCGTGAGCTATTGGTGTTTATCGTAGCTGCAAAGGGATTCTCATTAGTTTCAGGTTTAGCAGCCATTTTATTAATCAATGAAGATTGAGCTTCAGACAAAGATGACATATTTCTTTCAGCATTGGAAAGTTTCAACTGTAAACTAGGAATTTCCCTATTTAGACTCTCAAGTTGATGGCTAATGTTCTTCAAAATGATAGATTGTTCCTCCATAGTTTTAGTAAATAGTTTATTTTGCTCATATTGCATTTGCATGAAGTTTTTAGTGGCTCTTTCAACTTCTAAAATTCTTCCTTCACTAGGTAATTCAGGTTTACCATTATAGCCATAAGTATTGTTGCCAAAATTGTTATAAGTTCACATCAACTTGCTCTTCTTGAGCAACCAAAGAGGCTAAAGGAACATTATTTGGATCAATATGGGCTTTCCCATTAACAAGCATGGACATAATAATATCAATTTTATCACTCAAGGAGGAGGTTTCCTCAACAGAATTTACCTTCTTTCCTTGTGGAGCTCTCTCAGTATGCCATTCAGAATAATTAACCATCATATTGGCCAAATGTTTTGTTGCAGCACCCAAAGTGATGGTCATAAAGGTACCTCCAGCAGCAGAATCCAATAGGTTCCTTGAAGAATAGTTCAATCCTGCATAAAAAGTTTGGATGATCATCCAAGCAACCAGTCCATGAGTGGGACAATTCTTTACCAAAGATTTCATTCTTTCCCAAGCTTGAGCAACATGCTCATTATCAAGTTGTTTAAACTTCATTATTTCACTTCTCATGGATATAATCTTAGCAGGAGGATAGTATTTTCCAATAAAAGCATCTTTGCACTTAGTCCAAAAATCAATACTATTCCTAGTTAAGGAATTCAACCATTCTTTAGCTTTTCCTCTCAAAGAGAAAGGAAACAATTTCAGTTTAATAATATCACCATCTATATCCCTATGCTTTTGCATGTCACAAAGTTCAACAAAGTTATTTAGATGGGAAGCAGCATCTTCATTACCAATACCAGAAAATTGCTCTCTCCTAACAAGATTGAGTAAAGCAGATTTTATCTCAAAGAAAGTATTTTCAGTCACAGGTGGAGCAATAGGTGTGCTCATAAAATCATTGTTGTTGGTGCTAGTGAAGTCACACAACTTAGAGTTTTCAAGAGTAGTCTTTTTTTGGGTTTTCAAATAAGAAAGCAAACAAGTAAAACTATTTTTTGTGTGTTTCTGAATAACAAAACAAGCAAGCAAAGCAAAACGAAACTAAGCAAAACAAAAATAACGAAGTAAAGATGATATGGGGTGGCCCGATCTTCTCAGTAAGCGGATGGCGATGATGATGGTGGATGGTAGATAACTAGTGCGTAGCTATGATCTCTCCCGCTCGATCCCTGATGCCAGTGCAACAGATCTCGAACCTTGTAGGATATTCACAACACCACACTCTTGCACACGCAGCCATGACCACGAACGGTAGTATGCAATCTACTAATTCCCAATGGAACAAAAGATCACACTCAATTATAGTTGGTAGATTCGAACACAGGGTAATTCCAGAGGTTCTATGAAAGAAACAACTCCAAAATATTTTAACGTAGTCTAAAACCTAACTAGGGGTCGTCCCAGGGCTTATAAGGCCAGCTGGGGCGGCCAGAAACCGAAACTAAACGCAAACGACTCAAACTGATACAAACCGACTCGGACCAGATTCGGTCGGCGGGTGGACACTCCGGTCGAAATCGGCCGGCAGTCCGGTCAGGCCGGACACTCCGGGTGGAGTGTGCCGGACAGTCCGGTCGAGCCGGAAACTTTGAAGTTTCCGGGTGATGTCCGGGTAGTATCCGAAGTGGCAGACAGAATGTCCACGCCAGTTTGCCTTTCGACCAGGGCGGACAGTCCGGGTGGATCCGGCCGAACACTCCGGTCGTGGCAGATCTTTTTGCCTCCGTCTTGATGATCTTCTCTTGCGCCTTCCTCCCGCTCCTCCCTCGCGCATCCTTGGGCGATCATCATGTTGGGCTTCTCTTGTAGCCGTTCTCCTCCTCGTGCCATGCTTGTTTCTCCAATGAACCTGATCATACATAAATGCATAGACCTAGGCAGTATAAAGTTTTCATCAATCAAAGTACCAGATTCGTTTAGGAGTAAATTCACATGTTGATCTAGTAGCTTAGCACGAGCTCTTGTAATAGGTCCAATTCTAATCTCATTGGACTGATCCTTTCTTGCAACAGTTGTAGCATCTTCAGTAGTCATTGGGGTAGGTGTAATTGTAGGGATGTCCTCATCATCTCCCCCCTTCAAAAAGCGTCGACCTCGACGCTCCAAGGTCTTCTCTAGCATATGGTGACAAATCAGCAACGTTGAAGCTGTTGCTAACTCCACCAAACTCCTCAATAGGTATATCAACCGAGTAGGCGTTATCATTAATCTTGTCTAACACCTTGTAAGGACCAGCACCACGTGGCTTCAATTTGGACTTTCGAAGTAATGGAAACCTATCCTTGCGTAGATGCACCCAAACCATATCTCCAGGCTCGAACAACACTTCTTTTCTTGCTTGATTCCTTGCAGCAGCAATGTTCTTGCCTTTCTTCTCAATAGCCTCTCGAGTCTTCTCATGTATTTTCTTCACATAATCAGCACGTTTTGATGCCTCCATATCAACTCTCTCATGTAATGGCAGAGGCAACATATCAAGTGGCGTCAATGGTTTGAAACCATACACCACCTCAAAAGGACAAAGCTGAGTAGTTGAATGCACAGCCCTGTTGTAAGAAAATTCAATATGTGGCAAACACTCTTCCCACTCCCGTAGATTCTTTTTAATCATGGTCCTTAGCAGCTGTGACAATGTTCGATTCACCACCTCCGTTTGACCATCTGTTTGGGGATGACATGTAGTACTGAACAACAACTTCGTTCCTAGATTTCCCCATAAGGTCTTCCAAAAGTAGCTCATGAACTTCACATCCCGGTAAGAAACAATCGTCTTTGGTACTCCATGTAATCTCACGATGTCCCTGAAAAACAGGTTAGCAACATGCGGCGCATCGTCGCTTTTGTGGCAGGCAATAAAATGAGCCATCTTAGAGAACCTATCCACTACCACAAATATAGAATCATAACCTCTCTGAGTTTTAGGTAGACCTAGCACAAAATTGAAGGGTTACGGGTAGGCTACACTAGCGTAAAATCAAAATTTTCTACCGCGTCAACCAGGAATACTATTGTCATAGATCACGGGATTACCGCTAGACGCGCAGGTGCGGAACTCGATGAAGCACGTTGTGGCAGTGTAGATGTTCTACGTCTCCTCCTCGTCCTCGTCCCACGAGCAGCTCCCCTTTGCGCGGCTCGTCCAAGTGCTACAGATGCAGCACCTCCGAGGTATCCACATGTCCGGAGTGGAAGCCGTCACACGCCAGACTGCTAGGTCTGCGCGTGCAACACAGGCGGAAGAGGAGTGGCGGGTGGGTGGAATGCTCTCTACTTTTCAGCTCGCCTCACTCCCTCTTATATAGGCATCCCTGGTGGGCTTCTACATTAGCAGCCCATTAGCAGCCTAAGCCTGGTCTAATTCGGATCCAATCCTCATTAGGCTTACAACCCCTAAAGTGTGTGACCCTATAGGTTCATACACGTATAGACATGACGCGAGTACACTTACTCTGTCAATAGTTGGTAGCGGCCTCTAGCAAGACGTGCCAACTCCTAAACGCATATAAAGATCATTCGGACGAACCATCACAAGGTTGAGTACATGTCTTTCCCTTTGCCTCACAATATTTGGTCTAGCTCTAAGCTGACCTCTCTTTCTCGATACTGTGATTCAGAATCCCTTTACTAGGTTAACTCTTAACCATATGTAGCACGGCCATGCATTTCTGGATCCGATCACTCGAGGGGCCCAGAGATATCTCTCTCAAGTAGAGAGGGGCAAATCCCATCTTGATTGACCGATGCCTTGCAGCATGTATCAGGACAAACCCGAAAGCTACCTTTATAACTACCCAGTTACGGAGTAGTGTTTGATAGCCCCAAAGTAGGTCGATCCACATCTCAAGTACATGCGACAATCTCAGGTCTAAGGACAAAACGTACACGATGTGTAGAGAGAGCCGCAAGTATTATTGCTAGTCTCATGTTGGGTCAGTCCAACCCCATGTTCATAACATGTGTCCACATCATTGGTTTGACATCTCTATGTCAATGACTTGCGAAACATAGTCATTAACCAATCGATGTGCTAGTCTAATATTCATGTGTGTCCTCGCATGAACTCCGACTAGGGACAATTATTAGATAACCATACAAGTAAAGAGTTTCACAAACAATTCACATAATTGCCAATCAATACAAGTTGCCTGGTATATGGATATTCAAGGAACATTATAATCACTCATGGATACACATGAAATATAACATGACACTACCTTCATCAATGAACTCACGAATCAGATGGTAGCGCATGCGAATATGTTTGTTCTTCTGGTGCTGTCTAGGTTCTTTGTCTTGTGCAATAGCACCATTGTTGTCACAATAAACGTCCAAGGGATTGGACGAGCCCTGAACCACACCAAGAGCGATCAGGAAATTCCTAATCCAAACAGCTTCCTTTGCAGCCTCCGAGGCAGCAATATATTCAGCTTCTGTTGAAGAGGAGGCCACTGTATCTTGCTTGGAACTTTTCCAGCTCACAGCACCACCATTCATGACAAACACATAACCTGATTGCAATTTCGAGTCATCTGAGTCATTAAGGTAACTCGCATCTGTGTAACCCATTACACTGAGTTCAACCTCACCTCCATAAACTAGGAACATATCCTTAGTCCTTCTCAAGTACTTAAGGATATTCTTTACCGCTGTCCAGTGAATCTCACCTGGATCAGCCTGGTATCTGCTCGTAATACTTAGAGCATAGGAAACATCTGGGCGAGTACATGTCATTGCATACATGATGGATCCAATAGCCGAAGCATATGGAACCCTACTCATGCGTTCTCGCTCATCAGTGGTCGAAGGACACTGAGTCTTGCTGAGTTTAATGCCGTGAGACATGGGCAAGAACCCCTTCTTAGCCTCTTCCATGCTGAACCGTTTCAACACTTTGTCAATGTACGTACTCTGGCTTAATCCAATTAGCCTCCTTGATCTATCTCTATAGATCTTGATACCCAGAATATATGCCGCTTCTCCCAAGTCCTTCATAGAAAAACTATTTTTCAATGAGGTCTTAACAGACTCGAGCATAGGAATGTCATTTCCAATCAATAATATGTCATCCACATATAAGATTAGAAACACAAGTGATTTCCCATTTTCTTTCTTATACACACAAGGTTCTTGTTCGTTTTTGGTGAAGCCAAACTCCTTTACAACTTCATCAAATCGAATGTTCCAACTCCGAGATGCTTGCTTCAGCCCATAAATAGACTTTTGAAGTTTGCATACCTTTCTAGCATTGTTTGGATTGACAAAACCTTCGGGCTGCATCATATACACGTCCTCAGAAAGGATTCCATTTAAGAAAGCCGTCTTGACATCCATCTGCCATATCTCATAATCGAAATGTGCAGCAATGGCTAGAATGATCCGTATAGATTTAAGCATCGCTACGGGCGAGAAAGTCTCGTCGTAGTCAACTCCTTGAACTTGTCGAAAACCTTTTGCAACAAGTCGAGCTTTATGGATGTGAACATTTCCATCCATATGAATCTTCTTCTTATAGATCCACTTGCACTCGATGGCTTTAAAACCATCAGGCAGGTCAACCAAGTTCCAAACTTGATTGTCTCCCATGGACTCTATCTCGGATCTCATGGTAATCAGCCATTTCTCAGAGTCTGGGTCCACCATCGCTTCTGCATAGGTCGCAGGCTCATCATTGTCTAACAATAATAACTCTCGCGCTTCGCGGAGCCTCGCCGACCTTCGTGGTTGTGGTGCTTCTATTGCCACGGGTTCCTCAACTTGTTCTGCTACAATAGCATCACTCGTAGAAGCATCCCCGACTGGCTCATCTTGAACTTCTTCAAGTCGCACCGACCTTCCACTCGTTCCCTTTGTGAGAAACTCTTTCTCTAGGAAAACACCGCTACGAGCGACAAACACTTTGCCCTCTTCTCGGTTGTAGAAGTAATACCCTAAGGTTTCCCTTGGGTATCCCACAAAAATGCACTTATCCGATTTGGGTGTTAGCTTGTCCGACTGAAGTCGCTTGACAAATGCATCACAACCCCAAATCTTTAGAAAAGACAAACTGGGATTCTTTCCAGTCCACATCTCATATGGTGTCTTAACTACGGATTTAGATGGTACCCTATTTAGTGTGAAAGCTGCTGTTTCTAGCGCGTAACCCCAAAATGATAATGGTAAATCCGACTGGCTCATCATCGATCGAACCATGTCCAACAAAGTTCGATTACGCCATTCAGAGACCCCATTTCTTTGAGGCGTTTCGGGCGGCGTGAGCTGTGGAACAATTCCGCAACTCTTAAGATGATTGCTAAACTCGTGACTCAAATATTCACCTCCGCGATCAAATCGCAAGGCCTTTATTTTCTTGCCACGTTGATTCTCTACCTCATTTTGAAACTCTTTGAACTTTTCAAAAGTTTCAGACTTATGCTTCATCAAGTATACATAGCCATATCTACTGAAATCATCAGTGAAAGTAATGAAGTAGTGATATCCTCCTCTGGCTGTCGTGCTCATTAGTCCACATACATCAGTATGTATGAGTTCCAACAAGTCTGTCGCTCTCTCGGGAAACCCCGTAAAAGGCGTCTTGGTCATCTTTCCAAGTAAACAAGCTTGACATGTCTCGTATGATTCAAAATCAAACGAAGTTAGAAGACCATCACCATGGAGCATCTTCATGCGCTTTTCACTTATATGCCCCAAACGACAATGCCATAGATAGGTAGGACTCAAATCATTTGGTCGAAGCCTTTTAGCACTAACATTGTAAACACATGCATTATCAAGATTTTAAATAAATAACCCATTCACAATGGGAGCATCAGCCACAAACATAGCATTCTTAGAGATTACACAAGCATTGTTTGTACTAGCGAATGAATAACCATCCCTCATCAAACATGAAGGTGATAAAATGTTTCGACCCATACTAGGAATGTAATAACAATTATTCAACTCCATGATAAATCCTGACGGAAGGTGAAGTTGCATGACGCCGACGAACAATGCAGCAACCCTTGCTTTATTTCCGACGCGAAAATCCACTTCGCCTTTCTGCACTTCTCTAGTCCTTATTAGCCCCTGCATCGAATTGCAAATATGAGCAACCGATCCGGTATGAAATACCCAAGAGTCAACATAAGAATCTGCGAGAAAAATGTCCACAACATTTACAACAAGTGTACCTGTGTGGGAAGTACTCTTACTTCCACTTTTCTTCAAAGAAGCCTGGTACTTGCTGCAGTTTCTCTTCCAGTGGCCATATTCGTGACAAAAGAAACACTCAGTGTCTCCTGCAGGACCAGCCTTTTGCTTGGGTGCAGGGTTTGGCTTAGGGATCGTATCCTTAGCCTTGCCCTTCTTCTTCTGCCAAGAAGTGCCCTTTTTCTTGAAGCTAGGCTTGTTCTGCACAGCCATCACATGGCTATGCCCTGCACACTTCTTAATGTCACATTCTGTTGTTTTCAGCATCCCACATAATTCATTATGGCCCCTCTCCACCCCATGCATATGGTAGTTCGAAATGAAATGCCCATAGCTAGATGGAAGAGATGCCAAAATGAAGTCAGTGGCCAACTCTTGGCCTAATGGAAAACCAAGCTTTTCCAAAGTCTGACTGTAACCAACCATTTTGATCACATGGGGGCCTACAGCTGCTCCCTCTGCCAGCTTGCATTCCACAAAGGACTTAGCGACATTGTACCTCTCAGTCCTAGCCTGAGTCTGGAACATGTCCTTAAGCACAACGATCATATCGTATGCTTCCTGATCCTCAAACTGTTTTTGAAGATCAGGTTCCATGCATGCAAGCATAAGACAACTGACCTCAAGAGATTCATCACATGCTTTCTTGTAGGCATTCTTAAGGGTAGCAGTTGCATTATCAGCAGGTTCATCCGGGATTGGGGTATCCAGAACAGTTTCCTTTTTCTCAGCCCTGAGAACAATTCTCAGGTTACGGACCCAGTCCGAATAGTTTGTTCCATTTAGTTTATCCTTTTCAAGAATTGAACGCAAAGCAAAAGGTGATGAATTGTTCGGTGCCATTGATCTACAACAAAAAAATATGCAAAATACTAAGCCATGTAACCATGAAAGAGTAAAACATATTAAACAATTTAATAGCATATACTCCCACTTAAATCAACATCCCTCTATTGATACTAAGTGATTCAAGATCCCCAATTAACAAGTCGACTAGTGAGCTTTAGCATCACTGCTAGAAGACAAGGTAAATCGGTAAGCAACCTTTGCTAATCATATCACATATGACTCTTGTTGTTGGGTGACATCTCTATGTCAAAACTAGGCGCCCAACCTTTATGCCCCAAGGTCCTTAACTATTAAGATGACCTTGTTAAGCTCACCAACCCTTATGCGTGTAGGTATCCGATACAAACCCATCCAGCCAAGGAAAACCGTGGCACCCTAATTTCATAGACCCACCAACGATTGTACAGGGCATAGGATGGTGCAAGGTTTGGTTGGGAGGTCATGGTTTAACTTAAACTTTGTGAGGGATCGTTCTACTTCTATCATCTAAGCATGCATAGTAGTAAAACGTATAAGAATAGCATTCACATAGATGTGATACAGTATGGCCCATTTTCTCATGGTGATCTCCATCGCCATAGAACCTGTCCACCATGATGATCTCCATCTTCATGCTCTATGCGAGCCATCCTCCAAGTGATGAGTTCTCCAAGAACTAATACAAGCTATTACTCCTAACATCTAGTAATCAAAATTACATGGTATTGGGATCATCACAAGTTGGCACGCAGGCCATTACAATAATTGACAACACATATGGCTCCAGCCGTGTTGCCCAACTCACGACACGCAGGTCATGAAAAAATACATACATGCATCACATACATTTTTGGGCCATACTGATCACATAAATCCTGCAAAAACAAGTTGTGCATAGAATCACATTCTACCGGATCATGTGAAATCGTACCACCTATGAACCTTAACGAGATACAAAAAGGGGGCTACGACTAAGGGGGGTCTAGGGGGTCTCCCCCTGCGGGGTTCGAAGGGGCAGCGCCCCTCGCGGTACCTTTGTGAAAAATGAGAGATCAAATCTATACAATTTTCTTTAAGGATTTTGATCGGCAAATCAAATTTACCATAAACCGACCATAGTTCCGATTCGACCAAACTCCTTTGATCACGGTACGTCGATTCAGATCTAATTCCCGATTCGATCAATCATATTGATCTTTGCGTGATTCAGAAGGATTTATGTGTCACTGTCTACCCCGATGGCGGAAACTGACCGGTAGGGGTAAGTCGTTCGACGACCTTAGAATCACGATCACGGAAAGTAAGATCATAGATCAATCCAGAAACACCGCCATACAAATGATCATATCATTCATATCAATCTACATATCACCATATGCAAACTTCCCGAACCTATGACTGCATAGCATCGGCTCTGATACCATTGAAGGGTTACGGGTAGGCTACACTAGCGTAAAATCAAAATTTTCTACCGCGTCAACCAGGAATACTATTGTCATAGATCACGGGATTACCGCTAGACGCGCAGGTGCGGAACTCGATGAAGCACGTTGCGGCAGTGTAGATGTTCTACGTCTCCTCCTCATCCTCGTCCCACGAGCAGCTCCCCTTTGCGCGGCTCGTCCAAGTGCTACAGATGCAGCACCTCCGAGGTATCCACACGTCCGGAGTGGAAGTCGTCACACGCCAGACTGCTAGGTCTGCGCGTGCAACACAGGCGGAAGAGGAGTGGCGGCTGGGTGGAATGCTCTCTACTTTTCAGCTCGCCTCACTCCCTCTTATATAGGCATCCCTGGTGGGCTTCTACATTAGCAGCCCATTAGCAGCCTAAGCCTGGTCTAATTCGGATCCAATCCTCATTAGGCTTCCAGCCCCTAAAGTGTGTGACCCTATAGGTTCATACACGTATAGACATGACGCGAGTACACTTACTCCGTCAATAGTTGGTAGCGGCCTCTAGCAAGACGTGCCAACTTCTAAACGCATATAAAGATCATTCGGACGAACCATCACAAGGTTGAGTACATGTCTTTCCCTTTGCCTCACGATATTTGGTCTAGCTCTAAGCTGACCTCTCTTTCTCGATACTGTGATTCAGAATCCCTTTACTAGGTTAACTCTTAACCATATGTAGCACGGCCATGCATTTCTGGATCCGATCACTCGAGGGGCCCAGAGATATCTCTCTCAAGTAGAGAGGGGCAAATCCCATCTTGATTGACCGATGCCTTGCAGCATGTATCAGGACAAACCCGAAAGCTACCTTTATAACTACCCAGTTACGGAGTAGTGTTTGATAGCCCCAAAGTAGGTCGATCCACATCTCAAGTACATGCGACAATCTCAGGTCTAAGGACAAAACGTACACGATGTGTAGAGAGAGCTGCAAGTATTATTGCTAGTCTCATGTTGGGTCAGTCCAACCCCATGTTCATAACATGTGTCCACATCATTGGTTTGACATCTCTATGTCAATGACTTGCGAAACATAGTCATTAACCAATCGATGTGCTAGTCTAATATTCACGTGTGTCCTCGCATGAACTCCGACTAGGGACAATTATTAGATAACCATACAAGTAAAGAGTTTCACAAATAATTCACATAATTGCCAATCAATACAAGTTGCCTGGTATATGGATATTCAAGGAACATTATAATAACTCATGGATACACATGAAATACAATCATCTTTATGATTGCCCCTAGGGCATATTTCCTTCAAAAATCCATACTAATGTCTTCCCAAGGAGTAGTAGGTGCAGAGAGAGGTGTATACAAACCGTGAGGCTTCAGCTTAGATTTCGACTTGTGGCATGTAATACATCGGCTCACAAATCTGTACACATCACGCCTCATCTTGGGCCAATAAAAGTGATCAGCAAGCATGAGCAACGTCTTGTCACGCCCAAAGTGACCCATCAAACCACCAGCATGTGACTCCTGCACTAAGAACAAACGCAACGATGATTCTGGAATACATAGTTTGTTAGCTCGAAACAAATATCCATCATGTATATGATACTTATCCCATGCGTTTCTAAGAGCACACAAACGATATGGTTCAGCAAAATCATGGTCAGTTGCATAAAGTGCACAAATAGCTTCTAATCCAGGAATTTTAACATCAAGATTGGTTAATAGCATGTTCTTCCTAGATAGAGCATCAGCAACAACGTTCTCTTTTCCCTTCTTATAGTTAATGATGTAAGGAAAAGACTCAATGAACTCAACCCATTTAGCTAATCTTCTATGCAAGTTTGATTGAGCTTTCAAATATTTCAATGCTTCATGATCAGAATGTATGATGAATTCCTTTGGCCACAAATAATGTTGTCAAACCTCAAGTACTCGAACAAGTGCATACAATTCTTTATCATAGATAGAATAATTCAAACGAGCACCAGTCAATTTCTCAGAAAAATAAGCTATAGGCCGACCCTATTGCATCAAAACGCCACCTATGCCTATACCACTAGCATCACATTCAACTTCAAATTGCTTTGAAAAATCAGGTAAAGCAAGTAATGGTGCAGAAGTAAGCAAACGTTTTAATGTATCAAATGCAATGTCTTGGGCCGCGCCCACACAAAAGGAATACCTTTCTTTGTCAAATCATTTAATGGTGTAGCAATGGTGCTAAAATCTTTCACAAAGCGCCAATAGAAACCAGCGAGACCGTGGAAACTACGCACTTGACTAACATTCATTGGAGTAGGCCAATTCTGAATTGATTCAATTTTAGATTGATCTACCTCTACTCCATGCTTAGAAACAACAAATCCTAGGAATATGACCTTATCTTTTGCAAATGTACACTTCTCAAGATTAGCATACAGTTTATTATCACGTAACACTTGCAAAACTTGTCTAATATGAGTGCAATGTTCAGATTCGGTGTGGCTGTATATAAGTATATCATCAAAGTAAACAACCACGAAACGACCAATAAACTCTCGCAAAACATGATTCATCAAGCGCATGAAAGTACTAGGTGCATTAGTAAGACCAAACGGCATAACTAACCACTCATACAAACCAAATTTAGTTTTGAAAGCAGTTTTCCATTCATCCCCTTCTTTCATCCTAATTTGATGATAACCACTACGCAAGTCAATTTTAGAGAAAACAGCAGCACCACTCAATTCATCTAGCATATCCTCTAAGCGTGGAATAGGATGACGATATCGAATAGTGATGTTATTAATCGCTCTACAATCAACACACATGCGCCATGTACCATCTTTCTTAGGAACTAAAATAACAGGAACAGCACAAGGGCTAAGAGAGACACGAATGTACCCTTTATCCAGCAACGCTTGTACTTGCTTCTGAATTTCCTTAGTTTCTTCGGGATTAGTCCTGTAAGGTGCACGGTTGGGAAGTGTGGCGCCAGGAATCAGGTCCACTTGATGTTCTATACCACGCAATGGAGGCAAACCTGCGGGTACGTCTTTTGGAAACACATCCCCAAAGTCCTGCAAAACAGAAGAGACACCAAGAGAAATAGGGGTCATGTCGTTAGAAACCAATACCTCGCCCTTATACATGAGCACAAGTGGCATGGCTATAGGATCCTCACGAAACTCTCTCATATCCTCCTTGGTGGCTAATATCAATAAACCAGGCACTCTCTCACTTTTTGTTATATCACACAATTTAGGCTCAATTATATCAGGAATAGTTGTGACACAGTCTCGCCGAGTGGTAGTATCTTCCTTCAAGTTCACCTCTATCTTCTGGCGAGAATCATTCACAATTTCTTGTGGTGTCATTGGCTGCAGAGTAATCTTCCTTCCTTTGAATTCCAAGTGATATGTATTGGCTCGGCCATTGTGTTGCACAAAGCGATCATAGAGCCAAGGCCGACCCAATAGTAGGTGACAAACAGTCATAGGAACCACATCAAAATCAATAGAATCTTTGTATGGCCCTATTTCAAAATTCACACGTACCATATGATTTACCTTCATCTCACCATTGTTGCTCAACCATTGTATGTAGTATGGCTTGGGATGAGGTAAGTATGTCAAATTCAGTTTGGCACATAGTTCCTTACTTGCAAGATTTCTGCAGCTACCTCCATCAATAATTACCTTGCAAGCTTTGTTTGGTCCAACTAGAGCTTTTGTTTGGAACAAGTTGCAACGCTGGGATTCCTCAACCGGTTGCACACTAAGTACACGTGAAGATACGACAATAGTGGGTGCATGCTCAGCATATGCATCAGCACCAACCTCGCCGTCATCAATATCATCATCAGAAGCTTCATCTCCACTTTCTACTTCACCTTGTTCATTAACAAACATAACCTTGCTGTTTGGACAATCTTTCTTGTAGTGACCTCTACCTCCACAAGTATGGCACACCACATCATGAGTACGTGCAGTAGACATGTTGGAACCCGAGCTAGCAGCAGGAGCAGCGGGTTTCCGAGCATTTGAACCAAATGAAGGTGTACTTGCTGGCTTGGCCGATGGTGTAAAAGGAGCAGCAGCTGGTGGCGCGGCTGTAGAAGGTGTGGACCTGGCCGAAAATCTGCTGGAGGACGGAAAACGAGCCCGTGACTTCGCCTCTTCTGCCAACTGGGATTCAGCCTCTCTAGCATGATGCAACAACTCATTCATGGTCTCATACTTGTGATGACGAACAATGCTCTTGATCGGTAACTTCAAATTGTTTAGGAATCGCTGCATGGTCATCTCAATGGACTCATGAATTCTAGCACGCTGCATAAGCATCTCCATCTCCATGTAGTACTCATCAACTGTCATGGTGCCTTGCTTCAGTTGCGTCAATTTATCAAAAACTGATCGCAAGTAGTTGGTTGGTACGAAACAAGCTTTCATGATTTGCTTCATCTCGCGCCAATCCATCACAGGAAGTTCATTGTCCTCCCTTCTATGTTGCACAAGAGCATCCCACCAACGTAAATCATAACCATCAAATTCCGATGCTGCAAGCTTGACTTTCTTATCTTCTGGATAGTCAAATAAGCACCAGAGTTTCTCAATCTTCAACTCCCATGTGAGGTAGTCTTCAGGATCAATGGAACCATCAAACTTAGGAATTGAAAATTTTGGCTTGCCCAAACCGTCATCAGCAGCTTGGTTGGGCACACGTTGACCACGACCAAGATGGGCAAACCCACGACCATGAGCAGGTGCATGGACAGGGGGAATAGCACATCCCCTGCCAACATGTGGAGCAGCATCAACAGCGCTACCCTCATATGAATCATCAAAGGCATCATCATGTTGAGGATCTTCCCTTCTATGTAAGGCGGCTATCAAACCCTCAATGGACTGCTGCAATGCGGTGACATTGACATTGAGCGTAGTGTCACATCCCAAAATTCTCCTAATTTTGGAATGTAAAGTTAATAAAATAACTTGGTTGAATTGTTTGACTTTGTTGAAATTTCTCAAAGAAAAGAAACTTTCTGTTATGATTTTCCTTCCTTGAATTTAGAAAACTTGTATGAGATTGGATTTACAGGACTATCCAACTTGTTTTCATTTTCTTTTCAACTATTTGATTCTTTAAATATCCAACCATGCTTAGATGATTAAAGAAAGGGAATAAAATGACTTTCCCAATTATGGTGGAGTGATATTCTAATTTCCCTATTTGACCCTTAAAGTCTCTACTTCGATTTATGAAACCATTCTAGATGCTTTTCACCACTTGCTTGAAAAGAGAGAAGATAACATGACATCTTCATTTTCATTGGATGTTAAGAATGTGTTCCTTCATGTTACATGATTGAACTTGTTGTTTTGGGCATTTGTGGTATTGTGTGTTTTGGTTGAGTGGTTAAAATAAAACCCTAAGAAGCTATTTAGAAATATTGCATAGTAGCCATATAAGGCCAAATGCATAAAACCCTATATCCTTTTTGATAATACCTAAGTAGCCATATAGGCAAAAAGGCGTGAATTGAGTTTTAGCTTTAGGATTTGTGTGAATGTTTGCAAAAACAAAAATCATGAAGCATTCATAAGCATTCCTTTGCATCCATGCAAAGTTCCCAAAAATTGAATCCAAATTCTAATATCTAGATCCGATAGTTGATTTACCCAGATGTTCCTATAAGGAATATAAAGAAATTTATAAATAAATCATCTCTAAACTAGTGAAAATGTTATAAATATGATCTTATAATGATCTATGGAATTTTAGAAAAATTTAGAAACAAGAATCATGTCATTTGGAGATCGTATGCAAAAGATATAAAGAAAATACCAAAATAGAAAAAGAAAAAGAAAAAAAATGAAATGGGCCGCCGGCCGGCCCACCTCAGCCGACCGAACCAGCCATCCTACGGGATCGATCCCACCTCCGCTTTAAAAAGCGTGCGAAAATCTGTTTGCTAAACCTATCTCTATTCAAACACTTATAACTTTTTATCTACAACTCCGAATTGACTTCCGTTTGTTTCTACTTGTTCCCTACTCCAAGATCTATCTTCCCATCATCATAAAAGCCTAAGTAATCCATCGGAGCCACAGCTATAACACTTCTCCTTCCCGAAATCCCGAATCTACACCCTACCGAATCGTATTTCGCTTCTAAACCCATCTAAACTTCGTCGGCTGCCTTCGGCTTCAACACGAAAGTTGTAGATCTCGTCGAAATATTTCAATTCCGACAAACCTCACCTCTTTTAATCCATCACAGCCGGAGAATTTCGCAACGCAATATTTCAGATCTGATGGCGTAATTCCAAGATCTACTCGCGCTCGTTTCTTGGAATCCAAATTCCTTTGCTGAAAAGGTAGATCTAATCATCCTCCACAACTTTCATGTTCAAAGTTTTTCGATTTGACCTACGGATTTATCTCTCTAACACAGATCTACTTCTAGTCCTTTGTTAGGCAAAATCGGGTCTATTTTGAGCCAACTTCTCTTCTAGCCACCGGATCTCATCCCGGCGGTCGAGATTCAATCGTCCCGATCAGTTGCCTTGTCACCGCCACGTCGTCGTCAGGTCAGCATCTAGTCCCAGTCAGCCTGCACGGTCAACCTGTCCAGTCAGCGGAATATTCTCCAGAATATTCCGTTCGAATTTAAAATTGCAGATTATAGATCTAACTTGTAAAATCTATAGAAAATTCATACTATGTCCAAACATCGCAAATAATATACCCCTGGATTCACAAAATTGTATAGAACATGATTCTGGAATAAAATTACAAGTTTACTTTATAGATTACTGGCGAATAATTATTTAGTATTATTGGCCTTTTAAATCATTAAATTCATAGTAAATAATCTACATATCCGAAAAATATGAGTAATATGTCCCTGAGTTCATAATCTTGCGTAGTTTTCAGATCTGTACTTAGTTTTGTTCGTTGTCAGCACGATCTGTTCAGATTTATTAAACTCCATTAAACACTAAATAAATCCTAGAAAAAGATCTATAACTCCGATTAAGATGAATCCAATTCCTCCTGGTCTGTATTAATGTCCTCTATCCAATAAAACTAATAACCAAATTTAATTGGACAATTAGGACAGAAGTTGCAACAGAACTACTAAAGCTTTTTTTTTGGTCATCAAGATTTAATAACAAATACCCTATTGCATTAAATGATCTCCTACATGCATCATATGATCTAATACCATTCAAAGAACTAATATTAAATCATCATGCATGCTTGTGTTCATCATTGTTGTGGTTGTTATGTTTGTAATTGTGTTGATTGGAATTGTTTTGTCCTCGCGTTAGATTGTTCGGAGAGTGCGATTGCTGCCGAAGAATTCAATCATCACCCATAACACAAACATAAGGCAAGTTACACCACTTGTTCATGTTATGTCCCAGTTTTTGACTATGCATGTTTTACTCTTCAAAATCTTGTAGTATGCATGTGTAGGTTTTTAGTAGCTTTCTTATTACTATTTTTGCAAGTGCGGTTTTGTAGTATGCCTTGAGTAGCTTTATACTGAGGATTTTCCGTCCTAATAGGTTCCCCCTATTTTGCTAAGTATTGCTTGCTATGCTATATATATATCAAATACCGTTGGGAGGGTTCGAAAGACTCAAGAATTTTCTAAGTATGATAGCTCTCTCGAGCGAACTTTCTTCTCCAAAACCCCTTCAAAATAAAACTAAGTTTTCTTCTGGGCGGAATGGTTGTCGGGACAACGAGTGAGATTTTGGTGGAGGACGGCCGCCCAGGAATCAAAGAAGTCTGCCATGTTTCAGAATTCAGAAGCTTCCCGTGCAACCACAATACATATGGGCTCTGTCTTGGCTTAGTACTTAGTGGGAAACCTCACCGGGGTACCAACATTTGGAGGTTCTTGGCACGGTTGGATCCAGCTGGTAGAGGGGCTACTAAGGGAAGGCTTCGCCATGGTCTTGTCTGTAAAAGGACTTGATCGTGGATTGTGGGGAAAGTGCACAACCTCTCGAGAGTAGTGCAATCTGGTCGATCAGCCGAGTTCACGGAAAAGAACATTTTGAGCATCTGAAGGATGGAGCCTCTGAAAGATCTTCCTCTCTCTCTTTTCAAACAAAAGTTTTTCAAACCCTATGGCGTGCGTAATATCGCTAATAGGTGGGAATTTGGGAACTTGGTGTGTCATATCCAAGTAACTTGGTGCGTAATATCCAAGTGTCACCTGGTGTGTAATATCCAAGTGTTAGGTTGATTGGGCACTTGGTGAGTAATATCCTCGTGTTCCATTTGACCCTATACTATTTATCAAAGTTTACAAAGTAAGGAAAACTTTCTTCCTCTTTTCTCATTACCTTGATAAAATTGGCTTTACGCAAATAAACCCCAAAGCCTACTCTAGCCTTGCATGTAGAGTTAGTCTTGTTCTTTCCTTGGTGTAATTTGCCAATACATTCAAAGTATTGACCAACTCGTTTGGCTGCACGTTTTATGTGCAGAATTTGGAGATCGTTGAAAGGTGCGCTAGGATCGCGAGTCTTCACTCAACCTGCCTGTGGCATTGATGGGACTCCAAGTTGTATATATTTTGCTTCTGTTGTAATAATGTAAACTCTGGATTATTCGATTCATGTAATAAAGACTTGTGTTTTACATGATATTTCATCGACTGTGAGTGCTAGCTAATGATCCAGGGACTAGCATGTTAATCACAGGGACTTAGGATCTTACACGATCCAAGGTCATAACACGTAGCCACTTGCATTTGGATAGTATCAACCGTCCCAACATGCTGATCCAATCTCATATTCATATCTTGGAGATTCTTGGAGATTCTTGTCAATGGCATTTGTCGTGTTAGTAAACACACGTGTCAAGTGGGATTTCAAAGCCTCATATTCATGCCAATTGACGAGCTCCTCATCCTTCTTTTTCTGCAACACAACATCATCATCACTAGTAGACATGATTAGTAGGTTAGTGCAAAAATCAGAATTCGTATGGTGGAAACTCTCACAACTCACTCACAACTAATAAGAAAGGAGATCTTACCGTTCCAAAGTGAATAGAGATGCTCTACCAAGCGAAATCAAAGACTGATGCACTTGATGTGATGAAGTGAATATCAAAGGTATAGAGAGCGATCGCAGGGCACACAGGTTATGTAAAGGTGGAGCTATAGGTATGGTATCCTATCTACACCGCAAACAAGTCCTAGTGCTGATCGTACGAATACCCAAGAAACACACACAGTGGAGATAAACGTGGCAAAGCAACTTATGAAAAGGAATATTGCAATGCACAAGAGAGATGCTAGATATAGCTCATATAGAACAGACACAAGATTGCTCAATCTACTAGTGCTATACAAAACAAGGCCTCCAAAAATTGCACACTTCGATATCTCTTTTTTAATACTGATTCTCTTTTATTTTCTCTTTTTTTCAACTATATTACTCAATGCAAACGAGTACAGCAACGTATAATAGAACTGGGCCGGATAGTCCGGTTGATATGCGCCGGAGACTCCGGTTGGGCCAGATAGTCCGGTGTGGTTCGGCCGGATAGTCCGGTTTTGCCTGTCGAAAATTTCTGCACTTCAAAAACCTAATGAGCAGGCTGTCGGAGCAAAGCAACTAGTCTCGTGGGTATGTTCCTAGGCACAGATGCTGTAGATAGGCTGTGTCTATGGTATGCAAACAAAAGTACGCTATGTGGACTCGGAAAAACGATAAAGACTTGCGGAAACGGTAACGGTGGGAACAACGGAAAACAAGATCAAACCCTAAACCTAGACACAAACGGAAACTAGACTCCTACGAGGAAAACCTGCAGATCGGATCTACGAGAAGATACAATCAGCAACTAAAACTCGAAAACGATGCAATCTAGTCTATGGCAAATCTTTTTGTAAAGCTTTTTCTGTATAGGACGAAAAACACTCTCTAATCTATGGATGGATTTGTGGATGCTTACCGAGGCAACACTGGAAATCTGATACCAAGATGATATGGGGTGGCCCGATCTTCTCAGTAAGCGGATGGCAATGATGATGGTGGATGGTAGATAACTAGTGCGTAGCTATGATCTCTCCCGCTCGATCCCTGATGCCAGTGTAACAGATCTCGAACCTTGTAGGATATTCACAACACCACACTCTTGTGCACGCAGCCGTGACCACGAACGGTAGTATGCAATCTACTAATTCCCAATGGAACAACAGATCACACTCAATTATAGTTGGTAGATTCGAACACAGGGTAATTCCAGAGGTTCTATGAAAGAAACAACTCCAAAATATTTTAACGTAGTCTAAAACCTAACTAGGGGTCGTCCCAGGGCTTATAAGGCCAGCTAGGGCGGCCAGAAACCAAAACTAAACGCAAACGACTCAAACTAATACAAATCAACTTGGACCAGATTCGGTCGGCAGGCGGACACTCCGGTCGAAATCGGCCGGACAGTCCGGTCAGGCAGGACACTCCGGGTGGAGTGTGCCGGACAGTCTGGTCGAGCCAGAAACTTTGAAGTTTCTGGGTGATGTCCGGGTAGTATCCGAACTGGCAGACATAATGTCCACGCCAGTTTGCCTCTGGACCAGGGCGGATAGTCCGGGTGGATCCAGCCGGACACTCTGGTCATGGGAGATCTTTTTGCCTCCGTCTTGATGATCTTATCTTGCGCCTTCCTCCCGCTCCTCCCTCGCGCATCCTTGGGCGACCATCATGTTGGGCTTCTCTTGTAGCCCTTCTCGTCCTCGCGCCATGCTTGTTTCTCCAACGAACCTGATCATACATAAATGCATAGACTTAGGCAGTATAAAGTTCTCATCAATCAAAGTACCAGATTCGTTTATGAGTAAATTCACCTATTGATCTAGTAGCTTAGCACTAGCTCTTGTAATAGGTCCAATTCTAATCTCATTGGACTGATCCTTTCTTGCAACAGTTGTAGCATCTTCAGTAGTCATTGGGGTAGGTGTAATTGTAGGGATGTCCTCATCAAAAGAGATTGGTTATGAGGGACTCCCCTTGTGAAGATGTCCTTGACTCCCCGGCAACGGCGCCAGAAAATAGCTTGATGTCTACGCACTTCTATTCTTGTAGACAGTTGTTGGGCCTCCAAGTGCAGAGGTTTGTAGAATAGCAGCAAGTTTTCCCTTCAGTGGATCATCCAAGGTTTATCAAACTCAGGGAGGAAGTGGTCAAAGGTATTCCCTCTCAAGCAACCCTGCAATCAAGATACAAGAAGTCTCTTGTGTCCCCAACACACCCAATACACTTGTCAGGTGTATAGGTGCACTAGTTCGGCGAAGAGATAGTGAAATACAAGTGGCAAAGATAATTATAAGTGGTGATAGAAAATAACTTGATGGCGTGGAAAAGACTAAAGGCAAACTGAAATAAATGAGGAAGCAAGCAAACATGTAACAGATCTAGTAGCAAACGGTGTATCAATGCTTAGAAACAAGGCCTAGGGATCATACTTTCGGTAGTGAACACTCATATAAATATATTCTCTTCATGATATTACTCTAAACTACTCTCCGGTTGAACACTCTAATCGATGGTAGGGCTATGACAGCACACCTCAAAGTCCATCTTTCCCATCTAGAAAACCCCACACTGTCCCCTTGAGTACTAGATGAGTCCAACAAACACCAAAATTTTATAAAGACATCCAACTCCAAATATAACTCATAACAAGTATTTGTAATCTCTAGCCTAAGTGCCACCATGGTGAGCACGCTGTCACTTTCACACACATGGGGAGAGTAGAGATCTAATAAAGCACTTGAGTAGCAAGGTAGATCTACTTGATTACAAAGCTCATGACCACAGAAAGATCATGCATAGATAGAGAGATGAACACATAGCTACCGGTAGAACCCTTAGCCTCGAGAGAGAACTACTCCCTCCTCATCATGGGAATCAGCAATGGTGATGGAGATGGTGGTGGAGATCGATGGATATGGCTCCGGGGGCACTTCCCCATCCCGGCAGGGTGCCGGAACAGAGACTTTCTGTCCCCCAAATCTCCCCTTCGGTGGCGGCGGCGCAACGGAACTTTTCGTTGATTTCTGATTGACGACTTAGGGTTTTGGCTTTGGGAGCTTCTTATAGGCCAGAGGGCAAGGTCGGTGGGCGGCCAGGGGGCCCACACCATGCCCTGGCGCGGCCTAGGTGGACCCGCGCCTAGGGGTGGTGTGGCCACCCTATGGCCCCTCTCCGACTCTCCTTCTGACTCCGTGAGTCTTCCGGGAAAATAGTAACTTTGGCTTTTGTCCCGTCTAATTCCGAGAATATTCATTTTCTGACTTCCTAGAACCAAAAACAGCAGAAAACAGGAAACTGGCACTGTGGCATCTTGTTAATAGGTTACTCCAAGAAATCATATGAAAAGTACTCCAAAGTTGGAACAAAACACAAGAAAGTGGATAAAACCAAGCATGGAACATCAAAAATTATAGATACATTTGCAATGTATCAGTGTCTTCAGGCCGGAGACTTTGGTGGACCAGAGACTCTGGTGTGCGCAGACCGGAGACTCCGGTTTGAGCAGCTCCAGCGGCTCCTGCTTCATGCTCTGCTCCTTGTTCTCCATCCTTGGGTGCTTGGTGATGTGTCAAAGCTTCATACCTGATGATGCATAGGGTAGTTGCATGAAGTAGTGTAACATCCCAAATTTTTTTGCAATTACAGATATTACTAGAAGCATGCATCATATCCTTGCATCATGGCATCGCATAATAAAAACTGCATAGATATTTCTTCCTAAATCCCATAGTCATATATAGACTAAAAGGGGTAAAACCTTTTTGAACCACCAACACCCTTGCAAAAGTGTTATTTTATAATCCTACCCTAATCCTCTTCTTTTTACAAAATTTTAGAGACCAATTTCGTTTAATTCGGAGTCCGTTTGCAAAAGTTATTAAACAAATAGGAAAACAGAAAAAAATAAAAAGATTAAAGAAAAAGCGAAACCTAACCTAGCCGGGCCAGCCGAGCCAGCCCGGGACTTACCTACCGCCGCCTGGCCAGGTGGGCGTCGCACAGCACATGGGCCGGCCCAAAGCCGCGCTATCATCCGCCAGCCCGCCTCCAGCCGCAGCCGCCGACAGGCCAGACCCACCCGTCATCCCCCTCCTCGTTCGAGTCCGGCTCGAGCACGAGCTCGCCGCGTCGGCACAACCGCCACCGGCCGATTCGGAGCAGATTCCGTATCCCCCGCACCAAGAAAACCCGCCTTTTTAAAGCCCCGGCACGCCTCCCGTGAAACCCTAGATTTTATCTACCCCACCACCACCGAGCCGCCGCCAATCGCTCGCCGGAGCTCCGCCGGACTCCGCCGCCTCTAGCCGCCGCCTGCCGCCACCTCGAGAGGGAGGAGCCGATGTCGCCCCCGGGAACGGAACCGCTCGAGGAGCCGGTCGCCGTCGTCTACTTCACCGGGCCGGGGGAGCACCGCCTCGCTGCCGTCGACCGTCGCAGACCGCCGCCGACGCTCCGCCGCCACCCACCGTTGCCACCGCCGGTAAGCCACCACCCCCCCCTCACCGACCGTTAGATCGAGATCCAACGGCACAAAACGGTCAAACCGCCCCCGGCCAATCGCGTCACGCCACGTGGCACTCGCCGCGTCATCACCGTGTCGGCGTCACGCGCGCCCCGCTGGCCAATCCCGAGCCACCACTTGTCGCCGCGTAGCTGGCCACCTTTTTATTTTCTTTTAAATAGGCAGAAAATACTTTAATCTTGTAAAATCCATAGTAATTCGAGTATTATACCAAAAATTGCGTATAATATACCTTTGGATTCATATTTTTGAGTAGAACACAGATCTACAATAATATTGCTCTTTTACCACAGCAATATTGCAGTAGGATTTAAAGTTTAGATTAGAGTATTTTAATTCTAGAAAATTATCCATAGCTCCATTTTAGTTGATTCTTGTTGCGTTGGCTTTGTATCGACGAGACCTTCTGTAGAAAATTTTCATATCACGCTTAGGATGTACAGATCTGTCTCGAGGTAGATTGGAGTTGTAGATCTAGTTTTGAGCTTGGTTATTTAGGGTTTAACCCAAAATACTTAAAATCTGTGGGGAATCGATTCTAATGACATCCCCAACTCAACAACACCCCTGAATAAAACCCTTGGTCGAAATCGAATCCATCCTTGCATATTACCATGTTGCATGCATGCATATTCGACTTCGTGATTTTGTTTTGTGCAAATTGTGATTGGATCCATGTTTGTTCTGTTAGATTGCTCGGAGTGCGCTGAGGAGTATTGTTGTGTAGAGTGCTGCTCGGATCAAGGCAAGTTACACCACTGTATCATGTTTATGTCCCAATTTTGACTATGCATGTTTTACTCTTCAAATTCTGTAGTATGCATGTGTAGGATTTTGGTAGATTTTCTTAGTACTATTTTTCGCAAGTGCGGTTTTGTAGTGTGCCATGAGTAGCTCTATGCTTAGGATTTTCCATCCCAATAGGTTATCCTGTTTTTCTAAGTTATGCTTGCTATGCTATATACTTGTATATATCAAGTACCGTTGGGAGGGTTCGAAAGACTCAAACATTTTCTAAGTACGAGAGCTCTCTCAAGCGAACTTTTGCTCTCTAAACCCCCTTCAAAATAAAACTAAGTTTTCTTCTGGGCGGAATGGTTGTCGGGTCAACGAGTGGATATTTGGTGGAGGACGGCCGCCCAGGAATCAAAGAAATCTGCCATGTTTCAGAATTCAAAAGCTTCCCGTGCAACCACAATACATATGGGCTCTGTCCTAGCTTAGTACTTAGTGGGAAACCTCACCGGGGTACCAACAATTGGAGGTTCTTGGCACGGTTGGATCCAGCTGGTAGAGGGGCTACTAAGGGAAGGCTTCGCCATGGTCTTGTCTGTAAATGGACTTGATTGTGGATTGTGGGGAGAGTGCACAACCTCTCGAGTATTGCAATCTGATCGATCAGCCGTGTTCACAGAAACAGAACAACTTTGATCATCTGAAGGATGGAGCCTCTGAACGATCTTCCTCTCTCTTTTCCAAACCTAACGTTTTATAAACCCCAAGGCGTGAGTAATATCGCCGTTGGGCGGGATTTTGGGAACTTGGTGTGTAATATCCAAGTGCTAGGTTGATTGGGCACTTGGCGAGTAATATCCATGTGTTCCATTCGACCCTATACTATTTATCAAAGTTTACAAAGTAGGGAAAACCTTCTTCCTCTTTTCTTATTACATTGCTAAAGTTGGCTTTACGCAAATGAACCCCAGAGCCTACTCTTAGGCTTGCATGTAGAGATAGTCTTACTCTTTCCTTGGTGTAATTTTCCAATACATTCAAAGTATTGACCCAACTTGTTGGTTGCACGTCTTATGTGCAGAATCCAAAGATTGAAAGGTGCGTAGGGATCGCTGGTCTTCACGCAGCTAGCCTGAGGCGTTGACGGACTCAAGTTTTACTTAGTTTCCGCTGTTTTATTTGAGCTAGCTATAAGCTATGCAAGTTGTAATAATTATACTCTGGATTATTCGTGTAATAATGACTTGTGTTTTACATGATATTCATCGACTGTGAAGTGCTAGCTATTGATCCAGGGACTAGCATGTTAATCACAGGGACTTAGGATCCTTTACGATCCGAGGTCGCAATAGATGGTATCAGAGCACAAAGTTGCCTGTAGGACGTGACCCCTAGGATTGGAAACCACCTTTACCATGTGTGTTTTTGCTTTCTATATTCTTCTAAGTTATTTGTACTCTTCTAGTATTTCTCTTCCTTATCACCTTGTGCCTAATTTTCTTTCTCCTAACCTAAAGATGACGGCCTTCTACTACGACACCGCCGAAGACATCAAGTGCCTACGCTTTGGAGAATGCCTTCTGGACATCATCAAGACGTTGCAGTTACCCATGCCGTCAATCAAGGGAAGCGAGTTGAGGAAGATGCACAAGGAAGGATGCTGGGCGATTGGAGTCATCCAACCGGGTCGCAGCAAGTCAGAACCCAAGACAGAGGCCATTGTACTCAACGTCACCAGCGACTCCAAGGAGAAAGGACTTAGCATCAGCTTGCAGGAGCTCATTGGACGCCTTTGTGGACGCCACCATGAAGAGATTGAAGGCCACTACATCAAACTCTTTGGAAGACGTGATGAGAAGGGAGTTACAATCGAGTTAACCCCGGAGGAAAGGAAGACATGCAAGCGTCGAAGGATCCAATATCAAGACTTGGAGTCCCACATCAATGACCTTCTAAAGGGGAGCTGCCTTGAGATCGTGAGGAATGACGAGCTTTGTGCCCTAGTCAAGGAGAAGGACGAGAAGATCGAGGAGCTGGAAGAGAAGATCAAGTCCCTAGGAGAGGAGCTCACCGCCCAAGACAAGAGGGTGCAAGATAAGAACAAGAGGATTAGGGAGCAAAGTCTCGTGCTCGCAAAGAACGAGATGGAGTTCAAGAACTTTGCCACCATGTTGAAGGACCTGCGAGCAGCTAAGAGGAGCTTGGAGGAGAAGATCACGCCCGTGACTATGGGGTCAAGTTTAATCAAGAAGCTACAGAAGGAGAAGAAGGAACTCCAAAAAAGGCTGGAATCTGCTACCCAGGAGCTGTAGGAGGTGAAGGAACTTCAAGAGAGGCTCGAAGCTGCTACACCGGAGCCACAGGATGTGAAGGAACTTCAAGAGAAGCTTGAAGCCGCGACGAAGGACATGGAGTTATACAAGTCACTACTGGAGAAGGAAGGCTTCATCATTGAGGAAGAGGAAGTGGATGATGAGTAGAGTAGTTGGACCACCTTTAGTTCTATAGTCAAACGTTGTTCGCGATTGTAATGAGTACCAAAAATTATATTGGTTTAGTTAAACTTGGTTGAGTGTGTTGAACTATGTGCCTTGTGTGCCTTGCTTTTCTCGTGTGTTTTTTCTCTTGTTTACATAAGAGTAGGAGTTTATTCCTTAGGCTTTCTGTCTATTTCTTAACTTGTCTCCCAAACCCCACAGATGGCGAGACATGGAAACAATAACAACATGCCCCCAGAGATAGCACAACTTCTGAACTCCCAGAATTAGCTGATCCAACTCCTCACTCAAAACATGCAAAACAACAACAACAACAACAACCCGCCGCCTCCGCCACCTCCACCGCCCCAACAGGATCGCTTGACTCGGTTCTTGAGGTTGAACCCTCCAATTTTCTCGAGTAGTTCTGAACCAATTATGGCAGATGATTGGCTTCGCACCACCAACAAGAAGTTAGACACCGTCCAAGTTGTGGGAGCTGACAGGGTGCGCTTTGCCGCGCACCAACTTGAGGGACCAGCTGCTGAATGGTGGGATAATTACCACGTCACCCACCCTGATATTGAAGCTATCACCTGGAACCAGTTCGAGGCGGCCGTTCGTACTCATCACGTAGCCACGGGAGTCATGTCACTTAAGAGACGTGAGTTCCGCGACTTGAAACAACTGCACCGCTCTGTCTCCGAGTATGGGGACCTTTTCAACAAGCTGGCACGTTATGCACCTGATGATGTATCCACTGATGCCAAGAGACAGGAGGAGTTCTTAAGGGGACTTAATGATGAAATATCTATTCAGCTTGTGGCTCTGAAGTTTTATAACTACCAGGAACTCCTGGACAGGGCAGTGGTGGTTAAAGCAAAGCAAAGGAGTATAGAGAACCGAAAGAGAAAGTCCACCTCACACAAGCACAACTCTGCCCCATATCAGAAGCAACGCACTTCGTCACCACCACCCCACAACCACAATGGCCACAACCACAATGGTCATCGTCATGGAGGACATAACCACAATGGCCATAAACACCGCAATGGAAATGGCAATGGGAAGGATCTGAGTGAAGTGACATGCTTCAAGTGTAACAAGACAGGGCACTATGCAACTACCTGCCCCGAAAAGATGAAGAATGGGAATGGTAATGGAAACGGCAACGGACACAACCATGGCAATGGTAATGGAAATGGGAAGAAGACGAATCTGTTCGTCAAAGCCACAATAAATCATGTCTCCGTGGAGGATGCTCGTGAGGCACCTGACTCCGTGATTGGTAAGTTCAAGCTTAACTCCACCCCTGCAGTTGTTATTGATACTAGTGCATCGCATTCATTCATATCAAGGGTATTTGTGGATAGAGGCAAGATACCTACGGAGACTATTAGTACTCCCCTAAGGGTAAGTTCTCCTGGAGGAGAAATAGTGGCAAACTCTGGATGTCGTGGGTTAGAACTAAGGATTGGGGCGCACACCTTTCCCACCAGCCTAGTCGTTTTGGAATCACAAGGCTTAGACATAATTTTGGGCATGAATTGGATGACCGAATATGAGGGAGTCATAGATTGTGCCAAAAGGACTATCGCACTCACGACTCCAGATAAGAAAAGGATCCGCTTTAAGTCAGCTTTCGCACTCAAAGGAAGTGTGGTGAACTCTCTTAAGGGGGTTAGCTTGGAGGATGTGCCAATTGTGAAGGAGTATCCAGATGTGTTTCTGGAAGAATTGCCAGGGATGCCTCCCGACCGAGACATCGAGTTTCTCATTGACTTGATGCCAGGTACTGAACCAATAGCAAAAAGACCGTACAAGATGGATGTGGATGAGTTGAAGGAACTTAAGAAACAGCTTAGAGAGCAATTGGACAAAGGCTTCATTCAACCAAGTGCGTCATCTTGGGGAGCACCTGTCTTATTTGTGGAGAAGAAGGATAAAACCAAGAGACTAGTCGTGGACTACCGGTCGTTGAATGAAGTGACAATCAAGAACAAGTACCCTCTACCCAATATTAATGACCTGTTTGACCAATTAAAGGGAGCTAGTGTGTTCTCTAAGATTGATCTCCGATCAGGTTATTTTCAGTTAAAGATCCGAGAACAGGATGTACCCAAGACAGCCTTCACCACAAGATACGGATTGTATGAGTACACCGTGATGTCGTTTGGCTTAACCAATGCCCCAGCATACTTCATGACTATGATGAACAAGGTGTTCATGGAGTACTTGGATAAGTATTGTGGTATTGATTGATGACATACTCATATACTCCAAGGACGAGAAGGAACATGAGAGGCACCTGCGCCTAATCATGGAAAAGTTAAGGGAACACAAGTTGTATGCCAAATTTAGCAAATGTGAGTTCTGGTTGAAAGAAGTGGGATTCCTTGGTCATATTGTATCAGCTAAAGGTGTTGCCGTGGACCCAAGTAAGGTAGCTTCCGTGACAGAATGGGAGTCTCCTAAGAATGTGGGTGATATTAGGAGTTTCCTGGGCCTTGCGGGATATTACCGAAGATTCATTGAAAATTTTCCAAGATAGCAAAGCCTATGACAGAGTTGCTGAAGAAAGAGAAGAAGTTCCAATGGACCGAGGCATGTGAAGCAAGTTTTCAAGAGTTGAAGAAGCGCCTAGTAACAGCACCAGTTTTGTGCCTCCCTGACATCCAAAAGGATTTCCAGGTCTATTGCGATGCTTCCCGACAAGGACTTGGTAGTGTACTGATGCAAGATGGAAAAGTAGGGTCTTACGCCTCTCGGCAACTTAAGCACCATGAGAATAACTACCCCACGCACAATTTGGAACTAGCATTAGTTGTGCATGCGCTCAAGGTATGGAGACATTACCTAATGGGCAAACATTGTGATGTGTTCACGGATCACAAAAGCCTTAAATACATATTCACTCAAAAGGAATTAAATATGAGGCAAAGGAGATGGCTTGAGCTCATCAAGGACTATGACTTAGACCTGCAGTACCATCCTGGAAAGGCCAACGTTGTGGCTGACGCCTTAAGCCGGAAAGTCTATGTAAATGGACTTACTGTGGGAGAACTTCCAAATGATTTGTGTGAACAATTAAAGGACCTCGGGTTGGAAATAGTTCCGGAGGGATACTTAGCAACTATGGAGATAGTGCCAATGCTTCTGGACCAAATCAAAGAGGCCCAGAAGGGGGACAAAGAGTTGGAGGAAATAAGAGCTAATGTAAGCAAGGTAAAGCAAAAGGGTTTCATACGGATGAACAAGGAACACTTTGGTATGAGAAGCGTTTGTGCGTTCCCGATGACCCTAATATCAGGAAGTTAATCCTTCAGGAAGCTCACGATTCGCCTTACTCGATTCATCCGGGTAATACAAAGATGTACATGGATGTGAAAGATAGGTTCTGGTGGAATAATTTGAAAAGAGATATTGCTGAATACATCTCCTTGTGTGACGTGTGCAACAGGGTCAAGGCCGAACATCAAAAGCCAGCAGGACTGCTGTAGCCATTACCTGTGCCCGATTGGAAGTGGGACAAGGTAGGCATGGATTTTATCACAGGACTACCGCGGACTCGTTCTGGGTATGACTCCATCTGGGTAGTGGTCGACCACTTCACAAAGGTGGCCCACTTTATTCCCGTAAAGACCACCTATACGAGTGCTAAACTTGCCAAGCTTTATATGTCAAGGATCATAAGCCTTCATGGTGTACCCAAGGGGATTGTCTCTGATAGAGGTACCCAATTCACCTCTAAGTTTTGGCGACAGCTACACGACTCTCTAGGGACACGACTGGAGTTTAGTACTGCCTTCCACCCATAAACAGATGGATAGACGGAAAGAGTTAATCAGATCTTGGAGGACATGTTAAGAGCCTGTGCGCTAGACTATGGGTCTAGTTGGGATGATAACTTGCCATATGCAGAATTCTCATACAATAAAAGCTACCAAACTAGTATCAAGATGGCTCCATTTGAAGTTCTATATGGCAGAAAGTGTAGAACTCCGCTGCTATGGAGTGGAGTTGGAGAACGTAGTTTGTTTGGACCTGAACTGATCAAGGATGCCGAAGAAAAAGTGAGACAGATTCAAGACAGGTTAAAAATAGCCCAATCTAGACAAAAGAGTTATGCTGATTCCAAGCACAGGGATGTGACTTATGAAGTGGGAGACCGTGCGTATCTCCGAGTTTCGCCACTACGAGGAGTTAAGAGATTCGGAATCAAGGGTAAGTTAGCACCCCGATTCATAGGGCCCTACAAGATCTTGGGTCGAAGAGGGGAAGTTGCCTATCAGTTGGAATTGCCCGAAGTGCTAACAGTTCATGATGTTTTCCATGTGTCGCAACTAAAGAAGTGTCATCCGGAAATGGCTGAAACCCCACTAAAGGATACGGTTCTGTTGGAAGAAGTTCATCTGGAAAACGATCTCACCTATGAAGAAAAACCCACCCGGATTTTGGAAACAGCCGAGAGAATTACTCGTACCAAGACTATCAGGTTTTGCAAAGTTCAATGGAATCACCATTCCGAGGAAGAGGCCACGTGGGAACATGAAGAAGACCTGAAGAAAGAACACCCACACCTATTTGCCAACCAACCTGAATCTCGGGGCCGAGATTCTTCTTAAGGGGGGTAGGTTTGTAACATCCCAATTTTTTTTTGCAATTACAGATGTTACTAGAAGCATGCATCATATCCTTGCATCATGGCATCGCATAATAAAAACTGCATAGATATTTCTTCCTAAATCCCATAGTCATATATAGACTAAAAGGGGTAAAACCTTTTTGAACCACCAACACCCTTGCAAAAGTGTTATTTTATAATCCTACCATAATCCTCTTCTTTTTACAAAATTTTAGAGACCAATTTCGTTTAATTCGGAGTCCGTTTGCAAAAGT
The DNA here is from genome assembly GCA_910589775.1 of Avena eriantha. Lineage (NCBI taxonomy): Eukaryota > Viridiplantae > Streptophyta > Magnoliopsida > Poales > Poaceae > Avena > Avena eriantha. Next base: position 70,726,317 of record OU342746.1, on the reverse strand, counting down.
TATTAAACAAATAGGAAAATAGAAAAAAATAAAAAGATTAAAAAAAAGCGAAACCTAACCTAACCGGGCCAGCCGAGCCAGCCCGGGGCTTACCTACCGCCGCCTGGCCAGGTGGGCGTCGCACAGCACGTGGGCCGGCCCAAAGCCACGCCCGCATCCGCCAGCCCGCCTCCAGCCTGATGCAGCCCGTCCTGCAGACGCTACTACATCCACAACGCCAAGTCCCCAAGATCGTCCCCAAGTCAACCAAGAAGATAGACCAGGAGCAACTAGCTCCAGAACGAGAGTCTCCGCCGTCATCGCCCCGGAGAGTCCGCCCGAATCCTACCGGAGTGTCTGGCCTGCCCCAGCCCCAACCTGGCGTGGACATTCAGAAGGCCAGTTCGGACACTACCCGGACACTACCTGGAGTGTCCGGCTACCCCGGACTGTCCGGTCACTCCGACCCGGACTGTCCGGCCCAAGTGATGGGCCTGCGAGCCAACAGCTGGGCCCTTGGCCCATGTACCCCTCTATTTCGCACCAAACCCTAGTTTTATGCCCAAACTACCCCTGAACTTGTGGCTGGCCTATAAATAGATCCCCCACCCCCTCATGGATCCCTCAGGCATAGATGATAGACTAAAGACAACCCCCCTTTGTGGAATCTCTAGTTTTGCATCATCCCCTTCTACCAAAGGGGATCGACTATCGTCACCACCTCGTTGGAGTTTGCATCGCACCTCCCTTGTTGTACAAGGCCTTGCATCGGTGTCCCTTTGCCAAGACGTCAAGACCCTCTCCAAGGTGTTCTTCCCTCTCCGCTTGGGATTAACGGGAGCACGTTGACCGATCTTTCCTTGCGAGGATTCTATCGGGCCGGTGGCCACCGGTGAGAGCAATCGGCCTTGTATCGTGTGTGTTTTGCGTGTGTTCATCGTGTTCTTCGCGAGGTGTGCGTCCGCTTCCGCTACCTTCTCACTTTCCCCTCGCTTTCCCATTGATTTGACCACGAGATCCGTGAAGATCGGGCCACCCTAGAGGTTTGCCCTCATCATCTGGTATCAGTAGCTTTTGCTTGCCACGGATTTCTCATCGATTTGGTCTTTTCCCCATAAATTTGAAAATGCCACCAAAAATAGCCCCAATTCGTGTTTTGGACCGATCTATGATTTGAGTGCGTTTTGGTAGGTTTTGATCCGTGGATTACTTGCTAAACTTGTTGATCTACCTTCCCCTGCGTTTCCATAGCCTAATTCCTTGATTTCCCCCATCAATTTGAGGTTTTGGTCCCAGTTTTTCCGCCAAAACTCGTCCCGTTCGTGTTCTTGAACTTCTAGATAGACCGGACCGGACTGTCCGGCCAAAACAGACCGAAGTATCCGCCCCGCCGGAGTTTCCGGCCTAAATAGACTGGAATCTCCGCCTCGGCCGGACTGTCCGGCCTACGCGCACCGGACTGTCCGCCCCCCTGTTGACAGAAAAATCTGCTTCACGGTTTTGAGCATAACTTTTGCATACAAACTCAGATTTTGGTGTTCTTTAGCTTGTTTTGAAGAGGAGAAAGAGCTCTACATCATCATCTCTGTGGTTCATGCTATCTACTCCATCCAAATTCCGTGGGCAAGGTGGAATCCACCAATAAAGGGTGAAGATCGGCGACGACAAGGTCAAGATTGGTGAGCATGGGATTTTCCCTTCACCAAAGGAGGCGCAAGGAGTTGAGAGAACCGAGCCTACCCCAATATGCTTGAGTGATGATGTGGTACCAATCCCATGTGAGTATGAGAGCCACTTAGCTCACTTGAGTGAAAACAAGAGTGAGATGAGTGACTCCACCATACGTGAGATTGAGTGCTTCCACTTGGAGGGCATGAGTGATACACCGAGTGAGTTGAGCGTGGTAGTTGATAGGTCATGTGAGACCACTTTGATTTCTAACGACTTACCCTCTACCTTTAGTGTGTTTCTTCATGATGTGCTAGGTTCCATGGATCAAGAAGCGCCAAGCTTGGAGATTATGATGCCGCCACCCAAGAAGATGTACATGGTGGATGAAGTTGATGCCATCCCCATACTTGATGAAGAAGTCGCCCACATGGAGGCCAATGCTACCACAACACCCACTTCATATGAGAGGTATGAACAAGGTAAAAATAAGGGTGTTGATGATGCCATGATCCCACTAGTGGACATGATGATTTGTGATGACTTGCATGCTATGGTTGATACTTGTGACATGACATATGTTCCATTCTTATTCCCATGTGTTGATTTTGCTATGCATCATGATGACCATGTGGAATCCTTCTATTGTCATGATATTGCCATAGACATGCCATGCTTTGAACATTACGTTGATGATATCATTGCTTGCACTTTGTTGAACACTTGCTCTTTCCAATGTTTTGCTTGCGATGATGTTACCAATGGTACCCCTCGAACCATGCTTTGTCATGAATGTTTTACAATCTCTCATGTTGCTTGCAATAAGTTGAATAATTGCTCTTTCACTTGTTTTGCTTGCAACAATAATTCTCATATGGTTTATATTGAGATCGCCCCCATAGCTTTCTCAAATTTTGGAGATTTTGAGGATTGCCATGATAAGCATGTTCCCCACTTGCATACTCACCATGCATCTATTTCATACTTGATTAACACTCATGGTGATGTGCATAGGAAGAGATACGTCATGATGGATGATGTGTTTCTCTACCATGCACACACGTTCTTCCTTTTGTACTTGATGTGTGTAGGTACCCGACAGAGAATGTCAACCTCGGTTGAGCACGAGTTGACGAAAAGAGCTCTAGAGCATCCCCCACGTGAGTTTAAGATCAAACCCAGCTCTGATACCTTTTGCATGCTTTGCATCTTTCATGTTGACAAATTGCTCTTTCCTATGGTTTGATTGCAAGCATGTTAATGGTATTCTTTCACCTTGTGACAATCATGTCTCGTTGCTTTTGGATATTGATGCTTTATGTGTTGCCACAAAAATGTTGAACAATTTCTCTTTCCAATGTTTTGTCTGCAACCATAACGCCATTTTGAGCATGTATTGTCATGAGAGCTTCCAAGTCTCTCGTATTGTTGTTGCAACAAACATAAGGACCACTTCTCTTTCATATGGTTTGTTCGCAAACATGTTGTTTTTGCTTTCGCTTGTGATACTCATACCCCCATGATTTTGGCTTTTGATGATATGTGTATGGCATCCAATATATTGATCAATTGTTCTTTCCAATGGTTGGTTTGCACACATAATGATGTTGCTTTGGATATTCTTCCTCATGTGTTTTTGTCGAATTCTCCTAGCTTTGCATCAAAGATGTTGATCAATATTTTAGTCAATTGCTTTGAGTGCCACACTAAGATGTTATATGGAGTTTTTGAGTTCCCACATTTGGATGATGTTCAATTAACTTCCATGCACTTTGACCTTACATACGCATTTCGTTTGCAATACTTGAGTTGTGCTAATAGTGTTGTGAACAAGAATGGACACGCCACAAATGACATGCTCCTCTATCACACACAAACATATGTTGCTTGGTCTTTGTTGTGTGAAGGTACAATTGCATACGTGTCAACCTCTATGGACAAAGAGATGACAAGACGAATCGAAGAGAGTTACCTAGGGCTATCCTTCAATGAGCTATCTCTATATCATAAGGTGACTTCCTTCTACTTGAGGACTCATGCTATAATCTTCATGAATTGGCTACTCTTTGAGTGTTGCTTCGCTTTTGTTGTGAGCTTTGTAGGCTTCATGGAAGGTGAAGGAACATTGAAGAGTTGCCACATCAAGCTTCTCAAGGACGACTACATGGTGAACCCCAGGATCAAGAAGGTCTCTCGACATCATCTTCTTAGGATGAGCATGACGAGTCGAGGACGACTCTTTTTGAAGGGGGGAGCTGATGCAGCCCGTCCTGCGGACGCTACTACATCCACAACGCCAAGTCCCCAAGATTGTCCCCAAGTCAACCAAGCAGATGGACCAGGAGCAACTAACTCCAGAACAAGAGTCTCCGCCGTCATCGCCTCGGAGAGTCCGCCCGAATCCTACCGGAGTGTCCGGCGCAACTCGACCGAAGTGTCCGGCCAGCCCCAGCCCCAACCTGGCGTGGACATTCAGAAGGCCAGTTCGGACACTTCCCGGACACTACCTGGAGTGTCCGGCTACCCCGGACTGTCCGGTCACTCCGACCCGGACTGTCCGGCCCAAGTGATGGGCCTGCGAGCCAACAGCTGGGCCCTTGGCCCATGTACCCCTCTATTTCGCACCAAACCCTAGTTTTATGCCCAAACTACCCCTGAACTTGTGGCTGGCCTATAAATAGAGCCCCCACCCCCTCATGTATCCCTCAGGCATAGATGATAGACTAAAGACAACCCCCCTTTGTGGAATCTCTAGTTTTGCCTCATCCCCTTCTACCAAAGGGGATCGACTATCGTCACCACCTCGTTGGAGTTTGCATCGTGCCTCCCTCATTGTACAAGGCCTTGGCATCGATGTCCCTTTGCCAAGACGTCAAGACCCTCTCCAAGGTGTTCTTCCCTCTCCGCTTGGGATTGACGGGAGCACGTTGACCGATCTTTCCTTGCGAGGATTCTATCGGACCGGTGGCCACCGGTGAGAGCAATCGGCCTTGTATCGTGTGTGTTTTGCGTGTGTTCATCGTGTACTTCGCGAGGTGTGTGTCCGCTTCCGCTACCTTCTCCCTTTCCCCTCGCTTTCCCATCGATTTGACCACGAGATCCGTGAAGATCGGGCCACCCTAGAGGTTTGCCCTCATCACAGCCGCAGCCGCCGACAGGCCAGACCCACCCGTCATCCCCCTCCTCGTTTGAGTCCGGCTCGAGCACGAGCTCGCCTCGTCGGCACAACCCCACCGGCCGATTCGGAGCGGATTCCGTATCCCCCGCGCTAAGAAAACCCGCCTTTTTAAAGCCCCGGCACGCCTCCCACGAAACCCTAGATTTTTTCTACCATACCGCCACCGAGCCGCCACCAATCGCTCGCCGGAGCTCCGCCGGACTCCGCCGCCTCCAGCCGCTGCCCGCCGCCACCTCGGGAGGGAGGAGCCGACGCCGCCCCCGGGAATGGAACCGCGGCGAGGAGCCGGTCGCCGTCGTCTACTTCACCGGGCCGGGGGAGCACCGCCTCGCCGCCGTCGACCGTCGCCGACGCTCTGCCGCCACCCACCGCCGCCGACGCTCCGTCGCCACCCACCGTCGCCACCGCCGGTAAGCCACCAGCCCCCCTCTCCGACCGTTAGATCGAGATCCAACGACACAAAACGGTCAAACCGCCCCCGGCCAATCGCGTCGCGCCACGTGGCACTCGCCGCATCATCGCCGCGTCATCACCGCGTTGGCGTCACGCGCGCCCCGCTGGCCAATCCCGAGCCGCCACTTGTCGCCGCGTAGCTGGCCACCTTTTTATTTTCTTTTAAATAGGCAGAAAATACTTTAATCTTGTAAAATCCATAGTAATTCAAGTATTAGACCAAAAATTGCGTATAATATACCGTTGGATTCATATTTTTGAGTAGAACACAGATCTACAGTAATATTGCTGTTTTACCACAGCAATATTGCAGTAGGATTTAAAGTTTAGATTAGAGTATTTTAATTCTAGAAAATTATCCGTAGCTCCATTTTAGTTGATTCTTGTTGCGTTGGCTTTGTATCGACGAGACCTTCTGTAAAACATTGTCATATCACGCTTAGGATGTTCAGATCTGTCTCGAGGTAGATTGGAGTTGTACATCTAGTTTTGAGCTTGGTGATTTAGGGTTTAACCCAAAATACTTAAAATCTGTGGGGAAACGATTCTAATGACATTCCCAACTCAATAACACCCCTGAATAAAACCCTTGGTCGAAATCGAATCCATCCTTGCATATTACCATGTTGCATGCATGCATATTTGACTTCGTGACTTTGTTTTGTGCAAATTGTGATTGGATCCATGTTTGTTTTGTTAGATTGCTCGGAGTGCGCTGAGGAGTACTGTTGTGTAGAGTGCTGCTCGGATCAAGGAAAGTTACACCACTTGTTCATGTTTATGTCCCAATTTTGACTATGCATGCTTTACTCTTCAAATTCTGTAGTATGCATGTGTAGGATTTTGGTAGATTTTCTTAGTACTATTTTTCGCAAGTGCAGTTTTGTAGTGTGCCATGAGTAGCTCTATGCTTAGGATTTTCCATCCCAATAGGTTATCCTGTTTTTCTAAGTTATGCTTGCTATGCTATATACTTGTATATATCAAGTACCGTTGGGAGGGTTCGAAAGACTCAAACATTTTCTAAGTACGAGAGCTCTCTCGAGCGAACTTTTCCTCTCTAAACCCCCTTCAAAATAAAACTAAGTTTTCTTCTGGGCGGAATGGTTGTCGGGTCAACGAGTGGATATTTGGTGGAGGACGGCCGCCTAGGAATCAAAGAAGTCTGCCATGTTTCAGAATTCAGAAGCTTCCCGTGCAACCACAATACATATGGGCTCTGTCTTAGCTTAGTACTTAGTGGGAAACCTCACCGGGGTACCAACAATTGGAGGTTCTTGGCACGGTTGGATCCAGCTGGTAGAGGGGCTACTAAGGGAAGGCTTCGCCATGGTCTTGTCTGTAAAAGGACTTGATTGTGGATTGTGGGGAGAGTGCACAACCTCTCGAGAGTATTGCAATTTGATCGATCAGCCGTGTTCACGGAAGCAGAACAACTTTGAGCATCTGAAGGATGGAGCCTCTGAAAGATCTTCCTCTCCCTTTTCCAAACCTAACGTTTTATAAACCCCAAGGCGTGAGTAATATCGCCGTTGGGCGGGATTTTGGGAACTTGGTGTGTAATATCCAAGTGCTAGGTTGATTGGGCACTTGGTGAGTAATATCCATGTGTTCCATTCGACCCTATACTATTTATCAAAGTTTACAAAGTATGGAAAACCTTCTTCCTCTTTTCTTATTACATTGCTAAAGTTGGCTTTACGCAAATGAACCCTAGAGCCTACTCTTAGCCTTGCATGTAGAGATAGTCTTACTCTTTCCTTGGTGTAATTTGCCAATACATTCAAAGTATTGACCCAACTTGTTGGCTGCACGTCTTATGTGCAGAATCCGAAGATTGAAAGGTGCGTAGGGATCGCGGGTCTTCACGCAGCTAGCAGGAGGCGTTGACGGACTCTAGTTTTACTTTGTTTCCGCTGTTTTATTTGAGCTAGCTATAAGCTATGCAAGTTGTAATAATTATACTCTGGATTATTCGTGTAATAATGACTTGTGTTCTACATGATATTCATCGACTGTGAAGTGCTAGCTATTGATCCAGGGACTAGCATGTTAATCACAGGAACTTAGGATCCTTTACGATCCGAGGTCGCAACAAGTACCATGCCATCCAAGGAGGTATCAAATTGGCACGAGGAAAGGAGTGAGTTCACCTTAGCTTCTAGGAGTTTGGCTCGGGCACGAGTCATGGGTCCACTTGGGGGACTTGTTGGTGTAGATGTAGGAGCGTCCGTAGGACGGGCTGCATCACCTCCACCATGAGATTCTTGGAGAAGCAAAAGTTGAAGTGACGACTTCAGAATGCATAGCTTGTTTTGTTTAAATAGAAAGCCCTCATGCAAATAGAAATCATCAACTCCTTTGTCATTGGAGCACTTTGCGAAAATTGGTTCAAAGAACGGATCGGAAGCATACAAAGATTTTATTTCGTCAAGACCCAACACATTGATTTCAAGTCTCGTAAGAAGACTTGTATGTTTGCGAGACAATGCGTCTGCAACTACATTATCTTTGCCCTTCTTATACTTGACAATGTAAGGAAAAGACTCCATGAACTCAACCCACTTAGCGTGTCTCTTGCTCAAGTTAGCTTGGCCTTTGAGATATTTCAACGACTTGTGGTCGGAATGTATGATAAATTCCTTGGGCCATAGGTAGTGTTGCCAAAATTGAAGGACACGAACTAAGGAAAAAAGCTCTTTGTCATAAATTGGATAATTAAGGTGAGCACCATCGAGTTTCTCGCTATGGTAGGCTATAGGATGTCTGTTTTGCATAAGGACTCCTCCAATGCCAATACCACCAGCATCACACTCTATCTCAAAAGTTTTTGTGAAATCTGGTAACGCAAGGAGAGGTGCTTCGGTGAGCCTCTTTTTAAGTTCATCAAAAGCTTTTTGTTGTGCTTTGCCCCACACGAAGGTGACATTCTTTTTGGTCAATTCATTAAGGGGACAACCAATGGTTGAAAAGTCTTTCACAAAGCGACGATAGAAATCGGCCAACCCATGAAACTTCGAAGTTCACTCACATTTGTTGGGATGGGCCAATCTCGTATGTCCTTTACCTGGGAAACATCAACTTCAATTCCCTTCGAAGAAACGAAAAATCCAAGAAAAATCAACTTGCCTTTAGCAAAAGTGCACTTGGGAAGATTAGCATAAAGCTTTTCATGTCGAAGGATTTGCAAAACTTCCTTGACATGTGTTATATGGTCCTCAAGTGATTTGCTATAAACAAGAATATCATCAAAATAGACAACAACACTTTTTCCAATGAGAGAATGCAAGATATGATTCATAAGGCGCATGAAGGTGGATGGGGCATTTGATAAACCAAAGGGCATAACCAACCATTTATAGAGACCAACTTTGGTCTTGAAGGCGGTTTTCCACTCATCACCTTCAGCCATGCGTATTTGATAGTAACCAGTACGAAGATCAATTTTCAAAAAAATAGTGGCTCCACACAACTCATCAAGAATTTCATCGAGACGTGGTTTAGGATGTCGATAACGCACGGTGATAGCATTGATTGGACGACAGTCCATGCATAACCGTAACGTATCATACGTCTTTGGAACAAGAATCACGGGTACGACACTAGGACTAGTACTAACTTGGATCAAACCTTTGGAGACGAGTTGGTTGATTTGACATTCGATCTCCTTCGTCTCCTCCAGGTTCGTGCGGTAGGCGGCGCGGTTTGGAAGAGGTGCGCCGGGGATGAGGTCAATGCGATGTTCGATGCCGCAAAGAGGAGGTAGTCCATGAGGGAGCTCTTCGGGGAACACATCCTTGAATTCCTACAAAACACTTATCAAAAATGGAGGAACATTGGTTCATTCATTAGTTCCTTGCGCTAGTCCCTTGCAAAGGAGGACATAGTGCAAGATGGATGGGTTGTTCCGAACATCTCTCATCTCACTTTTGGTGGCAAGGAGAACACTCTTAGTTTTTCCACTCGAGTTTGGCTTGTGGCTCTCACTCACTATGAGGTGGTTCTCTCTCTCTCCGCTCTTCTCACAAGTAGGTGTTGTGCTTTGCGCCCTCGCTAAAGCCTTTGCATTGTCCGCAATTATTTGGCTAGGAGTCATCGGTTGCAAAACACATGTTTTGTTGAGCCATTTGAAGGTGTATACATTGGTGCGACCATCATGTTGAGCAGCCTTGTCAAATTGCCGCAGTCGACCAAGAAGCATGTGGCAAACTGTTATAGGAACCACATCACACTCCACCGTATCTTTGTAAGGACCAATGGTGAAGGAGACCGATACGGTATGCTTGATCTTTACGAACCCTTGGTCACTTAGCCATTGCACGTGGTAGGGGTGCTTGTGTGGATGGAGGGTGAGGTTGAGCTTCTCACACAACTCGGTGCTAGCAAGGTTGTGACAACTCCCTCCGTCAATGATCACTTTGATAGATTTTCCATTGATGCCGGCTCGTGTTTGGAAGATATTGGAGCGTTGGTCTTCATGCTCTTGTGCTTGAGTGGTCAAGATCCTTGTGACGACAAGCGATGGACTTGCATCATGTTCACACATGAGGAGTTCTTGATCATCTTCCACTCGTTGCCTTGCCATTTCTTCCTTGACACGGGCATCAAACTCATCTTCACTCAAGTACTCTTCATCACCATTATCATGGATGAACAAGACTTTCTTGTTTCCACATTCGGCCGACTTGTGTCCTTTACCTCCACACTTGTAGCATTCACCGTTGAAAGGTGTATCACTCTTTGCTTGCTTGCCACTTGGGGGCAGTTTTCCTTGAGGGAGTGTGGGCTTGAAGGAAGGCTTGTGGGTACTTGAGGAGCTTCCACTGAAAGTTTTTGGTGTATGGGTTGAAGCTTGCTTGTAGGTGAAGTATGTCTTGGGCTTGTTGTACTTGATATCCTCTTGTACTTGACGTTTAGCCTTTGTTGCGATGTGCACAAGCTCAATCATGGTGTTGTATGTTTGGAACTCGATGATGCGCTTGATTGGGTGATTCAAGCCAATAAGGAAACATGCCATTGTTTGCTCCATGCGCTCATCAATGTTGGTGCGAATCAAGTTGAGTTCCATTTCCTTGAAGTACTCTTCCACGGTCTTTGTCCCTTGACGAAGCGCTTGAAGGTTGTTGAAGAGGTCACGCGTGTAGTGCGCGGGACGAACCGGGATCTCATGTGAGCCTTCATGTCATGCCAAGTTGTGATTGGCGGTTCTTGTCTTGCATGACGAGCAACTTGAACTTGTTCCCACCAAAGGTTGGCGTAATCATCAAACTCAAGCGAAGCCATGGCGACCATCTTCTCGTTGCTATAGTTGTGCATGCGGAAGATCTTGTCGACTTTGAGTGCCCACGAGAGGTATTCTTCGGGGTCATTGGATCTGGTGAACTTGGGCATTGTGAACTTGAGCTTGCCAAAAGATTCTTCATCGTTGTGGTCATTGCGACGAGCTTGGTGACCTTGTTGATGATCTTGTAGTTGGGGAGGTGGAACTTGGTTATCGCGCCCTTGTTGCGGAGCTTACTCTTGATATTGTTGTTGAGGAGCTTGCTCTTGCTATTGGCGCGGTTGTTGACACGGTTGTGGTGCTTGGGCCTCATGGTGGCGAGGGTGTGGAGCCTCTTGACGCGGTTGATGAAGAAGAGGAGGCTCGTTCCTCGGTTGGTGATGTTGGTTAGGCACATTGGCCTCACGGTGAAGAACATGGTCATGAGCCTCTTGACGTGGTGGGCATCGCTCAACTTGTATCGGATAAGCCCGTCCTATGGACGCTTCTACATCTACAACAACAAGTCCCCCAAGTGGACCCATGACTCGTGCCCGAGCCAAACTCCTCCAAGCTAAGGTGAACTCACTCCTCTCCACGTGCCAATTTGATACCTCCTTGGATGGCGTGCTACTTCATACCTCTACTCTGTGCATCATCAGGTACGAACCCCTGCCGTGTCGACCCACGAGCCCTGAAGATGCACCTGAGCTGAAGCTGCTTGAGCCGGAGTGTCCGCCCGAATCTAGCCGGAGTGTCCGGCGCGACTCAGCTGGAGTGTCCGGCCTGCCGAAGCACGAACCTGGCGCGGACATTCTGTGTGCTACATCGGACTCTACCCGGACACTACCCAGAGTGTCCGGCCACCCCGGATTGTCCGGCCCACTCGACCCGGAGTGTCCGGCCTGAAGATGGGCCTGCGAGCCTAGCTGGGCCCTATGGCCCATGTACCCCTCTACTTCGCCCAGAACTCTACTTTAATGCCTGAATTACCCCTGAACTTGTGGTTGGCCGATATAGCCCCCCACCTCCATTGTAAACCCTAGGCTTGATATTGGAATTAGTGGAAACCCCTTTGTGGATCTATCTAATTCTTGCCTCATGCTCCTTGAGTAAGGAGCACCAATATCCCTAAACCTCGTTGGAGTTTGCATCGTGCCTCCGCGTTGTACAAGGCCTAGGCATCAGTGTCCGTTTGCCTAGACGTCAAGATCTCACCGAGTCTCCCATCTCGCCATGCCGGTTCGAGAGAGAGTCCTCCGCCTGACGCCGATCCTAGGGATTGCGACGGACCGGTCACCGCCTGCGTGAGCTATTGGTGTTTATCGTGGTTTTGCGTGTGTGTGTTCATCGCGTTCTTCGTGCATGTGTTCGTCGTGTTCATCGTTCCCTCCTTCCCCCGCACTCTACCCTCGATTTGAAAGGGAATCATGAAAGATCGGGCCACCCTAGAGGTTTGTCCTCAACACATCCGCGTGCATGTGTAGGTGCAGGTGCAGGTGCTGGGGTTTAGCACGTCCCCTGCCAAGATTTGGGGTAGCACCAGCAATGCTTCCTTCGGCATCTTCTTCAACGGTATAAAGAGCTTCGTTGCTCATGATTTCCCCCACAAATTTTCCTTCTATCCACCAAAAATTCGAAAATCCCCACAAAAAACAGCCCATATTTGCCTTTGGATCGATCTCTTGATTTGGAGTGTTATTTGTGGTTTTGATCCGACCAAACCTTGTCTAAGGAGTTGGTCCAACTTTATCCTGCGTTTCCCTAGCCCGATTTGGCCAGTTTTTCATGGATTTGAGTCCCGGAGGCGAGGATTTCCGCTCGAGAACACGAGCAGGAAACCCGCGCTGGAGTGTCTGGCTCGTACCGACCGGAGTGTCCGGCCCGACCGGAGTATCCGACCGAACCAGACCGGAGTGTCCGGCCAGACCGGAGTATCCGACTAAGACAGACCGGAGTGTCCGGCTGTAACGCCTTTTTTGACTGTTTTGCCTCATTTTTTTGTATTGGCTAAATCTCCTTTGTTTGCTCATGTCCTGTGTGCATGTCAGCAACTACCAGCAAGCTTCCGCATCATCAACTTCCGCGCTCATCGACACCACGGACCACGAACATCATCTCGCACCACCGACGCCAAGTTCATCATCAAAGAAGGTATAACTTGCGTCACCTTGTTAACCCCATCTTCCTTTGTGTGTACCTATCCCATGAGAGTGGCTCATCTTGTGTTTGCTTGAGCATTGTGCATTTGTCCTTGGATAGTGAGAGTGCAAGAGCAATATCAAGTGTGACTAGGTAGCATCAAGGGAGAGCAAAAAAAAAAAAAAAAAAAGATACAAAGAAAAAGCAAAAGAAAAATAGTCTCCCATTGCCAAAGAGAGTCTCAAAGCTTGTAAGCAAGAGAGAAAGAAGAGTGCCCAAGGCAAGTGCACAAATTCGTTGCTCACTTTTCTTCTTTGCAAACGAGCCACGATCTCTCCTTGCATTGGCACGACAACGAGCTTAGTCTTCGTTAGGCCATTTTGTTTGCTCATTTTCATAGTCGTGTCAATCCCAACTTTCTCCACGTGTGTGTACATAGTCGTAGGTTCCCGTCACCCTTTTGAGTTGTTGACCTTCGCCTTTGACCTGAGTTTTGTTGGATTTTATCCACTTTTGACTTTCCCTTTTCTTTTGGTTGGTTCTTTGGCTTTCCACAATCCTAACCTACCACCAAAAAGCTTTTGAGAGTTAGTTCTTTCTTTAGTGTGAGTTTTCTTTGCAATTCCACTTTGCACGCTTATAGCTCTCACTTGTGGTTTCTAGTTTGGTGCAATCCCCAAGGTGAGGTACAAGGCTAACACCACCATATTCCACTTCCATATACAATACTCGTGTGTTTTACATGATGGATAGGCACGCTGAGACGAGCCAACCACCTCCCTAAGAAGAAGATCAAGGTCCGTACATGACGCGTGCAAGTCACTTCATCGTCCGCCAAGAGTTCCGTGGACGTTGCCAATCACTTGAGACGCAACAAGATGAACAATTTGGCGAGACGCAAGCCGAGTTCAAGAACATCGACAACCGCTTCAACGGCCTCGAAAGGCAAATGCAAGCAATGCATCACAACTTTGGCCACCAAAATGAAGCGCTTCAACGCACCGTCGCCGAAACAAATGACAATCTTCGACGCCTCATCAACAGAATGGCAGGACCACATTCACGCGCGTCAAGCTCTTCAAGCTCATCGCGTCGTCATGCACCCCTTCAACAAGATCTACATCCAAGTGCTCCAAGACGCAATGATGCCCCCGTGGTTGAAGGTGGAACCTCTTCGAACTATGTAGCTTCCCCACGGCACGCTGCAACATCAAGCTATGATGGTGACCTCTCTTCAAGGCCACGAGCAAGGCAAGAATCACACTGTCACCACGCAAGGGCACTAGTGATTCAACAAGCGCAACCACAAGAGGAACCGCAAGCGCAACCGCAAGTACAACCGCAAGTCGACCACCATCGACCGCGACACATACTTGACACAACAAGTGAAGACTCCAATTTGGAGAATCAATCTCATCATCGACGTGAAGCTCTTCAAAATCCTCCTCCTCGTCATCAATGTCATGAACGTCAACAACGACACCATGGTCATCAGGAGGCACCTCCTCCACATCAACAAAACTTGGAGCGTTAGGTGATACAAGTTGAGCGATGCCCACCACATCAAGAGGCTCATGACCATGTTCTTCTCCATGAGGCCCATGTGCCTAACCAACATCACCAACCGAGGAACGAGCCTCCTCTTCATCATCAACCACGTCAAGAGGCTCCACACCCTCGCCACCATGAGGCTCAAGCGCCTCAACCACGTCAACAACCGCGCAAAGAGCAAGATCAAGCTCCTCAACAACAATATCACGAGCAAGCTCCGCAATAAGGACGCGAGAACCAAGTTCCACCTCCCCAACTACAAGATCATCAACAAGGTCACGAAGCTCGTCGCAATAACCGCAACGATGAAGAAACTTTTGGCAAGCTCAAGTTCACAATGCCCAATTTCACTGGATCCAATGACCCCGAAGAATACCTCTCGTGGGCACTCAAAGTCGACAAGATCTTCCGCATGCACAACTATAGCAACGAGAAGATGGTTGCCATGGCTACGCTTGAGTTTGATGATTACGCCAACCTTTGGTGGGAACAAGTTCAAGTTGCTCGAGATGCAAGACAAGAGCCGCCAATCACAACTTGGCATGACATGAAGGCTCACATGAGATCCCGGTTTGTCCCCGTGCACTACACGCGTGACCTCTTCAACAACCTTCAAGCACTTCTTCAAGGGACAAAGACCGTGGAAGAATACTTCAGGGAAATGGAACTCAACTTGATTCATGCCAACATTCATGAGCGCATGGACCAAACAATGGCACGTTTCCTTATTGGCTAGAATCACCCAATCAAGCGCATCGTCGAGTTCCAAACATACAACACCATGGTTGAGCTTGTGCACATCGCAACAAAGGCTGAACGTCAAGTGCAAGAGGATATCAAGTACAACAAGCCCAAGACGTACTTCACCTACAAGCAAGCTTCAACCCCTACACCGACAACTTTCAATGGTAGCTCCTCAAGTACCTCCAAGCCTTCCTTCAAGCCCACACTTCCTCAAGGAAAACTGCCCCCAAGTGGCAAGCAAGCAAAGAGTGATGCACCTTTCAACGGTGAATGCTACAAGTGTGGAGGTAAAGGACACAAGTCGGCCGAATGTGGAAACAAGAAAGTCTTGTTCATCCATGACAATGGTGATGAAGAGTACTTGAGTGAAGATGAGTTTGATGCCCGTGTCAAGGAAGCAATGACAAGGCAACAAGTCGAAGATGATCAAGAACTCCTCATGTGTGAGCATGACGCAAGTCCATCGCTTGTTGTCACAAGGATCTTGACCACTCAAGGACAAGAGCATGAAGACCAACGCTCCAATATCTTCCAAACACGAGCCGGCATCAACGGCAAATCTATCAAGGTGATAATTGACGGAGGGAGTTGTCACAACCTTGCTAGCACCGAGTTGTGTGAGAAGCTCAACCTCACCCTCCATCCACACAAGCACCCCTACCACGTGCAATGGCTAAGTTACCAAGGGTCCGTGAAGATCAAGCATACCGTATCGGTCTCCATCGCCATTGGTCCTTACAAAGATATGGTGGAGTGTGATGTGGTTCCTATGACAGTTTGCCACATGCTTCTTAGTCGACCATGGCAATTTGACAAGGCTTCTCAACATGATGGTCGCACAAATATATACACCTTCAAATGGCTCAATAAAACATGTGTTTTGCAACCGATGACTCCTAGCCAAATAATTGCGGATAATGCAAAGGCTTTAGCGAGGGCGCAAAGCACAACACCTACTTGTGAGAAGAGTGGTGAGAGAGAGAACCACCCCATAGTGAGTGAGAGCCACAAGCCAAATTCGAGTGGAAAAACTAAGAGTGTTCTCATTGCCACCAAAAGTGAGATGAGAGATGTTCGGAACAACCCATCCATCTTGCACTATGTCCTCCTTTGCAAGGGACTAGCACAAGGAACTAATGAATTAACCAATGTTCCTCCATCTTTGATGAATGTTATGCAGGAATTCAAGGATGTGTTTCCCGAAGAGCTTCCACATCGACTACCTCCTTTTCGCGGCATCGAACACCGAATTGACCTCATCCTCGGTGCACCACTTCCCAACCGTGCCGCTTACCACACGAACCCAGAGGAGACGAAGGAGATCGAACGTCAAATCAACCAACTCGTCTCCAAAGGTTTGATCCAAGTTAGCACTAGTCCAAGTGCCATACCCGTGATTCTTGTTCCAAAGACGGATGATACGTTACGGTTATGCATGGACTGTCGTCCAATCAATGCTATCACCATGCGTTATCGACATCACATACCACGTCTCGATGACATGCTTGATGAGTTGTGCAGAGCCACTATTTTTTCCAAAATTGATCTTCGTAGTGGTTACCATCAAATACGCATGGCTGAAGGTGATGAGTGGAAAACCGCCTTCAAGACCAAACTTGGTCTCTATGAATGGTTGGTTATGCCCTTTGGTTTATCAAATGCCCCATCCACCTTCATGCACCTTATGAATCACATCGTGCGTTCTCTCATTGGAAAAAGTGTTGTTATCTATTTCGACGATATTCTTGCTTATAGCAAATCACTTGAGGACCATATAACACATGTCAAGGAAGTTTTACAAATCCTTCGACATGAAAAGCTTTATGCTAATCTTCCCAAGTGCACTTTTGATAAAGACAAGTTGACTTTTCTTTGGATTTGTCATTTCTTCGAAGGGAATTGAAGTTGATGTTTCCAAGGTAAAGGACATACGAGATTGGCCCATACCAACAAATGTGAGTGAACTCCAAAGTTTTCATGGGTTGGCTGGTTTCTATCTTCGCTTTGTGAAAGACTTTTCAACCATTGCTTGTCCCCTTAATGAATTGACCAAAAAGAATGTCACCTTCGTGTGGGGAAAAGCACAACAAAAAGCTTTTGATGAACTTAAAAAGAGGCTCACCGAAGCACCTCTTCTTGCTTTACCGGATTTCACAAAAACTTTTGAGATAGAGTGTGATGCTAGTGGTATTGGCATTGGGGGAGTCCTTATGCAAAACGGACGTCCTATAGCCTACAATAGCGAGAAACTTGATGGTGCTCGCCTTAACTATCCGATTTATGACAAAGAGCTTTTTGCCTTAGTTCGTGTCCTTCAAGTTTGGCAACACTACCCTTGGCCCAAGGAATTTATCATACATTCCGACCACGAGTCATTGAAATATCTCAAAGGCCAAGCTAACTTGAGCAAGAGTCACGCTAAGTGGGTTGAGTTCATGGAGTCTTTTCCGTACATTGTCAAGTATAAGAAGGGCAAAGATAATATAGTTGCGGACGCATTGTCTCGCAAACATACAAGCCTTCTTACGAGACTTGAAATCAACGTGTTGGGTCTTGAGGAAATAAAATCTTTGTATTCTTCCGATCCATTCTTTGAACCAATTTTCGCAAAGTGCTCCAATGACAAAGGATTTGATGATTTCTATTTGCATAAGGGCTTTCTATTTAAACAAAACAAGCTATGCATCCCGAAGTCGTCACTTCAACTTTTGCTTCTCCAAGAATCTCATGGTGGAGGCCTGATGGGTCACTTTGGTCGCGACAAGACATTGGACATGCTCTCCAATCACTACTTTTGGCCCAAGATGAAGCATGACGTGGAGCGCTACGTTCAATGATGCACGGCATTTGTTCAAGCTAAGTCGCAAGCTAATCCCTATGGTCTTTATATGCCATTGCCTATTCCTCATACACCTTGGTCCGACATTAGCATGGATTTCGTGTTAGGATTGCCTAGATCTAAGCATGGTCATGATTATATATTTGTTGTTGTGGATCGTTTTTCCAAAATGGCACACTTCATACCGTGCCATAAGACCGACGATGCTTCACATGTTGCAAATCTATTTTCAGGGAAATCGTCCGTCTTCACGGTGTGCCAAGGACAATCGTCTCCGACCGCGACGTCAAATTCATGAGCTACTTGTGGAAGACCCTCATTGATATGGGGTGGCCCGATCTTCTCAGTAAGCGGATGGCGATGATGATGGTGCATGATAGATAACTAGTGCGTAGCTTTTATCTCTCCCGCTCGAACCCTGATGCCAGTGCAACAGATCTCAAACCTTGTAGGATATTCACAACACCACACTCTTGCGCACGCAGCCGTGACCACGAACGGTAGTATGCAATCTACTAATTCCCAATGGAACAACAGATCACACTCAATTATAGTTGGTAGATTCGAACACAGGGTAATTCCAGAGGTTCTATGAAAGAAACAACTCCAAAATATTTTAACGTGGTCTAAAACCTAACTAGGGGTCGTCCCATAGCTTATAAGGGCGGCTGGGGCGGCCAGAAACCGAAACTAAACGCAAACGACTCCAACTGAAACAAACCGACTCGGACCAGATTCGGTCGGCGGGCGGACACTCCGGTCGAAATCAGCCGGACAGTACGGTCAGGCCGGACACTCCGGGTGGAGCGTGCCGGACAGTCCGGTCTGGCCGGAAACTTTGAAGTTTCCGGGTGGAGTCCGTGTAGTGTCCGAACTGACATACTGAATGTCCACGCCAGTTTGCTTCTCGACCAGGCCGGACAGTCCGGGTGGATCTGGCCGGACATTCCGGTCGTGGCAGATCTTTTTGCCTTCGCCTTGATGATCTTCTCTTGCGCCTTCCTCCCGCTCCTCCCTCGCGCATCCTTGGGCGATCATTATGTTGGGCTTCTCTTGTAGCCCTTCTCCTCCTCGCGTCATGCTTGTTTCTCCAACAAACCTGATCATACATAAATGCATAGACTTAGGCAGTATAAAGTTCTCATCAATCAAAGTACCATATTCGTTTAGGAGTAAATTCACCTGTTGTTCTAGTAGCTTAGCACGAGCTCTTGTAATAGGTCCAATTCTAATCTCATTGGACTGATCCTTTCTTGCAACAGTTGTAGCATCTTCAGTAGTCATTGGGGTAGGTGTAATTGTAGGGATGTCCTCATCATCTCCCCTCCCTTCGAAAGGCGTCGACCTCGACGCTCCAAGGTCTTCTCCAGCATATGGTGACAAATCAGCAACGTTGAAGCTATTTCTAACTCCACCAAACTCCTCAATAGGTATATCAACCGAGTAGGCGTTATCATTAATCTTGGCTAACACCTTGTAAGGACCAGCACCACGTGGCTTCAATTTTGACTTTCGAAGTAGTGGAAACCTATCCTTGTGTAGATGCACCCAAACCATATCTCCAGGCTCGAACAACACTTCTTTCCTTGCTTGATTCCTTGCAGCAGCAATGTTCTTGACTTTCTTCTTAATAGCCTCTCGAGTCTTCTCATGTATTTTCTTCACATAATCAGCACGTTTTGACGCCTCCATATCAACTCTCTCATGTAATGGCAGAGGCAACATATCAAGTGGCGTTAATGGCTTGAAACCATACACCACCTCAAAAGGACAAAGCTGAGTAGTTGAATGCACAACCCTGTTGTAAGCAAACTCAACATGTGGCAAACACTCTTCCCACTCCCGCAAATTCTTTTTAATCATGGTCCTTAGCAGCTATGACAATGTTCGGTTCACCACCTCCGTTTGACCATCTGTTTGGGGATGACATGTAGTACTGAATAGCAGCTTCGTTCCTAGCTTCCCCCATAAGGTCTTCCAAAAGTAGCTCATGAACTTCACGTCACGGTCAGCAACAATCGTCTTTGGTACTCCATGTAATCTCACTATGTCCCTGAAAAACAGGTTAGCAACATGCGACGCATCGTCGCTTTTGTGGCAGGCAATAAAATGAGCCATCTTAGAGAACCTATCCACTACCACAAATATAGAATCATGACCTCTCTGAGTTTTAGGTAGACCTAGCACAAAATCCATACTAATGTCTTCCCATGGCGTAGTAGGTGTAGAGAGAGGTGTATACAAACCGTGAGGCTTCAGCTTAGATTTCGACTTGTGGCATGTAATACATTGGCTCACAAATCTGTACACATCACGCCTCATCTTGGGCCAATAGAAGTGATCAGCAAGCATGAACAACGTCTTCTCATGCCCAAAGTGACCCATCAAACCACCAGCATGTGATTCCTGCACTAAGAACAAACACAACGACGATTCTGGAATACATAGTTTGTTAGCTCGAAACAAATATCCATCATGTATATGATACTTATCCCATGCGTTTCTAAGAGCACATAAATGATATGGTTCAGCAAAATCATGGTCAGTGGCATAAAGTGCACAAATAGCTTCTAATCTAGGAATTTTAACATCAAGATTGGTTAATAGTATGTTCTTCCTAGATAGAGCATCAGCAACAACATTCTCTTTTCCCTTCTTATAATTAATGATGTAAGGAAAAGACTCAATGAACTCAACCCATTTAGCTAATCTTCTATGCAAGTTTGATTGAGCTTTCAAGTATTTCAATGCTTCATGATCTGAATGTATGATGAATTCCTTTGGCCACAAATAATGTTGCCAAAATTCAAGTACTCTCACAAGTGCATACAATTCTTTATCATAGATTGAATAATTCAAACGAGCACTAGTCAATTTCTTAGAAAAATAAGCTATAGGCCGACCCTCTTGCATCAAAACGCCACCTATGCCTATACCACTAGCATCACATTCAACTTCAAATTGCTTCGAAAAATCAGGTAATGCAAGTAATGGTGCAGAAGTAAGCAAACGTTTTAACGTATCAAAAGCAATGTCTTGGGCCGCGCCCCAAACAAAAGGAACACCTTTCTTTGTCAAATCATTTAAAGGTGCAGCAATGGTGCTAAAATCTTTCACAAAGCGCCTATAGAAACCAGCGAGACCGTGGAAACTACACACTTGACTAACATTCATTGGAGTAGGCCAATTCTGAATTGATTTAATTTTAGATTGATCTACCTCTACTCCATGCTTAGAAACAACAAATCCTAGGAATATGACCTTATCTTTTGCAAATGTACACTTCTCAAGATTAGCATACAGTTTATTATCATGTAACACTTGCAAAACTTGTCTAATATGAGTGCAATGTTCAGATTCGGTATGGTTGTATATGAGTATATCATCAAAGTAAACAACCACGAAACGACCAATAAACTCTCTCAAAACATGATTCATCAAACGCATGAAAGTACTAGGTGCATTAGTAAGACCAAACGGCATAACTAACCACTCATACAAACCGAATTTAGTTTTGAAAGCAGTTTTCCATTCATCCCCTTCTTTCATCCTAATTTGATGATAACCACTACGCAAGTCAATTTTAGAGAAAACAGCAGCACCACTCAATTCATCTAGCATATCCTCTAAGAGTGGAATAGGATGACGATATCGAATAGTGATGTTATTAATCGCTCTACAATCAACACACATGCGCCAAGTACCATCTTTCTTAGGAACTAAAATAACAGGAACAGCACAAGGGCTAAGAGAGACACGGATGTACCCTTTATCCAGCAACGCTTGTACTTGCTTCTGAATTTCCTTAGTCTCTTCGGGATTAGTCCTGTAAGGTGCACGGTTGGGAAGTGTGGCGCCAGGAATCAGGTCCACTTGATGTCCTATACCACACAATGGTGGCAAACCTGCGGGTACGTCTTCTGGAAACACATCCCCAAAGTCCTGCAAAATAGAAGAGACACCAAGAGAAATAGGGGTCATGTCTTTAGAAACCAATACCTCTCCCTTATACATGAGCACATGTGGCATGGCTGTAGGATCCTCATGAAACTCTCTCATATCCTCCTTGGTGGCTAATATCAATAACCAAGGCACTCTCTCACTTTTCGTTATATCACTCAATTTAGGCTCAATTACATCAGGAACAGTTGTGACACAGTCTCGCCGAGTGGGAGTATCTTCCTTCAAGTTCACCTCTATCTTCTCGCGAGAATCATTCACAATTTCTTGTGGTGTCATTGGCTGCATAGTAATCTTCTTTCCTTTGAATTCCAAGTGATATGTATTGGCTCGGTCATTGTGTTGCACATGGCGATCATAGAGCCAAGGCCGACCCAATAGTAGGTGACAAACAGTCATAGGAACCACATCAAAATCAATAGAATCTTTGTATGGCCCTATTTGAAAATTCACACGTACCATATGATTTACCTTCATCTCACCATTGTTGCTCAACCATTGTATGTAGTATGGCTTGGGATGAGGTAAGTATGTCAAATTCAGTTTGGCACATAGTTCCTTACTTGCAAGATTTCTGCAGCTACCTCCATCAATAATGACCTTGCAAGCTTTGTTTGGTTCATCGAGAGCTTTTGTTTGGAACAAGTTGCAACGCTGGGATTCCTCAACTGGTTGCACACTAAGCACACGTGAAGATACGACAATAGTGGGTGCACACTCAGCATATGCATCAGCACCAACCTCGCCGTCATCAATATCATCATCAGAAGCTTCATCTCCACTTTCTACTTCACCTTGTTCATTAACAAACATAACCTTGCTGTTTGGACAATCTTTCTTGTAGTGACCTCTACCTCCACAAGTATGGCACACCACATCACGAGTACGTGCAGTAGACATGTTGGAACCCGAGCTAGCAGCAGGAGCAGCGGGTTTCCGAGCATTAGAACCAAATGAAGGTGTACTTGCTGGCTTGGCCGATGGTGTAAAGGGAGCAGCAGTTGGTGACGCAGCTGTAGGAGGAGTAGGTCTGGCCTAAAATCTGCTGGAGGATGGAAAACGAGCACGTGACTTCGCCTCTTCTGCCAACTAGGATTCGGCCTCTCTAGCATGATGCAAAAACTCATTCATGGTCTCATACTTGTGATGACGAACAATGCTCTTGATTAGTAACTTCAAATTGTTTAGGAATCGTTGCATGGTCATCTCAATGGACTCACGAATTCTAGCACATTGCATAAGCATCTCCATCTCCATGTAGTACTCATCAACTGTCATGGTGCCTTGCTTCAGTTGCGTCAATTTATCAAAAACTGATCGCAAGTAGTTGGTTGGTACGAAACGAGCTTTCATGATTTGCTTCATCTCGCGCCAATCCCTCACAGGAAGTTCATTGTCCTCCCTCCTACGTTGCACAAGAGCATCCCACCAACGTAAAGCATAACCATCAAATTCAGATGCGGCAAGTTTGACCTTCTTATCTTCTGGATAGTCAAATAAGCGCCAGAGTTTCTCAATCTTCAACTCCCATGTGAGGTAGTCTTCAGGATCAATGGAACCATTAAACTTAGGAATTGAGAATTTTGGCTTGCCCAAACCATCATCGGCAGCTTGGTTGGGCACACGTGGACCACGCCCAAGATGGGCAAACCCACGACCATGAGCAGGTGCATGGACAGGGGGAATAGCACGTCCCCTGCCAACATGTGGAGCAGCATCAACATCGCTACCCTCATCGAAATCATCAAAGGCATCATCATGTTGAGGATCTTCCCTTCTATGTAAGGCGGCTGTCAAACCCTCAATGGACTGCTGCAAAGCGGTGACATTGACATTGAGCGTAGCCACTTGCGTTTGGATAGTATCAACCGTCCCAACATGCTGATCCAATCTCATATTCATATCTTGGAGATTCTTGTCAATGGCATCTGTTGTGTTAGTAAACACACGTGTCAAGTGGGATTTCAAAGCCTTATATTCACGCCAATTGACGAGCTCCTCATCTTTCTTTTTCTGCAACACAACAGCATCATCACTAGTAGACATGATTAGTAGGTTAGTGCAAAAATCAGAATTTGTATGGTGGAAACTCTCACAACTCACTCACAACTAATAAGAAAGGAGATCTTACCGTTCCAAAGTGAATAGAGATGCTCTACCAAACGAAATCAAAGACTGATGCACTTGATGTGATGAAGTGAATATCAAAGGTATAGAGAACGATCACAGGGCACACATGTTATTTAAGGTGGAGCTATAGGTATGGTATCCTATCTACACCGCAAACAAGTCCTAATGCTGATCCTACAAATACCCAAGAAACACACACAGTGGAGATAAACGTGGCAAAGCAGTTTATGAAAAGGAATATTGCAATGCACAAGAGAGACGCTAGTAATAGCTCAAATAGAATAGGCACTAGAATGCTCAATCTACCAGTGCTATACACAACAAGGCCACCCAAATTGCACACTTCTATATCTCTCTTTTTGTCAGGCTTGTAGCTCTTTTCGCTCTTTCTCTTCTTTTTTAATACTGATTCTCTTTTTTTTTGATTTTCAACTATATTAGTCAAATGCAAACGAGTACAACAACTTATAATAGAACTGGGCCGGATAGTCTGGTTGATATGCGCCGAGACTCCGGTTGGGTCGGATAGTCCGGTGTGATTCGGCTAGATAGTCCGGTTGATATACGCCGGAGACTCCGGTTGGGTCGGATAGTCCGGTGTGATTCGGCTGGATAGTCCGGTTTTGCCTGTCGAAAATTTCTGCACTTCAAAAACCATAATGAGCAGCCTGTCGGAGCAAAGCAACTAGTCTCGTGGGTACGTTCCTAGGCACAGATGCTGTAGATAGGCGGTGTCTATGGTATGCAAACAAAAGTACGCTATGTGGACTCGGAAAAACGATAAAGACTTGCGGAAACGGTAACGGTGGGAATAGGAGAAAACAAGATCAAACCCTAAACCTAGACACAAACAGATCTACGAGAAGATACAATCAGCAACTAAAACTAGAAAACGATGCAATCTAGTCTATGGCAAATCTTTTTGTAAGGCTTTTTTGTATAGGACGAAAAACACTCTCTAATCTATGGATGGATTTGTGGATGCTTACCGAGGCAACACTGGAAATCTGATACCAAGATGATATGGGGTGGCCCGATCTTCTCAGTAAGTGGATGGCGATGATGATGGTGGATGATAGATAACTAGTGCGTAGCTATGATCTCTCCCGCTCGATCCCTGATGCCAATGCAACAGATCTCGAACCTTGTAGGATATTCACAACACCAAACTCTTGCGCACGCAGCCGTGACCACGAACGGTAGTATGCAATCTACTAATTCCCAATGGAACAATAGATCACACTCAATTATAGTTGGTAGATTCGAACACAGGGTAATTCCAGAGGTTCAATGAAAGAAACAACTCCAAAATATTTTAACGTGCTCTAAAATCTAACTAGGGGTCGTCCCATAGCTTAAAAGGGCGGCTGGGGCGGCCAGAAACCGAAACTAAATGCAAACGACTCACACTGATACAAACCGACTCGGACCAGATTCGGTCGGCAGGCGGACACTTCGGTCGAAATCGGCCGGACAGTCCGGTCTGGCCAGAAACTTTGAAGTTTCCGGGTGGAGTCCGTGTAGTGTCCGAACTGACATACTGAATGACCACGCCAGTTTGCCTCTCGACCAGGCCGGACAGTCCGGGTGGATCTGGCCGGACACTCCGGTCGTGGCAGATCTTTTTGCCTTCGTCTTGATGATCTTCTCTTGCGCCTTCCTCCCGCTCCTCCCTCGCGCATCCTTGGGCGATCATCATGTTGGGCTTCTCTTGTAGCCCTTCTCCTCCTCGCGTCATGCTTGTTTCTCCAACGAACCTGATCATACATAAATGCATAGACTTAGGCAGTATAAAGTTCTCATCAATCAAAGTACCAGATTCGTTTAGGAGTAAATTCACCTGTTGTTCTAGTAGCTTAGCACGAGCTCTTGTAATAGGTCCAATTCTAATCTCATTGGACTGATCCTTTCTTGCAACAATTGTAGCATCTTCAGTAGTCATTGGGGTAGGTGTAATTGTAGGGATGTCCTCATCACTCATGGCCAAGCTCGGTGTCAAGCTCCTCTTTTCATCCGCATCACATCCTCAAGCGGATGGCCAAACCGAAGTTGTCAACCGAAGCCTCGGAACTCTCCTTCGTGTGTTGATCAAGAAAAACCTGAAGGATTGGGAGGAATGCATTCCACACGCCGAGTTCGCCTACAATCGAGCCAAGCACTCAACAACCAAGATGAGTCCATTCATGATCGTCTATGGTTTCGAGCCCCTCACCGCGCTCGACATCCTACCACTACCTCTCCATGAGCGCACAAACATAGAAGTCGAGAAGCGCGCACAAGCTATGAAGAAGCTTCATGAAGAAACAAGAGCTACTATCGAACAACAAGTACTTCGCCAAGCTTCAAGGTCAAACAAGGACAAGAAGGAGATGATATTTGAAGAAGGTGACCTTGTGTGGCTACACCTAAGCAAGGACCGCTTCCCCAAGGAACGTGACTCCAAGCTCAAGCCAAGAGGAGATGGTCCCTTCAAGGTCCTCAAAAGAATCAACAACAACGCCTACATCATCGACATACCGACCTCCAAGTACCTTGCAAGCAATACATTCAATATCAAGGATCTCTCACCTTACCATGGAGATGTTCAAGATGATATCCATGAAGAGTGGAGGACGACTCTTTCCCAAGGGGGGGAGCTGATGCAGCCCGTCCTACGGACGCTTCTACATCTACAAAAACAAGTCCCCCAAGTGGACCCATGACTCGTGCCCGAGCCAAACTCCTCCAAGCTAAGGTGAACTCACTCCTCTCCTCGTGCCAATTTGATACCTCCTTGGATGCCGTGCTACTTCATACCTCTACTCTGTGCATCATCAGGTATGAACCCCCGCCGCGTCGACCCACGAGCCCTGAAGCTGCACCTGAGCTGAAGCTGCCTAAGCCGGAGTGTCCACCCGAATCCAGTCGGAGTGTCCGGCCTGCCCGAGCACGAACATGGCACGGACATTCTGTGTGCTACATCAGACTCTACCCAGACACTACCCGGAGTGTCCGGCCACCCCGGACTGTCCGGCCCACTCGACCCGCAGTGTCCGGCCTGAAGATGGGCCTGCGAGCCTAGCTGGGCCCTATGGCCCATGTACCCCTCTACTTCGCCCAGAACTCTACTTTAATGCCTGCGATATTTCATGATTCCCTTTCAAATCGAGGGTTGAGTGCGGGGGAAGGAGGGAAGGATGAACACGATGAACGCACGCACGAAGAACACGATGAACACACACACACACACAAAACCATGATACACACCAATAGCTCACGCCGGTGGTGACCGGTCCAGCGCGATCCCTAGGATCAGCGTCGGGCGGAGGTCTCTCTCTCAAACCGGCACGGCGACATGGGAGACTCGGTGATATCTTGACGTCTAGGCAAAGGGACTCCGATGCCTAGGCCTTGTACAATGCGGAGGCACGATGCAAACTCCAACGAGGTTTGGGGATATTGGTGCTCCTTGGTCAAGGAGCATGAGGCAAGAATTAGATAGATCCACAAAGGGGTTTCCACTAATTCCAATATCATGCCTAGGGTTTACAATGGAGGTGGGGGACTATATATAGGCCAACCACTTAAACAGGGGTAGTTTAGGAATAAAAGACAAGTTCTGGACGGACTAAGGGGTACATGGGCCGCAGGCCCAAAGGCCTTTTCATGCCTGGCAACGGTCGGACCGGAGACTCCGGTCTAGGCCGAAGATTCCGGTCGGTCTCCGGACCAGCCTCTAGAGGGGCCTTCAGATTGTCCCAGGGCCCATTGCAGGGGCCAGACCGGAGACTCCGGTGTCTTCAGGCCAGAGACTTTAGTGGACCGGAGACTCCGGTGTGCGCAGACCAGAGACTCCGGTCTGAGCAGCTCCATCGTCTTCTGCTTCACGATCTGCTCCTTGTTCTCCATCCTAGGGTGCTTGGTGATGTGTTGGTGCTTCGTACCTGATGATGCATAGAGTAGATGCATAAAGTAGCACACCATCCAAGGATGTATCAAATTGGCACGAGGCGAGGAGCGAGTTCACCTTAGCTTGTAGGAGTTTGGCTCGAGCACGAGTCATGGGTCCACTTGGGGGACTCGGGGGTGTAGATGTAGGAGCGTCCGTAGGACGGGCCGCCTCAAAGAAGAAGAACATGGACCGTACATGACGCGCGCAAGTCAGTTTATCTTTCGACAAGAGTTCCGTGAACATTTCCAAGCCCTTGAGACGTGACAAAATGAACAATTTGGCGAGACGCAAGCCGAGTTCAAGAACATCGACAACTGCTTCGATGGCCTCAACAAACAAATGCACACAATGCATCACAACTTTGGCCATCAAAATGAAGCGCTCCAACGCTCTATCATCGAAATAAATGACAATCTTCGATGCCTCATGGACAGAATGGCAAGACCAGGTTCACATGCATCAAGCTCGTCAAGATATTCGCATCATCACGCTCCACTTCAACAAGATCTTTGTCCAAGTGCTCCAAGACGCAATGAAGCGCCCGTGGTTGAAGATGGAAGTTCTTCGAACTATGTACCTTCCCCACAGCACGGGCCTGTTCGTCTGCGGTACCAAAGTTCGCAGGCCAGCGCATGGCGGTACCTAAGTTGCCTGAAATTGCCGCGTTTCGAAATGTTGGGCTACCAACTACTGAGAGGGGCCATTTCGAGGCAAACTCATCTCACCCCTGCCAAATTCAAACATTCCGTTAAACTGCCCCGTGAAGTAGACGGTCAGGACCCTCATGTCAGTCATCTGTCCGTGACGCGAGCGCCAACGCGACAACCTCTTAGGAAAATCGAGGAACTAAGTGGATTGGATGCGTTGACCAATTTCACAAATCCATTCTCACCTTTCCCCTGGCACCGGCGGCGTCGAAATCCACCCTCCAGGCAGGACGGTCCCTTCGGACATTTCACTTCCGGCGCCAAGTTGCTGTGCCCAGTTCCTTCGCCCAGTCGCTGATCCTGAGCTCCAATGGCGCATGCCGTAGCCACCGTTGCGAGGCTCTAGCCCGCCTCCACCACCGACGAGCCGAGCAGCTCGTAGGATGGCAGATCCTACTACCAAGGAAGAAGAAGTTCTGGCTACAAACGGGTGAGCTACCCTTCGCTTTGCTATTCGCACTAATTATAACTGCTAGCTGGCTACTGAACCTAAAATTGTCGGTTAGCCCAACGCTGACAAACATATTTTGTCCACAGTTTTCTATCAAGTGGGATCTCCGCGGACCACCATTACCTGGTTACGGTAAGCCTCTTTAGGTACGACTCTAAGGGCAAGTCATATGGACACCATTGTATCACGATGGAAGAAGTGCTTGCACAGATCTGCACTATATCTGGTATGGTTGCTGCTCTGCTTAATCATGATGAATTATGGCCGAAGCAGACTACAAAGTTCAGATTCATGGATGAACGTGGCATCATGGTTCCTCTAACGTGTGACAGTCAGCTAATTGGGTTGATGAAAAGGTATGCTTCGGCTTGCATGTTTGAGCTGAAATGTGATGTACTAGATGTAGAAGCTGCTACAACTGGAGGTCGCCCTTCTATTCTTGGACAGGGTGGTTGCTCGAACTCAATTAGCTCCTGGTAAGCAAAAGTCTCTTAGGGTTCGCATGTTTGTGCTGAATTGTAATTTTTGTTTTATTTACTATGTAGATATTGGGGAGTTATGCAACAGTCTTGTTTCTCTGAAAGAAAGCGCCGCAAGGTTAGAAACATGACTGCCCGGGTTAGTCATTTTGCTGCCCGAAGAAATTAAAAACGAGTGGAAAGATGATGCTGGACATGATTCTGGTGCCCATTGTCCCGTCGATGTAGAGTACGTGAAGCTAAGAAAATTGGCACCGAGGAAGAGGAAGAAGGCAGGAAATGAAGAAGCCAGTGGATGTGAAGGCTTGGCACCCAGGCTACGGAAGAAGGCTGCTGGCAATGAAGATGCATAGTAATGTGTTGAACTTGAACCTATATATGTAATTCGGTTAAATTCTGGAGCTCTGTGTGTGGTATTTTGCTGGGTGAAACAATCTACCCACGTTCTCTGAATAAAATGTACCGCGGCTTAGGGTTTGGAAACGCCCGAGTCAGTAGTTGAATCCGAAATTGTGATTGTGCCACTGCTATCTGAAAACACGTAGCACCGGTTCCACGATTGCTGAGGGGTAGGAGGTCTCCAAATACGACAGAATGTAAGTGGCACATAAATAAATTATTTAAGCTGCTTCACTCCATGAAGCAGCAACTTCTTTCAGCCGCTGCACACAATGACATGGCAACATAAACAACAATGTCAACTGATAATGCCAAGATGAGGAGGAAATCGGTACCACTTTCTGGCCTAATCTTGAGCCCGTCTATCTCACCGCCTCTCTTCTCATAAATTGTGGTTGTGCCATTTGCATGTGGCCAAATCCACGTAGATTACGTTTAAACAAACCACCAATGTCAGAATACACTATTGAAAAGGGGTCTTTGGTCCACGGTCACGTTCCCAATCCGGGACAGAGATCTAAATCGAGGCAGAAATTGATCTAAATCACAAATTCTTCCACAAATTAATCGAGACAGAGATCTAAATCGAGGCATTTTATTAATTCAACCACAAATTCTTCTAAACAAAGGTGCGGTTTCACATCCTACATATATTCAACCACTAGTCAACAATTTCACTTCCGCTGCCGCTGTCCTCCGAGCCGCCGGCTTCCTCGTCGTCGTCGGACGGAACCTCCATGATTTCCGCATTGTTCGCGAGACTGAGCACCTCTTCGCGGCGAGCAGCGGTGATGACGGTGTACTTGGTCCGTCCAGGGACGGATTAGAACCTCTCCCGCCCTTCTCGGTTGCGGAGATCCCAGTACACCACACGCCCGTAAATGATGTGGTTGCCAATCTTGGCCTTCCACTCCTTCTTGAACAGCGTCGGCCTGTACGGGCTGGCCGCCGCGTACCGGCGCAGCGCCCTCTTCCACGCGGGGATCTGGCGGCGGCGCGCCGCGATTTCACTCTCCATCACGGCTCTACCGGGGACGAGGAGCGGAGTCACCAGCACCCCCCGCATAGCTGATGCGCCATCCGTGCGGCACCGCCGCGGCCGGCGGCACGAGGATGTCGAAGTGCGCGAACATCACCGCCTCGTAGAAGTTCAGTGAGGGCATCTCCATGGCGGCCCGGTGGAGATTGGAGAAGGAGCAAGGGGATGGACGACGAAGCGACGGCTCGGTGGAGATTGGAGAGGGCGAGATGGATGACAAAGCGACGGGCTGTGGCGCCTCCTATTTGTACACGAGGAAGAGGAAGCGACGGGCGGAATATCCATGGGGCATTGGTCAGACAAAAGGAAGTAATGCAGGGCTAAGACAGATTAACGGGCGACCAATTGTTTTCCTCCCAGGACTCTGGGGCCAATAGTTCAGACCGCTAGGTCAACAAGTACAACTATTACAACTTATTAAAGGCACGGTGCTCAAGCTAAATAGAACTAGTTATCCACATCTCCTTGATCTTCCTAATCTTAGCCCGATGCGCATCTTCCTGCGAGAGCAAGGATCGAATTGTCTTCTCCTTCCTTTTAGCATCTTCCTTGCATAGCTTCAATTGTTTCTCTGCATTTTTCCTCATGCACTTGTCAATACTCGTAGTTGTGAACTGTAGGACTTTGACCTAGTGAAGATCCTTCCTTGCTTGAGTTAGTTCTTGCTCTACTTTAGCCTTCAGGGCCAACGCCGCGCCCATCTCCTTCTTGACTTTGCTAACCTTGTCTTCCACCCACCTGAGATCTCGCTTATGCTTGGTCGTGTCAACTGGTTCCCATAGCTTCATCTCAACACAGTCAAAAAGTGAGCTGAATACGGATTCTTTCAACTCAACAGTCATTTCCCATAGTTTGTCTAGCATTTTCTGCATCGATTTTGGCCACTCTGGATCTACCCATTTGACAACACCGCAACTTCCGCCTCGCATCATTGCACGATGTCCTTGACACCGTAGAAACCTCATGTCTGTGTTTCGTCCTTCGAACGCTAGAAATTTAGCAGGCACATATCCATGTTTACATAGCAGAGGACTGTCTTCATCCGCTAAAATGTGACAGTCGGAGTCATACATCATCTGGCTGGCCTAACACATCATACGCGCATGAGTAAACAGAGTAGATCTAGCTCAAAAAATAGATAACTGGGCACAGATGATAGAGATAGAGATGAGACGACTCACATCGAAATCACAGTCCATGTCGTCACGACGCGTTTCCTCGCCGACTCCCCTTGAACCCATGGCGATAGGGGAGGGGTGGTTGTCGGAGAGGGGATTGTGATGGAGGCGCCGTCGGCTTACGGTTACGGCAGGATGGGAGTGAAGTGGGGAAAGTGGCTTCGAGGGGAAGGAAGAGCAGTACGGGGAGGAAGAGAAGTAATGGGGACGTGACACTGGGATATGGCCCACTGAACTCGTGAGTCGTGACACACGCAACAGAGGAGCCCCCGGTATTGCCAGTTTGTCTAGAGCAAGCGTGGCCAATCATGCCGCAAAACTGACTACTCGCGGATCGATCTCACGAAGACCATCCTAATTGTCCAAGCGCCCCGATCAAACGGTATGTAACAATCGTCAAGCAGAACAACTGTGTTAGGGCGTGCCTTCTAGAAGACTCGGTCTAACGCTAAGGTTAGGGCTCTCCTAAGGTTAATTAGGATCCTTATGTGGTTTATGAAAAGAACATACATCCAATGACACTGGTGGATCCTTATGTGGTTTGTGAGAAGAACACACATGCAATCACACTAGGTGGATCCATATGTGGTTTATGAGAGGAACACACATGCAATGACACTGGTGATATGTGGTTTGTGAAAAGAACACACATGCAATGACACTAGGTGTGGTTCATGAGAAGAACACACATGCAATGACACTGGTGTATCCATATGTGGTTTGTGAGAATAACAGACATGCAATGACTCTAGCTGTGGTTCATGAGAAGAACACACATGCAATGACACTGGTGGATCCATGTGTGGTTTATGAGAGGAACAGACATGCAATGACACTGGGTGTGGTTCATGAAAAGAACATACATGCAATGACACTGGTGGATCCATGTGTAGTTTGTGAGAAGAACAGACATGCAATCACACTTGGTGGATCGATGTGTGGTTCATGAAAAGAACACGCATGCAATGACACTGGTGGATCCATGTGTGGTATGTGAGAGGATCACACATCCAATGACACTAGGTGTGGTTCATGAAAAGAACACACATCCAATGACACTGGTGGATCCTTATGTGGTTTGTGAGAAGAACATACATGCAATGACTCTAGATATGGTTCATGAGAAGAACACACATGCAATGACTCTGGTGTATCTTTATGTGGTTTGCGAGAAGAACACACATGCAAGGACTCTAGCTTTGGTTCATGGAAAGAATACACATCCAATGACTCTAGCTGTGGTTCATGAGAAGAACACACATGCAATGACACTGGTGGATCCATGTGTGGTCTGTGAGAGGAACATACATGCAATGACACCGGGTGTGGTTCATGAAAAGAACACACATCCAATGACACTGGTGGATCCTTATGTGGTTTGTGAGAAGAACACACATGCAATAACACCGGTAGATCCATGTGTGTTCTGTGGGAAGAACACACATGCAATAACTCTAGATGTGGTTAATGAAAAGACCAAACATGCAATGACACTACATGTTGTTCATGAAAAAAAGACACATGCAATGACTCTAGCCGTGGTTCATGAGAAGAACACACATTGAATGACACTGGTGGATCCATGTGTGGTGTGTGAGAGGAACACACATCCAATGACACTGGATGTGGTTCATGAAAAGAACACACATCCAATGACACTGTTGGATCCTTATGTGGTTTGTGAGAAGAACACACATCTAATGACACTGGTGGATCCTTATGTGGTTCATGAGAAGAACACACATGCAATGACACAGTGGATCCATATTTGGTTTGTGAAAAGAACACACATGCAATGGCTCTAACTGTGGTTCATGAAAAGAGCAGGCATGCAATGACACTGGTGGATCCATGTGTGGTCTGTGGGAGGAACACACATCCAATGACACTGGTGGATCCATATGTGGTTTGTGAGAAGAACACACATGCAATGACACTGGTGGATCCATGTGTGGTCTGTGGGAAGAACACACATGCAATGACTCTAGATGTGGTTTATGAAAAGAGTAGACATGCAATGTCACCGGTGGATCCATGTGTAGTCTATGAGAGGAACACACATCCAACGACACCGGTGGATCCTTATGTGGTTTGTGAGAGGAACACACATGCAATGACACTGGGTGTGGTTCATGAGAAGAACACACATGCAGTGACACTGGTGTATCCTTATGTCGTTTGTGAGAAGAACACACATGCAATGACTCTAGATGTGGTTCATGAGAGGAACACACATCCAATGACACTAGTCGATCCATGTGTAGTTTGTGAGAGGAACACACATGCAAAGACACTGGTGATATGTAGTTTGTGAAAAGAATAGACATGCAATGACACTAACTGTGGTTAATGAAAAGAGCAGACATGCAATGACACTAGTGGATCGATGTGTGGTTAATGAGAAGAACACACATCCAATGACCCCGGTGGATCCTTATGTGGTTTGTGAGAAGAACAGACATGCAATGACTCTAGCTGTGGTTCATGAGAAGAACACACATGCAATGACACCGGTGTATCCTTATGTGGTTTGTGAGAAGAACAAACATGCAATGACTCTAGATGTGGTTCATGAGAGGAACACACATCCAATGACACTGGTGGATCCTTGTGTAGTTTATGAGAGGAACACACATGCAATCACACTGGGTGTATCTAGCTGTGGTTCATGAGAAGAACACACATGCAATGACATTGGTGATATGTGGTTTGTGAAAAGAACACACATGCAATGACTCTAGCTGTGGTTCATGAGAAGAGAAGACATGCAATGTCACTGGTGGATCCATGATGCGGCCCGTCCTACGGACGCTCCTACATCTACACCACTGAGTCCCACAAGTGGACCAATGACTCGTGCTCGAGCCAAACTCCTACAAGCTAAGGTGAACTCGCTCCTCTCCTCGTGCCAATTTGATACCTCCTTGGATGGTATGCTACTTCATGCAACTACCCTATGCATCATCAGGTACTAAGCTTCAACACATCACCAAGCACCCAAGGATGGAGAACAAGGAGCAGACCGTGAAGCAGAAGACGCTGGAGCTGCTTAGACCGGAGTCTCCGGTCTGCGCACACTGGAGTCTCCGGTTCACCAAAGTCTCTGACCTGAAGACACCAGAGTCTCCGGCCCCACCTCCGGTCTGCCCCCAGAACCGGGCCCTGGGACAATCTGAAGGCCCCTCCGGATGCCAATCTGGAGACCGACCGGAGTCTCCGGTCCACCACACCGGAGTCTCCGGACCAACCGTCGCCAGGCATGAAAAGGCCTTTGGGCCTACGGCCCATGTACCCCTTAGTCCGTCCAGAACTTGTCTTTTATTCATAAAGTACGCCTGTTTAAGTCACTGGCCTATATATAGTCCCCCACCTCCATTGTAAACCCTAGGCATGATATTGGTGAACGAGATATGCCCTAGAGGCAATCATATAGATCATTGTATTTCATATGTATCCATGAGTTATTATAATGTTCCTTGTATATCCATATATCAGGCAACTTGTATTGATTGGCAATTATGTGAATTGTTTGTGAAACTCTTTACTTGTATGGTTATATAATAGTTGTCCCTAGTCGGAGTTCATGTGAGGACACACGTGAATATTAAACTAGCACATCGATTTGTTGATGACTATGTTTCGCAAGTCCTAGACATGGAGATGTCAAACCAATGATGTGGACACATGTTATGAACATGGGGTTGGACTGACCCAACATGAGACTGGCAATAATACTTGCAGCTCTCTCTACACATCGTGTACGTTTTTATCCTTAGACCTGAGATTGTCGCATGTACTTGAGATGTGGATCGACCTACTTTGGGGCTATCAAACACTACTCCGTAACTGGGTAGTTATAAAGGTAGCTTTCGGGTTTGTCCTGATACATGCTGCAAGGCATCGGTCAATCAAGATGGGATTTGCCCCTCTCTACCTGAGAGAGATATCTCTGGGCCCCTCGAGTGATCGGATCCAGA
This sequence comes from Avena eriantha, assembly GCA_910589775.1. Classification (NCBI taxonomy): domain Eukaryota; kingdom Viridiplantae; phylum Streptophyta; class Magnoliopsida; order Poales; family Poaceae; genus Avena; species Avena eriantha. The sequence goes on along the minus strand of OU342746.1, from coordinate 70,690,252 downwards.
AATGCATGGCCGTGCTACATATGGTTAAGAGTTAACCTAGTAAAGGGATTCCGAATCACAATATCGAGAAAGAGAGGTTAGCTTGGAGCTAGACCAAATATTGTGAGGCAAAGGGAAAGACATGTACTCAACCTTGTGATGGTTCGTCCGAATGATCTTTCTATGTGTTTAGGAGTTGGCACGTCTTGCTAGAGGCTGCTACCAACTATTGATGGAGTAAGTGTACTCATGTCATGTCTATACGTGTATGAACCTATAGGGTCACACACTTTAGGGGCTGGAAGCCTAATAAGGATTGGATCCGAATTAGACCAGGCTTAGGCTGCTAATGGGCTACTAATGTAGGAGCCTACTAGGGATGCCTATATAAGAGAGAGTGAGGCGAGCTGAATAGGGTTGAGCATTCCACCCAGCCGCCACTCCTCTTCCGCCTATGTTGCACGTGCAGACCTAGCAGTCTAGCGTGTGACGGCTTCCACTCCGGACGTGTGGATACCTCGGAGGTGCTGCATCTGTAGCACTTGGACGAGCCGCGCAAAGGGGAGCTGCTCGTGGGACGAGGGCAAGGAGGAGACGTAGAACATCTACACTGCCACGACGTTCTTCATCGAGTTCCGCACCTACGCGTCTAGCGGTAATCCCGTGATCTATGGAAATAGTATTCCTGGTTGACACGGTAGAAAATTTTGATTTTACGCTAGTGTAGCCTACCCGTTTCCCTACAGTGGTATCATAGCCGGTGCTGTTGAGTCATAGGTTCGGGATTTTTGCATATGGTGATATGTAGATTGATATGAATGATGTGATCGTTTGTATGGCGGTGGTTCTGGATTGATCTATGATCTTACTTTCCATGATCGTGATTCTAAGGTCGTCGAACGACTTAACCCTATCGGTCGGTTTCAGCCATCGGGGTAAACAGTGACACATAAATCCTTTTGAATCACGCAAAGATCAATATGATTGATCGAATCGGGAATTAGATCTAAATCGACGTACCGTGATCAAAGGAGTTTGGTCGAATCATAACTATGGTCGGTTTATGGTAAATTTGATTTGCCGATCAAAATCCTTAAAGAAAATTGTATAGATTTGATCTCTCATTTTTCACATAGATACCACGAGGGGCGCTGCCCCTTCGAACCTTGCAGGGGGAGACCCCCTTTATCGTAGCCCCCTTTGGTATCACGTTAAGGTTCATAGGTGCTACGATTTCACATGATCCGGTAGAATGGGATTCTATGCACAACTTATTTTTGCAGGATGTATGTGATCAGTATGGCCTAAAAATGTATGTGATGCATGTATGTATTTTTCATGACCTGCGTGTCGTGAGTAGGGCAACACGGCTGGAGCCATATGTGTTGTCAATTATTGTAATGGCATGCGTACCAACTTGTGATGATCCCAATACCATGTAATTTGATTACTAGCTGTTAGGAGTAATAGCTTGTATTAGTTCTTGGAGAACTCATCACTTGGAGGATGGCTCGCATAGAGCATGAAGATGGAGATCATCATGGTGGACAGGTTCTATGGCGATGGAGATCACCATGCATCTATGTGAATGTTATTCTTATACGTTTTACTACTATGCATGCTTAGATGATAGAAGTAGAACGATCCCTCACAAAGTTTAAGTTAAACCATGCCCTCCCAACCAAACCTTGCACCATCCTATGCCCTGTAAAATCGTTGGTGGGTCGATGAAATTAGGGTGCCACGGTTTTCCTTAGCTGGATGGGTTTGTATCGGATACCTACATGCATAAGGGTTGGTGAGCTTAACAAGGTCATCTTAACAGTTAAGGACCTTGGGGCATAAAGGTTGGGCGCCTAGTTTTGACATAGAGATGTCACCCAACAACAAGAGTCATATACGATATGATTAGCAAAGGTTGCTTACCTATTTTGATGAGGGCAAACCTCTAGGGTGGCCCGATCTTCACGGATCTCGTGGTCAAATCGATGGGGAAAGCGAGGGGAAAGGGAGAAGGTAGCAGAAGCGGACGCACACCTCGCGAAGAACACGATGAACACACGCAAAACACACACGATACAAGTCCGATTGCTCTCACCGGTGGCCACCGGTCCGATAGGATCCTCACAAGGAAAGATCGGTCAACGTGCTCCCGTCAATCCCAAGCGGAGAGGGAAGAACACCTTGGAGAGGGTCTTGATGTCTTGGCAAAGGGACACCGATGCCATGGCCTTGTACAACGAGGGAGGCGCGATGCAAACTCCAACGAGGTGGTGACGATAGTCGATCCCCTTTGGTAGAAGGGGATGAATCAAAACTAGAGTTTCCACAAAGGGGGTTGTCTTTAGTCTATCATCTATGCCTAAGGGATACAATGAGGGGTGGGGGCTCTATTTATAGGCCAGCCACAAGTTCAGGGGTAGTTTGGGCATAAAACTAGGGTTTGGTGCGGAATAGAGGGGTACATGGGCCAAGGGCCCAGATGTTGGCACACAGGCCCATCGCGTAGGCCAGACACTCCGGGTCGAGTGGGCCGGAAAGTCCGGGGTAGCCGGACACTCCGGGTAGTGTCCGGGTAGAGTTCGATGTAGCACACAGAATGTCCACGCCAGGACAGGGCTAGGGTAGGCCGGACACTCCGGCTACGCCGGACACTCCGGCTGGATTGGGGCGGACTCTCCGGGGCGATGACGGTGGAGACTCCGGTTCTCCAGCTGTTGCTTCTTCCGTCTTCTCTTCCAAGCCTCCATCTTGTCAGGCTTAGTGCTCCAGGCTTCCTCCCATGCCTCCGTACTTGTTGGTATGAACCTATCATGGATATGGGACGGAGTATGAAGTAGTATACCATCCAAGAGGGTAGGAAGTGGGCTCGCATAGAGGAACGGATTCACCTTTGGAGTCCATGACGACTTGGCATAAGTTGGAGACCATGATGTGGTAATGACCGAAGGTTGGGCTACATCAGATTTACCTTGTCTTCTAGCAGTGATGCTAAAGCTCACTAATCGACTTGTTAATTGTGGATCTTGAATCACTTAGTATCAATGGAGGGATGTTGATTTAAGTGGGAGTATATGCATCAAATTGTTTAATATGTTTTACTCTTTCATGGTTACATGGCTTAGTATTTTGCATATTTTTTGTTGTAGATCAATGGCACCGAACAATTCATCACCTTTTGCTTTGCGTTTGATTCTTGAAAAGGATAAACTAAATGGAACAAACTATTCGGACTGGGTCCGTAACCTGAGAATTGTTCTCAGGGCTGAGAAAAAGGAAACTGGTCTAGATACCCCAATCCCGGATGAACCTGCTGATAATGCAACTGCTGCCCTTAAGAATGCCTACAAGAAAGCATGTGATGAATCTCTTGAGGTTAGCTGGCTTATGCTTGCATGCATGGAACCTGATCTTCAAAAGCAGTTTGAGCATCAGGAAGCGTACGATATGATCGTTGCGCTTAAGGACATGTTCTAGACTCAGGCTAGGACTGAGAGGTACAATGTTGCTAAGTCCTTTGTGGAATGCAAGCTGGCAGAAGGAGCAGCTGTAGGCCCCCATGTGATCAAAATGGTTGGTTATAGTCAGACTTTGGAAAAACTTGGTTTTCCATTAGGCCAAGAGTTGGCCACTGATTTCATTTTGGCATCACTTCCATCTAGCTATGGGCATTTCATTTCGAACTACCATATGCATGGGGTGGAGAGGGGCCTTAATGAATTATGTGGGATGCTGAAAACAGCAGAATGTGACATTAAGAAGTGTGCAGGGCATAGCCATGTGATGGCTGTGTAAAACAAGCCTAGCTTCAAGAAAAAGGGCACTTCTTGGCAGAAGAAGAAGGGCAAGGCTAAGGATACGATCCCTAAGCCAAACCCTGTGCCCAAGCAAAAGGCTGGACCTGCAGGAGACACTGAGTGTTTCTTTTGTCATGAATATGGCCACTGGAAGAGAAACTACATCAAGTACCAGGCTTCTTTGAAGAAGGGTGGAGGTAAGAGTACTTCCCACTCAGGTACGCTTGTTGTAAATGTTGTGGACATTTTTCTCGCAGATTCTTATGTTAACTCTTGGGTATTTGATACCGGATCGGTTGCTCATATTTGCAACTCGATGCAGGGGCTAATAAGAACTAGAGAAGTGTAGAAAGGCGAAGTGGATTTTCGCGTCGGAAATAAATCAAGGGTTGCTGCATTGTTCGTCGGCGTCATGCAACTTCACCTTCCGTCAGGATTTATTATGGAGTTAAATAATTGTTATTACATTCCTAGTATGGGTCAAAACATTTTATCACCTTCATGTTTGATGAGGGATGGTTATTCATTCGCGAGTGCAAACAATGGTTGTGTAATCTCTAAGAATGCTATGTTTATGGCTGATGCTCCCATTGTGAATGGGTTATTTATTTTAAATCTTGATGATGCATCTGTTTACAATGTTAGTACTAAAAGGCTTCGGCCTAATGATTTGAGTCCTACCTATTTATGGCATTGTCGTTTGGGGCATATAAGTGAAAAGCACATGAAGAAGCTACATGGTGATGGTCTTCTAACTTCGTTTGATTTCAAATCATACGAGACATGTCAAGCTTGTTTACTTGGAAAGATGACCAAGACGCCTTTTACGGGTTTTCCCGAGAGAGCGACAAACTTGTTGGAACTCATACATACTGATGTATGTGGACCAATGAGCACGACAGCCAGAGGAGGATATCACTACTTCATTACTTTCACTGATGATTTTAGTAGATATGGCTATGTCTACTTGATGAAGCATAAGAGTTCAAAGAGTTTCAGAGTGAGGTAGAGAATCAACGTGGCAAGAAAATAAAGGCCTTGCGATCTGATCGCGGAGGTGAATATTTGAGTCACGAGTTTAGCAATGATCTTAAGAGTTGCGGAATTGTTCCACAGCTCACGCCGCCCGGAACGCCTCAAAGAAACGGGGTCTCTGAACGGCGTAATCGAACTTTGTTGGACATGGTTCGATCGATGATGAGCCATTCGGATTTACCATTATCATTTTGGGGTTACGCGCTAGAAACAACAGCTTTCACACTAAACAGGGTACCATGTAAATCCGTAGTTAAGACACCATATGAGATGTGGACTGGAAAGAATCCTAGTTTGTCTTTTCTAAAGATTTGGGGTTGTGATGCATTTGTCAAGCGACTTCAGTCGAACAAGCTAACACCCAAATCGGATAAATGCATATTCGTGGGATATCCAAGGGAAACCTTAGGGTATTACTTCTACAACCGAGAAGAGGGCAAAGTGTTTGTCGCTCGTAGTGGTGTTTTCCTAGAGAAAGAGTTTCTCACAAAGGGAACGAGTGGAAGGTCGGTGCGACTTGAAGAAGTTCAAGATGAGCCAGTCGGGGATGCTTCTATGAGTGATGCTATTGTAGAAGAACAAGTTGAGGAACCCGTGGCAATAGAAGCACCACTACCACGAAGGTCGGCGAGGCTCCACGAAGCGCGAGAATTATTATTGTTAGACAATGATGAGCCAGCGACCTATGTAGAAGCGATGGTGGACCTAGACTCTGAGAAATGGCTGATTGCCATGAGATCCGAGATAGAGTCCATGGGAGACAATCAAGTTTGGAACTTGGTTGACCTGCCTGATGGTTTTAAAGCTATCGAGTGCAAATGGATCTATAAGAAGAAGATTGATATGGATGGAAATGTTCTCATCCATAAAGCTCGACTTGTTGCAAAAGGTTTTCGACAACTTCAAGGAGTTGACTACGACGAGACTTTCTCGCCCGTAGCGATGCTTAAATCTATACGGATCATTCTAGCCATTGCTGCATATTTCGATTATGAGATATGGCAGATGGACGTCAACACGGCTTTCTTAAATGGAATCCTTACTGAGGACGTGTATATGATGCAGCCCGAAGGTTTTGTCGATCCAAACAATGTTGGAAAGGTATGCAAACTTCAAAAGTCTATTTATGGGCTGAAGCAAGCATCTCAGAGTTGGAACATTCGATTTGATGAAGTTGTAAAGGAGTTTGGCTTCACCAAAACGAACAAGAACCTTGTGTGTATAAGAAAGAAAATAGGAAATCACTTGTGTTTCCAATCTTATATGTGGATGACATATTACTGATTGGAAATGACATTCCTATGCTCGAGTCTATTAAGACCTCATTAAAAAACAGTTTTTCTATGAAGGACTTGGGAGAAGCGGCATATATTCTGGGCATCAAGATCTATAGAGATAGATCAAGGAGGCTAATTGGATTAAGCCAGAGTACGTACATTGACAAAGTGTTGAAACGGTTCAGCATGGAAGAGGCTAAGAAGGGGTTCTTGCCCATGTCTCACGGCATTAAACTTAGCAAGACTCAGTGTCCTTCGACCACTGATGAGCGAGAGCGCATGAGTAGGGTTCCATATGCTTCGGCTATTGGATCCATCATGTATGCAATGACATATACTCGCCCAGATGTTTCCTATGCTCTAAGTGTTACGAGGAGATACTAGGCTGATCCAGGTGAAAGCCACTGGACAGCGGTAAAGAATATCCTTAAGTACTTGAGAAGGACTAAGGATATGTTCCTAGTTTATGGAGGTGAGGTTAAACTCAGTGTAAAGGGTTACACAGATGCGAGTTACCTTAACGACTCAGATGACTCCAAATCACAATCTGGTTATGTGTTTGTCATGAATGGTGGTGCTGTGAGCTGGAAAAGTTCCAAGCAAGATATAGTGGCCTCCTCTTCAACAGAAGCTAAATATATTGCTGCCTCGGAGGCTGCAAAGGAAGCTGTTTGGATTAGGAATTTCCTAATCGCTCTTGGTGTGGTTCAAGGCGCGTCCAATCCCATGGATGTTTATTGTGACAACAATGGTCCTATTGCACAAGCCAAGGAACCTAGACAGCACCAGAAGAATAAACATATTCGCATGCGTTACCATCTGATTCGTGAGTTCATTGATGATGGTAGTGTCAGACTCAAATGTTGCTGATCCCTTGACTAAGCCACTCCCGCAGCCTACGCATGAAGCGCACAAAAGAGCAATAGGTATTAGATACTATCTAGATTGACTCTAGTGCAAGTGGGAGACTAAAGGAAATTTGCCCTAGAGGCAATCATATAGATGATTGTATTTCATATGTATCCATGAGTTATTATAATGTTCCTTGTATATCCATATATCAGGCAACTTGTATTGATTGGCAATTATGTGAATTGTTTGTGAAACTCTTTACTTGTATGGTTATCTAATAGTTGTCCCTAGTCGGAGTTCATGTGAGGACACACGTGAATATTAGACTAGCGCATCGATTGGTTGATGACTATGTTTCGCAAGTCATAGACATGGAGATGTCAAACCAATGATGTGGACACATGTTATGAACATGGGGTTGGACTGACCCAACGTGAGACTGGCAATAATACTTGCAGCTCTCTCTACACATCGTGTACGTTTTTATGCCTAGACCTGAGATTGTCGCATGTACTTGAGATGTGGATCGACCTACTTTGGGGCTATCAAACACTACTCCGTAACTGGGTAGTTATAAAGGTAGCTTTCGGGTTTGTCCTGATACATGCTACAAGGCATCGGTCAATCAAGATGGGATTTGCCCCTCTCTACTTGAGAGAAATATCTCTGGGCCCCTCGAGTGATCGGATCCAGAAATGCATGGTTGTGCTACATATGGTTAAGAGTTAACCTAGTAAAGGGATTCCGAATCACAGTATCGAGAAAGAGAGGTCAGCTTGGAGCTAGACCAAATATCGTGAGGCAAAGGGAAAGACATGTATTCAAGCTTGTGATGGTTCGTCCGAATGATCTTTATATCCGTTTAGGAGTTGGCACGTCTTGCTAGAGGACGCTACCAACTATTGATGGAGTAAGTGTACTTGTGTCATGTCTATACGTGTATGAACCTATAGGGTCACACACTTTAGGGGCTGGAAGCCTAATAAGGATTGGATTCGAATTAGACCAGGCTTAGGCTGCTAATGGGCTACTAATGTAGAAGCCCACCAAGGATGCCTATATAAGAGAGTGAGGTGAGCTGAATAGGGTTAAGCATTCCATCCAGCCGCCACTCCTCTTCCGCCTGTGTTGCACGTGCATACCTAGCAGTCTGGTGTGTGACGGCTTCCACTCCGGACGTGTGGATACCTCGGAGGTGCTGCATCTGTAGCACTTGGACGAGCCGCGCAAAGGGGAGCTACTCGTGGGACGAGGGCAAGGAGGAGACCTAGAACATCTACACTGCCATGACGTGCTTCATCAAGTTCCGCACCTGTGCGTCTAGGGGTAATCCCGTGATCTATGACAATAGTATTCCTGGTTGACGCGGTAGAAAATTTTGATTCTACGCTAGTGTAGCCTACCTGTTTCCCTACAATTGGAATTAGTGCGATGCGGCCCGTCCTACGGACGCTCCTACATCTACACCACCGAGTCCCCCAAGTGGACCGTTGACCCGTGCCCAAGCCAAGCTCCTTCAAGATAAGGTGAATTCGCTCCTCTCATCATGTGACTTTGACATACACCTGGATGGCTTGCTACTTCATACCACTACTCTGTGCATCATCAGGTATGAAACCCCCCCCCCCCTGCGTCGACCCACGAGCCCTGAAGCTGCACCTGTCCTGAAGCTACCTAAGCCGGAGTGTCCGCCCGGAACCAGCCGGAGTGTCCGGGGCGACTCGGCCGGAGTGTCCGGCCTGCCCCAGCCCCGACCTGGCGTGGACATTCAGAAGGCCAGTTCGGATACTACCCGGACACTACCCGGAGTGTTCGGCCACCCCGAATTGTCCGGTCACTTCGACCCGGACTATCCGGTCACTCTGACCCGGACTGTCCGGCCCAAGTGGTGGGCCTACGAGCCAACATCTGGGCCCTTGGCCCATGTACCCCTCTATTCCGCACCAAACCCTAGTTTTATGCTCAAACTACCCCTAAACTTGTGGCTGGCCTATAAATTGAGCCCCCACCCCCCCTCATGTATCCCTTAGGCATAGATGATAGACTAAATAAAACACCCTTTATGGAATCTCTAGTTTTGCCTCATCCCCTTCTACCAAAGGGGATCGACTATCGTCACCACCTCGTTGGAGTTTGCATCGCGCCTCCCTCGTTGTACAAGGCCTTGGCATCGGTGTCCCTTTGCCAAGACGTCAAGACCCTATCCAAGGTGTTCTTCCCTCTCTGCTTGGGATTGACGGGAGCACGTTGACCGATCTTTCCTTGCGAGGATTCTATCGGACCGGTGGCCACTAGTGAGAGCAATCGGCCTTGTATCGTGTGTGTTTTGCGTGTGTTCATCGTGTTTTTCGCGAGGTGTGTGTCCGCTTGCGCTATCTTCTCCCTTTCCCCTCGCTTTCCCATCGATTTAACCACGAGATCAGTGAAGATCGGGCCACCCACGGGGTTAACCCATAACATCTGGTACCAGAGCCCAAGTTGCCACGGATTTCGCCCTCGTTCTTCCTTACCAACTTTTTTCTTGAAAAACCACAAAAATAGCCACAAAATCGAGTGGATCTTGTGTCAACCCATAACATATAGTATCAGCAGCTTTTGGTTGCCACGGATTTCTCATCGATTTGGTCTTTTCCCCCATAAATTCGAAAATCCCCCAAAAAATAGCCCCAATTTCTTGTTTTGGATCGATCTGTGATTTCAGTGCGTTTTGGTAGGTTTTGATCCATGGATTACTTGCTAAACTTGTTGATCTACTTTCCCCTGCGTTCCCATGGCTTAATTCCTTGTTTTTCCCCATCAATTTGAGGTTTTGGTTCGAGTTTTTCTGCCAAAACTCGTCCCGTTCGTGTTCTGGAACTTCTGGATCGACCGGACCGGACTGTCCGGCCAAAACAGACTGGAGTATCCGCCCCACCGGAGTATCCGACATAAATTGACTGGAATCTCCGCCCTGGCCAGACTATCCGGCCTGCGCGCCCCGGACTGTCCGCCCCCCCAGCTGACAGAAAAATCTGCTTCACGATTTTGAGCATAACTTTTGCATATGAACTCGGATTTTGGTATTGTTTAGCTTGTTTTGAAGAGGAGAAAGAGCTCTACATCATCATATCCGTGGTTCATGCTATCTACTCCATCCAAATTCCGTGAGCAAGGCGGAATCCACCAATAAAGGGTGAAGAACGGCGACGAAAGGTATAAAAATTCCGTGACTTCTCCCCACTTGCTTTCTTTTGTGAGCTACACTATCTTTGCGTTCAACAAACACCTATTGAGACTAGTTCCTCCTATGATTGCTTGGGCTATGCACATTTGATACTTGTAGAATACCGAGCAAAAGTTGTGAGCGCGCTATCTCATATAGTTATCTTGTATAGTTGTTGGCACAAGAGGCAAGTGAAAAAGAAAAGAAAAGTGAAAAACAAATAGAAAAAAAAAGAAAAAGAAGAAAAAGAAAGAAAGAAACAAGCGCCTCATAGAATAGGAATCGCAAGCTCGATGAACATCAAATAGGTGGTACTTATTGTGCATATCTTGTAGCCCACCAATTTATTGCAATCGAACTAGCGTCGCTCCTTGCAATTGTGCGACACGAGCTTATAGTCTTCGCTAGGTAATCATTTGGTTCTTAGCTCACTTTCCCCGTCGCGCAAGTCCCATTTATCCCATCGTGTGTGTTTCCTTGTACATATTTCCTCTTGTGGATTGACTTGTTTTGCTTTGTGATCATTGTGGTTCTTTACTTGCCATTACAACATCTTGAGTTCGGATTGGTTCTTGACATGCCACCTTCCATACCTATCCACCATAAGCTTTGTGTGTGTTTTTTTAGTGGTTAGTTGGTTTTGGTGTTCCGCGTGAACTTCACTTTGCTTGATTTTGATTGCTCTCAAGTGTTGCCACTTGCACGATACTATCTTCCAATGTAAAATAAGGTTTGACGTTACATCTCTAACCCCTTACCACTTCCATATACACCACTTGGTCTTGTGAATCATGTCTAGGGATTCCGGAACCGAGGATGATATCTATGAAGAATCCATGATGAGCCACCATGACTACGACTCCACAAGTATAGAGGACACGATGGATCACTACACCGACAATGGCTCTGCATGCTTTGAGGACCCGGAGCATTGCACCTATGACGGCTCCACATGCATGGAAGACATGGAGCACGTCATCAACTATGGCTCCTCAAACATGGATGCCTTTGAGCTCTACATCGACAATGGCTCCTCATGCATGGAGTACATGGAGCACTACACCGACAATGGCTCCACATGCATGGAGTACATGGAGCACTACACCGACAATGGATCCACATGCTTGGGTGATATGGAGTACTACATAAACAACGACCCCCCAAGCATGGATGACTTCGAGTGCTACAACGACGAAGCCTCACCAAGCATGGAGGAGATGGCGTGCTTCACCCACTTCGAGGGCTCTTCCATGAGCCATGAAGAATACCTCTACCGCTTGGAGATGGAGGACTACTATGCCAAGCTAGCGGAGACGCATCATCAAGAAACCATGACCTTCAAGGCCAAGCGTGCCACACCAAAGGCCACCACCTACTTCGATGATCCACCTCCAAGGCGTCAAGCGCTACGACCTACATGGCATCATGGGTCACCATCTCCAAGGCAGCGAGCGCCATCACCTCCAAGCCGTCAAGCACCACCGTCTCCAAGGCGCAAGAAGCACCATCTCTAAGACGCCAAGCAAGGCCACCTCGGAGGGGTCATGTGCAACAACCTCCTAGGCATCAAGTGCCACCAACTACAAAAAGAGTAGCGCCCCAACATCACCTTCCAAAAGAGGCACCAAGAAGCAAGAATCTTAATCAACATACATCCTCTCTTGACTATCACCAACATCAAGAGGATACAAGACATCGTTCAAGGCATCTTCGTGATGAAGACGAAGAATACATGTTGAGCACCATCCATAATGCTCAACCAAGCTCAAGCATGCACACCATCACAAGAAGAGTGCCAAGGACAAGGAGCATCGTCGCGAGCGTCATGTGGATGATCAAGTGCGCCATCTACATCAACCTTTGGCAAGGCACGCCAATGACCTCCGTCGACACCATCATAAGGCACCTTCAACTACTCGTGCCACCACCAAAATGGCACCAAGAGCAAGCTCTCCTCCACGCCATCAAGCTTCAACGCCAAGACTTGACGTCCTAGATGATGCATGCAACCTCATGGATGAGGAGGACGAAGACCTCTACTTCGCCAAGTTGGACGAGTACGTCAAGAGGACTACACAAGCCAAGGTGCAAGATGGCAACGACAAGGTCAAGAATGGTGAGCATGGGACTTTCCCTTCACCCAAGGAGGCGCAAGGAGTTGAGAGAACCGAACCTACCCCCATATACTTGAGTGATGATGTGGTACCAATCCCATGTGAGTATGAGAGCCACTTAGCCCACTTGAGTGAAAACAAGAGTGAGATGAGTGACTCCACCATACGTGAGATTGAGTGCTTTGTAGCACCCCGGTAAAACAACTACTAGAAAATCATTGTGTATTTGTTTTGTGCATCATCATGACCGGATGCTCATGTCATCATGCCACATTGCATTTGAGCATCGTCATGTCATCATACATTGTTTGCCTAAAACTAATTTCTATAAACCTATCTTTGTTTTCTAAATATCCCCCTGCCTTTTTTAAAATCAAAAACCCCGGACGCTTCCGAATATTTTTGTTTGTCTAAAAACCTATTTACAAATGTTTTAAATAAATATCTTCTACTAGGGGAGGCCGCCCAGTTGTTTAGGCCAGGCCACCTACTACCCCGGCCCAAACCCAACCGGAAACACCCATCTATCCAAACCCTAGCGACCCTAACCCGCTAACACCCCCTAACCCCACCTACCGCCGCACCACACCCCGCCTCCACCCTCACCTATCCCTGCCGTATGCCACCCGCCTCTCATGCGGCATGCCACCTCGCGGTGCACCGCTCGCGCGCAAAGACCCGACCCTAGCCTCATGCACCTGCAGCACGCAACGCTCTAGTGCCGCACACCGACACGCTCGTAGCGCAGCGATGCAAATTGCCACCCCCATCCCTGTTGACCACGTCCCTCTCCCATCCCACTCCCACCTCGCGCCCGACCCCACCCAGCGGACCCCACCACCACCCCACGTCGCGTCCCCATCTCCCTCTCGCCGTGACTCTGTCTCCTCCTGTAGAGAAGCAACAGCGACCACCAGGGAGAGCCTCGCTCGATCCCCATGGTGCCGCCGCCACCGCGTTCGCGGGCCGCTGACCCCGACGCTCCACGCCCCGTCCGTGGACCTCGAGCACCACCGGCCTCTGTTTTCGCGTCGCCTCTACTCCGAGAGCCACGCTGCCGGCACCCACCTTGTCGACCGAAGACCGTGCGCGGCGTCGGCCGACCTCTCCACCTCAAGCCCTCCGCTCGAGCCCGGCCGTCCCTGGCCCTTGGTCCACATATCTGCCACCAGGGTCGCCTCGGCCCCAACCCTTTGCAGAGTTCGATCCACCGCCCCACCCCGCGCTCATTCTCGCCTCCATCTGCGAGTCCCCAGCGCCTCCGGTCGACCCCGGCCGCGGCCCTGTGAGCCTTCGTCGTGCTGCCTCTCCTCTCCGGCAAGCACGTCGCTCTTGCGCCGCTGCCGTGTGCCCTCGTCGTCCTCGCCTTCACCATGTCCCGAGCCTCACTGGGCGCCGCCGCTCGCCATGATCGTCATCTCGGCCAAGTTCCACGACGCTCTGGTCCAACCTCGTCTCTCCGGCAAGGACTAGTACAACCATTTCCCGTCCAGGCGTCCATACGGGTCGTCATCGAACGCTGCCTCGTTGCCCATCCGCCAGTGCTGCAAGACCGTGTGTCCCCTGCGCAAGTTGACCATGCCGCTCCTCTAACCTTTTCGGGGACATCCTCGTTGCCGCGTGGTCATCTCGTTCTGCTAGTCATTGCTGCGCAGAAGCCTCATGTTGATGCTCTCGTGCTGCCCGTGCCGTGTTCGTGTACCCAAGGTCGACAGAAAGATGTCAAGTTCTTCGATTCCGACACATCGACAAGCTCTCCATCCCGAATTCAAGGCCGAAACCCGAAGACCATCTATACCAAAACAAGTATCCCACAATCATCCGAGGTGGATCCCCGAGCTCTCCTTCATGTAATCCGGAGAAACTCCAACACGGAACGCCAAGATCTCCAGCCCGCGGACCCGAAGACCAACCCCTGTCGAACCCAAGACCATCGGTGCAGAATCCTAATGTGACCCCCTTTCCGAGAAACCTATTTTATAATTACCATCTATACATTGTTGCATATTAAATAATTCATACTTGCATGCATATTGTGGGTGTTTGGTGCTATTTCGATGATTCACCTAAATTAAATATGGGGACTATATGTGGGCTTTTCTAGTCTTATATTGGCTCCATTTAATTTTGTGTAGTGAACAGATGCCATGTTTTGCCTTGTTAAGTCAACATTTAAATTGCGGGCTACCTAAATATCTTGAACCTTCTATTAATTGTCGGGACCCCGGTTCCGCTTAATATTGCCTAATTGCACCGCATCTTGCCATGCCATGCATCATATCATAATCATGCCGGATCTTCTGTCGTAGTATTAAATAGTGCATCCGGTGTTTCTTTTAGTGCTTTGCTTCTTCACAGATTAGGCCATTGAGTGGATGCGAGTATCGACAAGTTCTTCGGATAATGTATCTCCGGCAGTGTTTCCCAGGCGAGCAATCTCCCCCTTTCTACCTATTTTGCATTTATAGTCTTTGTTTCCCCCTGTTGCTATATTTCTATCCGTGTCGCGATGCTTTAGTGTTCCGTACCAGATATATTCCCTGCAGCCTTTATATTACCTTGGACACCTCCTATAACCTGTTGTTTGGTAGATAGATGGTCTCGCGAGTCGTAGTCGCTTGCTCAGGTGCGATCCCGTGTCGTGAAGTACCACACAGTTGTTGGACTGTTGTCATATGCTTTACGGTGGAGAGGATCATGACTTTAAATACAACTATTAAATTGCTGGGACAACTAATGAAAGAGGCACCGGTGGGCAATATATGCTATTTGGTTTTCATGTCCACTTGTGTCCCGTAGGCCCCGAGTACTTGATACCTGTTCCCTGACTATTCGCACTATCCACATCCGGGAGAGTCTATGAATCCCCCTTAGCCAGAGCTTGATTCATTTCTTATTTCTTGGGGCCACAAACTAGTTTAGGGCTTTATTACTATCCTGTACTTATGCCATGCTTTACTGCTGTATTTACGATTGTGCGTGGAGCACCTGTACTGTTTAGGAACGTGGAATGTTTTCGCGGTATCGACAAGCCTAGTCACACTTTCGGGTTCCTAGTCGTTTACAGCCATTGGCACAAACCTTGGGTCCGTCTTGGAGCCGGCCAACTTCATTGCGCGTAGCTTAATGGGGTGGCCCCCTGAAAAATTTGATGAATCCTGTGATTGCTTTGTCGTGAAAGCCTCGTTGGGTTTTGAGTTGGTTTTTACGAGGTTGATCGTGTGTGTGTTGCTATTTGTGCACCCCTGCAGGGTAAATCTTTCTGAAAGCCGTGTCCACGGTTATGGATGACTTGGAGCACAGTATATCGATCATAGACAAGCATAACTAAAGTAGTGCTATAAATTTGACTTAATATGTGACTAGTAATCAGCTTCACTACAATGGAATAGATAATAAAAGTGCCAACAACTGGTGGAACTGGGGTGTATCGTGTCATGTTATACCTGCCTAGTAAGTATCGCAACTCCAATGGAATGAAATAAAAGTGCCAACAACTGCTGGGTTTGGGATGTCACATGCTAATTGTATCTGACTAGTAAGTACTACAACTACAACTGAATGGTTCACTAAAACTGCCCACTACTTATGCTATCAGGTTGACTCATGATATCTATATCTGACTAGTAAGTGCTACAACTATAATGGAATGAATAAAACTGCCAACTGTGTGAGTTCCTTGGTTTGACTTCCTCGTTTGGTCTCGAGGGGGAATACCAGGATGGGTATGATTGGTGTTAGTATCAGGTTGGTCCCGAATAGGCCTCTCTTATCCCTCTCTAATAGCCGACAGATGCATCGAGTCTCTATAGGTTGTTTAGTGCATGTTGCGCTGCCGCTTCAGTCCACCATACCTATGTAGGCAAGAGCCGCCGAATTCTAGCCTCGCCGTGTACTGGCCTCAGTACTGACGCTCCTCTTTTTTCCTTTGCCCTTTATCGGCACCCCTTTTGTTTTAGCAGGTTTGGGATCGATGTCGTTAGCAGGGTTACCCTTTCGGCTTGGCCTGGGTAGGGTTATGGACGCCATTGGTTATTCTTCAGGGCTCTTAGCTCAATTTGCTTCTTATCCGTACTCGGATGCTGTATCGTTTTCAAGGTGATTTGGATCTTTGTATGGTATATCTGTATTCTTGACTCGGTGAGTCGTTGATGTATATATATCTGTTCTGTGGGTTCCATCGTGGACTATTGTGTAATGGTATTACTTTGTTCTCCACCAGCACGCAAGTGCCTGGTGGGCGTCCTTGAATCGTTTCAATGCGAGTTTGGTGGGAAGCGCTAAAAATTGCATAGGGCCGATTCGAGGGTGTTACAGAGTGGTATCAGAGCTCAGCAGTTGCGATACCCCATTGGTCCAGCCTGTAGGATAACCTAGCTAACGGTCGATGTAGAGTGTCAAAACTATTTTGCAAAATCGGTTGGATAGATCTGATTAGCTCTGATTTTACTCCTTATCCTTATGCTATTATCCTCTTACCTTTGCGTGTTTTAAATCTGCTCTCTCATCTTTTCTTCGAGTATAGGAATTCTCGTGGTTGGGTTTCCATCGTACCTTCAGGGTTTCGCTTCCACCTTTGGTAACGGTGCTTCTACATCCGGTCTTCATGCTATCTGAGCAATCCTTCATCTGTTGGACTTCTCTTTGTTCCTTCTTGTGCCTTCCGGTGTTTTCCAACACGACGACCTCATCTACATCAGATCCGATGAAACCCTGCATTACTCCTTTGTTTTCGAACATCGCTCGTCAAGATCTTCAGTCTAAATTCGAGAATTGGTTGCATAAATCTTCTATTCATGTACGGAGTAATGCTTTGGGTGCGCGATGGACTGATCACCATCCGACTACTCTTATCATTCGCTCTTGTACATTGAACTAGTGGAACAATGCAATCTTTACTCATTCCACTGAAGTTAGAGGTAGCCTTGTGACCTCCTTCTTCGCCTTTGTTTCTACGGAGTATTCTCTCAACGAATGTGAGCAACGACCTCTTGTGGGTCGTGTCCCCGATTTCAACATGGAGCAAGAATCTTTGTTGGTGGTGTCGCGAGGATCTACACGAAGCGGGAAGATTCATATCATCGGCCTTCTTCCCCGTACCATGAGGCGGATCTCGAGGGCGAGATCCATTGTTAGTGGTGTCGAATTGTAGCACCCCGGTAAAACAACTACTAGAAAATCGCTGTGTTTTTGTTTTGTGCATCATCATGACCGGATGCTCATGTCATCATGCCACATTGCATTTGAGCATCGTCATGTCATCATACATTGTTTGCCTAAAACTAATTTCTATAAACCTATCTTTGTTTTCTAAATATCCCCCTGCCTTTTTTAAATCAAAAACCCTAGACGCTTCCGAATATTTTTGTTTGTCTAAAAACCTATTTACAAATGTTTTAAATAAATATCTTCTACCCGGGGAGGCAGCCCAGCCGTTTAGGCCAGGCCACCTACTACCCCGGCCCAAACCCAACCAGAACCACCCATCTATCCAAACCCTAGCGACCCTAACCCGCTAACACCCCCTAACCGCACCTACCGCCGCACCACACCCCCCTCCAGCCTCACCTGTCCCTGCCGTATGCCACCCGCCTCTCATGCTGCATGCCACCTCGCGGTGCACCGCTCGCACTCCCAGACCCGACCCTAGCCTCATGCACCTGCATCACGCAATGCTCCAGCGCCGCACACCGACACGCTCGCAGCGCAGCGATGCAAATCGCCACACCCCCATCCCTGCTGACCACGTCCCTCTCCCGTCCCACTCCCACCTCGCGCCCGGCCCCACCCAGCAGACCCCACCACCACCCCACGTCGCATCCCCATCCCTCTCCCCGTGACTCTGTCTCCTCCCACAGAGAAGCAATAGCGACCACCAAGGAGAGCCCCGCTCGATCCCCATGGTGCCGCTGCCACCGTGTTCGCGGGCCGCTGACCCCGATGCTCCACGCCCCGTCTACGGACCTCGAGCACCGCTGGCCTCTGTTTTCGCGTTGCCTCTACTCCGAGAGTCACGCCGCCGGCTCCCTCCTTGTCGACCGAAGACCGTGCGCGGCGTCGGCCGACCTCTCCATCTCCTCAAGCCCTCCGCTCGAGCCCGGTCGTCCCCGACCCTTGGTCCACATATCCGTCGCCAGGGTCGCCTCGACCCCGACCCTCTGCAGAGTTCGATCCACCGCCTCGCCCCGCGCTCGTGCTTGCCTCCATCTGCGAGCCCCTAGCGCCTCCCGTCGACCCCGACCGCGCCCCTGCGAGCCTTCGTCGCGCTACCTCTCCTCTCTAGCAAGCACGTCGCTCGTGCGCCGCCGCCGCGTGCCCTTGTCGTCCATGCCTTCACCGCGTCCCGAGCCTCCCTAGGCGTCGCCGCTCGCCATGATTGTCATCTCGGCCAAGTTCCACGGCGCTCTGGTCCGACCTCGTCTCTTCGGCAAGGACTAGTACAACCATCTCCCGTCCAGGCGTGCATACGGGTTGTCATCGACCTCTGCCTCGTTGCCCATCCGCCAGTGCTGCAAGACCATGTGTCCCCTGCGCAAGTTGACCCTGCCGCTCCTCTAACCTTTTCGGGGACATCCTCGTTGTCGCGTGGTCATCTCGTTCTGCTGGTCGTTGCTATGCAGAAGCCTCATGTTGATGCTCTCGTGCTGCCCGTGCCGTGTACGTGTACCCAAGGTCGACAGAAAGATGTCAAGTTCTTCGATTCCGACACATCGACAAGCTCTCCATCCCGGATTCAAGGCCGAAACCCGAAAACCATCTATACCAAAACAAGTATGCCACAATCGTCTAAGGTGGATCCCCGAGCTCTCCTTCATGTAATCCGGAGAAACTCCAACACGGAACGCCAAGATCTCCGGCCCGCGGACCTGAAGACCGACCCCCGTCGAACCCAAGACCATCGGTGCCGAATCCTAATGTGATCCCCTTTCCGAGAAACCTAGTTTATAATTACCATATATACATTGTTGCATATTAAATTGTTCATACTTGCATGCATATTGTGGGTGTTTGGTGCTATTTCGATGATTCACCTAAATTAAATATGGAGACTATATGCGGGCGTTTCTAGTCTTATATTGGCTCCATTTAATTTTGTGTAGCGAACCGATGCCATGTTTTGCCTTGTTAAGTCAATATTTAAATTGCGGGCTACCTAAATAACTTGAACCTTCTATTAATTATTGGGACCCCGGTTCCGCTTAATATTGCCTAATTGCACCACATCTTGCCGTGCCATGCATCATATCATAATCATGCCAGATCTTCTGTCGTAGTATTAAATAGTGCATCCAGTGTTTCTTTTAGTGCTTTGCTTCTTCATGGATTAGGCCGTTGAGTGGATGCGAGTATCGATAAGTTCTTCGGATAATGTATCTTCGGCAGTGTTTCCCAGGCGAGCAATCTCCCCCTTTCTACCTATTTTGCATTTATAGTCTTTGTTTCCCCCTGTTGATCTATTGCTATCTCTGTCGTGATGCTTTAGTGTTCCGTACTAGATATATTCCCTGCAGCCTTTATGTTGCCTTGGACACCTCCTATAACCTGTTGTTTGGTAGATAGATGATCTTGCGAGTCGTAGTCGCTTGCTCAGGTGCGATCCCGTGTCGTGAAGTACCACACAGTTGTTGGAATGTTTTCATATGCTTTACGGTGGAGAGGATCATGACTTTAAATACAACAACTAAATTGTTGGGACAACTAATGAAAGAGGCACCGGTGGGCAATATATGCTATTTGGTTTTCATATCCACTTGTGTCTCGTAGGCCCCGAGTACTTGATACCTGTTCCTTGACTATTTGCACTATCCACATCCGGGAGAGTCTATGAATCCCCCTAAGCCAGAGCTTGATTCATTTCTTATTTCTTGGGGCCACAAACTAGTTTGGGGCTTTATTACTATCCTGTACTTATACCATGCTTTACTTCTTTATTTACGATTGTGCGTGGAGCACCTGTACTGTTTAGGAACGTGGAGTGTTTTCGCGGTATCGACAAGCCCAGTCACACTTTCGGGTTCCCAGTCGTTCACCGCCATTGGCACAAACCTTGGGTCCATCTCGGAGCCGTCCAACTTCGTTGCGGGTAGCTTAATGGGGTGGCCCCCTGAAATATTTTATGAATCCTGTGATTGCTTGGTCGTGAAAGCCTCGTTGGGTTTTGAGTTGGTTTTTCCGAGGTTGATCGTGTGTGTGTTGCTATTTGTGCACCCCTGCAGGGTAAATCTTTCTGAAAGCCATGTCCGCGGTTATGGATGACTTGGAGCACAGTATCTCGATCATAGACAAGCATAACTAAAGTAGTGCTATAAATTTGACTTAATATGTGACTAGTAATCAGCTTCACTACAATGGAATATATAATAAAAGTGCCAACAACTTGTGGAACTGGGGTGTATCATGTCATGTTATACCTGCCTAGTAAGTATCATTACTCCAATGGAATGAAATGAAAGTGCCAACAACTGCTGGGTTTGGGATGTCACATGCTAATTGTATCTGACTAGTAAGTACTACAACTACAACTGAATTGTTCACTAAAACTGCCCACTACTTATGCTATCAGGTTGACTCATGATATCTATATCTGACTAGTAAGTGCTGCAACTATAATGGAATGAATAAAAATGCCAACTGTGTGAGTTCCTTGGTTTGACTTCCTCGTTTGGTCTCGAGGGGGAAATACCAGGATGGGTATGATTGGTGTTAGTATCAGGTTGGTCCCGAATAGGTCCCTCTTATCCCTCTCTAATAGCCGTCAGTTGCATCGAGTCTGTATAGGTTGTTTAGTGCATGCTGCGCTGGCGCTTCAGTCCACCATACCTATGTAGGTGAGAGCCGCCGAATTCTAGCCTCGTCGTGTACTGGCCTCAGTACGGACGCTCCTCTTTTTCCTTTGCCCTTTGTCGGCACCCGTTTTGTTTTAGAAGGTTTGAGATGGACGTCGTTAGCAGAGTTACCCTTCCGGCTTGGCCTGGGCAGGGTTATGGACGCCATTGGTTACTCTTCAGGGCTCTTATCTCAATTTGCTTCTTATCCGTACTCGGATGATGTATCGTTTTCAAGGTGATTTGGATCTTTGTACGGTATATCTGTATTCTTGACTCGATGAGTCGTTGCTGTATATATATCTGTTCCGTGGGTTCCATCATGGACTATTGTGTAATGGTATTACTTCGTTCTCCACCCGCACGCAAATGCCTGGTGGGCGTCCTTGAATCGTTTCTATACGAGTTTGGCGGGAAGTGCTAAAACTTGCATAGGGCCGATTCGAGGGTGTTACATGCTTCCACTTGGAGGGCATGAGTGATACACCTAGTGATTTGAGAGTGGTAGTTGATAGGTCATGTGAGACCACTTTGATGTCTAATGACTTACCCTCTACCTCTAGTGTGTTATCCCATGATGTGCTAGGTTCCATGGATAAAGAAGCGCCAAGCTTGGAGATGATGATGCCTCCGACCGATAAGATGTACATGGTGGATGAAGATGATGCCATCCCCATACATGATGAAGAAGTCACCCACATGGAGGCTAATACTACCACAACACCCACTTCATATGAGAGGTATGAACAAGGTAAGAATACAGGTGTTGATGATGCCATGATGCCACTAGTGGACATGATGATTTGTGAAGACTTGCATGCTATGGATGATACTTATGACATGACATATGTTCCATTCTTATTCCCATGTGTTGATTTTGCTATGCATCATGATGACCATCTGGAATCCTTCTATTGTCATGATATTGCAATAGACATGACATGCTCTAAATGTTACGTTGATGATATCATTGCTTGCACTTTGTTGAACAATTGCTCTTTCCAATGTTTTGCTTGCAATGATGTTACCAATGGTACCCCTCGAACCATGCTTTGTCATGAATGTTTTACAATCTCTCCCGTTGCTTGCAATAAGTTGAATAATTGCTCTTTCACTTGTTTTGCTTGCAACGATAATTCTCATATGGTTTATATTGACATGGCCCCCATAGCTTTCTCAAATGTTGGAGATTTTGATGATTGCCATGATAAGCATGTTCCCCACTTGCATACTCACCATGCCTATTTTTCATACTTGATTGACACTAATGGTGATGTGCACAAGAACAGATACGTCATGATGGATGATGTGTTTCTCTACCATGCACACACATTATTCCTTTTGTGTTTCATGTGTGTAGGTACCCGCACAAGAATGTCGACCTCGGTTGAGCATGAGTTGACAAAAAGAGCTCTAGAGAGAATCCCCCAAGTGAGTTCAAGATCGAACCCAGCTCTGATACCTTTGCATGCTTTGCATCTTTCATGTTGACAAATTGCTCTTTCCTATGGTTTGCTTGCAAGCATGTTAATTGTATTCTTTCACCTTGTGACAATCATGTTTCCTTGCTATTGGATATTGATGCTTTGTGTGTTGCCACAAAAATGTTGAACAATTTATCTTTCCGATGTTTTGTGTGCAACCATAATGCCATTTTGAGCATGTATTGTCACGAGAGCTCCCAAGTCTCTCGTATTGTTGTTGCAACAAGCATAAGGACCACTTGCTCTTTCATTTGGTTTGTTTGGAAACATGTTGCTTGTGTTTTGGCGTGTGATACTCATACCCCCATGATCTTGGCCTTTGATGATATGTGTATGGCATCCAACATATTGAACAATTATTCTTTCCAGTGGTTGGTTTGCACACATAATGATGTTGCTTTGGATATTCTTCCTCATGTGTTTTTGTCGAATTCTCCTAGCTTTGCATCAAAGATGTTGATCAATATTTTAGTCAATTGCTTTGAGTGCCACACTAAGATGTTGTATGGAGTTTTTGAGTTCCCACATTTGGATGATGTTCAAATGACATCCATGCACTTTGACCTTGCATATGCATTTCGTTTGCGATACTTGAGTTGTGCTAATAGTGTTGTGAACAAGAATGGACATGCCACAAATGACATGATCCTCTATCACACACGAACATATGTTGCTTGGTCTTTGTTGTGTGAAGGTACAATTGCATACGCGTCAACCTCTATGGACAAAGATTTGACAAGACGAATCGAAGAGAGTTACCTAGGGCTACCCTTCAATGAGCTATCTCTACATTATAAGGTGACTTCCTTCTACTTGAGGACTCATGCTATAATCTTCATGAATTGGCTACTCTTTGAGTGTTGCTTTGCTTTTGTTGTGAGCTTTCTAGGCTTCATGGAAGGTGAAGGAATATGAAGAGTTGCCACATGAAGCTTCTCAAGGACGACTATATGGTGAACCCCAGGATCAAGAAGGTCTCTCGACATCAGCTTCTTAGGATGAGCATGAAGAGTCGAGGATGACTCTTTTTGAATGGGGGAGTTGATGCGGCCCGTGCTACGGATGCTCCTACATCTACACCACCGAGTCCCCCAAGTGGACCGTTGACCCGTGCCCGAGCCAAGATCCTTCAAGATAAGGTGAATTCGCTCCTCTCATCATGTGACTTTGACATACACCTGGATGGCTTGCTACTTCATACCACTACTCTGTGCATCATCAGGTATGAACCCCCGCCGCGTCGACGCATGAGCCCTGAAGCTACCTCAGCCGGAGTGTCCGCCCGGAACTAGCCGGTGTGTCCGGCACAGCAGGAGTGTCCGGTGCGACTCGGCCGGAGTGTCCGGCCTGCCCCAGCCCCGACCTGGCGTGGACAATCAAAAGGCCAGTTCGGATACTACCCGGACACTACTCGGAGTGTCCGGCCATCCGGGACCGTCCGGTCACTCCGACCCGGACTGTCCGGCCCAAGTGATGGGCCTACGAGCCAACATCTGGGCCCTTGGCCCATGTACCCCTCTATTCCGCACCAAACCCTAGTTTTATGCCCAAACTACCCCTGAACTTGTGGCTGGCCTATAAATAGAGCCCCCACCCCCTCATGTATCCCTTAGGCATCGATGATAGACTAAAGAAAACCCCCTTTATGGAATCTCTAGTTTTGCCTCATCCCCTTCTACCAAAGGGGATCGACTATCGTCACCACCTCGTTGGAGCTTGCATCGCGCCTCCCTCGTTGTATAAGGCCTTGGCATCGGTGTCCCTTTGCCAAGATGTCAAGACCATCTCCAAGGTGTTCTTCCCTCTCCGCTTGGGATTGACGGGAGCACGTTGACCGATCTTTCCTTGTGAGGATTCTATCGGACCGGTGGCCACCGGTGATTGCAATCGGCCTTGTATCGTGTGTGTTTTGCGTGTGTTCATCGTGTTCTTCGCGAGGTGTGTGTCCGCTTCCGCTACCTTCTCCCTTTCCCCTTGCTTTCCCATCGATTTGACCACGTGATCCGTGAAGATCGGCCCACCCATGGGGTTACCCCATAACATAGTGGAAACCCCTTTGTGGATCTATCTAGTTCTTGCCTCATGCTCCTTGACCAAGGAGCACCAATATCCCCAAACCTCGTTGGAGTTTGCATCGTGCCTCCATGTTGTACAAGGCCTTGGCATCGGCGTCCCTTTTCCAAGACGTCAAGATCTCACCGAGTCTCTCATCTCGCCGTGCTGGTTCGAGAGAGAGTCCTCCGCCCGACGCTGATCCTAGGGATTGCGCCGGACCGGTCACCATCGGCGTGAGCTATTGGTGTGTATCGTGGTTTTGTGTGTGTGTGTTCATCACATTCTTCTTGCGTGCGTTCGTCGTGTTCATCCTCCCCGCCTCTTCCTGCACTCCATCCTCGATATGAAAGGGAATCGTGAAAGATCGGGCCACCCTAGAGGTTTTCCCTAAACATATTGGTATCAAGAGCTTCGTTGCTCACGATTTCCCCCACAAAATTTTCTTCTATCCACCAAAAATTCGAAAATCCCCAAAAAACAGCCCAAAATTGCCTTTGGATCGATTTCTTGATTTGGAGTGTTATTTTTGGTTTTGATCTGACCAAACCTTGTCTTAGGTGTTGGTCCAGCTTTATCCTGCGTTTTCCCAGCCCAATTTCGCCAATTTTTCACGGATTTGAGGACCCAAGGCGTGGATTTCCGCTCAAGAACACGACCAGTTCGCGATCTAAGTCCCGATCGAAGTCTCCGCCTTCACACCAGAGTCTCCGGCCTACACCGGAGTCTCCGGTCGACCCACATCGGAGTCTCCAGCCTGCACCGGAGTTTCCGGCCTGAATCCCTGGAGTCTCCGGCCTGACGCCTGATTTTGACAGTTTTGCCTCTAAGCTTGCATTGGCTAATTTCCTCTTGTTTGTTTGTGCCCGTGTGTGTGTCGTAAACTAACAACAAGCTTCCGCATCGACAACCCCCATGCTCATCGACACCACAGACCACGAACATCATCCCGCACCATCGATGCCAAGTTCATCATCAACGAAGGTATAACTTGCGTCACCTTGTTAACCCCTATCTTCCTTTGTGTGTACCTATCCTATGAGAGTGGCTCATCTTGTGTTTGTTTGAGCATTGTGCATTTGTCCTTGGATAGTGAGTCTCAAAGCCAAAGAGAGTCTCAAAGCTTGTAAGCAAGAGAGAAAAAAGAGCGCCCAAGGCAAGTGCACAAATCCGTTGCTCACTTTTCTTCTTTGCAAACGAGCCACGGTCTCTCCTTGCATTGGCACGACAACGAGCTTAGTCTTCGTTAGGACATTTTGTTTGCTTATTTTCATAGCTGTGTCAATCCCAACTTTCTCCACGTGTGTGTATATAGTCATAGGTTCCCGTCACCCTTTTGAGTTGTGGACCTTCGCCTTTGACTTGAGTTTTGTTGGATTTTACCCACATTTGACTATCCCTTTTCTTTTGGTTGGTTCTTTGGCTTTCCACAATCCTAACCTACCACCAACAAGCTTTTGAGAGTTAGCTCTTTCTTTAGTGTGAGTTTTCTTTGCAATTCCACTTTGCATGCTTATAGCTCTCACTTGTGGTTTCTAGTTTGGTGCAATCCCGAAGGTGAGGTACAAGGCTAACACCACCATATTACACTTCCATATGCAATACTTGTGTGTCTTGCATGATGGATAGGCACGGTGAGTCGAGCCAACCACCTCCCCAAGAAGAAGATCAAGGACTGTACATGACGTGCGCAAGTCACTTCATCGTTCGACAAGAGTTTCGTGAACGTTGCCAAGCCCTTGAGACACGACAAGATGAACAATTTGGCGAGACGCAAGCCGAGTTCAAGAACATCGACAACCTCTTCGATGGCCTCGAAAGGCAAATGCAAGCAATGCATCACAACTTCGGCCACCAAAATGAGTCACTTCAACGCTCCGTCGCCGAAACCAATGACAATCTTCGACGCCTCATCGACGGAATGGAAAGACCACGTTCACGTGCTTCAAGCTCATCAAGTTCTTCGCATAGTCATGCACCTCCGCGACAAGATATACTTCCAAGTGCTCAAAGACGCAATGGTGCCCCCGTGGTTGAAGATGGAACCTCTTCGAACTATGTACCTTCCACACGGCACGCCGCAATGTCAAGCTATGATGGTGACCTCTCTTCAAGGCGGCAAGCAAAGCAAGAAGCACACCATCATCACGCAAGGGCACTAGTGATCCAACAAGAGCAACCACAAGAGGAACCGCAACCGCAAGTGCAACCGCAAGTGTACCACCATCGATCGTGACACATACTTGACACAACAAGTGATGACTCTAATTTGGAGAATCAAGCTCCTCATCAACGTGAAGCTCTCCAAGATCCTCCTCCTCGTCATCAACGTCATGAACGTCCACACCCACACCATGGTCATCACGGGACGCCTCCTCCACCTCAACAAAACTTGGAGCGTCAAGTGATACAAATTGAGCGATGCCCACCACGTCAAGAGGCTAATGACCATGTTATTCGTCGTGAGGCCAATGTGCCTAACCAACATCACCAACCAAGGAATGAGCCTCCTTTTCGTCATCAACCGTGTCAAGAGGCTCCACACCCTCGCCACCATGAGGCCCAAGCACCTCAACCACGTCAACAACCGTGCCAAGAGGAAGAGCAAGCTCCTCAACAACAATATCAAGAGCAAGCTCATCAACAAGGACGCGAGAACCAAGTTCCACCTCCCCAACTACAAGAACATCAACAAGGTCACCAAGCTCGTCGCAATGACCGCAACGATGAAGAAACTTTTGGCAAGCTCAAGTTCACAATACCCAAGTTCACCGGATCCAATGACACCGAAGAATACCTCTCGTGGGCACTCAAAGTCGACAAGATCTTCCGCATGCACAACTATAGCAACGAGACGATGGTCGCCATGGCTTCGCTTGAGTTTGATGATTATGCCAACCTTTGGTGGGAACAAGTTCAAGTTGCTCGTGATGCAAGACAAGGACCGCCAATCACAACTTGGCATGACATGAAGGCTCACATGAGATCTCGGTTCGTCCCCGCGCACTACATGCGTGACCTCTTCAACAACCTTCAAGCGCATCGTCAAGGGTCAAAGAACGTGGAAGAGTACTTCAAGGAAATGGAACTCAACTTGATTCGCGCCAACATTGATGAGCGCATGAAGCAAACAATGGCACATTTCCTTATTGGCTTGAATCACCCAATCAAGTACTTCACCGAGTTCCAAACATACAACACCATGGTTGAGCTTGTGCACATCGCAACAAAGGCTGAACGTCAAGTGCAAGAGGATATCAAGTACAACAAGCCCAAGACGTACTTCACCTACAAGCAAGCTTCAACCCATACACCAACAACTTTCAATGGAAGCTCCTCAAGTACCTCCAAGCCTTCCTTCAAGCCCACACTTCCTCAAGGAAAACTGCCCCCAAGTGGCAAGCAAGAAAAGAGTGATACACCTTTCAACGGTGAATGCTACAAGTGTGGAGGTAAAGGACACAAGTCGGCCGAAGGTGGAAACAAGAAAGTCTTGTTCATCCATGACAATGGTGATGAAGAGTACTTGAGTGAAGATGAGTTTGATGCCCGTGTCAAGGAAGCAATGGCAAGGCAACGAGTGGAAGATGATCAAGAACTCCTCATGTGTGAACATGACGCAAGTCCATCGCTTGTCGTCACAAGGATCTTGACCACTCAAGCACAAGAGATTGAAGACCAACGCTCCAATATCTTCCAAACACGAGCTGGCATCAATGGAAAATCTATCAAGGTGATCATTAACGGAGGGAGTTGTCACAACCTTGCTAGCACCGAGTTGTGTGAGAAGCTCAACCTCACCCTCCATCCACACAAGCACCCCTACCACGTGTAATGGCTAAGTGACCAAGGGTCAGTAAAGATCAAGCAGACCGTATCGGTCTCCTTCACCATTGGTCCTTACAAAGATACAGTGGAGTGTGATGTGGTTCCTATGACAGTTTGCCACATGCTTCTTGGTCGACCGTGGCAATTTGACAAGGCTGCTCAAGATGATGGTCGCACCAATGTATACACCTTCAAATGGCTCAACAAAACATGTGTTTTGCAACTGATGACTCCTAGCCAAATAATTGCGGACAATGCAAAGGCTTTAGTGAGGGCGCAAAGCACAACACCTACTTGTGAGAAGAGCGGTGAGAGAGAGAACTACCTCATAGTGAGTGAGAGCCACAAGCCAAATTCAAGTGGAAAAACTAAGAGTGTTCTCCTTGCCACCAATAGTGAGATGAGAGATGTTCGGAACAACCCATGCCTCTTGCACTATGTCCTTCTTTGCAAGGGACTAGCGCAAGGAACTAATGATTAACCAATGTTCCTCCATCTTTGATGAGTGTTTTGCAGGAATTCAAGGATGTGTTCCCCAAAGAGCTCCCACATGGACTACCTCCTCTTCGCGGCATCGAACATCGCATTGACCTCATCCCCGGCGCACCTCTTCAAAACCGCGCCACATACCACACGAACCTGGAGGAGACGAAGGAGATCGAACGTCCAATCAACCAACTCGTCTCCAAAGGTTTGATCCAAGTTAACACTAGTCCAAGTGCCGTACCCGTAATTCTTGTTCCAAGGATGGATGATACGTTACGATTATGCATGGACTGCCGTCCAACCAATGATATCACCGTGCGTTATCGACATCCCATAGCACGCCTCGATGACATGCTTGACGAGTTGTGCGGAGCCACTATTTTTTTGAAAATTGATCTTCGTAGTGGTTACCATCAAATACGCATGGCTGAAGGTGATGAGTGGAAAACCGCCTTCAAGACCAAACTTGGTCTCTATGAATGGTTGGGTATGCCCTTTGGTTTGTCTAATTCCCCATCCACCTTCATGCGCCTTATGAATCACATCTTGTGTTCTCTCATTGGAAAAAGTGTTGTTGTCTATTTCGATGATATTCTTGTTTATAGCAAATCACTTGAGGACCATATAACACATGTCAAGGAAGTTTTGCAAATCCTTCGACATGAAAAGCTTTATGCTAATCTTCCCAAGTGCACTTTTGCTAAAGACAAGTTGATTTTTCTTGGATTTGTCATATCTTCGAAGGGCATTGAAGTTGATGTTTCCAAGGTAAAGGACATACGAGATTGGCCCATCCTAACAAATGTGAGTGAACTCCAAAGTTTTCATGGGTTGGCCGGTTTCTATCGTCGCTTTGTGAAAGACTTTTCAACCATTGCTTGTCCCCTTAATGAATTGACCAAAAAGAATGTCACCTTCGTGTGGGGCAAAGCACAACAAAAAGCTTTTGATGAACTTAAAAAGAGGCTCACCGAAGCACCTCTCCTTGCGTTACCGGATTTCACAAAACTTTTGAGATAGAGTGTGATGCTAGTGGTATTGGCATTGGAGGAGTCCTTATGCAAAACGGACGTCCTATAGCCTACCATAGCGAGAAACTCGATGGTGCTCGCCTTAACTATCCGATTTATGACAAAGAGCTTTTTGCCTTAGTTCGTGTCCTTCAAGTTTGGCAACACTACCTTCGGCCCAAGGAATTTATCATACATTCCGACCACGAGTCGTTGAAATATCTCAAAGGCCAAGCTAACTTGAGCAAGAGACACGCTAAGTGGGTTGAGTTCATGGAGTATTTTCCGTACATTGTCAAGTATAAGAAGGGCAAAGATAATGTAGTTGCGGACGCATTGTCTCGCAAACATACACGCCTTCTTACGAGACTTGAAATCAACGTGTTGGGTCTTGGGGAAATAAAATCTTTGTATGCTTCCGATCCGTTCTTTGAACCAATTTTCGCAAAGTGCTCCAATGACAAAGGAGTTGATGGTTTCTATTTTCTTGAGGGCTTTCTATTTAAACAAAACAAGCTATGCATTTCGAAGTCATCGCTTCAACTTTTGCTTCTCCAAGAATCTCATGGTGGAGGCCTCATGGGTCACTTTGGCCGTAACAAGACATTGGACATGCTCTCCACTCACTACTTTTGGCCCAACATGAAGCGCGACGTGGAGCGCTACGTTCAACGATGCACGACCTGTGCTCAAGCTAAGTCGCAAGATAATCCCTATGGTCTTTATATGCCATTGCCTATTCCTCATACACCTTGGTCCGACATTAGCATGGATTTCATGTTAGGATTGCCTAGATCTAAGCATGGTCATGATTCTATATTTGTTGTTGTGGATCGCTTTTCCAAAATGGCACACTTCATACCGTGCCACAATGATGCAGCCCGTCCTACGGACGCTTCTACATCTACACCAACAAGTCCCCCAAGTGGACCCATGACTCGTGCCCGAGCCAAACTCCTACAAGCTAAGGTGAACTCGCTCCTCTCCTCATGCCAATTCGATACCTCCTTGGATGGTATGCTACTTCATACAACTACCCTATGCATCATCAGGTACGAAGCCTCGACACATCACCAAGCACCCAAGGATGGTGGACAAGGAGCGGAACGTGAAGCAAACGCTGCTAGAGCTGCTCAGACCGGAGTCTCCGGTCTGAGCACACCGGAGTCTTCGGCCTGCCAAAGTCTCCGGTCTGAAGACACCGGAGACTCCGGCCCTGTCCCCGGTCAGACCCCCAGCACCAGGCTCTGGGACAATCTGTGTGCCCCTCCGGAGGTTGGTCCAGAGACTAGACCGGAATCTCCGGCCTAGACCGGAGTCTCCGGTCCGACCGTCGCCAGGCATGAGAAGGCCTTTGGGCCTTCGGCCCATGTACCCCTTAGTCCGTCCAGAACTTGTCTTTTATTCCTAAAGTACCCCTGACTGTGTGGCTGGCCTATATATAGTCCCCCACCTCCATTGTAAACCCGAGGCATGATATTGGAATTAGTGGAAACCCCTTTGTGGATCTATCTAATTCTTGCCTCATGCTCCTTGACTAAGGAGCACCAATATCCCCAAACCTCGTTGGAGTTTGCATCGTGCCTCCGCGTTGTACAAGGCCTAGGCATCGGTGTCCCTTTGCCTAGACGTCAAGATCTCACCGAGTCTCCCATCTCACCGTGCCGGTTCGAGAGAGAGTCCTCCGCCCGACGCCGATCCTAGGGATTGCGCCGGACTGGTCACCGCCGGCGTGAGCTATTGGTGTTTATCGTGGTTTTGCGTGTGTGTGTTTATCGCGTTCTTCGTGCGTGTGCGTCGTATTCATCCTTCCCTCCCTTCCCCGCGCTCCACCCTCGATTTGAAAGGGAATCGTGAAAGATCAGGCCACCTTAGAGGTTTGCCCTCAACATATTGGTATCAAGAGCTTCGTTGCTCACGATTTCCCCCACAAATTTTTTTCTATCCACCCAAAATTCGAAAATTCCAAAAAAAAAGAGCCCCAAATTTGCCTTTGGATCGATCTCTTGATTTGGAGTGTTATTTGTGGTTTTGATCCGACCAAACCTTGTCTTAGGTGTTGGTCCAGCTTTACCCTGCGTTTTCCCAGCCCAATTTGGCCAATTTTTCGCGGATTTGAGGACCCAAGGCGTGGATTTCTGGTCAAGAACACGAGCAGTTAGCGATCTGACTCCAGACCGGAGTCTCCGGCCTGCGCACCGGAGTCTCCGGCCTACACCGGAGTCTCCGGCCTACCCGCACCGGAGTCTCCGGCCTACACCGGAGTTTCCGGCCTAAAACCCCGTAGTCTCCGGCCTGACGCCTGATTTTGACAGTTTTGCCTCTAATCTTGCATTGGCTAATTTCTCCTTGTTTGTTTGTGCCCGTGTGCGTGTCGTCAATTAACAACAAGCTTCCGCATCGACAACCCACACGCTCATCGACACCACGGCCCGCGAACATCATCCCGCACCACCGACGCCAAGTTCATCATCCAAGAAGGTATAACTTGCGTCACCTTGTTAACCCCTATCTTCCTTTGTGTGTACCTATCCTATGAGAGTGGCTCATCTTGTGTTTGCTTGAGCATTGTGCATTTGTCCTTGGATAGTCAGAGTGCAAGAGCAATATCAAGTGTGACTAGGTAGCATCAAGGGAGAGCAAAAAAAAAGATACAAAGAAAAAATATACAAAGAAAAAAAATAGTCTCCCATTGCCAAAGAGAGTCTCAAAGCTTGTAAGCAAGAGAGAAAGAAGAGCGCCCAAGGCAAGTGCACAAATTCGTTGCTCATTTTTCCTCTTTGCAAACGAGCCACGGTCTCTCCATGCATTGGCACGACAACGAGCTTAGTCTTCGTTAGGACATTTTGTTTGCTCATTTTCATAGTCGTGTCAATCCCAACTTTCTCCACGTGTGTGTACATAGTCGTAGGTTCCCGTCACCCTTTTCGGTTGTTGACCTTCGTGGGCACTCAAAGTCGGCAAGATCTTCCGCATGCACAACTATAGCAACGAGAAGATGGTCGCTATGGCTTCGCTAGAGTTTGATGATTACGCCAACCTTTGGTGGGAACAAGTTCAAGTTGCTCGTGATGCAAGACAAGAACCGCCAATCACAACTTGGGATGACATGAAGGCTCACATGAGATCCCGGTTCGTCCCCGCACACTACACGCGTGACCTCTTCAACAACCTTCAAGCGCTTCGTCAAGGGACAAAGACCGTGGAAGAGTACTTCAAGGAAATGGAACTCCACTTGATTCGCGCTAACATTGATGAGCGCATGGAGCAAACAATGGCACGTTTCCTTATTGGGTGAACCACCCAATCAAGTGCATCGTCGAGTTCCAAACCTACAACAACATGGTTGAGCTTGTGCACATCGCAACAAAGGCTGAACGTCAAGTGCAAGAGGATATCAAGTACAACAAGCCCAAGACATACTTCACCTAAAAGCAAGCTTCAGCCACTACACTAACAACTTTCAATGGTAGCTCCTCAAGTACCTCTAAGCCTTCCTTCAAGCCCACACTTCCTCAAGGAAAACTGCCCCCAAGTGGCAAGCAAGCAAAAAGTGATACACCTTTCAACGGTGAATGCTACAAGTGTGGAGGTAAAGGACACAAGTCGGCTGAATGTGGAAACAAGAAAGTCTTGTTCATCCATGACAATGGTGATGCAGAGTACTTGAGTGAAGATGAGTTCGATGCCCGTGTCAAGGAAGCAATGGCAAGGCAACGAGTGGAAGATGATCAAGAACTCCTCTTGTGTGAACATGACGCAAGTCCATCGCTTGTCGTCACAAGGATCTTGACCACTCAAGCACAAGAGCTTGAAGACCAACGCTCCAATATCTTCCAAACACGAGGCGGCATCAATGGAAAATCTATCAAGGTGATCATTGACGGAGGGAGTTGCCACAACCTTGCTAGCACCGAGTTGTGTGAGAAGCTCAACCTCACCCTCCATCCACACAAGCACCCCTACCACGTGCAATGGCTAAGTTACCAAGGGTCCGTGAAGATCAAGCATACCGTATCAGTCTCCTTCGCCATTGGTCCTTACAAAGATACGGTGGAGTGTGATGTGGTTCCTATGACTGTTTGCCACATGCTTCTTGGTCGACCATGGCAATTTGACAAGGCTGCTCAACATGATGGTTGCACCAATATATACACCTTCAAATGGCTCAACCAAACATGTGTTTTGCAACCGATGACTCCTAGCCAAATAATTGCGGACAATGCAAAGGCTTTAGTGAGGGCGCAAAGCACAACACCTACTTGTGAGAAGAGCGGTGAGAGAGAGAACCACCTCATAGTGAGTGAGAGCCACAAGCCAAATTCGAGTGGAAAAACTAAGAGTGTTCGCCTTGCCACCAAAAGTGAGATGAGAGATGTTCGGAACAGCCCATCCATCTTGCACTATGTCCTCCTTTGTCGCTAGGAACTAACAAATGAACCAATGTTCCTAAATCTTTGATGAGTGTTTTGCAGGAATTCAAGGATGTGTTTCCCGAGGAGCTTCCACATGGACTACCTCCTCTTTGCGGCATAGAACATCGCATTGACCTCATCCCCGGTGCACCACTTCCCAACCGCGCTGCTTACCGCACGAACCCGGAGGAGACAAAGGAGATTGAACGTCAAATCAACCAACTCGTCTCCAAAGGTTTGTTCCAAGTTAGCACTAGTCCAAGTGCCGTACCCGTGATTCTTGTTCCAAATACGGATGATACGTTACGGTTATGCATGGACTGCTGTCCAATCAATGCTATCACTGTGCGTTATCGACATCCCATATCACGTCTCGATGACATGCTTGATGAGTTGTGTGGAGCCACCATTTTTTCGAAAATTGATCTTCGTAGTGGTTACCATCAAATACGCATGGCTGAAGGTGATGAGTGGAAAACCGCCTTCAAGACCAAACTTGGTCTCTATGAATGGTTGGTTATGCCCTTTGGTTTGTCTAATGCCCCATCCACCTTCATGTGCCTAATGAATCATATCTTGTGTTCTCTCATTGGAAAAAGTGTTGTTGTCTTTTTCGATGATATTCTTGTTTATAGCAAATCACTTGAGGACCACATAACACATGTCAGGGAAGTTTTGCAAATCCTTCGACATGAAAAGCTTTATGCTAATCTTCCCAAGTGCACTTTTGCTAAAGACAAGTTGATTTTTCTTGGATTTGTTGTTTCTTCGAAGGGAATTGAAGTTGATGTTTCCAAGGTAAAGGACATACGAGATTGGCCCATCCCAACAAATGTGAGTGACCTCCGAAGTTTTCATGGGTTAGCTGGTTTCTATCATCGCTTTGTGAAAGACTTTTCGACCATTGCTTGTCCCCTTAATGAATTGACCAAAAAGAATGCCACCTTCGTGTGGGGCAAAGCACAACAAAAAGCTTTTGATGAACTCAAAAAGAGGCTCACCGAAGCACCTCTCCTTGCGTTACCGGATTTCACAAAAACTTTTGAGATATAGTGTGATGCTAGTGGTATTGGTATTGGAGGAGTCCTTATGCAAAACGGACGTCCTATAGCCTACCATAGCGAGAAACTTGATGGTGCTCGCCTTAACTATCCGATTTATGACAAAGAGCTTTTTGCCTTAGTTCGTGTCCTTCAAGTTTGGCAACACTACCTTTGGCCCAAGGATTTATCATACATTCCGACCATGAGTCGTTGAAATATCTCAAAGGCCAAGCTAACTTGAGCAAGAGACACGCTAAGTGGGTTGAGTTCATGGAGTCTTTTCCTTACATTGTCAATTATAAGAAGGGCAAAGAGAATGTAGTTGCGGACGCATTGTCCCGCAAACATACAAGCCTTCTTACGAGAGTTGAAATCAACGTGTTGGGTCTTGAGGACATAAAATCGTTGTATGCTTCCGATGCTTTCTTTGAACCAATTTTCACAAAGTGCTCCAATGACAAAGGAGTTGATGATTTCTATTTGCATAAGGGCTTTCTATTTAAACAAAACAAGCTATGCATCCCGAAGTCGTCGCTTCAAATTTTGCTTCTCCAAGAATCTCATGGTGGAGGCCTTATGGGTCACTTTGGTCGCGACAAGACGTTGGACATGCTCTCCAATCACTACTTTTGGCCCAAGATGAAGCGGGACGTGGAGCGTTACGTTCAACGATGCACGACATGTGTTCAAGCTAAGTCGCAAGCTAATCGTTATGGTCTTTATATGCCATTGCCTATTCCTCATACACCTTGGTCCGACATTAGCATGGATTTCGTGTCAGGATTACCTAGATCTAAGCATGGTCATGATTCTATATTTGTTGTTGTGGATCGTTTTTCCAAAATGGCACACTTCATACCGTGCCATAAGACCGATGATGCTTCACGTGTTGCAAATCTGTTTTTCAGGGAAATCGTCCGTCGTCACGGTGTGCCAAGGACAATCGTCTCTGACCGCGACGTCAAATTCATGAGCTACTTATGGAAGACCCTCATGGCCAAGCTCGGCGTCAAGCTCCTCTTTTCATCCGCATCACATCCTCAAACTGATGGCTAAACCGAAGTTGTCAACCGAAGCCTCGGAAATCTCCTTCGTGTGTTGATCAAGAAAAACTTGAAGGATTGGGAGGAATGCATCCCACACGCCGAGTTCGCCTACAACCGTGCCAAGCACTCAACAACCAAGATGAGTCCATTCATGATTGTCTATGGTTTCGAGCCCCTCACCACGCTCGACATCCTACCACTACCTCTACATGAGCGAACGAACATGGACGTCGAGAAGCGCGCACAAGCTATGAAGAAGCTTCATGAAGAAACAAGAGCTACGATCGAACAACAAGTCCTTCACCAAGCTTCCAGGTTAAACAAGGACAAGAAGGAGATGATCTTTGAGGAAGGTGACCTTGTGTGGATACACCTAAGCAAAGACTACTTCCCCAAGGAACGTGACTCCAAGCTCAAGCCAAGAGGAGATGGTCCCTTCAAGGTCCTCAAACGAATCAACAACAACGCCTACATCATCGACATACCAACCTCCAAGTACCTTGCAAGCAATACATTCAATGTCAAGGACCTCTCACCCTACCATGGAGAAGTTCAAGATGATAACCATGAAGAGT
Organism: Avena eriantha; assembly: GCA_910589775.1. Lineage (NCBI taxonomy): Eukaryota > Viridiplantae > Streptophyta > Magnoliopsida > Poales > Poaceae > Avena > Avena eriantha. The sequence continues at coordinate 70,653,232 of OU342746.1, read as the reverse complement.
TGAGGACGACTCTTTCCCAAGGGGGGGAGCTGATGCAGCCCGTCCTACGGATGCTTCTACATCTACACCAACAAGTCCCCCAAGTGGACCCATGACTCGTGCCCAAGCCAAACTCCTACTGATGAGGACATCCCTACAATTACACCTACCCCAATGACAACTGAAGATGCTACAACTATTGCAAGAAAGGATCAGTCGAATGAGATTAGAATTGGACCTATTACAAGAGCTCGTGCTAAGCTACTAGAACAACAGGTGAATTTACTCCTAAACGAATCTAGTACTTTGATTGATGAGAACTTTATACTGCCTAAGTCTATGCATTTATGTATGATTAGGTTCGTTGGAGAAACAAGCATGGTGCGAGGAGGAGAAGGGCTACAAGAGAAACCCAACATGATGATCGCCCAAGGATGCGCGAGGGAGGAGCGGGAGGAAGGCGCAAGAGAAGATCATCAAGACGGAGGCAAGAAGATCTGCCACGACCGGAGTGTCCGGCCGGATCCACCGGACTGTCCGGCCTGGTCGAGAGGCGAACTGGCGTGGACAATCAGAATATCAAATCGGACACTGCCCGAACACCATCCGGAAACTTTGAAGTTTCTGGCCAGACCGGACTGTCCGACACGCTCCACCCGGAGTGTCCGGCCGGACCGGACTGTCCGGCCGAATTCGACCGGAGTGTCCGCCCGCCGACAGAATCTGGGTCCGAGTCGGTTTGTACCAGTTTGAGTCGTTTGCGTGTTGTTTCGGTTTCTGGCCGCCCCAACTGCCCTTATAAGCCCTGGGACGACCCCTAGTTAGGGTTTAGACCACATTAAAATATTTTGGAGTTGTTTCTTTCATAAGACCTCTGGAATTACCCTGTGTTCGAATCTACCAACTATAATTGAGTGTGATCTGTTGTTCCATTGGGAATTAGTAGATTGCATACTACCGTTCGTGGTTGATATGGGGTGGCCCGATCTTCTCAGAAAGCTCTTGTCGATGGTGATGGTGGATGATAGATAACTAGTGCGTAGCTATGATCTCTCCCGCTCGATCCCTGATGCCAATGCAACAGCTCTCGAACCTTGTAGGATATTCACAACACCACACTCTTGCGCACGCAGCCGTGACCACGAACGGTAGTTTGCAATCTACTAATTCCCAATGGAACAACAGATCACACTCAATTATAGTTGGTAGATTCGAACACAGGGTAATTCCAGAGGTTCTATGAAAGAAACAACTCCAAAATATTTTAACGTGGTCTTAAACCTAACTTGTGACGGCTACGGAGGTTTATATGAGGGCTGGGGCGTCCTCCCCTCTAAACAGGCCTAAAAACAGCCATAACTTGGCCCAACCTGACTCGGTTCGACTCAAACTGATACATACCGACCCATATATGGGTTCGGCCTTATTGACACGCAGTCCAAACGTCGTGGAACACCTCAAACATGTAATTCTTGGTGCGCCATATCTCTCTCTTGCTCATACGTGATTTCCTCATTGCGTCCTAGTGCGCCTGCCTCCCGCTCCTCCCTCGCGCACTTGTTGATATTGGAAATCAGCGCTTGTCCTTCTTGCTGCAACTCTCCTCCTCCTCGCGCAACGCTTGTGTTATCAATAAACCTGATCATACAAAGATGCATATACTTAGGTAGTATAAAGTTCTCATTAAGTAAAACATCAGGTTCAATTAAGAGTGAATTCACCTGTTGCTCAATCAGCTTTGCACGAGCTCTTGTAATGGGTCCAATCCTGATTTCATTGGACTTGTTCTTTGCAGCAACATCTTCATTGTGAATAGGAGTAGGAGATAGTGGAATAGTATGGATGTCCTCATCAGTGGTCACGGCTGCGTGCGCAAGAGCGTGGTGTTGTGAATATCCTACAAGGTTCGAGAGCTATTGCATTGGCATCTGGGATCGAGCGGGAGAGTTCATAGCTACAGGCTAGTTATTTGACATCCACCATCATCACCGCCATCTGCTTACTGAGAAGATCGGGCCACCCCTTATCATCTTGGTATCAGATTTCCAGTGTTGCCTCGGGTGAGCATCCATAAATCCATCCATAGATTAGAGAGTGTTTTTCGTCCTATACAGAAAAAGCCTTACAAAAAGATTTGCCATAGACTAGATTGCATCGTTTTTGAGTTTTAGTTGCTGATTGTATCTTCTCGTAGATCCGATCTGCAGGTTTTCCTCATAGGAGTCTAGTTTCCGTTTGTGTCTAGGTTTAGGGTTTGATCTTGTTTTCCATTGTTCCCACTATTACCGTTTCTGCAAATCTTTATCGTTTTCCGAGTCCACATAGCGTACTTTTGTTTGCATACCATAGACACAGCCTATCTACAGCATCTGTGCCTAGGAACGTACCCACGAGACTAGTTGCTTTGCTCCGACAGGCTGCTCATTAGGTTTTTGAAGTGCAGAAATTTTTCGACAAGCAAAACCGGACTATCCGGCCGAATCACACCAGACTATCCGGCCCCACCGGAGTCTCCGACGCATTTCAACCGGACTATCCGGCCCAGTTCTATAAGTTGTTGTACTCGTTTGCATTTGAGTAATATAGTTGAAAAATCAAAAAAAAGAGAGATCAGTATATGAAAAAAAGAGAAAAGAGCTACAAGTCTGACAAAAAGAGATATCGAAGTGTGCAATATTGGAGGCCTTGTTGTGTATAGCACTCGTAGATTGAGCAATCTTGTGCCTATTCTATTTGAGCTATTACTAGCGTCTCTCTTGTGCATTGCAATATTCCTTTTCATAAGTTGCTTTGCCTCGTTTATCTCCACTGTGTGTGTTTCTTGGGTATTTGTACGATCAGCACTAGGACTTGTTTGCGGTGTAGATAGGATACCATACCTATAGCTCCACCTTTACATAACCTGTGTGCCATGTGATCGTTCTCTATACCTTTGATATTCACTTCATCACATCAAGTGCATCAGTCTTTGATTTCGTTTGGTAGAGCATCTCTATTCACTTTGGAACGGTAAGATCTCCTTTCTTATTAGTTGTGAGTGAGCTGTGAGAGTTCCACCATACAGATTTTGATTTTTGCACTAACCTACTAATCATGTCTTCTAGTGATGATGATGTTGTGTTGCAGAAAAAGAAGGATGAGGAGCTCGTCAATTGGCGTGAATATGAGGCTTTGAAATCCCACTTGACATGTGTGTTTACTAACACGACATATGCCATTGACAAGAATCTCCAAGATATGAACATGAGATTGGATCAGCATGTTGGGACGGTTGATACTATCCAAACGCAAGTGGTTACGCTCAATGTCAATGTCACCGCTTTGCAGCAGTCCATTGAGGGTTTGACAGCCGCCTTACATAGAAGGGAAGATCCTCAATATGATGATGCCTTTGATGATTTCGAGGAGGGTAGCGCTGTTGATGCTGCTCCACATGTTGGCAGGGGACGTGCTATTCCCCCTGTCCATGCACCTGCTCATGGTCGTGGGTTTGCCCATCTTGGTCGTGGTCCACGTGTGCCCAACCAAGCTACTGATGATGGTTTGGGCTAGCCAAAAATCTCAATTCCTAAGTTTGATGGTTCCATTTATCCTGAAGACTGCCTCACATGGGAGTTGAAGATTGAGAAACTCTGGCGCTTATTTGATTATCCAGAAGATAAGAAGGTCAAACTTGCAGCATCTGAATTTGATGGTTATGCTTTGCGTTGGTGGGATGCTCTTGTGCAACATAGGAGGGAGGACAATGAACTTCCTGTGAGGGATTGGCGCGAGATGAAACAAATCATGAAAGCTTGTTTCGTACCAACCAACTACTTGCGATCAGTTTTTGATAAATTGACGCAACTAAAGCAAGGCACCATGACAGTTGATGAGTACTACATGGAGATGGAGATGCTTATGCAGCGTGCTAGAATTCGTGAGTCCATCGAGATGACCATGCAGCGATTCCTAAACAATTTGAAGTTACCGATCAAGAGCATTGTTCGTCATCACAAGTATGAGACCATGAATGAGTTGTTGCATCATGCTAGAGAGGCCGAATCCCAGTTGGCAGAAGAGGCGAAGTCACGGGCTCGCTTTCTGTCCTCCAGCAGATTTTCGGCCAGGTCCACACCTTCTACAACCGCGCCAACAGCTGCTGTTCCTTTTACACCATTGGCCAAGCCCGCAAGTACACCTTCGTTTGGTTCTAATGCTCGGAAACCCGCTGCTCCTGTTGCTAGCTCGGGTTCCAACATGTCTACTGCACGTACTCGTGATATGGTGTGCCATACTTGTGGAGGAAGAGGTCACTACAAGAAAGATTTTCCAAACAGCAAGGTCATGTTTGTTAATGAACAAGGTGAAGTAGAAAGTGGAGATGAAGCTTCTGATGATGATATTGATGACGGCGAGGTTGGTGGTGATGCATATGCTGAGCATGCACCCACTATTGTCGTATCTTCACGTGTACTTAGTGTGCAACCGGTTGAGGAATCCCAGCGTTGCAACTTGTTCCAAACAAAAGCTCTCGTTGGACCAAACAAAGCTTGCAAGGTCATTACTGATGGAGGTAGCTGCAGAAATCTTGCAAGTAAGGAACTATGTGCCAAACTGAATTTGACCTACTTACCTCATCCCAACCCATACTACATACAATGGTTGAGCAACAATGGTGAGATGAAGGTAAATCATATGGTACGAGTGAATTTTCAAATAGGGCCATACAAAGATTCTATTAATTTTGATGTGGTTCCTATGACTGTTTGTCACCTACTATTGGGTCGGCCTTGGCTCTATGATCGCCATGTGCAACACAATGGCCGAGCCAATACATATCACTTGGAATTCAAAGGAAAGAAGATTACTATGCAGCCAATGACACCACAAGAAATTGTGAATGACTCTCGCCAGAAGATAGAGGTGAACTTGAAGGAAGATACTACCACTCCGCGAGACTGTGTCACAGCTGTTCCTGATGTAATTGAGCCTAAATTGAGTGATATAACGAAAAGTGAGAGAGTGCCTGTGTTATTGATATTAGCCACCAAGGAGGATATGAGAGAGTTTCCTGAGGATCCTACAGCCATGCCACTTGTGCTCATGTATAAGGGCGAGGTATTGGTTTCTAACGACATGACCCCTATTTCTCTTGGTGTCTCTTCCGTTTTGCAGGACTTTGGGGATGTGTTTCCAGAAGACGTACCCGCAGGTCTGCCTCCATTGCGTGGTATAGAACATCAAGTGGACCTGATTCCTGGCTCCACACTTCCCAACCGTGCACCTTATAGGACTAATCCCGAAGAAACTAAGGAAATTCAGAAGCAAGTACAAGCGTTGCTGGATAAAGTGTACATCCGTGTCTCTCTTAGCCCTTGTGATGTTCCTGTTATTTTAGTTCCAAAGAAAGATGGTACTTGGCGCATGTGTGTTGATTGTAGAGCGATTAATAACATCACTATTCGATATCGTCATCCTATTCCACGTTTAGAGGATATGCTAGATGAATTGAGTGGTGCTGTTGTTTTCTTTAAAATTGACTTGCGTAGTGGTTATCATCAAATTAGGATGAAAGAAGGGGATGAATGGAAAACTGCTTTCAAAACTAAATTTGGTTTGTACAAGTGGTTAGTTATGCCGTTTGGTCTTACTAATGAACCTAGTACTTTCATGCGTTTGATGAATCATGTTTTGAGAGAATTTATTGGTCGTTTCGTGGTTGTTTACTTTGATGATATACTCATATACAGCCATACTGAATCTGAACATTGCACTCATATTAGACAAGTTTTGCAAGTGTTACGTGATAATAAATGGTATGCTAATCTTGAGAAGTGTACATTTGCAAAAGATAAGGTCATATTCCTAGGATTTGTGGTATCTAAGCATGGAGTAGAGGTAGATCAATCTAAAATTGAATCAATTCAGAATTGGCCTACTCCAATGAATGTTAGTCAAGTGCGTAGTTTCCACGGTCTCGCTGGATTCTATAGGCGCTTTGTGAAACATTTTAGCACCATTGCTGCACCATTAAATGATTTGACAAAGAAAGGTGTTCCTTTTGTGTGGGGCACGGCCCAAGACATTGCTTTTGATACATTAAAACGTTTGCTTACTTCTGCACCATTGCTTGCATTACCCGATTTTTTGAAGCAATTTGAAGTTGAATGTGATGCTAGTGGTATAGGCATAGGTGGCGTTTTGATGCAAGAGGGTCGCCCTATAGCTTATTTTTCTGAGGAATTGACTGGTGCTCGTTTGAATTATTCTATCTATGATAAAGAATTGTATGCGCTTGTGAGAATACTTGAAGTTTGGCAACATTATTTGTGGCCAAAGGAATTCATCATACATTCTGATCATGAAGCTTTGAAATACTTGAAAGCTCAATCAAACTTGCATAGAAGATTAGCTAAATGGGTTGAGTTCATTGAGTCTTTTCCTTACATCATTAACTATAAGAAGGGAAAAGAGAACGTTGTTGCTGATGCTCTATCTAGGAAGAACATGCTATTAATCAATCTTGATGTTAAAATTCCTGGATTAGAAGCTATTTGTGCACTTTATGCAGCTGACCATGATTTTGCTGAACCATTCCGTTTGTGTGCTCTTAGAAACGCATGGGATAAGTATCATATACATGATGGATATTTGTTTTGAGCTAACAAACTATGTATTCCAGAATCGTCGTTGCGTTTGATTTTAGTGCAGGAATCACATGCTGGTAGTTTGATGGGTCACTTTGGGCGTGAGAAGACGTTGCTCATGCTTGCTGATCACTTTTATTGGCCCAAGATGAGGCGTGATGTGTACAGATTTGTGAGCCGATGTATTACATGCCACAAGTCGAAATCTATGTTGAAGCCTCATGGTTTGTATACACCTCTCTCTGCACCTACTACTCCATGGGAAGACATTAGTATGGATTTTGTGCTAGGTCTACCTAAAACACAGAGAGGTCATGATTCTATATTTGTGGTAGTGGATAGGTTCTCTAAGATGGCTCATTTTATTGCCTGCCACAAAAGCGACGATGCGTCGCATGTTGCTAACCTGTTTTTCAGGGACATCATGAGATTACGTGGAGTACCAAAGACGATTGTTTCTGACCGTGACGTGAAGTTCATGAGCTACTTTTGGAAGACCTTATGGGGGAAGCTAGGAAAGAAGTTCCTGTTCAGTACTACATGTCACCCCCAAACAGATGGTCAAACGGAGGTGGTGAACCGAACATTGTCACAGCTGCTAAGGACCATGATTAAAAAGAATCTGCGGGAGTGGGAAGAGTGTTTGCCACATGTTGAGTTTGCTTACAACAGGGCGGTGCATTCAACTACTCAGCTTTGTCCTTTTGAGGTGGTGTATGGTTTCAAGCCATTGACGCCACTTGATATGTTGCCTCTGCAATTACAAGAGAGAGTTGATATGGAGGCATCAAAACGTGCTGATTATGTGAAGAAAATACATGAGAAGACTCGAGAGGCTATTGAGAAGAAAGGCAAGAACATTGCTGCTGCAAGGAATCAAGCAAGGAAACAAGTGTTGTTCGAGCCTGGAGATATGGTTTGGGTGCATTTACGCAAGGATAGGTTCCCACTACTTCGAAAGTCAAAATTGAAGCCACATGGTGCTGGTCCTTACAAGGTGTTAGCCAAGATTAATGATAACGCCTACTCGGTTGATATACCTATTGAGGAGTTTGGTGGAGTTAGCAATAGCTTCAACGTTGTTGATTTGTCACCATATGTTGGAGAAGACCTTGGAGTGTTGAGGTCGATGCCTTTTCAAGGGTGTTGAGGGCAAACCTCTAGGGTGGCCCGATCTTTCACGATTCCCTTTCAAATCGAGGGTGGAGTGCGGGGGAAGGAGGAAAGGATGAACACGACGAACACACGCACGAAGAACGCGATGAACACACACGCAAAACCACGATAAACACCAATAGCTCACGCCGGCGGTGACCGGTCCGGCGCAATCCCTAGGATCGGCGTCGGGCGGAGGACTCTCTCTCGAACCGGCACAACGAGATGGGAGACTCGGTGAGATCGTGACGTCTAGGCAAATGAACACCGATGCCAAGGCCTTGTACAATGCGGAGGCACGATGCAAACTCCAACGAGGTTTGGGGATATTGGTGCTCCTTAGTCAAGGAGCATGAGGCAAGAACTAGATAGATCCACAAAGGGGTTTGCACTAATTCCAATATCATGCCTAGGGTTTACAATGGAGGTGGGGGTCTATATATAGGCCAGCCACAAGTTCAGGGGTAATTCAGGCATTAAAGTAGAGTTCTGGGCGAAGTAGAGGGGTACATAGGCCATAGGGCCTAGCTAGGCTCGCAGGCCCATCACTTGGGCCGGACAATCCGGGTCGAGTGAGCCGGACAGTCCGGGGTGGCCGGACAGTCCGAGTCGGCGCGGCCGGACAGTCCGGGCAGGGCGGACACTCCGGGTGGTGTCCGGGGAGGGTCCGATTCGACCTTCTAAATGTCCATGCCAGGTCCGGGCTCGGGCAGGCCGGACACTCCGGCTGAATCGGGCCGGACACTCCGGGGTGGCCGAACACTCCGGCTGGATTCGAGCGGACACTCCGGCATCTTCAGCTCAGGTGCAGCTTCAGGGCTCGTGGGTCGACGTGGCGGGGGCTCGTACCTGATGATGCACAAAGTAGTGGTATGAAGTAGCACGCCATCCAAGGAGGTATCGAATTGGCACGAAGAGAGGAGCGAGTTCACCTTAGCTTGCAGTAGTTTGGCTCGGGCACGAGTCATGGGTCCACTTGGGGGACTTGTTGGTGTAGATGTAGAAGCGTCCGTAGGACGGGCTGCATCATCTCCCCCCCCCCTTGGGAAAGAGTCATCCTCGACACTTCATGGATATCATCTTGAACATCTCCATGGTAGGGTGCGAGATCCTTGACATTGAATGTATTGCTTGCAAGGTACTTGGAGGTCGGTATGTCGATGATGTAGGCGTTGTTGTTGATTCTTTTGAGGACCTTGAAGGGACCATCTCCTCTTGGCTTGAGCTTGGAGTCACATTCCTTGGGGAAGCGGTCCTTGCTTAGGTGTATCCACACAAGGTCACCTTCTTCAAATATCATCTCCTTCTTGTCCTTGTTTAACCTTGAAGCTTGGCGAAGGACTTGTTCGATAGTAGCTCTTGTTTCTTCATGAAGCGTCTTCATAGCTTGTGCGCGCTTCTCGATGTCCATGTTCGTGCGCTCATGGAGAGGTAGTGGTAGGATGTCGAGCGCGGTGAGGGGCTCGAAACCATAGACGATCATGAATGGACTCATCTTGGTTGTTGAGTGCTTGGCTCGATTGTAGGCGAACTCGGCGTGTGGAATGCATTCCTCCCAATCTTTCAGGTTTTTCTTGATTAACACACGAAGGAGAGTTCCGAGGCTTCGGTTGACAACTTCGGTTTGGCCATCAGTTTGAGGATGTGATGCGGATGAAAAGAGGAGCTTGACGCCGAGCTTGGCCATGAGGGTCTTCCATAAGTAGCTCATGAATTTGACGTCGCGGTCGGAGATGATTGTCCTTGGCACACCGTGAAGACGGACGATTTCCTTGAAGAACAGATTTGCAACATGTGAAGCATCGTCGGTCTTATGACACGGTATGAAGTGTGCCATCTTGGAAAAACGATCCACAACAACAAATATAGAATCATGACCATGCTTAGATCTAGGCAATCCTAACACGAAATCCATGCTAATGTCGGACCAAGGTGTATGAGGAATAGGCAATGGCATATAAAGACCATAGGGATTAGCTTGCGACTTAGCTTGAACACATGTCGTGCATCGTTGAACGTAGCGCTCCATGTCACGCTTCATCTTGGGCCAGAAGTAGTGATTGGAGAGCATGTCCAATGTCTTGTCGCGACCAAAGTGACCCATAAGGCCTCCACGATGAGATTCTTGGAGAAGCAAAAGTTGAAGCGACGACTTCGGAATGCATAGCTTGTTTTGTTTAAAAAGAAAGCCCTTATGCAAATAGAAATCATCAAGTCCCTTGTCATTGGAGCACTTTGCAAAAATTGGTTCAAAGAACGGGTCGGAAGCATACAAAGATTTTATTTCCTCAAGACCCAACACGTTGATTTCAAGTCTCGTAAGAAGGCTTGTATGTTTGCGAGACAATGCGTCCGCAACTACATTATCTTTGCCCTTCTTATACTTGACAATGTACGGAAAAGACTCCATGAACTCAACCCACTTAGCGTGTCTCTTGCTCAAGTTAGCTTGGCCTTTGAGATATTTCAACGACTCGTGGTCGGAATGTATGATAAATTCCTTGGGCCAAAGGTAGTGTTGCCAAACTTGAAGGACACGAACTAAGGCAAAAAGCTCTTTGTCATAAATTGGATAGTTAAGGCGAGCACCATCAAGTTTTTCGCTATGGTAGGCTATAGGACGTCCGTTTTGCATAAGGACTCCTCCAATGCCAATACCACTAGCATCACACTCTATCTCAAAAGTTTTTGTGAAATTCGGTAAAGCAAGAAGATGTGCTTCGGTGAGCCTCTTTTTAAGTTCGTCAAAAGCTTTTTGTTGTGCTTTGCCCCACATGAAGGTGACATTCTTTTTGGTCAATTCATTAAAGGGGCAAGCAATGGTTGAAAAGTCTTTCACAAAGCGACGATAGAAACCGGCCAACCCATGAAAACTTCGGAGTTCACTCACATTTGTTGGTATGGGCCAATCTCGTATGTCCTTTACCTTGGAAACATCAACTTCAATTCCCTTCGAAGAAACGACAAATCCAAGAAAAATCAACTTGTCTTTAGCAAAAGTGCACTTGGGAAGATTAGCATAAAGCTTTTCATGTCGAAGGATTTGCAAAACTTCCTTGACATGTGTTATATGGTCCTCAAGTGATTTGCTATAAACAAGAATATCATCGAAATAGACAACAACACTTTTTCCAATGAGAGAACGCAAGATGTGATTCATAAGGCGCATGAAGGTGGATGGGGCATTTGATAAAACAAAGGGCATAACCAACCATTCATAGAGACCAAGTTTGGTCTTGAAGGCGGTTTTCCACTCATCACCTTCGGCCATGCGTATTTGATGATAACCACTACAAAGATCAATTTTCAAAAAAATAGTGGCTCCACACAACTCATCAAGCATGTCATCGAGACGTGGTATGGGATGTCGATAACGCACGGTGATAGCATTGATTGGACAGCAGTCCATGCATAACCGTAACGTATCATCCGTTTTTGGAACAAGAATCACGGGTACGGCACTTGGGCTAGTGCTAACTTGGATTAAACCTTTGGAGACGAGTTGGTTGATTTGACATTCAATCTCCTTTGTCTCCTCCGGGTTCGTGCGGTAAGCGGCGCGGTTGGGAAGTGGTGCACTGGGGATGAGGTCAATGCAATGTTCTATGCCGCGAAGAGGAGGTAGTCCATGTGGAAGCTCCTCGGGGAACACATCCTTGAATTCCTGCAAAACACTCATCAAAGATGGAGGAACATTGGTTAATTTGTTAGTTCCTTGCGCTAGTCCCTTGCAAAGGAGGACATAGTGCAAGATGGATGGGTTGTTCCGAACATCTCTCATCTCACTTTTGGTGGCAAGGAGAACACTCTTCGTTTGTCCACTCGAATTTGGCTTGTGGCTCTCACTCACTATGAGGTGGTTCTCTCTCTCACCTCTCTTCTCACAAGTAGGTGTTATTCTTTGCACCCTCGCTAAAGCCTTTGCATTGTCCGCAATTATTTGGCTAGGAGTCATCGGTTGCAAAACATATGTTTTGTTGAGCCATTTGAAGTTGTATATATTGGTTCCACCATCATGTTGAGCAGCCTTGTCAAATTGCCATGGTCGACCAAGAAGCATGTGGCAAACTGTCATAGGAACCACATCACACTCCACCGTATCTTTGTAAGGACCAATGGCGAAAGAGACCGATACGGTATGCTTGATCTTCACGGACCCTTGGTCACTTAGCCATTGGACGTGGTAGGGGTGCTTGTGTGGATGGAGGTTGAGGTTGAGCTTCTCACACAACTCGGTGCTAGCAAGGTTGTGACAACTCCCTCCGTCAATGATGACCTTGATAGATTTGCCATTGATGTCGGCTCGTGTTTGGAAGATATTGGAGCGTTGGTCTTCATGCTCTTGTGCTTGAGTGGTCAAGATTCTTGTGACGACAAGCGATGGACTTGCGTCATGTTCACACATGAGGAGTTCTTGATCATCTTCCACTCGTTGCCTTGCCATTGCTTCCTTAACACGGGCATCAAACTCATCTTCACTCAAGTACTCTTCACCACCATTGTCATGGATGAACAAGACTTTCTTGTTTCCACATTCGACCGACTTGTGTCCTTTACCTCCACACTTGTAGCACTCACCGTTGAAAGGTGTATCACTCTTTGCTTGCTTGCCACTTGGGGGCAGTTTTCCTTGAGGCAGTGTGGGCTTGAAGGAAGGTTTGGAGGTACTTGAGGAGCTACCATTGAAAGTTGTTGGTGTAGGGGTTGAAGCTTGCTTGTAGGTGAAGTACGTCTTGGGCTTGTTGTACTTGATATCCTCTTGCACTTGACTTTCAGCCTTTGTTGTGATATGCACAAGCTCAACCATGGTGTTGTATATGTGGAACTCGACGATGCGCTTGATTGGGTGATTCAAGCCAATAAGGAAACGTGCCATTGTTTGCTCCATACGCTCATCAATGTTGGCGCGAATCAAGTTGAGTTCCATTTCCTTGAAGTACTCTTCCACGGTCTTTATCCCATGACGAAGCGCTTGAAGATTGTTGAAGAGGTCACGCGTGTAGTGCGCGGGGACAAACCGGGATCTCATGTGAGCCTTCATGTCATGCCAAGTTGTGATTGGCGGCTCTTGTCTTGCATCACGAGCAACTTGAACTTGTTCCCACCAAAGGTTGGTGTCATCATCAAACTCTAGCGAAGCCATGGAGACCATCTTCTCGTTGCTATCGTTGTGCATGCGGAAGATCTTGTCGACTTTGAGTGCCCACGAGAGGTATTCTTCAGGGTCACTGGATCCGGTGAACTTGGACATTGTGAACTTGAGCTTGCCAAAAGTTTCTTCATTGTTGCGGTCATTGCGACGAGCTTGGTGACCTTGTTGATGATCTTGTAGTTGGGGAGGTGGAACTTGGTTCTCGCGTCCTTGTTGCGGAGCTTGTTCTTGGTATTGTTGTTGAGGAGGAGCTTGCTCTTGGTATTGTTGTTGAGGAGGAGCTTGCTCTTGCTCTTGGCGCAGTTGTTGACGTGGTTGAGGTACTTGGGCCTCATGGTGGCGAAGGTGTGTAGCCTCTTGACGCGGTTGATGACGAAGAGGAGGCTCGTTCCTTGGTTGGTGATGTTGGTTAGGCACATGGGCCTCACGGCGAAGAACATGGTCATGAGCCTCTTGACGTGGTGGGCGTCGCTCAACTTGTATCACTTGACGCTCAAAGTTTTGTTGATGTGAAGGAGGCGCCTCGTGATGACCATGGTGTCGTTGTTGACGTTCATGACGTTGATGACAAGGAGGAGGATCTTGAAGAGCTTGACGTCGATGACGAGCTTGATTCTCCAAATTGGAGACATCACTTGTTCTGTCAAGAATGTGTCGCGGTTGATGGTGGTAGACTTGCGGTTGCGCTTGCGGTTCCTCTTGTGGTTGCTCTTGTTGAATCACGAGTGCCCTTGCGTGATGACGGTGTGCTTCTTGCCTTGCTCGTGGCCTTGAAGAGAGGTCACCGTCATAGCTTGACGTTGCGGCGTGCCGTGGGGAAGGTACAAAGTTCGAAGAGATTCCATCTTCTACCACGGGGGCATGATTGCATCTTGGAGCACTTTGATGTAGATCTTGTGGAACAGGTGCATGACGATGTGAAGAACTTGCAGAGCTTGATGCGCGTGAACGTGGTCTTGCCATGCCATCGATGAGGCGTCGAAGATTGTCATTTGTTTCGGCGACAGAGCGTTGAAGCGCTTCATTTTGGTGGCCGAATGATATGGGGTGGCCCGATCTTCTCAGCAAGCTCTTGTCGATGGTGATGGTGGATGATAGATAACTAGTGCGTAGCTATGATCTCTCCCGCTCGATCCCTGATGCCAATGCAACAGCTCTCGAACCTTGTAGGATATTCACAACACCACACTCTTGCACACGCAGCCGTGACCACGAACGGTAGTATGCAATCTACTAATTCCCAATGGAACAACAGATCACACTCAATTATAGTTGGCAGATTCGAACACAGGGTAATTCCAGAGGTTCTATGAAAGAAACAACTCCAAAATATTTTAACGTGGTCTTAAACCTAACTTGTGACGGCTACGGAGGTTTATATGAGGGCTGGGGCGTCCTCCCCTCTAAACGGGCCTAAAAACAGCCATAACTTGGCCCAAACTGACTCGGTTCGACTCAAACTGATACATACCGACCCATATATGGGTTCGGCCTTATTGGCACGCAGTCCAAACGTCGTGGAACATCTCAAACATGTAATTCTTGGTGCGCCATCTCTCACTCTTGCTCATACGTGATTTCCTCATTGCGTCCTAGTGCGCCTGCCTCCCGCTCCTCCCTCGCGCACTTGTTGACATTGGAAATCAGCGCTTGTCCTTCTTGCTGCAACTCTCCTCCTCTTCACGCAACGCTTGTGTTATCAATAAACCTGATCATACAAAGATGCATAGACTTAGGTAGTATAAAGTTCTCATTAAGTAAAACATCAGGTTCAATTAGGAATGAATTCACCTGATAGTCATTATTGATTTGACTCAATATTTCCTTCCAGTTCAGGCAGTCAGAATCATCATAATCCCTGTAGATATCCTCATCATCCTCCCTTTCTTCATGAAAAGCCGTCCTCGGCTTTAGCTAAGCTGAAAGTGGGAGAAACAAAAAGAACAACATGTACGCAAAGTATATGTATATATAACATGTTGTATTATTGTTGTTCACATGAGAAGTATGTCCAGTATACATCAAGCAACTTAAATTGCAGGTATAAGTGAAGTACAAAGAATCATGATCATGACAACAACTAAATAGATAGTCATGTTCTTCAATATTAAACTCAGTTTTCTCAAAGAAGATCTCTGATCAAATTTGTGAACAAGGTCAAACCAATTCAATATGTCTGAAAACCAAATTGAATCATGCCATGCTTCAACTGCGCTACTCTGGTTATTATGAACATCATCATGTTGTCCAGTATGTAAAATGCAACTCAATTTGCAAATATAAGTGAAGTATAAAGCATTAGCACAACTAGACAACGAATTTTGGGATAAACACAATGAATATGAAAACTGGGGTTCTATTCTAGCAAGATTACAACGATCCAACATAGGTAAAATTAATTGTGTTGGCTGCATTATATCAACTAGACCTGACTTTAGTTTCATATTATCACAAATTTTAGCATATATCTCACAACACAAAATCGTCGACACACAACATGTATGGCTGAAAACAGCATGTTTCAATTCAGTGATTCGATCACAAGTAATGCATATGTGATCCACAAGAAAATTTTCATGCATGCTATATTCACCAATCAGATTGAAAGTGAAACAAGGAGAATATGTGCTAGAATTCAGAAATGAAATTTCAGAAATCTTATCCATAGCACAACTCCTACTCATAGGTTCATTTAGCATGATGGCATACACAATATCAGCAGGTGGTATTCGAGCAAGTATTTCTTTATGTGTTATCAGTACCACATGATCAAAATTTGAATTTGGTAAACTATCACATGGTGCTAAAACAGTAGTGCAAGGCAAATCACAAGGAGGCTTCAGTAAAGGAATAGACTCACAATATGTCGCACATGTTGGCTGAAGCTCCAATACAGTACCAATGTCATCAACAATCTCCTCAGTTGTAGTAGGTACTAAAACATCCGCCGCAAGTGACAATGCACAGTCCGAGGATGTAGGTTGTAAAATAGATTGCTCCCTTTCTTCAAAAGCAACCTGCATAGCACAAGAAACAATACCAGGAGTAGAGATGATTACATTAGTAGAAATATCCTCACATGTATTAGCATCTACTGCACTGATGTTTTCTTTTTCTCTCATACTCTTAGAATGGATGCTCTCAACCTCACGTTTAGTGGAATCACACAACTCACTGTTGATAACACTCTCACTCAGCTTGGCTATGTGGCTCTCATTCTCACATGGGTTGTAATGCACACCGTGTTCAAGATGACAAATAATAGAATTGTCACCATTCATCATGACCTTGTACTTAGCAGACAAACTGAACTCTTTTGTCCTCTCCTTGCGAAGAAGATGATACTCATGAAATTTGTCGGCTGAAATCCTGAGCATAACACGCCTCTTCATGTTCCATTTGAAAGAAATCCTTCCAACAACAGGACATATTTGAACGTCAAACCTTCTGCTCAAGGTTCTCCCAATAGTATGTGACAAGAATCAAGTGGTATAGGAGATACATCACAGCGCACAATCTCAGTATGCTCTTTAAAAGTCATAGGAACATCAGCGCTGTGTGAAATCAGCAATGTGCCATATGATGAATGCAAGAGACATGGCACCGCACGGGCACATGTGGGTAGCTGCAACTTTTGTAGAACTTCAACGCTGATCAAATTAATAGTAGAGTTACTATCAATGGTAATGGAAGCACATCGCTCACCAATCATCACACTATGGTGGAAAAGACCATCACCATTAAAAATACCGCGTTCTTCCTTCCAAAAAGTTCCACTACAACAACAATTGTCGATGAATTTGTAACTAGACGTCTCCACATTATTTGTAACATCACCTGCCTCCATTTTCTGCATCACATCAACACTACTAGAAGACATGATTAGTACATTAGTGCACAAATCAAAATCAGTATGGTGGAAACTCTCACAACTCACTCACAACTAATAAGAAAGGAGATCTTACCGTTCCAAAGTGAATAGAGATGATCTACCAAACGAAATCAAAAACTGATGCACTGATGTGATAAAGTGAATATAAAAGGTATAGAGAACGATCACAGGGCACACAGGGTATTTATGGTGGAGCTGTAGGTATGGTATCCTAACTACACCGCAAACAAGTCCTAGTGCTGATCGTATGACAAAGACCCACAGAAACACACACGGTGGAGATAAATGGGGCAATTGCAACTACGAAAATGAGCTCAAAAAAGTAAGGTATGTTGGAGGAATGCTCGTGTTGCAATGCACAAGGAGAGACGCTAGCAATGTCTCAACGAAACGGGCACAAGATTGCTAACTGAGCAGCCCGTAGAGCACTAAGCACGCTAGTCTCGTAGGATAGTTATAGACACAAAGAAAGGCTTACTAAGGCTCACAAGGATAGGTACGCTATGTGGACTCAGTAAAAAAATAAACAAAAAAAGAAAAAAAAATTGACCTGAGAATTGGTCTCTGCCACGGCAGAAAAACGGCCTAAAATCCTGCCGCGGCAGGATGGCGGCAGAAAAAAAATTCTTGTACTAGCACAGACTCGTCTGTGGTAAGGCGACGGTTCGATTTTTTTTTTTCGGAATTTTTTTTTTGGTCACGCTAGAGCACAGACTTGTCTGCGGTCAGGCGTGAGGCAGCGAGCCAATTTTTTTTTCCTACTCGCCAAGTAGTACACAACTAGGACTCTTTACTTGGATCGGATCTGACTTGATGGTAGCGGAAAAAGATGGTGGAAAACAACTAGAACACTAGAAAACAAATCTACGGAGAACAGATCTAGATCTAATCTAATAGAGGAACATGACCAGCAACTATTACTCGAGTATGATGTAATCTAGGCTATGGCAACTCTTTTTGTGGGCCTTTTTCTGTATAGGATGAAAACACTCTCTAATCTATGGATGGATTGTGGATTGCTTACCGAGGCAACGAGGAGCTCTGATACACGGATGATATGGGGTGGCCCGATCTTCTTAGCAAGCTCTTGTTGATGGTGATGGTGGATGATAGATAACTAGTGCGTAGCTATGATCTCTCCCGCTCGATCCCTAATGCCAATGCAACAGCTCTCGAACCTTGTAGGATATTCACAACA